>JBBBVM010000534.1:0-1200000 GCA_037355625.1 Petunia x hybrida
ATGAATATGCTTTTGTATCTCTTTTCAATTAATATTATTATGAAGGTCTTTAATTAGTACTGTTAAATTGTCTCCAACACATCATGTTTGCTTATAGTTCGCAACACATCAACTGTCGTTTAGGATATTAAATGATGTGTCCAAACGACAACTTGTTCTACTTCATTTCTGGAAAAGTTAATAGAATCATACACCACGTTCGGAACATATATAATGTGTTCCAACACGAAGATATATGTTCGGAAGCAATGGTATGTTCCAGGTATAAATGATAATCATTAACATTATACACGTCCAAATATCAAGAATATAGTGATAAATGATGTTCATTTTAACTAGAAAACAATTTATACTTGTTCGGAACAAAAAGTTACAAATGATGCTCATTTCGCTTGAAAGGACCAAATATAGTTGGTAGACTAATTAGAGTGATAAATATTGACAATTATCAGTAGTGATGACCAATTGAGTGAGAAGTGATGATCATCTATCGTAAGGTTGTTTTAGAACAACCTATTGATGTTCGTCGCATTAAACGGCCGTTCGGATCGCACAATTTTTAATATTGCTATCTTCATCGTATGTTGATCCATACATATATCCTTGTTTCGAACATCAACTAGAATTTGTCGCATTATTGTGATGTTCCGCGCGCAACGTTCTATTGTTGCTATCTTCATCATACTCTTCACAGTTAGAGTAGTTAGAGTGACAAACTATGATCATTATATACCTACAAAGGACCCACTATACCTGTAAGAGTGATAAATTCGTCCACTTTCATCACAAAGACTACTTAGAGTAGTTTGTGGGACAAATGGTGATCCTTATGAGTAGAAATGGCCAAGTAGAGTTGTTAGAGTGGCAAATGATGATCATTATGACTAGGAAGGACCCAACTATACTTGTAAGAGTGGAAAATGAATATCAATATGATAATAAATGACCAACTATATTTGTAAGAGTGACAAATGATGATCACTATCACTATAAATGACAACCTATACTTGGTATAGGGAGAAATAATGATCAATATGATAATAAATAACCAACTATACTTGTAAGAGTGACAAAGGATGATCATTATATCTAAAAATGACCCACTATACCTGTAAGAGTGACTAATGATGATCATTATGAGTAGAAATGGCCAACTAGAGTTGTTCGACAGACAAATGATGATCCTTCCAAACTAGAAATGACCTACTATACTTGTAAGAGTGTCAAATGATGATCATTTTAACTAGAAATGACCCACTATACTTGCTACAGTGACAAAATGACGATCACTATCACTATAAATAACAACTATACTTGTTATAGGGAGAAATGATGATCCATACATATATCCTTGTTTCGAACATCAACTAGAAGTTTGTCGCATTATTGGATGTTCCGCGCACAACGTTCTATTGTTGCTATCTTCATCATACTCTCACAGTTAGAGTAGTTAGAGTGACAAATGGCCAAGTAGAGTTGTTAGAGTGGCAAATGATGATCATTATGATTAGGTAATTAAAGTGAGATGATCAGTATCACTCTAAATTACCAAGTATACTTGTTAGAGGGACAAATGACTACACATCCATCTAAGTGGTTTCAAACATGCTGATTATGTTTCTCACATGAACAACATGTTCGGAGCGCCATATTCCGATGTTGCTATCTTCATCGTACTGTTTTGTAAATGTTCAGATCAGATCGCTTATGAAGTGTGTCGTGCGGAACGACTTAGGGTACAATGGTAATTTACAGGAAAAAATAACAATTTCAAATGAAATTTCTTGATCATTACTACACAAAACATAACAATTGAAAATATAGAACCTAAACTATGAACCAACCCTTGATCCAAGTACATAATATGAGAACGACTAGCACCACAACTAGCAGGACCCCAAAACCCAATTTTTTCCGCCATAAACATGCCGCTTTCCTCTCTTCTTCAACAGCTTCAACTTCTTAAGTAGACCCCATATTACTCTCTTTGCTTGATCTGACATCTCTTCATCATGCCATCTAAAGTAGTTGCAGCCATTTGCCTACATAAAAAAGAAAATAAATTCAACAAACAAATAAATACAAGAAAGAAAATAAACCCATCACCTAACCTGACCATATTTGCATCCGTAAAACCTCCTTCCTGGGTTTAGCTGAGTCCACGATGTTGTTAACTTCGCATAATTTCCACATCGATAAAATGGTACAACACTGCCGCTATTGACGGATCTACTAGACATTTTAATCTAGATGTTTGATGTAATTGTGTAAACTTGTTTTATAAATAATGAACGGATATATAATGTATTGGGTGGTGTATTTTTATTACCGTTGGTAAATAAACGTTGTTCACGCGCCCAATGTAATAATTTATCACGACTTTGGGCTAGATCGAAAGATGTTCGGAACATCGTGTAAAGGATAGGTTACGCGAATTATACTTATGTACAGTGACGTTCCGAACAATAGATTCAATAATTGAAATTCAAAAACGGCTACAATACAATTTCCAAATACCAATACACCTATCCTCTAGACTAGGTTGCAGGTAGGTAGCAGGTAGGTCGAAATGATGTTCGGAACATCATTTCATGGATACGTTACATCAATTACACTAATATAGGCTGACGTTCGGAACCCGTTCAAAATTTGAAATACACCAAACGGCTACAATACAACCCGCTCAAATACCAATACACCAAACGGCTACAAACGTTTCGGTTGCCTCTCTCTACTTCTATAAATACCCAATGATTCAAAGCATTTCAGTCCACATTCATCAACTTACAATTCAAGGAATTTCAATCCACATTAATCAACTTACACTTCAAAGTATTCATCATCAAAAATAGCACGTCAACCACGAAAAAGAGGTGGCTCCACGGCCAGAGGAGCCTCCACGGCCAGAGGAGCCTCCACCTCTAGGCAAAACACAGCTGTTGCATTATCATTTGCAGACGAACCACAAACTGAAAGGGCTATTGACATATTGGAACAACTAAGGGCAGAAGTGTGGGGTTGGAAGATCCAGTTTGAGGGCTTCCTACACGGCTACAAAAAGGACGTCAGAAAGATGACGAACGAAATGAGAAGGATCAAAAAAATACTCAAAGGGCTGCTTGCTGATAAGGCGATGCATTACCTTGACTTCTTCTCCTCTCCTTCACGCTAGATTTGGATGTTCCTATTAATGTTGTTATATATTTCTTTTTGAATGTTTATAATCTAGTATCTTTTGCTAGAATGCTAGTATAAGTAGCATTCCTTTTGTAAAGCACTGACAGTGATGTGCAGTTTCTCCATTTGAATGCTAATATAACTAGCATTCTTTTTTGTAAGCTCTACAATGATGATCAATGGAAAATTCTTTTGTCTAGTTCAGATAACCGTTTCTCCGTTCCGAAAGTTGTTGTGTTGTTCTGGAACATCAAAAATCTTTATACAATTAGAGTATCTCGTTTGTAACATCGTCGGTCCGCGCAAAACATATATTTCTTGTTCTGAACAATTGATGAAGAATTGATATGCTCTGTTCTTTTCTAAAAAAACTAATCCATCTATCTATAATTAAAATAAGCACAGTATACCGAACGACATTAAAAATGTTCCGAACATCATGTTAAAATCTAAAAGGCACAACAGTTACAGTTATCAGTTGCACTCGTTTGAGTAGTACATAACGGTTACGAGTTTCATCAAAGTCACTTTCCATAAAACCATTCCCAACAGACTCATCGATTGCCCCTTTGCTCTTATAAATACCCAACAGTCACACATTGATTCCTGACATTTCAAAATGCCTTGTCGTCCAAGAACAAGGGGAGCACCGATAAGAGGAGCATCGAGTTCAAGATGGTCTAGACTTCCTTCCTCGAGTTCACATTCAGATTCTGGAAATTCGAACGATGGCTTGGACCAACTAAGGTATGAAGTGTGGGAATGGAAATTCAAATTCGAAGAATTATTCCATGATTATAGAAGGGACATAAGAAGGATGAAGAGAATGCTTAAAGGGCTGCTTGCTGAAAAGGGAATTGATTATGTCCCGTACTCCACACCACCAGGAACACCACCTGAAGCACCACCACCCTAAGTTCGATTGCTTATGATTATTTTAGTTATAATTTTATGTGTTTATTATATTATTGTGCCGTTTGTGTCTCGATATAATATGTATTTTTCATTTTCTAAGGAACGACTTGTCGTTCCAGAACGAAGTATTATTGTTCAAGGATAAACTTAATTAAATGTTGCAGATGTTTGGAACATCACTTTGAATTTCAGGAACAAATTCATGTCGTTCTGGAACTGATGTAATAATCGTCAATATTTAATATTTAAGCACATCAAAAGCTGTTACTTGGCTAAAAAATAAAAGTCATCCATACGTAATTACATAACCAAAAAAAGTTAAAAGATTATCCAAATATTACATATTACCCAAATCAAGGCTTCATTTTGCCGTCGAAAATACAAACGGCTAAACGTCGCCTCCACTGATCAGCCACATTGTCACAAATTTTGTGCATGGGGGTGTTTGTAATGAGATGCTCAATGTACATCAACGCGAACACTCCACAGGATTGCCCTGTTAGATTTTGTGGACAAAGTGATCTTGGCACTCTCTCAAACGACCACATGTTTCCTTCATTACACATCGGATCCAATTCTTTGAATAGCTTAGAATTTCTGACATAGATCGGGAACATGTACAGAATGGGAACAATTATTGGCAAGAACTTTTCATCATCATTAACACCATGATTGCAATCATACACCCAAACCTTCGCTTCAACCATGTCAAACACCACCAACACGTAGTGATTGTCGATGATGTTGAAGACGGCGAAGATCCTCTTAGCACCAGCCCAACACCTACCCCCTGGGTAGGGTAGCTTTCCATGTGCATACTTCAGATACTCCTCATCAAAGTGATACGCATTCAACGCTCAGCTGTATCTTATCATCTTGCGCCTCTTTTTCCAGTTGGTAGTAGCGTTTTTTCATTATTGTCAAGAATGCCATATCCAAAATGAGGTCACTTTGATCGTAATGATCGGGGTATTTCAAATGCCTCTCCCGCATCATCGTCATCATAGCTTCTACATACTGCATAACATATAAGAGACAAAAATAAATTGGAGTATAAGTGAGTGGAGGAAACGTCTGTCTTTCCGAACATCATTCCATGTTCGGAACGACTGTGTGATGTTCTAGAAATCTATGAGAAGATAGAAATGCTTTTGTTGTTCCAAGCATACTAATGATGTTCTGAACACAATTAGAATGTTCCCTACAACGATGTGAAGTTCAGAAAATCGTTCAAAAATAAACTTACAATGTCCCACAGCCACACAGTCTTGTTCATCAGATCTTTGAAATCAAGGTAATTCATCGGTAATCCGAGAAAAACATCTTTTTGTTTCTTCCTCTTTTTGATAAATGCGTTCAACGCCACCACTTTTTTCCACTTCAATGGCTTGTAAATATCCACTGGAAGCCTCGGACAAACTTCTTCCTGCTTTTCTTCTCTTCTGTTTGTGGTGATTTCACAGCCTTTGCAGGTTTTATAATAGTTTTGCTCTTCAACTGCTCAATCGTCTCCTTCACGGCCGCTATCTCCATCTCCATACCTTTACGCCAATCGTCGCACTCTTTGCAATTGCAACTGCTACATTTGGGGATGTCGAATCCATCACCACCAGAAGAATCACCTTTGATTTGCTCAGAAGCACCATCCTTTGTCTCGTAAGGCACGATCTGTTGCTCATAAGCCACCATCCTTTTCTCATAAGCCACGATCTTTTCATCATAAGCAACCATCTTTTGATCGTAAGCCAAAATCTTTTGCTCCATTGCTTCCCTCCATCCGCTGCATTCACCACATTTGCAGCCTCTGCAATTGGAGCTCCTCTTCACTATGCCAACTTCAGTGATACCGGCAACTTCAAACTCACAACGAACTTCATCACCATCAGCTTTGTTTCCAATGTCAATATTTACATCTTGCAGGCCACCAATTCCCTCTTCATTGTATTCACCATCACTTCCAAACATCATCATTTTTGGGGCTTCCATAGCTTTAATTTCTATCACTTGTCTTGGCGGGGTTGCAGGATTGTTGTTGAAGATACAAATTGTAGTGCCACCAACAAGGCCAACGCTGCAAGCATCCTCAAACACTTTACAAAAACGATCTATTGTGTCGTCCTCGGAGTCATCAAATGGCATGAGGTCTAGAAAGTAATCCATGTCCAGCTCTTCATCAGTAGGAATGAGGAAAGGGTGAACAACCTGTTAATATACCCAACAACATTAAATAAATATCAACTAAATTTTAAAAATCTTTTAATATTGTTTGGAACAAAGTCATGTTGTTAAAACATCAGAAAAGGATGTTCCGAACATCGTTGACTGAAGCAGTTGAGGGTTCTTCATGAAGATGTTCCGAACATCAATTAGAAATATCTCAGCAAACACGAGGTTGTTCCAAACATTACATAACATATATGCAAAACGGAATACTTACAGGAACATCTTGTTGGTCAAACAACCTGTCCGTATCTCTTTCACAAATTTCAGTAAGCCTGTTTATGATCCTTGGCATTGTTTTTTCTTTTGGCAAATCCTTTGGTCTCAAGGAAGGAATAGCTTCATGAGCCCAGGCCATGAATGCCCATGGAAAGCCATAAAGATTGTAAGTCTTGCTTCCTTCTGCACGAGGTTCCATTGGCTTGATCAGATATTCTATTGTTAATTCAAAACTCATCCTACCCCAAGGATAATGCTGGAATGCCTCAAGATCGGCGGACAAGCACACCACCCATTCCTCTATTCCATATTTGGAATCCCTCGCACAGAGAATAGTATGAACAAACCAAGCCATGCACAGATTTAAATACCACTTCTTTGGACAGGTTCTAGAACATACCAACTCAAGCAAGTCACCAGACTTCACAGCTTGCTTTTTCTTCGGCTGTTTTTATTTTTTTTGGCTTGTTAAACTTCCTCTTTGCGGGTGAAGGTGAGGGTGAGGGTGAAGATGAGGCTGAGGGTGACTCCTCCACCTTCTTCTTCCCCTTTCGCTTCCCACTACCCTTATCCTTCTCCTCCTTTTCCTTCTTCTCCTTCTCCTCCTTTTCTTTTATCTCTTTCTCCTTCTCCTTCCTCTTTTTCTCCTTGAAATAATCAACAACAAACTTCCACAATTCCTTCCCCTTTTCATTCATTTTATCCACGTACTCTTTACTTGGATAGGGCCCACAGTTTAGCCATGTCATTAGTGCAAACTCGGATAGGCCAAAACGTGCTGGCAATCCATTGAAGGATATCAAAACCTCTTTCTGCTTCTTGCAAATAATCCTTCGCATGAGGATGTTATGCACCAACTTGGTGCCAAACAGTGGATATTCTGGTAATTGCAAGAAAGGACCGAAACAGCTATTGGCAAATCCCCTTCTCACCTGCAAATTTTTCAGAACCTCCTTGAACTGTATCATACCCCTAGCCAACGAAGAACGAACATTAATCTTCCCATTAAAAAGTTCATTGTTGGTCAGGAAGGTCTTGAAGAGACCCTCCACGTTACTCTTGAAAGTAGCATGACCAACGTCTTCATACTGCACATAATTTTAGCATAAAATTAATAAAATGAATCACAATGATAGTAAATTAATAAATGTTCGGAACGACAGTAGCACCCATTTGGAACAACACGTAACGTGTTCCGAACGAGAGCTACCAGCCTTAATGTTGATGTTGGGAAGGTATAAATGTCGTCTAGAACATCAACATTGGCGTTCCGAACAATACGCGTTTCAATTCAACTATCACCTAGTCTTCCTCCAGTTTCAATCCAGATGTTCCTTCAGCAGTTTCCTTCTCTTCACCTGCTTCCTCTTCAACATTTCCACCTGTATTATTTACAGCTTCCCCATCTATTTTAACTCTTTTTACACGATCCTTCAGAAAGTTGCTTTTTAAAATTACATCCTCCGCCTCTCTTCTACTTCTTTTACTGCTTCTTGGACTCTCTCCTGTTTTACCTGCTTCCCCCTCTACTTCTTCTCCTTTTTCTCTACTTAAATCATCAGCCTCTTCATTTTTTTACCACCTTCTTCCTCTTCCTTTTCACCATCACCATCTTCCACTCCCGTCCTAAAAAAATCACTTTTTAACAGTTCATCAATACCGGCGTCATCTAAATCCACCCTTCTTTCACCCTCATCTGCAGCCCTCTCGAAATCCTCCCCACCTTTACTTAGATCGTAACTTGGTCCTGGACTCTGGCTTTCCTCTTTTTTATCACCTTTGTTCCGTGGACCTACTACTTCTCATTGGCTATCGTCGTAACTCTCCACAACTAATTTTCTTTTAGTGGTTTTAGTAGTTCTTGGGTGTTTAAGAGTAGGTTCTAAATCTGTTGGAGTACGTTCCGAATCTGAAGTAGTAGGCTTCTCAAGTTTCTTCTTCGGCGAAGGGCCCTTTTTTTTTAGAAATCGCCTTCTTGGGAGTCTTTGTAGGCTGCTTCTTCTGCTCATCTTCATCTTTATTTCTCGGTCTTAAATTTATCATTTTTCTACAAAGCAAAACAAGGGGATACAAAATTTAGTTACAGAAAAATATGAACATCCTATTAGATGTTTAGAACCTCAGCAACTATGGTGTTTGGAACATCAAGACACATAACAGCAATAACTTCAATTTGCAACTAAATAAAGCAGCGTTGGTTCCCAGAAAACCCTCAAATCGTCACAATTTAACCAAAAAATGTAAACACCCTAAAAATTTCAGTTGAACATCGAAAATCTCCTTTGTAGTTTGGAACTACTTTACCCATTAAAACACATAATTCCATTCAATTTCAACACAATATTACACCTTTTGTACAAAAACAAACACCCAAATCATCGTTAATCACTGTCGACGAAAAAATTAAAAACAAAAACCTAGATTCGACATTTACACCACAGTTTAAATGATAATGACATAGTTTACCTTTTATATAAAATACTTTGTTATATTGCTGGCCGGATTCCTTGAAAACACAGAGAACTTGACAGTATTTGGTTTAGATTTTGAGTGAAAAAGGAGATGAAGTGTGGAAGTTGAAAAGAAGCCACGCGGGGAAGGGGAAGGTTGGGGTTAACTGATGTTGTTCCCAAGGTTTGAAATAATTATTATGTATGTTTTAAGAAATACCCTCAAGTTTTAAAAGTGTTAATTTGGTCCATGATTAGTGTTAATCAGACTTAGAAAAAAAAATGGAAAAGAAAAGCCGAGGACCTTTTCTGCCAAAAAAGACTTGTGGAGTTCTGGAACGCCACTTCTCACTAGTTAGTATAAGTAGTGTTGGGATGTCCTTTCATAGGACACAACTTGCATTTTCAACTTTTTGGACATCATAGTGGGCTGAAAAGCCGTACTAGAGCTGTTGTACTGTTCTGAAATATAGGGGTGTGGGTTTGTACTCTTGCACAAGACCACACTCCATCCTTTGGCCTTCACTTTTTGGCTCTAAATAGGAGCTTAAACTCCTCATTTTAAAACCAACTACTTCTCTAAAAGTTTAACAGATATGGATTTTTTTTACTAAACAAAGATTGAGAACAGGAAATGCTACAAAATATAAAGAGAAAAATGGTTAAGCAATAGAGTCTAAAGTAAGAATTTAGAACCAATAGACTCTTACTCTAGCAAGTCTTTTGTTTATATATTCTTTGAGTTTAATTTAGGAAAGAAAGTTGTTGGCTTGAGCTGGTTTGTTTGTTGCGTGTTAGAGGGTCTGGTACTTGCTGGTTTGTTGCTGTGTTTTTCTCTTCTTTTGATTTTAGTTGGTGGATTTATCATTGTTAAGATCTTGGGATCTTGGTAAATTTTCTAACTTTTTTTTCATTTCTAAGTCTGTATGGATTAGTTTAAGCTAGAAAAATGCATGAAATGGTTTGATTTATACCCAAATAGCTTGTGTGTGAATGCTTAATATTTATATTCTAAGCTTGTTTGTAGATTTGAGCAAATGAGATGCGAGAAAAATGTTATTGTTTGGGCCATGATAAGTGATAAGACCCAAATAGGCGGAAGCGATAAACTAAGATGCGGAAGCAATAATCACAAGATAACAAGAAAGTAAGGGATGGGGAAGAACAGAAATAGAAGAAAAGAACGAATCAAACTAACAAATAGATTGATTCAAAGGGAGAAGAGACTTGAACCATTAAACGGGAGTCACACTAGCGGTGATCCACCATGGATTCAACGTAAGAGATACATGAAGCCATTGCTTCAACAAGAAGGACCTAGTCTCTTCTAAAGTCTAATCTTCAATCTCAAAATCTAGCTAAGGAATGAAATAAGCTATCTAGCTATTTATAGTGGTTTTTAGGCACTAAGTAAAATGTCTAAATAGCCCACATATTAGGCTTTAGGATAAAAGACCACGTAGGGTCAAAATAGACATAACACCATCAAAAATCCCGTGCTTCAGCTTTTGGGGCGGAGCGCCTCTCCTTGGGCGGAGCGCCCGCGATCTTGGCCAGTGGAGGGGGCTGGGCGGAGCGCCCCCTGGGTGGGCGGAGCGCCTGGCCCCTTTGGTTCCTGGGCGGGGCGCCTGGATGGCCTGGGCGGGGCGCCTCAGCCTGGTTCTTCCGGAACGGCCTCAATTCATCTCCGATGCTCTTGGCCTCTCGTCCCTTGCATCCTTCAATCCCGGCTCTTGATGCGTTAGGCTCGATTTGGGTCTTATCATCCTCCCCTTCTTGAAAGGATTTCGTCCTCGAAATGAAACCATCAAGACCTACACCTAAAGACAAGCACATCCAAAAGCTCCTACTATAAGAGTAGGTTAGTGCAAGTAGTGTGGAAAACACACTCTTATGGTATAGCCAAGCATCAATAACAATGATAAAGCACATTTTTCCAAAGAAAACAACAAGTACTTGGCTTCCCCAACGGGTACACTCAACACATGATTCATCAAGGAGATCAATAAGATAGAGAACATGCAAGATCAAGCCATTAAAATTCCTATGATCCCTAAGTCCATTAAGAACACACCAAAACTTCCCACTACAAGAGTAGGAAAGTCCAACAAGAGTGAGTACAAGATGTGAAAATCACACTTTTATGATAGAGCCAAGTATCAATACTAATCAAAAAGCTTATGTCTCCAAAGGAAACAACAAGTTCTTGGCTCAACAACGACAAGTACTCACTTCTATAACAAGCAAAGAGATCAATAAGATATGGAACATGCAAGATTAAGCAACTAAGTTCCTTATGACCTCCAAGCTTATGGTCATCACACCGAGCTTTGGCATGCTCAACACCCAAGGTGTGATTAACATGTGGGGTGGAGTAAACAAAATAGTTCAATTGGCAACTAACATCAAATACTCAACTCCCCTTATTGGAAGCACTCTTACACACACCAAGAGTGACTTCCTCACCCTCAACCCCACCTCTAAGAGAATCTCCATCACTAGACAAACTATCAAGGAAAGCTTCTATAATGGCTTCTTCATCATTATAGCCCACACAATCAAGTTTAGGACTACTAGAAGACGGACCAACACAATCAATTCCAAGACCATTCGTCTCACTTAACATTTCAAATAATGGATTGTCTATAGAGTTAAACCTTTCAAACCATGGAGGGTCAATTTCACACTCTTCATACACACTTGAGGAGTCATCAAAAATAAGCCCATCCATCCCATCCACTAGGGACTCCTCATGGTCATTACCATCCTCACCACAACACATAGGTCCACCAAAGATAAGCATATCAATAAGGGCATGATCACTCAACTCATCGTCCCCTTTATCAAAAATTGGTGGTGTGTCATAACAAGGGTCACAAGCATGGTCAACTACGCAATCTTCACTAAAGAGAGGTTCTTTGAATATCGGGCTCACATCATGATGTGGCTTATCATTCCTCTCAACTAGTGGTTCACATTCACAGACAAGTTGACCCAAAGATTCTACGCTAGTTGCATTCACATTATAATGACATATATCATCAACTACTATAGAGGTTTCACAAACACTCTCACATGACAAGGAAGTATCATGCTCAAGGGGAGAACTATCACTTACCTTTGAGTGGCCATCTTGCTCACTCAATGCACTTGAAGTATCATGCCTAGTTCCTCCACTTTGAAGCTCACATTGAAGATCTTCTTCACCTTGTCCTTCCATCTTGGAAGATGATTGAGGCTTCATTTGATGGCCTCCAAGAATACCTACACAAGAATTCACACAAGTAGAAGAAAAAGATAAAGGGTTAGGGTTAGAACAAGGGGTGTCCTCACTTTTAACAATTCTTTTTCCCTCTTTCTTTTCCCTCATTTTCTTTTCAAGGTCGGGTGTAGATTCGGGTGGTGACATCCCACTCACATCACTCAACACATCCTCTCCTTTTTGCACTCGAGGAATGTCACCGGTCACTCCCTTACTCCTCTCAATCTTTTGTCTCTCAAATTCGGGTGAGTTGGGACGAGGCCCAAGAATACCCATGGCCGGAGTAGGTGGACTTTTTACATCAACCCGGAATCTAGGACTAAGAGACTCATCACTTGATGTCTCTTTCTTCTTTGTTGGTGAACCACTTTGCTTTGGAGCTTGTGGTTTGGGGTTCACCTTGTTGACATATGTCAACTCTCTTCTTGCACTAGTCCCACCACTTCTTGTGTGTGTAGGAGTTCCTGATTGCACTCTTTGAATCATAGGGCTTCTCTTCAATGGTGTCCCACCACTTCTCACGCTCATGGGCGTACTTGGTTGTACTTCTTCTTTCCTAATAAAGAGGATTTGAAACATCCCTTGTGCTTGAACACGGTAGCCATCCAATACTTCTTGGGCAATCTTGAAGTATCTATTGAAAAGCCAAGGCCTTCCCAACATAACATCACATCCCACTAAAGGACCTACTTTGCACTCCACTTCTTCTTCAAAGTTCCTTTGTGAAATAACTACCTTAGCCATTCCATCAACACAAGGTATTCCCAACCTTCTCACTACAAGATGGCTAATCCAACTTGCTTCACCATTATCCACTTGAAGCACATACCCATGGTTTCCATTAAGGCTCACAATGAA
Source organism: Petunia x hybrida (assembly GCA_037355625.1). Taxonomy (NCBI): domain Eukaryota; kingdom Viridiplantae; phylum Streptophyta; class Magnoliopsida; order Solanales; family Solanaceae; genus Petunia; species Petunia x hybrida. The sequence goes on from JBBBVM010000534.1 coordinate 13,102, forward strand.
TTGATACCACTCTCTTTCTCTCATGAGTTCATCCATGTAACGCCCTTTACATATCCCCTCAATAGTACCTTCACTAATTGGGTACTTCCTCATTTCACCACTACTAGCAATACCATAACCCATAGTGCGACTCATACCATCTCTTCCCTCGGCCTCATTCTCTTCCATCTCATCCTCCAAGTGTTGGACCCTAGTGTCCATTGCCTCTATTTGAGCCAAGATGCTCGGAAGGTAGGCTTCCACTAACTCCCTCTCACTTACACCTTTCTCACCACTCCTACTTCCCTCCAAACCTCCCTTATGGCTCCTTGTACCTGCAAAAGACATGTTAAGAAAGTGCAAAGGTTAGTATAAACAACCTCACTTGCTCTCCCTTACCTTTGGTGGTGGCTCTCAACACTCTTTTAGGGTGCACACTCCCAAACCCCCAACCAAAGATGCCCTTATCTCTTTTAGGAACCACAATGGTAAGATCAATCAACTAGTATGTCCGAGTAAAGGCCCGGAGTGGAGTTGATGTGACTCGATGAACGGAAGCTATTTGTAGTGCGCACTTGAGGCCAAAGAAGTTCTACGACTTTAAGTAAAGCTTCAAGACACACAACACCCTAATGGATCAAAGATTATTGTTAATAAAGTAGGACTAATACCTTAGAAACACTAACCAAGAAGTTCGGAATCGAAACAAACACAAAAAACCATGAAACGGAGCAAAACCAAGAACCCAGCACACTGGGCGGTCCGCCTGGGGTAGGTGGGCGGTCCGCCTGCCTTGGTAGGTAGTGAGGGTGGGTAGGCGGGGCGCCTAGGGGGTGGGCAGTCCGCCTGGGGGGGTCGGGTCATTTTTTCCAACTCCGATTTTCTTCAATTCCAAGCCGATTTTGGGTCCGATTTCAACGTTTTTTTCCACAAATTGAAGGTACCCAAAGTTAAATATTGATATAACCTCCAAACCCCAATAAATTTCACACCCAAACATCCAACAAACAAGGCTCAATCATGATTCAAAGTTTCAAGTTGAGGTTTTTCAACAAGGGTTTCAAAGGTTCAAAGTGGATTTCGATTCTTCAAAATCGATGTTATACAACTCCGATTAACATGAAATTTGTTTCTATTTGTTTGTTTTTCATTGGAGAACAAACCCCGGTACTCAATTTCAAAACCCCACAATCACACAATCCAAAATCAATCAAATTCCTCAAGAACAAAGGGTTTTGGGAGGGTTTAACAATTTGGGGTTTCAAATTTTCAAATCAATCCAATCCAAACAATTTTGGTACCCAAACGTTGGGTTTTCCACAAGGATCAAGAATCTATAACACCCATAACACGAATCGATCACACCACAAAGTTACACCAATTTTTGTATTTTTCACTTTTCTTTTTTTTTTTTTTGTGTTTTTCTTCTTTTCTTCAAGAACAAGAACAATAACAACAATAAACTAAACTAAAGATAGGATGAACAAGGAACGTAGATTCGTAAGAACGAAACCCGAGCCTTGCTCTGATACCAAACTGATAAGACCCAAATAGGCGGAAGCGATAAACTAAGATGCGGAAGCAATAATCACAAGATAACAAGAAAGTAAGGGATGGGGAAGAACAGAAATAGAAGAAAAGAACGAATCAAACTAACAAATAGATTGATTCAAAGGGAGAAGAGACTTGAACCATTAAACGAGAGTCATACTAGCGGTGATCCACCATGGATTCAACGTAAGAGATACATGAAGCCATTGGTTCAACAAGAAGGACCTAGTCTCTTCTAAAGTCTAATCTTCAATCTCAAAATCTAGCTAAGGAATGAAATAAGCTATCTAGCTATTTATAGTGGTTTTTAGGCACTAAGTAAAATGTCTAAATAGCCCACATATTAGGCTTTAGGATAAAAGACCACGTAGGGTCAAAATCGACATAATACCATCAAAAATCCCGTGCTTCAGCTTTTGGGGCGGAGCGCCTCTCCTTGGGCGGAGCGCCCCCGATCTTGGACAGTGGAGGGGGCTGGGCGGAGCGCCCCCTGGGTGGGCGGAGCGCCTGGCCCCTTTGGTTCCTGGGCGGGGCGCCTGGATGGCCTGGATGGGGCGCCTCAGCCTGGTTCTTCCGGAACGGCTTCAATTCATCTCCGATGCTCTTGGCCTCTCGTCCCTTGCATCCTTCAATCCCGGCTCTTGATGCGTTAGGCTCGATTTGGGTCTTATCAATAAGTCAACAGTAGCTATTGCATAACTTAGCTAAAATTCAGATTTTGTTCATATTTTATTTTTAATGATTATCCATGTTCCAAAACAGAAAATATCTTTAAAAGAAAAAAATATACTTAACTTAACAGAAAGGCTTGGAAAAATTTGAACTAAAAATGCAAGCAAAGGATATTCAGTGCAAATTATTCTTAAAACAAGTCCTCAAGTGCAAATCCCTTAAAGCCAGCAGAAAATGAACTTTATAAATGATGGCCCTTGAGTCAGACTACGTCTATAATTTTCGTTACATAATCCTACTTTTTAGTGGGTTTTTAATGAAGTCCATTATCTCTTTAATAAAGAGATCGAACATGTTTGAATTGATAATTGTTAATTTAAATCACACAAATAGGCATATTGATAAGTATGATCCGCGATCTACTTATTAGGCAAAAAGAAAAGTTAATTTGAGAAAAGATTAGGCATTCATACATATGATATTGTGATCTACTTATTAGGCGAAGAGAAAATTAAATTGAGAAAAGCTAATGATGCAACTTGTTAAAATTTGGTTTTAAACTCGATTAGGCATTGATAAGTATGATTTGTGATCTACTTACTAGGCAAAAAGAAAACTAAATTAAGAACGTTAATTTCTTCTAAAGTATACTCCGTGGGTTATTTGACACAGGCGTTGGTTGGAACAATTAAAGCGTAATAAGAAGGCAAAATAAACAACAAATAATTTTCTAAAAGCCTAATCGCGATAAAAAGAAGCTGTTGTGCTCAGCACAAGATTCGAGGGTGCCTAACACCTTCCCGCAAGCTAATCGAGATCCTTACCTGGATTCTCTAATGCCGACTATTAGATGAGTCAAGGGTGTTCTAAAGGTACCTTTTTTGTAATTTGGCACACTTGTGAACTTGTCAAGTGGCGACTCTTAATCTCATAATTTTGTACCCTAAAAACACAAGTCACTATGGAGATTCCATCCCTTAACTTAGTTCCTTTTATGAGGGAGTTTTCTAATGTATTTCCAGATGATCTTTCAGGACTTCCTCCTGATAGGGAGATCGAGTTGGCATTGATGTAGTGTCAGGTACTCATCCTATTTCCGTCCTTCCTTATTGCATGGCTCGTCAAAGTTGAAGGAGCAAAAGGAGTAGTTGCAGACCTTGCTTGGTAAGGAATCCATTAGGTCGGGTGTGTCTCCTTGGGGTACTCCTATCTTGTTCATGTGAAAGAAAGATAGGACCATGTGGATGTGTATTGATTATCAACAGCTAAATAAGGTCACCATGATGCAGCCCGAACACGTGCTGATCAAGTGTTCGATCCACCGAGGCCAATGACACGAAGCCAAGCCAAGTTGCTGCACGATGTTCACATTCAATTGGCTTGGTCGAAGGAAAGCAACTACTCCGAAGCTGAGTATCCGAGCTCAAGAACCGAAGGCTTCATCTATAAGCTTGAGCTTGAAGGAGGGAGTGACCGAATCCCACCCGAACACTCAACATCGACGCCGAAGTAAAAGCAAATAACCGAAGGAAGAGCGATCGATGTCAAGAAAGAGCTGAGCATCGAAGTAAAGAAGCTCGAGCTCAAGTGTTCGAGATCAAGTGTTCGATTGAAGGAGTAACTGAACACTCATTAAGCAGCCCTGCGTGGCTTACTCCTATTGGTCGCCTGTGACCATTTACTGTTTTATCCTTAGCGTAGCCAATAAATACTCTATTTACAATTCATTTGTAGGTATCAAGTTATTGTTGAATATTTATAGCAGTTGCTATTGAGTGTTTCCGATGGAGCCCGAATCCCGACGTGGGATTTAAAGAACTTGTGTCAATCGGTGTGAGTCGTTTGAACATTTTCTTCTTGGTCATTCAATTTGCAAGAAATGTTGTCGTTCTTGAGGATTGTTGCTTAGTATAGGTGATTCTTGACCTTCATTCGATCGAGCTTGAGACTAGTTCTTCAATGTTCTTTTGAATCGAAGCAAGATTTGTCTTACTTCTATCTTTTTTTCTTGTTGTTTCTTCCGCGATTTCGTGTAGAGCTTACCTCCGGGTTTGCATTGCACCATCTAGGTATCAGAGCAAGGTTTGAGTTTATTTTTACAACCTCAAATCCTGTTCATTAATTCGTGCTTTTCGTCTCCAGTTTCAGCTTTCTTCCTTGTTGTTGATTGTTGTTGCTGTGGTGTTTTACAAAAAAAAAAAAGTAGAAAAAGAAAATTCAAAAATTTGGGTTGATTTGTTGGTTGTTTGAATCAAACAACCATTGATTCTTGTTCACCACTGTCCAAGGACTGTTTTGAGTACCCGACGTACAACGTTTGTGACTAGGGTTTGTTGACGAATTTTTGGACTGTTTGAGCTTAGTGGTGACTGCTTTCGAACCCCAGCGTGTTTTAGTTGTTACCACTGAAGGCTGGTGGTTCTTGAGTGTTTTTGAGTTGTTTTGTGCTTAAAATTTCGAAGTTCTATGATTTGAGCCGTGTCCGTACGCCGGAAAATCGGTACGTTTGTAACAGTGTACGAACACGAGGAGCTGAGTCTTTAGCTCAAAGAACTTTGGTTTGATTTTCCTCTGTTGTTGTTGCTACTGGAGCGAAAGAGCAACCCAACTTCTGTTAACATTCGTGGTCAGTGAACAAAGTTAAGTTGTCCGTACGCCAGAGTAAAAACTTAACTGTTCAATTAAAGAAGAAAGGGGTAAAGTGTAAAGATCAAAACCCCTGGTGAAAAGTTGTCGGCTAGAAAAGGGTATTGGATAAGGCAAAATCCTATCCGTACCAAGGAGGGACCACTTTTGTACGGACAAGAGTTGGTGTGTTCGAAAAAGATTCTGAAGAGGAACCGAAGGGTAGATTCTCCTAGGTTTTCACTTTTCTTGTGTTTGATAAATCTAGTTAGTGGATCTCTAGAGTAATTCTTCTTACTCGAGGTCGTACTAACTCATTTTGAACTTATAGGAACTCGTGCGTGGGGTGACCGAAGTCCAACTTTCGTAGAAAATTCTTTGACTTCCCGAAGCGCAAGAGTAAATAGCGTCCGTTCCATCGAGTCGTATCAATTCACTCATCCTGAAGGAGACATTGTCACTTGTCAAATTCGAAGGAGCTGAGAGAAGTTGATCAACCGAGGAAGCCATTGGCTACAAGTTCTAGAGTGACCAAACACCGAGCCCATAAATTGAGTGGACCCGAGTGCAACCCATCAAAGGTGAGGGAGTGTGTGAGGTGAATTCTAACCTTAACATTTTTTTTGGTCTTTGATTCGTGCAGGTACCGTGGCTGGGAATGGAGGCGATGGCAAAGGCGTTGAGAGGCCCGAAGTGTCGTTAGCTGATATCATGGCCGCGATACAAGGCGTCAGTGCCGAAGTAAGAGGAGTAACTGCTCGAGTAGCTCAACTCGAGCAAGGGAGTGCGTCCGTGGCCTTACCTGGGTCCGGCACTGGAACTAGCGACTCCACTCCGATGAAACCTGAGCTGTATGCTGAGCTTATTCGAAAACATCAATTGAAGAGTGAGGCAATTCGAAGAGAAATCTTGGGCAATCCCCAAGCACAACAACAAAACTTCGGCAATCCCCAAGCAGATTATCAACACTTGGGCATTTCCCGAGGTGGAAAAGTACCGCTTCCAATGGCCCGAAGACAAGCTGTAAACGTTGATGAAGGGGTCGATGAAGGAGGTCGTGGAAATTTTCGAGGTAGAGGCCGAGGTGCAAATGTTGAACGACATATTGAGCGTGAGGCTGATGATTACTATGAAGAGCATCCTGAACAGGTTTGAGGAGCTCGAGATGCAAACTTGAACAGTGTCAAGATTACTATTCCACCCTTCAGAGGAACTAGTGATCCGGATGAATATCTTGAATGGAAGCTTAAAATGGAGCGAATCTTCGAAACCAATGAGATGACTGAAGAGAGGAGAGCTGCCCATGCCATTGCTTCGTTCGAAGCATATGCATCTACATGGTGGGAAGCTGACAAGTGTCTTAGACGAAGGAATGTCTATCCCGAAGTCACTACTTGGGCACAGTTGAAGAGAGCGATGGATGCTAAGTACTTGAGTGCCAAGTATAGGCAAACTCAATTTCAAAAGCTCTATGAGCTAAAGCAAGGGTCCAAGTCAGTTCAAGAGTATCATGATGAGTTCTTGAGAATTCGATTGAACCTTGATCTGGAAGAAGATGAAGAGCAAGCCACTATTCGGTTCAAAAATGGCTTGGCTTGGGAGGTGTCATCTCAATTGAGCCTACACGTGTATCACACGGTGGAAGATATGTTCGAAGCTGCTACCGAAGCTGAAAAATGGATTAAGGACGATAAAGCAAACCGGTATCGAGGAGTCACTACTTCTACTCCTTTGAACCGAGGAAAAGAATGGAAGATTCCAAATCCAACAAGTGCCAACACTATTCGAGATTCGAAGAAACCCTTCGAAAGGGGTGTGACCGTTAACAAACAAAGAGAAGTGGGAGGTAAAGTTCAACTTAACTCTCCTAGTGCTTCAAGTATTCAGTGTCATAAATGCAAAGGTTATGGTCACATGGCAAAAGAGTGTCCAACTCGCAAAGTTATGCTTTTGCTCGAAGATGGAACCATCCATAAGCAAGCGATTGACACCGAAGAGGAATATATTGAGGAGATTGACCGAGCTGAAGATGACGATGGTCGTGAAGCTGCCGAAGCTGACCATCCGAAAATGTTTCTTGTGGTTCGAAGGAATTTGAGCTGCATGACTCTTGAAGAAGAGGACAACCAAAGAGAAAACATTTTCCATACCCGATATCGAGTGAGGGGGAAAGTGTGTTCGATGATCATTGACTCAGGTAGTTGTGCGAATGTGGTGAGCCAAACCTTGGTTTCACAAATGGGACTACCTACTTTGGAACATCCCCATCCTTACAAATTACAATGGTTGAACGAGTGTGGAGAATTGAGGGTTGTCAAACAAGTGTGGATCAAATTTAGAGTTGGAGAATATCAAGACGAGATGATGTTCGATGTGGTGCCGATGCAAGCTTGTCATATGCTATTGGGTCGACCATGGCAGTATGACCGGTCGGTTGTGCACAATTGAAGATCCAACACTTACACTGCTAAGCTCGAAGAGAAGAGTTTTATACTCAAACCCTTTTCCAAAACAAGTCACCGAGGACTATAAACGAATGAAAGAATTGAAAGAAGCGGCCAAAGCTAAGCTTCCGATGGGAACAAAGATCGTGGCCGAAGACAAAAACTTACCGCCCGAAGTAAGAAACATCTGTGCAATCATGCAATCGGGTGAGTATCTACGAGGCAACAGCAACGATCAGATGATGATTTGCCTCATGCACAAGGGTATCTTTCTAAACTCTAATGATGAGTTTTCTAGCGATAACCCTTTGCCTAGTGCTGTACAAAGTGTCTTGCAGGACTTCGGCGACATGTTCCCCGAAGAAATGCCAGGTGGATTACCTCCGTTGAGAGGAATCGAGCGCCAAATTGACTTCGTACCGGGGTCTCAAATTCCCAACAAACCTGCATACCAGTGTAATCCCGAAGACACATATGAGCTCCAAAGACAGGTTGATGAGTTGTTGAACAAGGGCCTTGTTCGAGAGAGCTTGAGTCCTTGCGCCGTTCCTGTTATCCTTGTCCCAAAGAAAGGTGGAACATGGCGAATGTGCGTTGATTGCCGAGCAGTCAACAAAATAACAGTAAAGTTTCGTCATCCTATCCCTCGATTAGATGACATGCTAGATGAGTTAAGTGGTTCTTCATGCTTTACAAAGATAGACCTCAAGTCCAGTTACCTCCAAATCCGAACGAAACCCGGAGACGAGTGGAAAACCGCATTCAAGACCAAGTTCGATTTCTATGAATGGTTGGTGATGCCTTTTTGCTTATCCAACGCACCGAGCACATTCATGCGACTGATGAACCATGTGCTCAAACCGTTCATAAATAAGTTTGTTGTCATTTACCCTCGATGACATACTTTTTTATAGCAAAACTGTGGATGAATATGTCGAACACCTACGGCTAGTACTTGATAAGCTTAGAGAAGAGAAGTTATATGCTAACTTCAAGAAATGTGACTTTTGTGTTGAACATATAGTCTTTCTAGGATTCGTTGTCAGTGCTAATGGTGTTGAAGTCGACGAGTCAAAGGTCGAATCCATGAAAGATTGGCAAACTCCAACCTCGGTATCACAAGTTCGTAGCTTCCATGGCTTAGCTAGCTTTTACCGAAGGTTTGTTCGTGACTTTAGCACCGTGGCGGCTCCTTTAACCGAGCAGGTTCAGAAAGACCATCCTTTTGTGTGGGGGGAGTCCCAAGAAAGGGCTTTCCAAGAGTTGAAACGGAGGCTATGCTCTGCCTCGTTGTTGCAACTCCCTGACTTCGGCAAAGCATTCGAAGTCGAGTGTGATGTATCTGGAGTTGAGATCGGAGGAGTGCTGATGCAAGAATCGAAGTCGATCGCTTACTTTAGTGAAAAGCTTAAGGGTGCAACCTTGAATTATTCGACGTATGACAAGGAGTTGTATGCCCTCGTTCGAGCACTCGCCCATTGGCCGCATTATTTGTGGCCCCGAGAGATTGTGATTAAAAGCGATCATGAATCTTTGAAACATCTCCGAGGTCAGGAGAAATTAAACCGAAGGCATGCCAAATGGGTTGAATTCATTGAAAGTTTCCCCTATGTAATCCATTACAAGAAGGAAAAAGATAATGTTGTGGCCGATGCGCTATCAAAAAAATTTTCCTAGCGACCACTCTCGCCTCTAGGCTCATGGGATTCGAAAGCATCAAGTTGATGTACGAAGACGATCCCAAGTTAAAATGCGTTCGAGACGAAATCTTGAATGGCCGCAGAGTTGAGAAATATCAGTGCCACGATGGCTACCTTTTCAAGAATGGGAGGGTTTGTGTGCCAGTGTCCTCGTGCAGAGAGCTTTTGGTTCGAGAAGCTCACTCTGGAGGCTTGATGGGACACTTCGGTGTTGACAAAACTCTTGGTATCCTAACCGAGCAGTTCCATTGGCCCAAAATGCGACGAGATGTGGAAAAGCTTTGCAACGCTTGTCTCATTTGCAAGAAAGCTAAATTGAAGTGCAACCCTCATGGTTTGTATACCCCGTTTCCTGTGCCTGATCGACCTTGGGTTGATATATCCATGGACTTTTTGTTGGGGTTACCGAGGTCGGGGGGAGGACATGACAACATCTTTGTCGTAGTCGACCATTTTTCCAAAATGGCTCGCTTTATTCCTTGCAAAAAGTGTGATGATGCACAACATGCGGCTACTTTATTTATTTCTAATGTGTTGAAATTGCATGGTGTGCCTCATACTATTGTGAGTGATCGAGACTCAAAGTTCTTGAGTCATTTTCGGAAATGCTTGTGGGGTGCCCTCGGCACCAAACTACTATTCTCAACGTCTCACCATCCTCAGACTGATGGACAGACCGAGGTAGTTAACCGAACCTTAGGATCTTTGCTTCGAGCAATGACCAAAGGTAAGGTTGGAAACTGGGCTGATCATTTGCCCATGATGGAGGTTGCATACAATCGAATGGTGCATCGAATGATAAATATGACCCCGTTCAAATGTGTTTATGGTTTTAATTCTTTGATTCTACTTGATTTAACCCCATTGCCTCGAGATTCTGTTATTGATTTTGAAGGTACTCGGCGAGCCACTGCCTTGATCGAGTTGCATGCAAAGGTGAAGAAAAACCTCGAGGATGCTTATGGAAAGGTCGCATCGAAGAAAAACAAGGGGCGTAAGAAGGTTGAATTAAAGAAGGGAGATTGGGTTTGGGTTCACTTCCGAAAGGAACGCTTCCCGAACCAAATGAAAGGAAAGTTGGCTCCTCGAGGGGATGGTCCATTCCAAGTGCTGAGCAAGATATACAACAATGCTTATGTGATCGACCTCCCTGGTGAGTATAACGTGTCCAACACCTTTAATGTTGCTGACATAGTTCCTTGTGTTGTAGGTCAAACTTCGGAGGATGAAGAGGGCTCGATTTCGAGGACGAAATCTTTTCAAGAAGGGGAGGATGATGCAGCCCGAACACGTGCTGATCAAGTGTTCGATCTACCGAGGCCAATGACACGAAGCCAAGCCAAGTTGCTGCACGATATTCACATTCACTTGGCTTGGTCGAAGGAAAGCAACTACTCCGAAGCTGAGTATCTGAGCTCAAGAACCGAAGGCTTCATCTATAAGCTTGAGCTTAAAGGAGGGAGTGACCGAACCCCACCCGAACACTCAACATCAACGCCGAAGTAAAAGCATATAACCGAAGGAAGAGCGATCGATGTCAAGAAAGAGCTGAGCACCGAAGGAAAGAAGCTCGAGCTCAAGTGTCCGAGATTAAGTGTTCGGTTGAAGGAGTAACCGAACACTCATTAAGCAGCCCTGCGTGGCTTACTCCTATTGGTCGCCTGTGACCATTTACTGTTTTGTCCTTAGCGTAGCCATTAAATACTCTATTTACATTTCATTTGTAGGTATCAAGTTATTGTTGAAAATATATAGCAGTTGCTATTGAGTGCCTCCAATGGAGCCCGAACGCTGATGTGGGATTTAAAAAACTTGTGTCAATCGGTGTGAGTCGTTTGAGTATTTTCTTCTTGGTCATTCAGTTTGCAAGAAGCGTTGTCTTTCTTGAGGATTGTTGCTTAGTATAGGTGATTCTTGACCTTCATTCGATCGAGCTTGAGACTAGTTCCTCAATGTTCTTTTGAATCGAAACAAGATTTTTCTTGCTGCTATCTTTATTTCTTGTTATTTCTTCTGCGATTTCGTGTAGAGCCTACCTCCGGGTTTGCATTGCACCATCTTCGTATCAGAGCAAGGTTTGAGCTTGTTTTTACAACCTCAAATCCTGTTCGTTAATTCGTGCTTTGTGTCTCCAGTTTCAGCTTTCTTCCTTGTTGTTGATTGTTGTTGCTGTGGTATTTTACCGAAAAAAAAAGTAGAAAAAGAAAATTCAAAAATTTGGGTTGATTGATTCAAACAACCATTGATTCTTGTTCACCAGTGTCCAAGGACTGTTTTGAGTAGCCGACGTACAACGGTTGTGACTAGGATTTCTTAACGATTTTTTGGACTGTTTGAGCTTAGTGGTGACTGCTTTCGAGCCCAACTTGTTTTGGTTGTTACCGATGAAGACTGGTGGTTATTGAGCTTTTTTAGGTTGTTTTGTGCTTAAAATTTCGAAGTTCTATGATTTGAGCCGTGTCCGTATGCCGGAAAATTGTTACATTTGTAACAGTGTACGAACACAAGGAGTTGAGTCTTTAGCTCAAAGAACATTGGACTGATTTTCCTCCATTGTTGTTGCTATTGGAGCGAAAGAGCAACCCAACTTCCGTTAACATTCGTGGTCAGTGAACAAAGTTAAGTTGTCCGTACGCCGGAGTAAAAACTTCACTGTTCAATTGAAGAAGAAAGGGGTAAAGGGTAAAGATCAAAACCCAAGGTGAAAAGTTGTCGTCTAGAAAAGGGAATTGGATAAGGTAAAACCCTATCCGTACCAAGGAGGGACCACTTTTGTACGGACAAGAGTTGGTGTGTTCGAATAAGACTCCAAAGAGGAACCGACGGGTAGATTCTCCTAGGTTTTTACTTTTCTTGTGTTCGATAAATCTAGTTAGTGGATCTCTAGAGTAATTCTTCTTATTCGAGGTCGTACTAACTCATTTTGAGCTTGTAGAAACTCGTACGTGGGGTGACCGAAGTCCAACTTTCGCAGAAAATTCTTTGACTTCCTGAAGCGCAAGAGTAAATAGCGTCCATTCCATCGAGTCGTATCAATTCACTCATCCCGAAGGAGACATTGTCACTTGTCAAATTCGAAGGAGCTGAGAGAAGTTGATCAATCGAGGAAGCCATTGGCTACAAGTTCTAGAGTGACCAAAAACCGAGCCCATAAATTGAGTGGACCCGAGTGGCACTCATCAAAGGTGAGGGAGTGTGTAAGGTGAATTCTAACCTTAACATTTTTTTTGGTCTTTAATTCGTGCAGGTACCATGGCTGGGAATGGAGGCGATGGCAAAGGTGTTGAGAGGCCTTACGTGTCGTTAGCTGATGCAAGAATCGAAGCCGATCGCTTACTTTAGCGAAAAGCTTAAGGGTGCAACCTAGAATTATTCGACGTATGACAAGGAGTTGTATGCCCTCGTTCGAGCACTCGCCCATTGGCAGCATTATTTGTGGCCTCGAGAGTTTGTGATTGAAAGCGATCAGGAATCTTTGAAACATCTCCGAGGTCCGGAGAAATTAAACCGAAGGCATGCCAAATGGGTAGAATTCATTGAAAGTTTCCCCTATGTAATTCATTACAAGAAGGAAAAAGATAATGTTGTGATCGATGCGCTATCAAGGAAATTTTCCTTAGCGACCACTCTCGCCTCTAGGCTCATGGGATTCGAAATCATCAAGTTGATGTACGAAGACGATCCCAAGTTAAAATCCGTTCGAGATGCAATCTTGAGTGGCCGAAGGGTTGAGAAATATCAGTGGCACGATGGCTACCTCTTCAAGAATGGGAGGGTTTATGTGCCAATGTCATCGTGGAGAGAGCTTTTGGTTTGAGAAGCTCACTCTGGAGGCTTGATGGGACACTTTGGTGTCGACAAAACTCTTGGTATCCTAACCGAGCAGTTCCATTGGCCCAAAATGCGACGATATGTGGAAAAGCTTTGCAACGCTTGTCTAATTTGCAAGAAAGCTAAATCAAAGTCCAACCCTCATGGTTTGTATACCCCGTTGCCTTTGCCTGATCGACCTTGGGTTGATATTTCCATGGACCTTGTGTTGGGGTCACCGAGGTCGGGGGGAGGACATGACAGCATCTTTGTCGTAGTCGACCGTTTTTCCAAAATGGCTCACTTTATTCCTCGCAAAAAGTGTGATGATGCACAACATGCGGCTACTTTATTTATTTTTAATGTCCTGAAATTGCAAGGTGTGCCTCTTACTATTGTGAGTGATCGAGACTCAAAGTTCTTGAGTAATTTTTGGAAATGCTTGTGGGGTGCCCTCGGCACCAAACTACTATTCTCCACGTCTCACCATCCTCAGACTGATGGACAGACCGAGGTAGTTACCGAACCTTGGGATCTTTGCTTCGAGCAATGACCAAAGGTAAGGTGTGAAACCGGGCTGATCATTTGCCCATGATGGAGTTTGCATAGAATCGAATGGTGTATCGAATGATAAATATGACCCCGTTCGAATGTGTTTATGGTTTTAATCCTTTGATTCTACTTTATTTAACCCCATTGCCTCGAGATTCTGTTATTGATTTTGAAGGTACTCGGCGAGCCACTGCCTTTATCGAGTTGCATGCAAAGGTGAAGAAGAACCTCGAGGACTCTTATGCAAAGGTCGCATCGAAGAAAAACAAGGGGCATAAGAAGTTGGAATTAAAGAAGGGATATTAGGTTTGGGTTCTCTTCCGAAAGGAACGCTTCCCGAACCAAATGAAAGGAAAGTTGGCTCTTTGAAGGGATGGTCCATTCCAAGTGCTGAGCAAGATCAAAAACAATGCTTATGTGATCGACCTCCCTGGTGAGTATAATGTGTCCAATACCTTTAACGTTGCTGACTTAGTTCCTTGTGTTGTAGGTCAAACTTCGGAGGATGAAGAGGGCTCGATTTCGAGGTTCGATCCACCGAGGCCAATGACACGAAGCCAAGCCAAGTTGCTGCACGATCTTCACATTCACTTGGCTTGGACGAAGGAAAGCAACTACTCCGAAGCTGAGTATCCGAGCTCAAGAACCGAAGGCTTCATCTATAAGCTTGAGCTTGAAGGAGGGACTGACCGAACCCCACCCGAACATTCAACATCGACACCGAAGTAAAAGCAAATAACCGAAGAAAGAGCGATCGATGTCAAGACAGAGCTGAGCACCGAAGTAAAGAAGCTCGAGCTCAAGTGTTTGAGATCAAGTGTTCGGTTGAAGGAGTAACTGAACACTCATTAAGCAGCCCTGTGTGGCTTACTCCTATTGGTCGCCTGTGACCATTTACTGTTTTATCCTTAGCGTAGCCAATAAATACTCCATTTACATTTCATTTGTAGGTATCAAGTTATTGTTGAATATTTATAGCAGTTGCTATTGAGTGCCTCCGATGGAGCCCGAACCCTGATGTGGGATTTAAAAAACTTGTGTCAATCGGTGTGAGTCGTTTGAATATTTTCTTCTTGGTCATTCAATTTGCAAGAAGCGTTGTCTTTCTTGAGGATTGTTGCTTAGTATAGGTGATTCTTGACCTTCATTCGATCGAGCTTGAGACTAGTTCCTCAATGTTCTTTTGAATCGAAGCAAGATTTTTCTTGCTTGTATCTTTATTTCTTATTATTTCTTCTGCGATTTCGTGTAGAGCCTACCTCCGGGTTTGCATTGCACCATCTTGGTATCATAGCAAGGTTTGAGTTTGTTTTTAAAACCTCAAATCCTGTTCGTTAATTCGTGCTTTGTGTCTCCAATTTCAGCTTTCTTCCTTGTTGTTGATTGCTGTTGCTGTGGTGTTTTATCGAAAAAAAAAAGTAGAAAACGAAAATTCAAAAATTTGGGTTGATTTGTTGGTTGTTTGAATCAAACAACCATTGAATCTTGTTCACCAGTGTCCAAGGACTGTTTTGAGTAGCCGACGTACAACGGTTGTGACTAGGATTTCTTAACGATTTTTTGGACTGTTTGAGCTTAGTGGTGACTGCTTTCAAACCCAACTTGTTTTGGTTGTTACCGATGAAGACTGGTGGTTATTGAGCTTTTTTAGGTTGTTTTGTGCTTAAAATTTCGAAGTTCTATGATTTGAGCCGTGTCCGTACGCCGGAAAATTGTTACATTTGTAACAGTGTACGAACACAAAGAGCTGAGTCTTTAGCTCAAAGAACATTGGACTGATTTTCCTCCGTTGTTGTTGCTATTGGAGCGAAAGAGCAACCCAACTTCCGTTAACATTCGTGGTCAGTGAACAAAGTTAAGTTGTCCGTACGCCGGAGTAAAAACTTCACTGTTCAATTGAAGAAGAAAGGGGTAAAGGGTAAAGATCAAAACCCAAGGTGAAAAGTTGTCGACTAGAAAATGGAATTGGATAAGGTAAAACCCTATCCGTACCAAGGAGGGACCACTTTTGTACGGACAAGAGTTGGTGTGTTCGAATAAGACTCCAAAGAGGAACCGACGGGTAGATTCTCCTAGGTTTTTACTTTTCTTGTGTTCGATAAATCTAGTTAGTGGATCTCTAGAGTAATTCTTCTTACTCGAGGTCGTACTAACTCATTTTGAGCTTGTAGGAACTCGTACGTGGAGTGACCGAAGTCCAACTTTCGTAGAAAATTCTTTGACTTCCTGAAGCGCAAGAGTAAATAGCGTCCGTTCCATCGAGTCGTATCAATTCACTCATCCCGAAGGAGACATTGTCACTTGTCAAATTCGAAGGAGCTGAGAGAAGTTGATCAATCGAGGAAGCCATTGGCTACAAGTTCAAGAGTGACAAAAAACCGAGCCCATAAATTGAGTGGACCCGAGTGCCACCCATCAAAGGTGAGGGAGTGTGTAAGGTGAATTCTAACCTTAACATTTTTTTTGGTCTTTAATTCGTGCAGGTACCATGGCTGGGAATGGAGGCGATGGCAAAGGTGTTGAGAGGCCTTATGTGTCGTTAGCTGATGCAGGAATCGAAGCCGATCGATTACTTTAGCGAAAAGCTTAAGGGTGCAACCTTGAATTATTAAACGTATGACAAGGAGTTGTATGCCCTCGTTCGAGCACTCTCTCATTGGCAGCATTATTTGTGGCCTCGAGAGTTTGTGATTGAAAGCGATCAGGAATCTTTGAAACATCTCCGAGGTCAGGAGAAATTAAACCGAAGGCATGCCAAATGGGTAGAATTCATTGAATGTTTCCCCCGTGTAATTCATTACAAGAAGGAAAAGGATAATGTTGTGGTCTATGCGCTATCAAGGAAATTTTCCTTAGCGACCACTCTCGCCTCTAGGCTCATGGGATTCGAAATCATCAAGTTGATGTACGAAGACGACCCCAAGTTAAAATGCGTTCGAGATGCAATCTTGAGTGGCCGAAGGGTTGAGAAATATCAGTGGCACGATGGTTACCTCTTCAAGAATGGGAGGGTTTATGTGCCAATGTCATCGTGGAGAGAGCTTTTGGTTTGAGAAGCTCACTCTGGAGGCTTGATGGGACACTTCGGTGTCGACAAAACTCTTGGTATCCTAACCGAGCAGTTCCATTGGCCCAAAATGCGACGATATGTGGAAAAGCTTTGCAACGCTTGTCTAATTTGCAAGAAAGCTAAATCGAAGTCCAACCCTCATGGTTTGTATATCCCGTTGCCTGTGCCTGATGGACCTTGGGTTGATATTTCCATGGACCTTGTGTTGGGGTCACCGAGGTCGGGGGGAGGACATGACAGCATCTTTGTCATAGTCCACCGTTTTTCCAAAATGGCTCACTTCATTCCTCGCAAAAAGTGTGATGATGCACAACATGGGGCTACTTTGTTTATTTTTAATGTCCTGAAAGTGCAAGGTGTGCCTCTTACTATTGTGAGTGATCGAGACTCAAAGTTCTTGAGTAATTTTTGGAAATGCTTGTGGGGTGCCCTCGGCACCAAACTACTATTCTCGACGTCTCACCATCCTCAGACTGATGGACAGACCGAGGTAGTTACCGAACCTTGGGATCTTTGCTTCGAGCAATGACCAAAGGTAAGGTTGGAAACTAGGCTGATCATTTGCCCATGATGGAGTTTGCATAGAATCGAATGGCGCATCGAATGATAAATATAACCCCGTTCGAATGTGTGTATGGTTTTAATCCTTTGATTCTACTTGATTTAACCCCATTGCCTCGAGATTCTGTTATTGATTTTGAAGGTACTCGGCGAGCCACTGCCTTGATCGAGTTGCATGCAAAGGTGAAGAAGAACCTCGAGGACTCTTATGCAAAGGTCGCATCGAAGAAAAACAAGGGGCATAAGAAGTTGGAATTAAAGAAGGGATATTGGGTTTGGGTTCTCTTCCGAAAGGAACGCTTCCCGAACCAAATGAAAGGAAAGTTGGCTCTTTGAAGGGATGGTCCATTCCATGTGCTGAGCAAGATCAAAAACAATGCTTATGTGATCGACCTCCCTGGTGAGTATAATGTGTCCAATACCTTTAATGTTGCTGACTTAGTTCCTTGTGTTGTAGGTCAAACTTCGGAGGATGAAGAGGGCTCGATTTCGAGGTTCGATCCACCGAGGCCAATGACACGAAGCCAAGCCAAGTTGCTGCACGATCTTCACATTCACTTGGCTTGGCCGAAGGAAAGCAACTACTCCGAAGCTGAGTATCCGAGCTCAAGAACCGAAGGCTTCATCTATAAGCTTGAGCTTGAAGGAGGGAGTGACCGAACCCCACCCGAACACTCAACATCGACGCCGAAGTAAAAGCAAATAACCGAAGAAAGAGCGATCGATGTCAAGAAAGAGCTGAGCACCGAAGTAAAGAAGCTCGAGCTCAAGTGTTCGAGATCAAGTGTTCGGTTGAAGGAGTAACTGAACACTCAGTAAGCAGCCCTGTGTGGCTTACTCCTATTGGTCGCCTGTGACCATTTACTGTTTTATCCTTAGCGTAGCCAGTAAATACTCCATTTACATTTCATTTGTAGGTATCAAGTTATTATTGAATATTTATAGCAGTTGCTGTTGAGTGTCTCCGATGGAGACCGTACCCTGACGTGGGATTTAAAAAACTTGTGTCAATCGGTGTGAGTCATTTGAATATTTTCTTCTTGGTCATTCAATTTGCAAGAAGCGTTGTCTTTCGTGAGGATTGTTGCTTAGTATAGGTGATTCTTGACCTTCATTCGATCGAGCTTGAGACTAGTTCCTCAATCTTCTTTTGAATCGAAGCAAGATTTGTCTTGCTTCTATCTTTGATGCAGCCTGAACACGTGCTGATCAAGTGTTCGATCCCCCGAGGAGACCAATGACCTGAAGCCAAGCCAAGCTGCTGCACGATGTTCACATCCACTTGGCCTGGTCGAAGGAGAGCAACTGCTCCGAAGCTGAGTGGCCGGGCTCAGGAACCAAAGGCGTCATCTTCAAGTTTGAGCCCGAGGAGAATCTGACCGAACACCAACAAATTGTGTTCGAAGACAAGTGAGCGCCCGACGACAAATGAGTTCGAGCAAGCAACCGTGCACCGAAGTCAAGGCTGCCGAACACACACTTAGCTCAGCCCTGCGTGGCTTGTTTTTATTAGTCACTTGTGACTATTTACTACCTTATCCTTAGCATAGCCTATAAATACTCTATTCTTTTTTCATTGTAAGGATCTAGTTTTTAGTTATATGAAAAACATAGCAAGTGCAATTGTGAGTCTCCGATGGAGCCGAACCCTGACGTGGGCCTTTAAAGAAGTTGTGTCAATCGGTGTTATTCGTTTGAACATATTCTTCTTTATCATTCAATTTGCAAGAAGCAGGTCTTTCTTGAGGATTGCTGCATAGTATAGGTTCGTCTTGTTTTCCCTTCAATCGAGCTTTGAGACAGGTTCCTCACTGTTCTTTTGAATCGAAGCATGATTTGTCTTGCTTCTATCTTTATTTCCTTGTTGTTTTCTTCCGCGTATCGTGTTTAGCATTTCCCTCGGGTTTGCTTGCACCATCTTGGTATCAGAGCCAGGTTTGAGTTTGCTCTTACAACCTCAAATCCTGTTCATTATATTCGTGCTTGTGTCTCCAGTTTCAGCTTTCTTCCTTGTGTTTGATTGTTGGTTGTTTTGATTAAACAACCATTGATTCTTTTTCACCATTGTTTCCTGATTCCAACAAGTACCCCACGTACAACTTTCGTGACTAGGGTTTCTTGGTGAAATTTGGACTGTTTTGGAACTTAGTGGTTACTGGAACTCAAACCCCAGCATGTTTTGGTTGAAACCGATGAAGATTGGTGGTTCTTGAGTGATTTGTGTTTGTTTTGTGCTTAAATTCGAAGTTCTGTGTTTGAATTCGTTGTCCGTACGCCGGAAAATTGTTACGATCTGTAACAGTGTACGACACGAAGGAGCTGAATCTTAGCTCAAGAACTTTGAACTGAAATTCCTCCGTTGTTGTTGGAACCGGAGTTGAAAGAAGCAACCCAGGTCTGTTGAAATTCGTAGTCAGTGAACGAAGCTAAATTTGTCCGTACGCTGGAGCAAAACTTTCACTGTTCCATTGAAGAAGAAGGGGTAAAATTTTAAAATCCAAAAACCCCAGGTGAAAATTATCGGCTGTAAAAGGGAATTGGATAAGGTAAAACCCTATCCGTACCAAGGAGGGACCACTCTTGTACGGACAAGAGTTGGTGTGTTCGAGAAAGATTCCGAAGAGGAATCAAAGGGTAGATTCTCCTAGGTTTTCACTTTTCTTCTGTCCGAAAAATCTAGTTAGTGGATCTTTTGAGTAAATCTTCCTACTCGAGGTCGTACTAACTCATTTGAGCTTATAGGAACTCGTGCGTGGAGTGACCGAAGTCCAACTTCGTAGACAATTCTTTAACTTCCCGTAGCGCAAGAGTAAATATCTGTCCGTTCCAGAGTCAAATCAACTCACTCTTCCCGAAGTAAGACATTGCAACTTGTCAAATTCGAAGGAATTGAAAGAAGTTGATCAACCGAGGAAGCCATTGGCTACAAGTTCTTGAGTGACCGAAACCGAACCATATATTGAGTGGACCCGAGTGCCACCCCATAAAAGGTGAGGGAGTGTGTGAGGTGATTTCTAACCTTAACATTTGCTTGGTCTTTGATTTGTGCAGGTACCATGGCTGGGAATGGAGGCGATGGCAAAGGCATTGAGAAGCCCGAGGTGTCGTTAGCCGATCACATGGCTGCAATAGAAGGCATCAGTTCCGAAGTAAGAGGAGTGAGTGCTCGAGTAGCTCAACTCGAGCAAGGAAGCGCGTCCGTGGCCATGCATGGGTCCGGCACTGGAACGAGTAGCTCCACTCCGATGAAAACTGAGCTGTATGCCGAGCTTGTTCGACAACATCAGTTGACAAGTGAAGCAATTCGAAGAGAACTAAACTTGGGCAATCCCCAAGCGCAACAAAACTTGGGCATTCCCCGAGGAGAAAGGATACCACTTCCAAAGGCACGAAGAGATCTTGGTGCCGTTGTGGAAGAGGTTGATGATGAGGAATTTCCCGAGGACGAATATGAGCATGAGCCGCCATTCGCTCAACGAAGGCAAGCTCATTGAGGACGTGGAAATTTCTGAGGTCGAGGCCGAGGCGCAAATGTTGAACGACATATTGAGCGTGAGGCTGATGATCGCTATGACGAGTATCCCGAACAGGTTCGTGGTGTTCGAGACTCAAACTTGAGCAGTGTCAAGATTACTATTCCACCCTTTAAAAGAACTAGTGAACCGGATGAATATCTTGAATGGAAGCTTAAAATGGAGCGAATCTTCGAAACCAATGAGATGACCGAAGAGAGAAAAGCTGCCCATGCCATTGCTTCGTGCAAAGTATATGCGTCTACATGGTGGGAAGCTGATAAAAGGCATAGACGAAGGAATGCCTATCCCGAAGTCATTGCTTGGCCACAGTTGAAGAGAGCAATGTATGCTAAATATTTGAGTGCTAAGTATAGACAAACACAATTGCAAAAGCTCTATGAGCTAAAGCAAGGGTCCAAGTCAGTTCAAGAGTATCATGATGAGTTCGAAAAGGTTTGATTGAATCTTGATCTGGTAGAAGATGAAGAGCAAGCCACTATTCGATTCAAAAATGGCTTGGCTCGGGATGTGTCATCTCAATTGCGGCTACACGTGTACCACACGTTGGCAGATCTGTTCGATGCTGCCACCGAAGCTGAGAAATTGGTAAAGGAAGATAAGGCAAACCGGTATCGAGGAGTCACTACCTCTACTCCTTTGAACCGAGGTAAAGAATGGAAGAATCCTAACCAAACAAGTGCCAACACTATTCGAGATTCAAAGACACCCTTCGAGAGGGGTGTGACCGTTAACCAACCAAGAGAAGTGGGAGGTAAAGTTCAACTCAACTCTCCTAGTGCTTCAAATATTCAGTGTCATAAATGCAAAGGTTATGGTCACATGGCAAAAGAGTGTCCAACTCGCAAAGTTATACTTCTGCTCGAAGATGGAACCGTCCATGAGCAAGCGAGTGACACCGAGGAGGAATTTATCGAGGAGGCTGACCGAGCTGAAGGTGATGATGATCATGAAGCTGCCGAAGCTGATCACCCAGAAATGTTTCTTGTGGTTCGAAGGAATTTGAGCTGCATGACTCTTGAAGAAGAGGACAACCAAAGAGAAAATCTCTTCCATGCCCGATGTCGAGTGAGGGGAAAGGTGTATTCGATGATCATTGACTCTGGTAGTTGTCCAAATGTGGTGAGCCAAACCTTGGTTTCACAAATGGGACTATCTACGTTGAAGCATCCCCACCCTTACAAATTACAATGGCTAAATGAGTGTGGAGAATTGAGGGTTGTCAAACAAGTATGGATCAAGTTTAGATTTGGCGAATATCAAGATGAAATGATATTCGATGTGGTGCCGATGCAAGCTTGTCATTTGCTATTGGGAAGACCATGGCAGTATGACCGATCAGTTGTTCACAATGGAAGATCCAACACTTACACTGTAAAGCTCGAAGGGAAGAGTTTCATACTCAAACCCTTGTCTCCAAAACAAGTCACCGAGGACTATAAACGGATGAAAGAATTGAAAGAAGCGGCCAAAGCTAAGCTTCCGATGGGAGCAAAATTGGGAGCCGAAGACACAAACTCACTACCCGAAGAAAAAGGAATCTGTGCAATCATGCAACCGGGTGAGTTTCTACGAGGCAACGACAACGATCAGATGATGATTTGCCTCGTGCACAAGAGTATCTTTCTGAACTCTAATGATGATTTTTCTAACGATAACCCTTTGCCTAGTGCTGTACAAAGTGTTTTGCAGGACTTCGGAGACATGTTTCCCGAGGAAATGCCAGGTGGATTACCTCCGTTGAGAGGAATCGAGCACCAAATTGACTTCGTACCGGGGTCTCAAATCCCCAATAAACCTGCATACCGGTGTAATCCCGAAGACACCAAAGAGCTCCAAAGGCAGGTTGATGAGTTGCTGAACAAGGGCCTCATTCGAGAAAGCTTGAGTCCTTGCGCCGTTCCAGTTATTCTTGTCCCGAAGAAGGATGGAACGTGGCGAATGTGCGTTGATTTCCGAGCAGTCAACAAAATAACAGTAAAGTTTCGTCATCCTATCCCTCGATTAGATGACATGCTAGACGAGTTAAGTGGTTCTTCATGCTTTACGAAGATAGAAACCCGGTTACCACCAAATCCGAATGTAACCCGGAGACGAGTGGAAAATCGCATTCAAGACCAAATTCGGTTTCTATGAATGGTTGTTGATGCCTTTTGGCTTATCCAATGCACCGAGCACATTCATGCGACTGATGAACCATGTGCTCAAACCGTTTATAAATAAGTTTGTTATCGTGTACTTCGATGACATACTTGTTTATAGTAAATCTGTGGATGAATATGTTACACACCTAAGGCTAGTGCTTGATAAGCTTAGAGAAGAGAAGTTATATACTAACTTCAAGAAGTGTGCCTTTTGTGGCGAGCGTGTAGTGTTTCTAGGATTCGTTGTCAGTGCTAATGGTGTCGATGTCGACGAGCCAAAAGTAAAAGCCATCAAAGATTGGCCAACTGCAACCTCGGTATCACAAGTTCGTAGTTTCCATGGCTTAGCTAGCTTTTACCGAAGGTTAGTTCGTGACTTTAGCACCGTGGCAGCTCCTTTAACCGAGCTGGTTAAGAAAGACCATCCATTTATGTGGGGAGAGTCCCAAGAAAGGGCTTTCCTAGAGTTGAAACGGAGGCTTTGCTCTGCCCCGTTATTGCAACTCCTGGACTTCGGCAAAGCATTCGAAGTCGAGTGTGATGCATCTGGAGTTGGGATCGGAGGAGTGCTGATGCAAGAATCGAAGCCAATCGCTTACTTTAGCGAAAAGATTAAGGGTGCAACCTTGAACTACTCTACGTATGACAAGGAGTTGTATGCCCTCGTTCGAGCACTCGCCCATTGGCAGCACTATTTGTGGCCTCGAGAGTTTGTGATTAAAAGTGATCATGAGTCCTTGAAGCATCTCCAAGGACAGGAGAAATTGAACCGAAGGCATGCCAAGTGGGTAGAATTCATTGAAAGCTTTCCCTATGTAATTCATTACTAAAAGGGTAAAGACAACGTTGTGGCCGATGCGCTATCAAGGAAATTTGCCTTAGCGACCACTCTCACCTCTAGACTCATGGGATTTGAAAGCGTCAAGTCGATGTACGAGGACGATCCCAAGCTGAAATGCGTTCGTGATGCAATCTTGAGTGGCCGAAGAGTTGGGAAATATCAGTGGCATGATGGCTACCTCTTCAAGAATGGGAGGGTTTGTGTGCCAGTGCCATCGTGGAGAGAGCTCTTAGTTCGAGAAGCTCACTCCGAAGGTCTGATGGGACACTTCGGTGTCGACAAAACTCTTGGTATCTTAACCGAGCAGTTCCATTGGCCCAAGATGCGACGAGATGTGGAAAAGCTTTGCAACGCTTGTCTCGTTTGCAAGAAAGCTAAATCGAAGTCCAACCCTCATGGTTTGTATACCCCGTTGCCTGTGCCTAATCGACCTTTGGTTGATATATCCATGGACTTTGTGTTGGGATTACCGAGGTTGGGGGGAGGACATGATAGCATCTTTGTTGTTGTTGACCGTTTTTCAAAAATGGCTCACTTTATTCCTTGCAAAAAATGTGATGATGCACAACATGTAGCTACTTTATTTGTTTCTAATGTGTTGAAATTGCATGGTGTGCCTCGTACTATTGTGAGTGATCGAGACTCAAAATTCTTGAGTCATTTTTGGAAATGTTTGTGGGGTACCCTCGGCACCAAGTTACTATTCTCGACGTCTCACCATCCTCAGACTGATGGACAAACCGAGGTAGTCAACCGAACCTTGGGATCTTTGCTTCGAGCAATGACCCTGAAAGGTTGGAAACTGGGCTGATCGTTTGCCCATGATGGAGTTTGCATACAATCGAACGGTGCATAGAATGATTAATATGACCCCGTTCGAATGTGTGTACGGTTTTAATCCTTTGATTCCACTTGATTTAACCCCATTGCCTCGAGATTCTGTTGTTGATTTTGAAGGTACTCGGCGAGCCACTGCCCTGTTCGAGTTGCATGCAAAGGTGAAGAAGAACCTCGAGGAAGCTTATGCAAAGGTTGCATTGAAGAAAAACAAGGGACGTAAAAAGCTGGAGTTAAAGAAGGGGGATTGGGTTTGGATTCACTTCCGAAAGGAACGCTTCCCGAACCAAAGGAAAGGAAAGTTGGCTCCTCGAGGGGATGGTCCATTTCAAGTGTTGACCAAGATCAACAACAATGCTAATGTGATCGACCTCCCAGGTGAGTATAACGTGTCCAACACCTTTAATGTTGCTGACTTAGCTCCTTGTGTTATAGGTCAAACTTCGGAGGACGAGGAGGGCTCGATTTCGAGGACGAAATCTTCTCAAGAAGGGGAGGATGATGCAGCCCGAACACGTGCTGATCAAGTGTTCGATCCACCGAGGAGACCAATGACCCGAAGCCAAGCCAAGCTGCTGCACGATGTTCACATCCACTTGGCCTGGTCGAAGGAGAGCAACTGCTTCGAAGCTGAGTGGCCGGGCTCAGGAACCGAAGGCGTCATCTTCAAATTTGAGCCGGAGGAGAATGTGACCGAACACCAACAAATTGTGTTCGAAGAAAAGTGAGCGCCTGAGGACAAATGAGTTCGAGCAAGGAACCGTGCACCGAAGTCAAGGCTGCCGAACACACACTTAGCTCAGCCCTGCGTGGCTTGTTTTTATTAGTCACTTGTGACTATTTACTACCTTATCCTTAGCATATCCGATAAATACTCTATTCTCATTTCATTGTAAGGATCCAGTTTTTAGTTATATGAAAAACATAGCAAGTGCTATTGTGAGTCTCTGATGGAGCCGAACCCCGACGTGGGCCTTTAAAGAACTTGTGTCAATCGGTGTTATTCGTTTGAACAAATTCTTCTTGATCATTCAATTTCCAAGAAGCGGGTCTTTCTTGAGGATTGTTGCATCGTATAGGTGCATCTTGTTTTCTATTATATCGAGCTTTGAGACAGGTTCCTCACTGTTCTTTTGAATCGAAGCAAGATTTTTCTTGCTTCTATCTTTATTTCCTTGTTGTTTTCTTCCGCGTATCGTGTTTAGCATTTCCCTCGGGTTTGCTTGCACCAATCTTTATTTCTTGTTATTTATTCTGCGATTTCGTGTAGAGCTTACCTCCGGGTTTGCATTGCACCACACCACTAAGAACAAGTATCCCTTGCCTCATATTGATGATTTGTTTGATCAATTGCAGGGTTCCAGATTCTATTTTAAGATCGATTTGTAGTCTGGTTATCATCAGTTGAAGATTCGGGAGTATCCTTTCTTTCATCTCGGATCATACTTTTGTCTTCTTATTTGAAGCTAAAATATTTATTACCTATATCATAGTAAATCATGAGGACGTGTGCGACTGTTCAGCGTGATGCGAAGGAGCTAGAGGTAGTAACCTATGTGCCAGCTGCTCCGCGTGGTGCAGGTGCCTTCCGAGGTACAGGCCATGGTAGAGTCCTTGGTCGAGGCAAAGGTAGAGCTAACCAGGTCGTGAGGGTTGTGGATCATGCTGATGATCTAATTATTGAAGGACTAGCAGTGTGATGCAGCCTGTGTCAGTGCTGATCAAGTGTTCCACACATCGAGGCTAGTGACACGAAGCCACGCCAAGCTTTTACATGATGTTCACATCCAGCTGGCATGGCCGGGAGAAAGAAACCGTTCGGAAGCGGAGTGGCCGAGCTCGACATATGAAAGCTACATCTGCAAGCTCGAGCCCAAGAATGGGAGTGACCGAATCTCGCTCAACGACACCGAGGAGTAAAGCGACGAAAGGGCTATAATGCGCCCGAGGATAAAGAGCAGCTGATTTCAAGTGTTCGAAGTTGAGGGCGACCGAGCACAAGAGCGCCCGAATACTTAGTTGTTTCAGCCCTGCGTGTCTTGTTTTTATTGTTCGTCTGTGACCATTTTTACTAGTTTACCTTTGGGGCTATCTATATATACCCCTACTCATTTCCTAGTTTAGTAATTGATTTTGAATATTGAATGAAAAGCCGAGTGCTTTTGTGTCTCAGTCGTGAGTCGAACCCCGTTATGGGAATTGTTAAAGAACGTGGGTCAATCGATGGATTCTGTTCGAACATTTCTTCTTTGATCATTCAATATGCAAGAAGCTTGTTGACTTCTTGAGAATTTTTGCCTAGTTTTAGGTGATTCTTCAACTTTAAAGCAAAGTGGCCCTAAGACTTTTTCCTTGGGTTTTTTTGGATTGAAGCTTAGATTTGTCTAGCTTTTATCTTTATCCTTTATTTGTCTTTACTTTCCGCTGTTTCTTGTTTGGTTGCTAAGCTTCTTCAAGTTAGCTTGCACCAATCTTGGCAAAGCACTGTTTGAGCTTGTTCTTATAACCCCAATTTTGTTCTACGTTGTCTTTTCATTTCGTGCACTGTGTCTTTAAAATCCTGTTATTACTGCGTTGTTGGTGTTCTAATCCCAAAAAAAAAAAAAAAAAGAAGAAAATTCAAAAAATTTTCTTGATTGTTGGTTGTTTAGAGTAAACGACCACAGATTCTTGTTCACCATTTGATAAGGATCAAAACTCAAAAGACGATAAAAGGTAAAGATAAAGGGAACGAGACGCGTCTCGAACTCCCTACGAAGTAACCACAGAGAACTTGTTCCGTGATACCCTCGTATCGGTGTCAAGAAGAGCCAACGTTAAGCAACTACCCTCGAGTTGACAACGAACTCGCAAGTAGAATGATCGGGGGGGGGGGGGGTTTGGGGGTCAACTAGAATCCACTAGTAAACTCAAACCGTCTCAAAGGGTTTTCATTCAAAGAGAATCTACTCTTGAACATTGTTCATTCAATCACTTATCATAACAGCTAACTAAGTAAAATGTAAAGCTAATGGAGTATTTATAAGCCACACCTAGACATCAATGAAAGGCCTAAAGTACCCTTAATTAGGTTCTAAATAGCAAAGGCCACGTAGAGCTATAATAGTCAATACATAACAAATAAATGAAGTGTCCCGTCATGTCCTCAGCATAGTAGGCGCCCCGCCTACCCTACCAGGCGCTCCGCCTAGTGGCTGCACAGAGGGAAGTAGGAGGCCCAGTAGGCGCCCCACCTTTTTAGTAGGCGGCTCAGAATCTAGAGAGCCATCATCAAGTGGGCGGTCCACCTCTGCAAATGGGCGGTCCGCCCCTTCCTGGCAAGCTTTGAAATGCTTTGAAATGTGTCCCGAAGCTCCTCGTTCCACAGCGAACCAATGCATAAGCTCTTCCTTGGCCTTGGATGGTGCTTTTGGATGGTTGCACGACTTGCCCCACATCATCCTCCCCTTCTTGAGAAGATTTCGTCCTCGAAATCAAGGCTTGGTCTCCCATGACATTGACAACTCCTCGGGGTGGCCAAGACTCTCCTTCTTTGTCCCTCTTGATCGTCACTTTGATATAGGCTTCTTCCAAGATCTCCCCCGCCTTAGCATGGAGCTTAGAACCTACAAGCAACGACAAGCAAACACAAGCAAACTTCCTACTTTAAAAGTAGGTTAGTGCAAGAAGTGTGGAAAACACACTCTTGTTGTATAACCAAGCATCAATAATAAGCACAAATAGCAAGTCTCCAAAGAGAACAATAAGTACTTGGTTAAAGACCAACATGCTCTCAACACAATAATGAGCAAATAGGTCATGGAAATATGAAAAATGCAAGAGCAAGCTATCAAAATCCCCTTGAACCTTAAGCTCAAAATCAACACACCAATCAATCCTCAAGGTGTGATCAACAAGTGGGGTGGGGTGAGTCAAATAACTCAACCTACAAGGAGGATCAAGTACTTCACTCCCCTTCTTTAGAGCATACATACTCACACCAAGATATTCCTCTTCCCCTCAAATTTCATTACCTAAGCAACCCTTCTCAAAAGACAAGCTCTCAAGGAAGGTATTGATGATGGATTCTTCTTCATCATAACCCCAACAAGCAATAGAGACCCAAATTCTCAAACAATGGGTTGCCTAAGGGGTCAAACCCTTTACACCATGGGGGTTCCATTTAACCACCCACCCTAGTCTGATACAAGTCATTTCCACTAATGAGACTGCTTTCAAACAATGGATTGGTAAAAACATGCATCTCAATATCATGATTAAGCATAGACAAGTTATCAAAACTAGGTCCACTTGAGGAGTCGTCATAGACAACTTTGTCCAATTCATGCAATTTGAACTCCTTAAGGTCAATACCATCTCAACCACATCACACTAGCCCACCAAATAGAAGCATATCGATTAGGGAATGGTCAGCTACCTCATCTCCCCCTTTGTCAAAGGTTGGTGGTGTGTCATAGCAACGGTCACAATCATGGTCAACCATCAAATCTACACTAGGGAGAGGTTAAATGAACAATGAGCTCACATCATGATGTGGCATAGTACTTCTCCCAACTAGTGTTTCACAAGCAAACTCAAGTTGACAACTAGACTCTTCACTAGTGGCATATTCACTAGATGCATCATATGCACCAACTAGTGTTGAGTCATCACAAGCCAAGTAGCAACTAGTAGGCTCATAAAGAGGTGAAGTAACACTTACATTTGTAGTACTTCCTTGATCACTCACAAGGTTTGAAGTGTCATATGCAACTCCCCCTTCATGAAACTCATTTTGAGGCTCCAAAGGCTTGTCTTCAAATGTACCTACACAAGAACTTCCACAAGAAAAAGTAGAAGATGAAGAATTATTAGCATAATGGGTACTCTCACTCTCAATTTTTCTTTCCTCACCTCTCTTCTCTCTCAATTTTACCTCATGGTCAAGTGTAGTTTGTGGTGACAATCCACCAACATCACTCCTCAAATCCTCTCATTTTTCCTCTCTTGGATTGTCACCGGTCACTCCCTCACTTCTCTCTATCTTTTCTCTCTCATTTGAAGTGGAGTGACTCTCATTTTCATTATGCAATGGCAAAATAATAAGATTGTTTGCCTCGGACTCAAGTACAATGGGTGACTTAGCTTTAGCCGCTTCCCTCAACCCTTTCATTCACTTGTAGTGATAAGAACCAAATAGGCGGAAGCGATAAACTAAGATGCGGAAGCAATAATCATAAGATAACAAGAAATAAGGGATTGGGGAGAATAGAAATAGAAGAAAGAATGAATCAAACTAAACACATAGATTGATTCAAAAGGGAGAAGACATTTGAACCATACGGGACTCACACTAGCGGTGATCCACCATGGATTCAACATAAGAGATACATGAAGTCAACGCTTCAACAAGAAAGGTCAAGCCTATTCTATCCTCTCAATTCTATCTTCAAAACTAGCTAAGTAATGAAATAAGCTATCTAGCTATTTATAGAGGTTTCTAGGCATTAAGTAAAGGTCTATAATTCCCACAAGCTAGGCTTTGAACTAAAAGACCATGCAAGGTCAAAATAGTCACTTCACACTTAAAATCCCGTGCTTCAGCAAATCGGGCGGAGCGCCCGTGTCTTGGGCGGAGTGCCCACAAAGTTGACCAGTGGAGGGGGCTGGGCGGACCGCCTGGGGGCTGGGCGGAGCGCCTGGGCTAAGTGTATCTCAGGCGGGGTGCCTGCTTTGCCTAGGCGGAGCGCCTGGCTGCCTGTGTGGTGGAGCACCGATGCTCCATCGCCTAAACATGCTATCCTTTGCATCTTCCAAGCTTGATACATGTTGGAAAAGATGTCTTGGCTCGATTTGGGTCTCATCATCCTCCCCTTCTTGAAAGGATTTCGTCCTCGAAATCAAACCATCAAGACCTACATCTAAAAACAAGCACATCCAAAAGCTCCTACTACAAGAGTAGGTTAGTGCAAGTAGTGTGGAAAACACACTCTTATGGTATAACCAAGTATCAATGACAATAATAAAGCGCATGTTTCCAAAGAAAACAACAAGTACTTGGCTTCCCCAATAGGTGCACTCAATACGTGATTCATCAAAGAGATCGATAGGGTAGAGAATGTGGAAGATCAAGCCATCAAAATTCATATGATCCCCAAGTCTAATAATGACAAACTAAAACTTCCCACTACAAGAGTAGGCAAGTCCAACAAGAGTGAGTGCAAGTGCTATGGAAAGCACACTTTTGTGATAGAGCCAAGTATCAATAATAATCAAAAAGAAGAGGTATCCAAAGGGAACAACAAGTTCTTGGCTCAACAATGAAAAGCACTCACTACCATAACAAGCAAAGAGATCAATAAGACATGGAACATGCAAGATTAAGCAACTAAGTTCCTTATGACCTCCAAGCTTATGGTCAACACACCAAGCCTTCAATGCATTACTATCACAATGTGACTCATTTGCTTTGGCATGCCCAACACCCAAGGTGTAATCAACATGTGGGGTGGAGTAAACAAAATAGTTCAATTGGCAACTAACATCAAATGCTCCACTCCCCTTCTTGGAAGCACTCTTACACGCACCAAGAGTGGCTTCCTCACCTCCAAATCCATCTCTAAGACAATCTCCCTCACTAGGAAAACTCCAAAGGAAGGTCTCCAAAATCGGCCCTTCATCATCATAGTCCACACAATGAAGGCTAGGACTACTAGAAGATGGTTCAACACAACCAATATCAAGACCATTCATCCCGCTTGGAGTTCCAAACAATGTATCATCCTTAGAGTCTATCTTTACATACCATGGAGGTTCTATTTTACTATCAATTCTAGTCCGATACAATTCACTACCACAAATGAGATTATCTTCACATAATGGAAATGTAAAAGCATGCACCTCAAATTCATGGTCACATAAAAACATGGTATCAAAACTAGGTTCTTTACCCACACCCGAGGAGTCATCGAAAATAAATCGATCCATCTCACACTCTAGAGACTCCTCAAGGTCACAACCATCCTCACTACAACACATAGGTCCACCATTATCAAGCAATTCATCAAGGGAAAAGATAGGGTATTCATTCAACTCATCTTCCCCTTTATCAAATATAGGTGGGGTGTCATAACAAGGTTCATAAGCAAGGTCAACTACACATTCCTCACTAATGAGAGGTTCAATGAAAACCGAGCTCACATCATGATGTGTCTTATCATCCCTCTCAACTAGTGGTTCACAATCACACACAAGTTGACCATTTGACTCTACACTAGTTGCAAACACATTGTAATCATACAAATCATCAAGTAGTGTTGAGTTAGCACAAACACTACCATGAGACAAGGAAGTAACATGTTCAAGGGAAGAACTATCACTTACCTTTGAGTGGCCATCTTGCTCACTCAATGCATTTGAAGTATCATGGCTAGTTCCTCCACTTTGAAGCTCACATTGAAGATCTTCTTCACCTTCTCCTTCTTTCTTGGAACGTGATTGAGGCTCTATTAGTTTGCCTCCAAGAGTACCTACACAAGCATTCACACAAGTAGAAGAAAAGGATAAAGGGTTAAGGTTAGAATAAGGGGTGTCCTCACTCTTTTTCCCCTCTTTCTTTTCCCTCACTTTCTTTTTAAGGTTAGGTGTAGATTCGGGTGGTGACATCCCACTCACATCACTCAACACATCCTCTCCTTTTTCCACTCGAGAAATGTCACCGGTCACTCCCTTACTCCTCTCAATCTTTTGTCTCTCAAATTCGGGTGAGTTGGGACTAGGCCCTAGAATACCCATAGCCGGAGTAGGTGGACTTTTAACATCAACCCGGAATCTAAGACTAAGAGACTCATCACTTGAGATCTCTTTCTTCTTTGATGGTGAACCATTTGGCTTTGAAGCTTGTGGTTTCGGATTCACCTTGTCGACATTCGTCAACCCTTTTCTTGCACTAGTCCCACCATTGCTTGTGATTGTAGGACTTCTTGATTGCTCAATTTCAATCATGGTTTGAAGTTCTCGCTCCCTCCTCCTTTGCACAACCCAAGCATGTAATCGAGGGGACATCTTGCCCCTCTTGCCGTAAGGTGCAAACTCATAAATCCCTTGACCCGTGGCCACTAGATACATATCCCGCTTAGCATCATAGTGAACCTCCTTGTTGTACAACCATGGGTCACCTAGCCAAACACTCACATTCGGTACGGGATACACATCACACCAAACATACCCATTGTAACCCTTATGAGATATGAGCACCCGTGCCTCCTTGAAAACCCGAACTCCTTTGTACTCATAGGGATACTTTAGATCATGGCATGGTATGTTTAACATTTGAACTACTCTTGGGTTAATGCAATTAGCATCGGTTCCATCAATTTGGAGCAAGTGTCCATCAACCCTATTTACCCTAATAACAAACCTACTTTCACCCAAGTCTCGAATAGGCACATCCAAAGAAGAGCTTGAATGTCCAAGACTTGCATCACCCTCAACTCGGGTTTTCCTTATACTCCCACTAGTGGTAATACCACTAGGATATCCTCCACTTCCCGTCACTCCTCCAACATTAGAAGTGTTGTTGGAAGTCGAGGAAGGAGTACCACTATGGAACCCATAATTGCCTCTCGCCTTGGTTCCATAGCCCATAGCACCACTCCTACCACCATTACTAGAGCAATGCACCCCCGTGACGGTAAGAGCAACACCATTTCTCCTTCCACCCTTCACATGGGAACTAGAAGAAGCAAGCCTCCCACTTCCCATGGAACAACCACCACCTCCTCCCATACTAATGGAAGGACCTCTACTACTCCCTTGCACACCATAAGCAACACCAAGAGTAGATGCATATGCACAATTCGTATAATCAACCTCATCATCCATTCTCTCTATGTCACTATCATCATGTTCAAATTCATCACAAGAAGAGCAAGTAGGATCATCATACCTTGAAGCGTCACCATCTTCAATTCCTTGACTAGAAGCATAGGGATCTTCACATTCATCTTCGCAAGCCTCATAGTCTTCTTCATCTTCATAATCAACATAGTGACCCGCTTCAACATCATATGAGCCTTGGTTCCCCAAATCGTCATAGCAAAACCCATCATCACCATCATAGGAACCATAGTCTCCATCATCTCCACATGAGTCATACCCTCCACAATCGTCATCTGAAGCCATAGTTGTAACCAAAAAGTATAGGACCTCACAAATTCACTCCCTCACGTGTATCACTCAAAAGATGTCACTCAATTTTCTTTCCGCTCGTGTATACACTCAAGGTCGTTGGCTTTTGTGACCACACTCTATTGTTCTCACCACTCAAGCCTTTTTCCACTCAAGACCTTCTTGTCTCTTAGTAATCACAATGGCAAGATCAATCAACTAATGCACCCAAGTAATGGTTCGGAATGGAGTTTAAGGGACTCGATGTACGGAAGCTAATTTATTGCGCACTTGAAGCAAGCAAATTCTACAACTTTAAGTAAAGACTCCAAGACACACACAACCTAAGGAGCAAAGATTAGTGTCAATAAAGTAGGACTAATACCTTAGAAACACTAACCAAGAGGTTCGAATCGAAACAAACACAAAAAACCATGAAACGGAGCAAAACCAAGCAACCAGCTCACTGGGCGGTCCGCCTGGGGTGGGTGGGCGGTCCGCCTGCCTTGGTAGGCAGTGAGGTAGGGTAGGCGGGGCGCCTAGGGAGTGGGAGGTCCGCCTGGGGGTCGGGTTCAGCCTTTTCCAACTCCGATTTTCTTCAATTCCCAGCCGATTTTGGGTCCGATTTCAACGTTTTTTCCACAAATTGAAGGTACCCAAAGTTGAATATTGATATAACCTTCAAACCCCAATAGATTTCACACCCAAACAACCAACAAACAAGGCACAATCATGATTCAAAGTTTCAAGTTGGGGGGTTTTCAACAAGGGTCTCAAAGGTTCAAGGTGGATTTCGATTCTTCAAAATCGATGTTATGCAACTCCGATTCACATGAAATTTGTTTCTATTTGTTTGTTTTTCATTGGAGAACAAACCCCGGTACTCACTTCCAAAACCCCACAATCACACAATCCAAAATCAATCAAATTCCTCAAGAACAAGGGTTTTGGGGAGGGTTTAACAATTTGGGGTTTCAAATTTTCAAATCAATCCAATCCACAAGATTGTGGTACCCAAACGTCGGGTTTTCAACAAGGATCAAGAATCTATAACACCCATAACACGAATCGATCACACCACAAAGTTACACCAATTTTTGTATTTTTCACTTTTCTACTTCTTTTTGTGTTTTTCTTCTTTTCTTCAAGAACAAGAACAATAACAACAATAAACTAAACTAAAGATAGGATGAACAAGGAACGTGGATTCGTAAGAACGAAATCCGAGCCTTGCTCTGATACCAAGCTGATAAGAACCAAATAGGCGGAAGCGATAAACTAAGATGCGGAAGCAATAATCATAAGATAACAAGAAATAAGGGATTGGGGAGAATAGAAATAGAAGAAAGAATGAATCAAACTAAACACATAGATTGATTCAAAAGGGAGAAGAGACTTGAACCATTAAACGGGACTCACACTAGCGGTGATCCACCATGGATTCAACATAAGAGATACATGAAGTCAACGCTTCAACAAGAAAGGCCAAGCCTATTCTATCTTCTCAATTCTATCTTCAAAACTAGCTAAGTAATGAAATAAGCTATCTAGCTATTTATAGAGGTTTCTAGGCATTAACTAAAGGTCTATAATGCCCACAATCTAGGCTTTAAACTAAAAGACCATGCAAGGTCAAAATAGTCACTTCACACTTAAAATCCCGTGCTTCAGTAAATCGGGCGGAGCGCCCACAAAGTTGACCAGTGGAGGGGGCTGGGCGGACCGCCTGGGGGCTGGGCGGAGCGCCTGGGCTAAGTGTATCTCATGCGG
This sequence comes from Petunia x hybrida, assembly GCA_037355625.1. Lineage (NCBI taxonomy): Eukaryota > Viridiplantae > Streptophyta > Magnoliopsida > Solanales > Solanaceae > Petunia > Petunia x hybrida. Next base: position 48,338 of record JBBBVM010000534.1, read on the forward strand.
GGCGCCTGCTTTTCCTAGGCGGAGCGCCTGGCTGCCTATGTGCTGGAGCACCGATGCTCCATCGCCTAAACATGCTTGATTCATCTCCGAAGCTCTTGCCCTTGCATCCTTTGCATCTTCCAAGCTTGATACATGTTGGAAAAGGTGTCTTGGCTCGATTTGGGTCTCATCATGTAGGCTTCCCTTACTTGTGTTGGAGTCAATGGTCTAAGCACATACTTCCTCCCATCTTGCTTGACTGTGTAGGAGTTGGTCCGGCCATCATGCACTACACACCTATCATGTTGCCATGGTCTCGCAAACAATAGATGGCACGCTTGCATCGGAACCACATCAAACATGATCTTATCCTTGTAGTTCCCAATGCTAAACTCAATCATCACTTGCTTCACCACCTTTAGTTCACCACACTCACTAAGCCATTGTAAACGATAAGGTTTTGGATGCTTTAGAGTGGGTAACTTCAATTGGGAAATCAAGGTTTGGCTTACTATGTTGGCACAACTCCCCGAATCAACAACCATTAAACAAACTTGGCCCATTACTCGGCACCTAGCATGAAAGAGGTTTTCCCTTTGATCATTTTCCACCTCCTCTCCCATAAAAATGGTGCTCAAGCTTCTCCTAACCACCAAGAACATATGAGGACCATCATCCTCTTCTACGGCCTCCTCAAAATCAACTTCCTCATCCTCCTCCACTCCCTCATTTTCGGACTCACTTTCTTGCTCATACACTAAATTACCAACCACAACCATGGTTCTTTTTGTAGAGCAATCCCTAGCAATATGACCATAGCCCTTGCACTTATAGCATTGAGTAGAAGTAGAAGTAGGATTACTCAAGCGAGTTTTAGAAGTACCTTCCAAGTGTGGAGTAGTCTTCTCATAAGGCCTCTTCACTTCTTTGCTAGCATTGGCACTTGGAAAGCTTGTATTTGGAGTCTTCCACTCTTTTGGCTTGCTTGTAGTAGTAGGAGTGTTACTTTTTGACTTCTCTCCCTTAAGCCAACTCTCGGCTTCAATTGCGGCTTCAAGTAGATCTTGAAGTGAAAGATAAGTATGCAACCTCAATTGAGAAGCTATACCATAGCTCAAACCATTCTTGAAACGGATCATGGCTTGTTCTACACATTCGGTATCCATATCCAATGCCATCCGGATCTTCTCAAATTCATCATAGTACTCATGCACCGATTTGACACCTTGTTTTAGATCATAGAGCTTCTTGAGTTGCTCTTGCCGATACCTTGGAGTTATGTACTTGGTATTCATAAGAACTTTCAATTCATCCCAAGTCACATTTACTTGCATACTCATCCTTCTTCTTGACCTCTTCACGGACTCCAACCAAGTAGAAGCATAGGCCTCAAAGGTAGAAATAGCATAGGTGCCCTTTCTCTCCTCGGTCATCTCATTGGTATCAAACACTCTTTCCATGAGTAGTACCCATTCCATGTATGCCCCCGGATCTCAAATTTCTTTAAAGGATGGAAAGTTGAGCTTAACACTATGGATGTTGTTGTTGTCACGTAGCCCATGGTTAGGCTCTGGTTGGCCTCCATAATGATCATCATAAGCAACATAGTCCCTCCTAGCATTCCTCCCACCATAACCCATGGGTGGCCCTCGACCTCGGCCTCTACCCCTATCTACATTTCGACCCCAATTCATTGGCCTCCTAGGTTGCTAATGAGCATTATACCCATAGGCTTCATCACCATACTCGGCTTCCTCCTCTTCTTGAGCCTCAACAACTTGCTCAAGAGGTGGCACAAATCTAACGGGTCTTCGAAGTGGAGCATTTCCTTGGGGATTGCCCAAGTTGAGGGGATTGCCCTATTGTTGGGGATTGCCCAACCCACGCTCTTGTAGAGCTTCAACTTTGCTTTGTTCATACTTCTTGGTTAACTCCACAAAGCGTCCGGGAGTCATAGGAGTGCTATGACTTGTGCCCTCTCCTGATTTAATTTGGACACTCGGGGTCCTTGGTTTTAATTTGGACACTCGGGGTCCTCCTCTCACTGGTCTCAACTTGATTCCTCTCAACGGTCTCAAGTCTCAAAGATATGTCTTCCAACTTGGCCATAATGGTGGCCATGAAGTTCTTCATGGGATCATCTCCATCATTTGCCATTGTACCTACAAAAGCAACGAACGTTAGTAAAATACCTCACCCACTCCCTCACAAGTGTTTCACTCGGTTCGCTCGTTTAGTGGTGGGGGATATTTCACACAAGTTTGAGTCTAAAACCTTCAAATAGTGGATCAACAAACCAAAACTCAATCACTCAACTTCTCAAGTCCAATGCACTCCGGGGTGAGTGGAATTAATGGGACTCGATTGGAACGTTAAGCACTTTAAGTGAGGACTTGAATCAAAAGATGCAACGGGTCTTCTTTTAATTCTAGTCTCCTTTCTAGGCACGATGATCCTAATAGCTCAAAGTAATTAGTACTAATCGAGTAGGATTATACTCTAATAGCACTAACCGGAAGTAATGCATTCAACAAAACAAGAAATCCTAGAAGAATCTACCCAATTCCCAACTTTCAGAAAGTAGGCGCTCCACCCTTTTTGGAGTAGGCGGTCCGCCTGGTTCTCTGCAGTGGGGAGTAGGCGGTCCGACTGAAATTCAGGGGGCCCAAAATCCAGAGAGCTCAATCAAAACGGGTGGTCCGCCTCTGTAAGTAGGCACCCCGCCTACTGTGTTTTCCAGCACAGTTCAACTTCGTTTTTCTTGGCTTTAGCACCCAAAAATCCAACAAATCTCACGTTGTTTTAACAATCCGAAGGTACCCAAACGTGTTTTCAGTCACAAAGATCAAACCCCAATGAATTTAAGTAAACCCCAATCAATAACACTCAAATCACCATGTTCATCAATTTTCAAGCTAGGGTTTCAACTTTTCAAATCTTCAAAGGGTTTCAAATTTCAAATCTTGGGATACAACTCCAAATCATGCGTTTTGGGCACCAAAATAACGGGTTTCCAATAAGGAACAAACCCCAATATCAATCACAACAAGAATCAATCAAACCAAGAACATACGATCAAATTTTTGGTGTTTTTTCTTCCTTTTCTATTTTTTTGTGTTTTTCTTCTTTTCAATAACATCAACAAGAAAACTAAAATAGGAATCGACCTAAGGCAAAAAAAATCAAGGGTTGGGGGTTTGTAGAAACAAAACCCGAGCCTTGCTCTGATACCAAGATGATAAGGATCAAAACTCAAAAGACGATAAAAGGTAAAGATAAAGGGAACGAGACGCGTCTCGAACTCCGTACGAAGTAACCACAGAGAACTTGTTCCGTGATACCCTCGTATCGGTGTCAAGAAAAGCCAACGTTAAGCAACTACCCTCGAGTTGACAACGAACTCGCAAGTGGAATGATCGGGGGGGTTTGGGGGTCAACTAGAATCCACTAGTAAACTCAAACCGTCTCAAAGGGTTTTCATTCAAAGAGAATCCACTCTTGAACATTGTTCATTCAATCACTCATCATAATAGCTAAGTAAAATGTAAAGCTAATGGAGTATTTATAGGCCTCACCTAGACATCAATGAAAGGCCTAAAGTACTCTTAATTAGGTTCTAAATAGCAAAGGCCACGTAGGGCTATAATAGTAAATACATAACAAATAAATGAAGTGTCCCATCATGTCCTCAGCATAGTAGGCACCCCGCCTACCCTACCAGGCACCCCGCCTAGTGGCTGCACAGAGGGAAGTAGGCGGCCCAGTAGCGCCTCTTTAGTAGGCAGCTCAGAATCCAGAGAGCCATCTTCAAGTGGGCGGTCCGCCTCTGGAAATGGGCGGTTCGCCCCTTCCTGGAAAGCCTTGAAATGCTTCGAAATGTGTCCCGAAGGCTCCTCGTTCCACGGCAAACCAATGCATAAGCTCTTCCTTGGCCTTGGATGGTGCTTTTGGATGGTTGCACGACTTGCGCCGCATCTCCATTGAATTGTGATTCTGGAAAGTACCCTTCGTGCATTGTTCGACAACTAGGGTGTCTCAATGAATCTGTACGGTTGTCGTGGTGGTACAGTTGCAAAACCCCAGTTGAGTTTTGATTGTTTTGACATCGAAACTGGTGATTGGAGCTTGATTTGGGTCGAGTTTTGTGCTTAAATTTCAAAGTTCCATTGTTTAGCCACCGTCCGTACTCAAAAAAATGATTATACTATAACGGTGTACGGATGAAGTTGAAGTAGTTCTTAGCTTGGCTTGGAACTGTAAATTCCTCCATTTGTTGTTAAATTTTAACGGAGAAGCGACCTTGAAATTAAGTCTCGTTGATTGGGCTGTGAACAAAGTTTAAAGGTGTTCGTACACCAGAGTTAAGGTTTGCTATTCCATTGAAGAAGGGGAAAGGATCCATTGCCTAAAATCCCAAGTTGAAAGTTATCGGCAAGAAAGAGGAAAAAGTTGATAAGGTTAAACTCTAATCCGTATCAAAGGAGGGACCACTTTTGTCCGTATAAGGGTGAAGTGTCCAAGGTTTCCAAAAAGGAAATGGAGGGTAGATTCTCCTAGGTTATCTTCTTTTCTTTGCGACCGTTAAATCTCGTTAGTATATCTTTGGAGTTAACTCTTCTACTTGAGGTCCTATTAATTTGTTTGAGCTTATAGGAACTCGTGCGAGGGTGACCGAAGTCCAAATTTCGTAGTTTAAATTGTTGACCTCCCGTGCACAGTTATAACATAATTTTCCTCGAGTTGAATAAATTCACTCTTCCCGAAGAAGACAACGATTCTTGTTGAAATCAGAGGATCTTAGAGAAATTGATCAAACCGAGGAAGCCATTGGTTACAAGGTCTTGAGTGACCGAACCTACAAAACTAAGTGGACCCGAGTGCCACCTAACAAAAGTAAGGGAGTGTGTGAGGTGATTTCTAACCTTAACCTTCTCTTGTCCTTGATTTATGCAGATTCAATGGCTCGAAGTGCGGAGAAAGGCAGTGAGGCGCCGAGGTGTCGTTAATCGATCTCTTGGCTGTGATACAAGGAATCAGTGCCGAGGTGAAAGGAGTAAGTGCTCGAGTAGTTAACCTCGAGCAGGAGAAAGCGTCTATGGCCTTACTTGGGTCCGGATCTAGTACTAGCAATTCAACACCTATGAAACCGGAGAAATTTGCTGTGCTGGTTCTTCAACAAAGGTTGAGGAATGAGGCTGTTCGAAATGAAGCTGTGGGCACTCTCCGAGCTGAACCAAACTTGGGCATTCCCCGAGTGGATCAACAGAACTTGGGCAATCCCAAAGCTGAGCAGCAAAACTTGGGCAATCCCCGAGGTGATAGACTACTATTTTCAAGGCTTCGAAGACAAGTCGAGGTCTTTGATGAAGAGGTTGATAATGGAGAGTATCCCGATGCTGAAGCTGAGTATGAGCCACCGTTCGTTCAACGAACGCAGGTTCAACAAGGCCGTGGGAAGCCTCGAGGTCGAGGACAAGGCGCATATGTTGGTAGAAATTATGAGCGTGAGGCTGATGACTATTATGATGAGTATCCAGAACCGATAAGAGGTGCTCGTGATTCAAGTTTGAACAGTGTCAAGATCACTGTTCCACCCTTCAGAGGAACTAGTGATCCGGACCAATATCTTGATTGGAAGATTCGTTTTGGAACGACTTTTTGAAACAAATGAGATTTCCAAGGAAAGAAAAGTTGCACATGTTATTGCTTCATTTGAGGCATATGCCTCTACGTGGTGAGAAACTAATAAAAGAATGAGGAGAAGAAATGCTTATCCTGAGGTTCTTACTTGGGTGCAGTTGAAATGAGCGATGGATGCTAGGTATGTGAATGCCAAATATCTGCAGGAGCAACTTCGGAAGCTCTATGATTGGAAACAAGGGTCCAAATTGGTTGAAGAATATTATGATGAGTTTGAGTAGATTTGATTGGCTCTTGATATGGAAGAATATGACGAGCAAGCCATCATTCGGTTAAAAAATGGACTGACTCGAAATGTTTCATCTCAATTGCGACTGTATGTGTACGAAACGTTTTATGATGTTTTACATGAAGCCGTTGATGCTGAGAAGTGGGTGAAGGACGATAATGCAAATCAGTACTGAGGGGTTACTACTTCGACTTCTTTGAGCCGGGGTAAAGATTGGAAGAGTCTGAATCCTATAAGCGCCAACACTGGTAGAGATCTGAAGAAACCCTTCGAAAGGGGAGTAACCGTTAATGACTCCAAGGAGGTCGGAAGTAAAGCTCAACTTAATATTCCTAGTGCCCGTAGAATCTCGTTAGCAGATCTCTGGAGTATATTCTTCTACTCGAGGTCTTACTAATTTGTTTGAGCTTATAAGAAGTCGTGCGTGGGGTGATCAAAGTCTAAATTTCGTAGTAAATTCTTGACCTTCCGTGTGCAGTCAAAAAGCATCTATTCCATCGAGTCGAATCAATTCACTCTTCTCGAAGAAGACAGTGTGACTTGGCAAATTCGGAGGTTCTTAGAGAATTTGATCAAACCGAGGAAGCCATTGGTTACAAGTTCTTGAGTGACCGAACCTATAAATTCAGTGGACCCGAGCGCCATCCAAACAAAGTGAGAGAGTGTGTGAGGTGATTTCTAACCTTAACATTTGCTTGTCTTCAGTTTGTGCAGGTTCAATGGCAGGAAACGTAGAGAAAGATGTTGAAGCGCAGGAGGTGTTGTTAGCCGACCTCTTGGCTGCAATACAAGGCATCAGTGCTGAGGTGAAAGGAGTGATGCTCGAGTAGCTAACCTCGAGTGAGAGAAAGCGTCTGTGGCCTTACCTATGTCCGGTGCTGGCACTAGCAATTCAACTCCTATAAAATCAGAGAAATTTGCTGAACTAGCTCGTCAGCAGCTGTTGAGGAACGAGGCTGTTCGAAATAAAGCTTTGGGCAATCCATAAGCTGAACAAAACTTGGGCCTTCCCCGAGTGGATCAACAGAACTTGGGCATTCCCCAAGCTGAACAACAAAACTTGGGCAATCCCCGAGGTGATGATTACCACTTCCAAGGCTCCGAAGACAACTCGTGGTCATTGATGAAGAGGTTGATGATCGAGAGTTTCCCGATGCTGAAGCTGAGTATGAGCCAACCCTCATTCAATGAAGGCAGGTTCAACGGGGCCTAGGGAACCCTCGAGGTCGAGGCCGAGGCGTATATGTCGATAGAAATTATGAGCGTGAGGCTGATAACTATTATGATGAGTATCCAGAACCGATCTGAGCTGAGATTCAAATTTAAACAGTGTCAAGATCATTGTTCCACCCTTTAGAGGAACTAGTGCTACGGACCAATATCTTGATTGGAAGGTTTGTTTGGAATGAATCTTTAAAATGAATGAGATGACCGAGGAAAGAAAAGCTGCCCATATTATTGCTTCATTCGTGGCATATGCTTCTACATGGTGGGAATCTGATAAGAGAATGAGAAGGAGACATTTCTATCAGGAGATTCTTACTTGGGTGTAGTTGAAAAGAGTGAAGGATGCTAAGTATGTGACCGCTAAATATCGGTAGGAACAACTTCGGAAGCTCTATGATTTGAACAAGGGTCCAAATCGGTTGAAGAATACTATGATGAGTTTGTAAGGATTTGATTGGCTTTTGATATGGAAGAAGATGATGTGCAAGCCATCATTCGGTTAAAAAATGGACTAACTCGAGATGTGTCATCTGAATTAAGACTGCATGTGTACCAAATGTTGGATGATGTCTTCCATGCAGCCGTTGATGCTGATAAATGGGTGAAGGACGATAAAGCAAATCAGTACCGAGGGGTTACTACTTCGACTCCTTTGAACTGGGGTAAAGATTAGAAGAGTCCGAATCCTACAAGTGCCAACACTGGCCAAGATTTGAAAAAACCCTTTGAAAGAGGAGTGACCGTTCATAACTCCAAGGATATGAGAGGTAAAGCTCAACTTAATACTCATACTGCTTCAAATATTCAGTGTCATAAATGTAGGGGTTATGGTCACATGGGAAAAGAGTGTCCGACTCTCAAAGTTACATCTTTCTAAAAAGGAGAGTCATGCTTTTCGGTACAGAGACTCTCTAGGACTTCCCTGAGAGCAGCAAATATTTTTTTCACAACCATTTGCCGCAACGGGTCGTGTAAACCAAAAACCCAATTAAAAGAGATTCCCGCCTCTGGGCAGGGGTTCCCCGCGGGGCTATTACACGCTTTTACTCGAAGATGGAACCATCCTTGAGTAAGAGAGTGACTCTGAGGAGGAAAATAGAGAGGAGACTGACCGAGCTGAAAATGATGATGTTCGAGAGGCTACCAAGGCTGACCATCAAGAAATATTTCTTGGGTTCATAGAAACTTAATCACTATGAACATGGAAGAGGAAGATGATAATCAGAGGTGCTGAGTGAGGGGGAGAGTGTGTTCGATTATTATTGATTCGGGTAGTTCTGATAATGTGGCAAGCCAAAGTTTGGTTTCTCAATTGGGACTGCCTACTAAGAAACACCCTCATCCCTATCGTTTACAATGGTTGAGTTAATGTGGAGAGTTGAAGGTTGCCAAAAAAGTGTTGATCAAATTCAAACTGGGAGCCTATAGGTCTGTTGTCCAAAATGACCGAACCAACACCTATACTGCTAAGCTCGGTGGAGAGAACTTCATTCTCAAACCTTTGTCTCAAAAATAAGTCAGTGAGGACTATAAACGAACGAAAGAGCTGAAAGAAGTGGCCAAAGCTACGTCTCTTATGGGGACACAAATTGTGGGCGAGGTCAAAGAGACATCGCCCATGGCAGGTCATATTTGTTGATAAGGGGAAAGACTACGGAAGCGATAACAAGATAAAAATGAGACGAGACTCACACGATTGTTCAAGTGGCAACGAAGAACAATGTTTCGTTACACCCTGGACGAAGGTCAAGAATCACCTACGCTATGCAACTATCCTCAAAAATCATGAGGTCCTTGCAAATAGAATGATCGGAGACGTTTGATGTTCAACTTGGAATCTTCCAATTGAATTCAAGCCAAATTTCATAAGTTTCAATAGAGAGAATTTTTCTTGTGTTTGTGTATTCAAAGCAATGTAAATGAGTTCAAGACCTAACGAAGTCTCTTATAGTCTTCTACAAAATGAAATGAAAAGTCTACAATACCCCTAAAGTAGGTCAAAACAAAACAAGCCACTTAGGGCTAATGTTTGAATTACACGCAAAATGTCACAAAAACTCGGATGGCTTGCAACATGGGTAGGCGCTCCGCCCACCCCCTCTAGGCGCTCCGCCCCTTCATGTCTTCAGAAGAGTAGGCGGTCCGCCCTTGCAGATGGGCGGTCCGCCCACCCCCTCTAGGCGCTCCACCCCTTCATATCTTCAGCAGAGTAGGCGGTCCGCCCTTGTAGATGGGCGGTCCCGCCCAATCAAAATCCAGAGAGCATTTCCATACTTCACCGAATTTTGCCCCTTTTTCAAGTAGGCGCTCTGCCTCATCCTGGGATGTGTTGTGGTGACTCAAAAAGAGCTTGAGGTGTCTCTCTTTGTAGCCTAAGCGGCCCTCCTTCGATGGTGCTCCAATGCATGATCTTCAAGTCACTTCTGGAGCTTCCATCTTCCATGCCTTTTCATACCAAATGAAGGTGAGCATCACGGATTGCTTTGGCTTGGCTTCTAGTAAAGGGTCTCGTTGTGGTTTGCCCCGCATCATCCTCCCCTTCTTGAGAAGATTTTGTCCTTGAAATTAAGGCGTCATCCTCCACGGCATCATCACCTACATTAGAAGGAGCCAAGTCACTAACATTGAAAGTATTTAAAACATTATACTCACCGGGTAAATCAATCACATAGGCATTGTTGTTGATCTTGGATAGCACTTGGATTGGACCACCTCCTCGGGGTGCTAACTTCCCTTTCCTAAGGTTTGGAAACCTCTATTTGCGGAAGTGCACCCCCACCCAATCTACTTTCTTGAGTTCCAACTTCTTCCTTCCCTTGTTCTTCTTGAAAGCCACCTTAGCATAGGCTTTTTCCAAACTCTTCCATGCCCTGGCATGGATCTCAAGCATTGCCTTAGCTCAGCTTTTACCTTCGAAACTAACAATCATATCTTTTGGCAAAGGGGTTAGATCAAGTGGAATCAAAGGATTAAACCCATAAACAAACTCAAATGGAGTCATGTCAATCATGCTATGCAATGTACGGTTATAAGAAAACTCCATAAGAGGCAACTTGCCAACCCAAGTCCCGGCCTTACCTCGGGTCATAGCTCTAAGTAGAGCACCCAAAGTTCGGTTCACCACCTCGGTTTGACCATCCGTTTGAGGGTGGTGGGACGTAGAAAACAACAACATGGTGCCAAGAACACCCCAAAGACACCTCCAAAAATGACTAAAGAACTTCGAGTCCCTATCAGACATAATGGTTTGAGGCACACCATTCAACTTTAACACATTATCAATGAATAAAGAAGTTACACGTTGTGCATCATGACTCTTTTTACAAGGAATGAAGTGATGATGCAGGGCAAATCGAGCCTAAGTACCAACCATCAAGAGCCGGGATTGGAGGATGCAAAGGACAAGAGGTCAAGAGCCTCGGGAAAGAGTTCGAGAGCATTTTGAAGATCAAGGAGATGACTACAGGCCTAGGCGCCCCGCCTACATCCCAGGCGCCCCGCCTGGATTGGATTCTGCCTCAGTACTCAGGCGCCCCATCTAGTGCCTCAGGCGCCCCGCCTGGCACAAGCCTAGGCCAGGCGCCCCGCCTAGCCAGAGGCCTCCCAGCTCACTGCCCAACTTCTAGGCGCCCCGCCTACCCCCTGTACAAGCCAAGACGAGACTTCTATTTAGCCTAGTATTAATTACTAGTTTGACCCTACGTGGTCTTTATTATTTTACCCCAAATTGTGGGGGCTTTTATGTCATTTTTACATAGGCTTAGGAAAGACTATAAATAGGAGCCTTAGTCATTTCATTTCATTAGCTAGATTTTGAGATTGAAGATCAGACTTTAGAAGAGACTAGGTCCTTCTTGTTGAAGCAATGGCTTCATGTATCTCTTACATGGAATCCATGATGGATCACCGCTAGTGTGACCCCGTTTAATAGTTCAAGTCTCTTCTCCCTTTGAATCAATCTATTGTTAGTTTGATTCGTTCTTTTCTTCTATTTCTGTTCTTCCCCATCCCTTATTTCTTAGATCTTGTGTTTACTTATTGCTTTCGTTCCTTGTTATTTGCTTCCGTGATATTCCCTGCATTAGTTGGTATCAGAGCACGGATCGAGTGTTGTTCCTACAAACCCTCGATCCTTGTTCATCATATCTTTATTTTAGTTTATTGTTATTGTTGTTCTTGTTCTTGAAGAAAAGAAGAAAAACAAAAAAAAAATTGAAAAAGTGAAAATAAAAAAAAATTCTTATTGTGGATTGGATTTGATGATCCGTTGGTTGTTTGATATCGAGGATTGATCTATTATGATTACCCGTTGATTTGGTACTCTTGTTACATGATTTGGTGTTGAGAATCAAAAGTTGAAAAATCAAAAACCCCAAATTGAAAAACCCGAGAACTTGATTGAAATTTCATGATTTGGATTTGTTATGGATTGGTTGTTGATATAAATCATTGGGGATTGATTGCATTTGATTTTGAGAAATAAGGTGAAATCGTCGAATTTGTGGATTGAAAATCGAGTTGGAACAAGTTTGGAACGAGTTGGAACTGTTCCAGAGCTAGGCGCCCCGCGCAAAGACTAGGCGCCCCGCCTGAATTGTTCACTGCCTATTCTGCTAAAAATGGCCAGGCGCCCCGCCTAACCTCAGGCGCCCTGCCTAGCTGCCTTTATTCCAGGCGACCCGCCTAACACCTAGGCGCCCCGCCTAGTTCACTGCTTGTTTCGGGCAGCTTGTTTTCTCTGGTTTTGGTGTTTGTTTTTCTTTCGTACCTCTTGGTTAGTGTTCCTAAGGTATTTGTCCTACTTTATCAACACTAACCTTTGATCCTTTAGGGTGTTGTGTGTCTTGAAGTCTTTACTTAAAATCGTAGAATTTGCTTGCTTGAAGTGCACATTTAAATAGCTTTCGTACATCGAGTCGCATAAACTCCATTTCGAACCATTACTTGGGTGCATTAGTTGATTGATCTTGCCATTGTGATTACTAAGAGACAAGAAGGTCTTGAGTGGAAAAAGGGTTGAGTGGTGAGAACAATAGAGTGAGGTCACAAAAGCCAACGACCTTGAGTGTATACACGAGTGGAAAGAAAATTGAGTGACATCTTTTGAGTGATATACGTGAGGGAGTGAATTTGTGAGGTCCTTAACTCTTTGATTACAACTATGGCTTCAGATGATGATTGTGGAGGTTATGACTCATGCGGAGATGATGGAGACTATGGTTCCTATGATCGTGATGATGGGTATTGCTATGACGAGTTGGGGAACCAAGGCTTGTATGATGATGGAGCGGGTCACTATGTTGATTATGAAGATAAAGAAAACTATGGGGCTTGCGAAGATGAAGGTTAAGAATCTTATGCTCCAAGTCAAGAATATGAAGATAGTGACGCTTCAAGGTATGATGATCCTACTTACTCTTCTTGTGATGAATTTGAACATGATGATAGTGACGCAGAGAGAATTGATGATGAGGTTGATTATACGGATTGTGCATATGCATCTTCTCTTGGTGTTTTTTGTGGTGTGCAAGGGAGTAGTAGAAGACCTTCCATTAGTATGGGAGGAGGTGGTGGTTGTTCCATGGGAAATGGGAGGTTTGCATCTTCTAGTTCCCATGTGAAGGGTGGAATAAGAAATGTTGCTCTTACCGTTGTTGGAGTACATTGCTCTAGTAGTAGTGGTAGGAGTGGTGCTAGGGGCTATAGAACCAAGGCGAGAGGCAATTATAGGTTCCATAGTGGTACTCTGTCCCTGACTTTCAACAACACTTCTAATGTTGGAAGAGTGACGGGAAGTGGAAGTTATCCTAGTGGTGTTGCTAGGGGAGTTGGGTTGAGGAAGCTTCGAGTTGATAGTGATAGATATCTTGAAGTTTCAAGGTCTTACTTGGATGATCCTATACTACACTTGGGTCTAAGGAGGTTCCTTGTTAGGGTGGAAGGTAATGGAGGGTACTATCTCAAGATTGGTAACACCGATACCAATTGCATTAGTACCTCGGTGGTTTATGAGCTAAGGCTACCTTGCTATGCCCTAGAGTATCCTTATGACTATTACGGAGTGTGGGTTTCCAAGCAAGCTCGGGTGTGTATATCTCATAGGGGATATTGGAGTTATATGTGGTGTCATGTGTACCCCATGCAACATTGTCATGTGTGGTTAGGTGAGTCATGGTTGCAAGGCAAGAAGGTGCGATATAGTATTGTGAATGATAGGTATTATTTCGGCAAGGACCAAAGGATTTATGACTTTGAGCCTCTCGGGGTAAAGGTCAAGTCACCTCCTAGTATACCTTCTAGGCCTATGCAAGAAGATAAGGAGCAAGAACCTCATCCTATGCTTGAAAGAGTGCAAACAAGAGGTCCTACAATCACAAGCAATGTTGGGACTAGTGCAAGCAAAGAGTTGACAATTGTCAACAAGGTGAACCCCAAACCACAAGCTCCAAAGCCAAGTGGTTCACCAACAAAGAAGAAAGAGACCTCAAGTGATGAGTCTCTTAGTCCTAGATTCCGGGTTGATGTTAAAAGTCCACATACTCCAGCTATGGGTATTCTTGGGCCTCGTCCCAACTCACCCAAATTTGAGAGACAAAAGATTGAGAGGAGTAAGGGAGTGGCCGGTGACATTCCTCGAGTGGAAAAAGGAGAGGATGTGTTGAGTGATGTGAGTGGGATGTCACCACCCGAATCTACACCTAACCTTGAAAAGAAAATGAGTGAAAGAAAAGAGGGAAAAAAGAGTGAGGACACCCCTTATTCTAACCTTAACCCTTAATCTTTTTCTTCTACTTGTGTTAACTCTTGTGTAGGTACTCTTGGAGGCCAATCAATGGAGCCTTAATCATGTTCCAAGATTGAAGGACAAGGTAAAGAAGATCTTCAATGTGAACTTCAAGGTGAAGGAATAACTCATGACACTTCAAGTGCATTGAGTGAGCTAGATGGCCACTCAAAGGTATGTGAAAGTTCTTCCCTTAAAAATGTTACTTCCTTGTCTTATGATGGTGTTTGTGGAAACTCAACACTGGTTGATGATTTGAATGAACACAATGTGTTTGCAACTAGTGTAGAGTCGAATGGTCAACTTGTGTGTCATTGTGAACCATTAGTTGAGAGGAATGATAATATTCATTGAACCTCTCTCTAGTGAAGATTGTGTGGTTGACCCTATTTGTGACCCTTGTTATGACACCCCACCTATATTTGATAAAGGAGAAGATGAGTTGAATGAACACTCTATTCTTTCCCTTGATGCATTGTTTGGTAATGGTGGACTTATGTGTCGTCGTGAGGTTGGTTATGACCTTGAGAAGCCTCTAGAGTATGAGATGGATCGATTTGTTTTCGATGACTCCTCGACTGTGGGTGAAGAACCTAGTCTTGATACCATGCTTTTGTGTGACCATGAATTTGAGGTGCATGCTTTTACATTTCCATTGTGTGAAGATAATCTCATTTGTGGTAACGAATTGTATCGGACTAGGGTTGGTGATAGAATAGAACCTCCAAGGTTTGAAAGGTTAGACTCTATGGATGATCCATTGTTTGAAGCTCCAAGTAAGATGAATGGTCTTCATATTGGTTGTGTTGAACCATTTTCTAGTAGTCCTAACCTTCATTGTGTGGACTATAATGATGAAGGACCGATGTTGGAGACCTTCCTTTGGAGTTTGCCTAGTGAGGAAGATTGTCTTAGAGGTGGATTTGGAGGTGAGGAAGCCACTCTTGGTGTGTGTAAGAGTGCTTCCAAGAAGGGGAGTGGAGTATTTGACGTTAGTTGCCAATTGAACTATTTTGTTTACTCCACCCCACATGTTGATCACACCTTGGGTGTTGAGCATGCCAAAGCCAATGACTCACATTGTGATAGTAATGCATTGAAGGCTTGGTGTGTTGGTTATGAGCTTAGAGATGATAGGGTTCATGATTCCCTAATCTAGCATGTCCCATGTCCTATTGATCTATTTTCTTGTTATAGTAGTGAGTGCTTTTCATTGTTGAGCCAAGAACTTGTTGTTTCCTTTGGAGACCTATTCTTTTTGATTGGTATTGATACTTGGCTCTATCACAAAAGTGTGCTTTCCATAGCACCTACCCTCACTCTTGTTGGACTTGCCTACTCTTGTAGTGGGAAGTTTTGGTGTGTTCTTATTGGACTTAGGGATAATAGGAATTTTGATGGCTTGATCTTGCATATTCCCTACCCTATTGATCTCTTTGCTTGTTCTTGTGTTGGATGCACTTTCCTTTTGAGTCAAGTACTTGTTGTTTCCATTGAGGACATGAGCTTTTTTTATTAGTATTGATGCTTGGCTCTACCATAAAAGTGTGTGTTTTCCACACTTGGTGCACTAACCTACTCTTGTAGTAGGAGCTTTTGGATGTGCTTGTCTTTGGATATAGGTCTTGATGGTTTGATTTCGAGGACAAAATCCTTTCAAGAAGGGGAGGATGATGCAGGGCAAATCGAGCCTAAGTACCAACCATCAAGAGCCGGGATTGAAGGATGCAAAAAACAAGAGGTCAAGAGCCTCGGGGAAGAGTTCGAGATCATTTTGAAGATCAAGGAGTTGACTACAGGCCTAGGCGCCCCGCCTACATCCCAGGCGCCCCGCCTGGATTGGATTCTGCCTCAGTATTCAGGCGCCCCATCTAGTGCCTCAGGCGCCCCGCCTGGCACAAGCCTAGGCCAGGCACCCCGCCTAGCTCCAGGCGCCCCGCCTAGCCAGAGGCCTCCCAGCTCACTGCCCAACTTCCAGGCGCCCCGCCTAGCTCCAGGCGCCCCGCCTACCCCCTGTACAAGCCAAGACGAGACTTCTATTTAGCCTAGTATTAATTACTAGTTTGACCCTACGTGGTCTTTATTATTTTACCCCAACTTGTGGGGGCTTTTATGTCATTTTTACATAGTCTTAGGAAAGACTATAAATAGGAGCCTTAGTCATTTCATTTCATTAGCTAGATTTTGAGATTGAAGATTAGACTTTAGTAGAGACTAGGTCCTTCTTGTTGAAGCAATGGCTTCATGTATCTCTTACTTGGAATCCATGATGGATCACCGCTAGTGCGACCCCGTTTATTGGTTCAAGTCTCTTCTCTCTTTGAATCAATCTATTGTTAGTTTGATTCGTTCTTTTCTTCTATTTCTGTTCTTCCCCATCCCTTAATTCTTCGATCTCGTGTTTACTTATCGCTTCCGTTACTTGTTATTTGCTTCCGTGATATTCCCTGCATTAAGTGAATTTTTGGAGAACCTATCCACGACAACATAAATGCTATCATGCCCCCCTTAGACCATGGCAATCCCATAACAAAATCCATAAAAATATCCATCCATGGGCTAGTAGGAATAGGGAGGGGAGTGTACAAACCATGGGGGTTCGACTTGGACTTAGCATGATTGCAATCTAAACAACCATTTCATAGTCGCTCAACTTGAAATCCCATCTTTGGCCAACAGAATTGCTCCATAAGAATGGCCAAGGTTTTGTTTCCCCCAAAGTGACCAATAAAGCCCCCACAATGTGCTTCACGAACAAGCAACTCCCTCCATGAGGACTCGGGCACACAAGCTCTACCATTTTTAAAGATATAGCCATCAACCCATTACTTCTCAACTCATTCTCCCTTCTCAAGAGGTTCATGAATGCTCTTTAGTTGAGGGTCATGAGCATACATCAACTTAATATTCTCAAAACCCATGACCTTGGAAGCAAGAGTAGTGGCTAGAGCAAAGTTCCTAGAAAGTGCATCGGCCACAACATTGTCTTTCCCTTTCATGTAATGAATCACATAGGGAAAAGACTCAATAAACTACACCTATTTGGCATGTCTTTTGTTCAACTTCTCTTGGCCTATAAGATCTTTCAGTGACTCATGGTCACTCTTAATCACAAATTCCCTAGGCAATAGATAGTGTATCTAATGAGCTAGAGCTCTTACTAGGGCATACAACTCTTTGTCATACGTAGAGTAATTCAAGGTTGCACCCTTCAACTTCTAACTAAAGTAGGCAATGGGTTTCCCATCTTGCATGAGAACACCTCCAATACCCATCCCCCGAGGCATCACATTAAACCTCAAATGCCTTTCCAAAGTCGGTCAGTTGCAACAAAAGGGCGGTACTCAACCTACTTTTCAATTCTTGGAAAGCCTTCTCTTGAGGCTCTCCCCATGCAAAGGGTTTGTCTTTCTTCACCAACTCGGTGAGTGGTGCGGCAATGGTGCTAAAGTCCCTAACAAATCGTCTATAGTAACTAGCAAGGCCATGGAACTCCTAACATGAGAAACAGTAGTAGGAGTTGGCCAATCTCTAATGGCTTCAACCTTGGACTCATCTACTTCTACACCATTGGCACTAACAACAAACCCAGGAAAGACAACCTTTTCAACATAAAAGGCACACTTCTTAAAATTGGCATAGTGCTTTTCGGCTATTAGCACTTCAAGGACTTGACTTAAGTGGCCAATATATGATCATCTATTGATTTGCTATATATCAAGATATCATCAAAATAGACAACCATAAATTTATTGATAAATGGCTTCAACACATGGTTCATCAACCTCATGAAAGTGTTAGGTGCATTGGAGAGGCCAAAAGGTATCACCAACCATTCATAAAGACAAAACTTGGTCTTAAATGCGGTCTTCCACTCATCACCCGGTTTTATTCGGATTTGGTGGTAGCCGGACCTAAGATCTATCTTTGTAAAGACACTAGAACCTCTCAATTCATCAAGCATGTCATCATGTCTATGAATGGGATGACAATACTTTACCTTTATCTTGTTCACCGCACGGCAATCAACACACATCCTCCATGTCCCGTCCTTCTTTGGCACAAGAATGACCGGTACGGCACATGGACTCAAGCTTTCACGAACCAAGCCTTTGTTGAGAAAGTCATCCACTTACTTTTGCAACTCCTTGGTATCCTCGGGATTGCTCCTATAGGCCGGCCTGTTTTGGATTTGGGACCCCGGGACAAAGTTTATTTGATATTCAACCCTCTCAATGGAGGAAGTCCACTCGGCATATCTTCTGGGAACATGTCCTCAAATACCTTCAAAACATTCTCAATAGCACTAGGTAAAGGGTTAGGTTAGAAGAATAATCACAATCGGAATTTAAAACCATACCTTTGTGCACTAGGCAAATAAGCAATTTGGTGCCATCATTACCTCTCGAGTACTCACCCGATTGCATCATTGCACAAATGTTACCGGTGATAGATGGTGGAGTGGTAGGGCTCTCGGCCATAGGCTTAGTCACCACAGGGGACTTAGCTTTAGCTACCTCTTTCAATTCCCTCATGCGCCTATATTCATCACACACTTGCTTTGGCGTCAAGGGCTTGAGCACATATTTCTTGCCCTCATGTTTAGCCGTGTAAGTGTTGGCTCGGCCATCATGTACCACACTCCTATCATATTGCCAAGGCCTACCAAACAAGAGGTGGCAAGCTTGCATTGGCACCACATCAAATATTAGCTCGTCTTGATAGTTCCCAATCTTGAAATTTATCAACACTTGCTTCACCACCTTCAACTCCCCACATTCACTCGACCATCATAATCTGTAGGGGCTTGGGTGTTTAAGGGTAGGTAATTTCAATTGTAAGAGAAATGATTAGCTCACCACATTAGCACAACTACCAAAGTTAATAATCATGGAGCACACTTGTCCCTTCACCCTACACCTAGCATCGAACAAGTTCTCCCTTTGCATATCCACCTCCTCCTCACTCATCATGGCTGCACTCAAACTACGAGGTACAACCAAGAACATGTTAGGGTCGTCACCCTCCGCCGCATCCTCTTCTCCCTCAACTACCTCACTCTCCTCAACAACATCACCCTCGGGCTCACTTTCTTCCTCATACACCAACCCATCATACATGATTATCATTATTTTTTGGGTGGGGCGATATTTGGAAAAGTGCCTATAACCCTTGCACTTGTGGCATTAGAAAGAAGAAGGAGAAAGAGTATTTAAATGAGTTTTAGAGTTACCTACCACTTCTTTGAAGTCACTTCTTTGAGTAGCCTTCTCAAAAGGCTTCTTCACATCACGACTTCCACTAGCACCACTTTTGTTTGGGCCCTTCCATTCTTTGGGCCGATTCACGGGAGTAGAAGTAGTACTCCTATAGCGAGGAGCCTTCTCTTCCTTGAGCCACTTTTCGGCTTCAACCACGACATCATAAATATCTTGAAGAGAATGAAAGATGTGTAACCTCAATTGAGAAGAAATCTTCCGGTTTAAGCCATTCTTTAATCAGATGATAGCTTGCTCCTTATCTTCCATTTCTATGTCAAGGGCCATTCGGTTCTTTTCAAACTCGTTGAAGTACTCATCAACCGACTTGAAGACTTGTTTCAACTCATAAAGCCTCTTGAGTTGTTCTTGCCGGTACATGGGTGTCAAATATTTGGTGTTAATCACCTCTTTCAATTCTTCCTAAGAAATGTTCACGGGCATCCCAACTCTCCTTCTTAACCTCTTGACGGATTCCCACCAAGTGGGAGCATATGATTCAAATGAAGCAATGGCATAATTGGCTTTCCTCTCCTCGGACATGTCATTTGTATCAAACACGCGCTCCGATTGAACCTTCCACTCTATAAACTTCTCCGGATCACTAGTCCTTTTGAAAGGTGGGATAGTGATCTTCACACTATTTAGATTGTTGTCATGATGCAATCCAAATTTGGCTTAGGTCCCAACTATCAAGAGTCAAGCTAGGAGGATGTGAGGATGCGAGGACAAGAGCTTCGGAGATCATGCATTTGAGATCAATTGAAGGAAGGAAGCCTACGCATCAGGGCCAGGCGAGGCGGAGCGCTCAGAAGCCAGGCGGAGCGCCCAGCTTCAACGCAACCTAGCGGAGCGCCTGATCACCAGGCGGAGCGCCAAAGCCTGAGGTCTCTTTTGATCAGAAGCTCATCCAGGTGGAGCGCCCCAAACACTGAAGACTTCTAATTTTGGCTTGAACTTTGTATTTTGCCCCTAAGTGTTGTATATTGCCTTAACTTAGCTTGAGGGCACTTTAGACTTTTCAAATTAGTCTTAGAAGGGTCTATAAATAGAACCCTTAGCCATTTCATTTGGAACTAGCAAACCTTGAATATTAGAATGATGAATTATTTGAGTGAATCTCAATGAAGAACCCGTGAGCGGGCTTGATTTCACTTGGACGAATCCAAGTTGAATATCGAATCTCTTTGATCATTCTATTTGATAGAGCTACGTGTCTCTTGAGGGTAGTTTCGTAGAATAGGTGATTCTTGACATTCACCCGGGGTGTATCGACACAAGTTCCTCGGTGCTACTTAAGTAATCGTTTCAAGCTTCGTCTTGCTTTTATCTCGATATCTTGTTAGATATCACTTTATCTTGTTTTCTCTTCCGCATTATTGTATCATTTTTAGCTTTCGATACTTTACATTGCATCAGTTGGTATCAGAGCACGGCTAGTTTTCGTTCTTACAAATCCTCGTTCTTGTTGTTGTTGTTGTTATTGTGTTGTTGTTCTTGAAAAAAGAAGAAAACAAAAAAATTGAAAAACTTGAAAAGTTAAAAAAAATTCATAGATCGGGTTAAACTCGAATCCCCAAGTGTTAAAAAGTATTGGGGATTGTTCTATATTGTATTCCCGTTGTTTTCGTAAACTCATAACATGTTTTGATGTTACGGATTGAAGATCGAAATTTTGAAATCCCAAAAATTCTTGAAAACCTTGAAAATTTTGCTTCAAAGCTTGATTCGATCTTGTTGTTGGTTGTTTGTTGATATAAATTATTGGGGATTGTTTGTAATAGTTGAAAACACCTTTGGGTATCCTTTAATTTGAGAAACAACTTGAAATCGTTGAAGAATTTGGGTCAAAATCGACCAAAAACACGTTGCGGGAGATGCTGGAACACAGCGCTGGGCGGAGCTCCTAGCCACTGGGCGGAGCACCTAGCTAGGCCACTGCCTCACAGCCCAGGCGATGCGCCTGACACCCAGGCGGTTCGCCTGAATGCGCAGGGCGAAGCACCTAACCTCTGGGAGTTGCGCCTGAACCCTGTTTCAACCGTGGGTTGTTTTTCTTCGTAGGGTTTCATGTTTCTTTGATTGAATTGCTTCCGACTAGTACTTGTAGAGTACATTCCTACTTGATTAGTACTAGTTCTTTGAGCCTTTAGGATCAATCATGCTTAGTGGAGATTAGAACTCAATGAAGACTCGTAGAACTTTGTTGATTCAAGTGCTCACTCATATGGCCGTTCGTCCATCGAGTCACATCAATTTCACTCACGCCGAAGAGTATTTGGTTCATGTGAACTTGAGTGGTTATTGAGGAGGTTATTCAACTACAAGGATGCCTTGAAATCAAGCTTGAGTGATCTTACCCCACCACTAAATTGAGTGTACCCGAGTGACATTCAAAAGGTGAGGGAGCGAGTGAGGTTTTTTCTCTAACTCTTTCTTTAGCTTTTGGTTTTTGTAGGTACATGACCGGAGATGTTGACGAGACTATTAAGGTCCCGGTAAGGCTCTTGGCCACTCTCTTGGCCGAGGTGAAAACCATAAGCACAAGGCTTGAGAATATTGAAAGTGAAGAGACCCCGAGTGTCTCAAAAGATACCGGAGAAGGCCCTTGTGATAGTGTGTTGGGCATTCCACAACAAGTGGGCATTCCCCACAACTTGGGGAAACCACAAGGTGATGAATTTCTAGTTAAGAGTGACTCTACTCCAAATGAGGAAATTCTTGAACCTCATCCCAATGCTCTTGAAAATGTGAGACAAAAGATGGAGAGGAGTTAGGGAGTGACCGGTGACAATCCTAGAGTAGAAAAAGGAGAGGAAGTGAGGAGAGGAGAGGAAAGACAAAATGAGAGTGAGGACACCCTTTGTTCTAACCATGCTAAATCTTCTTCTTCTTCTTCTTGTATTGGCTTTTGTGTAGGTACTCTTGGAGGCGAACTATTGGAGCCTCAACCATATTCTTTGGGAGGAAGACAAGATGATGGACATCTTTATTGTGAGCTTCATGAAGGAGGGATTGAGCGCGACACTTCAAGCAATGTGAGTGCTCACGAGAGCGACTCAAATGTAAGTGTTTCTTCACCTTCTTATGAGCATGATCATTCCTTGTCTTGTGAAGACTCAATGCTAGTTGGTATGTGTGTTGCATTTCATTAATTTGCAACTAGCATAGAGTTGATTAGTCAACTTGTGTGTGCATATGAACCACTAGTTGAGAGAATTGATAAGCCACAACATGATGTGAGCTCGATATTCAATGAACCTCTCTTTACTGAGGAAATGGTAGTTGACTATACTTGTGGGCCTTGTTATGACACACCACCAATTTTTGATAAAGGGAAAGATGAGTTGCTTGATCATACCCTTATTGATATAATTGCCTTTGGTGGAACAATGTGTTGTAGTAAGGATGGTAGTGACCTTGAGGAGTCCCTAGTGGATGAGATGGATCGGATTATATTCGATGACTCCTCAAGTGTGGGTGATGAACCAAGTTATTGTACTTCACCTTTTCTTGACCTTGAGAATGGCATGCGTACTTTTACTAATCCTTTGTTTGAGGGCATCCTTATTTGTTGTGGTGAATTTTATCAAACTAGAGTTGGGAATGAGTTGGAACCTCCATGTGTGAGGGATTTGATCCCACAGACAACTCTTTGTTTGAAGCGTCGAGTAAGGTAGATGATTCTTCTAGTGACCCTACTCTTGTTGGTTCGGGTTATGATGATGAAGAGTCCATTATTAATGCCTTCCTTGAGAGTTTACCTTGTGAGGGGGGTTGTCTTAAGGATGAAATTGGAGGTGATGAGGTATCTCTTAGTGTGAGTATGAGAGCTTTTAAGAAGGGGAGCGGAGTAAATGATGCTAGTGGTAGAATGAACTACCTTGACTACTCCATTCCGCATATTGATCACACTTTGAGAATTGATCATGCCAAAACCATTGTGCCACATTGTGAAAATATTTCCTTGAAGGTTTGGTGTGGTAACAATGAGATTATTGATAGATTGATCTTACATTTTCCATGCCCTATTAATCCCTTTATTTTTTCTTGTGTTGAGTGCACTTCTTTGATGAACCATGTGCGTGTTGTTTCCTTTGGGAACATTATATTCTTCATTACTATTGATACTTGGTTGTACCATAAGAGTGTGTTTTCCCACACTTTTGGCACTAATCTACTCGAGTAGTAGGAAATTTTTGTTGTGTTTGACTTTGGATGTAGACTTTGATGGTTTGATTTCGAGGACGAAATCCTTTCAAGAAGGGGAGGATGATGCAATCCAAATTGGGCTTAGGTCCCAACTATCAAGAGCCAAGCTAGGAGGATACGAGGATGCGAGGGCAAGAGCTTCAGCGATGATTTGATGCTAGGAGGATGCGAGGGCAAGAGCTTCGGAGATCATGTATTTGAGATCAATTTATGGAAGGAAGCCTACGCATTAGGGCCAGGCGAGGCGGAGTGCCCAGAAGCCAGGCGGAGCGCCCAGCTTCAAGGCAACCAGGCGGAGCGCCTGATCACCAAGCGGAGCGCCCAAGCCTGGGGCCTCTTATGATCAGAAGCTCATCCAGGTAGAGCGCCCAACATCAAGGCGGAGCGCCCCAAATGCTGAAGACTTGTATATTGCCTAAACTTGGCTTGAGGGCACTCTAGACATTTCACATTAATCTTAGAAGGGTCTATAAATAGAACCATTAGCCATTTCATTTGTTACTAGCAAACCTTGAATATTAGAATGATGAATCATTTGAGAGAATCTCAATGAAGAACCCGTGAGCGGGCTTGATTTCACTTGGTCGAATCCAAGTTGAACATTGAATCTCTTTGATCATTCTATTTGCAAGAGCCATGTGACTCTTGAGGGTAGCTGCTTAGTATAGGTGATTCTTGACATTCAACCGGGGTGTATCGAGACAAGTTCTTCGGTGCTACTTAGGTAATCGTTTCAAGCTTTGTCTTGCTTTTATCTCGATATCTTGTTAGATATCACTTTATCTTTTTTTCGCTTCAGCATTATTGTATCGTTTTTAGCTTCCGCTATTTTGCATTGCATCATGTAACGACCCCCACGGTTTGGTTCCGGTTGACCCCCGTAGTAGTCATCAACTTCATCATCCTCACGCCTCAAGTTCTTCCCCACATAGCTCCTTGGAGGTCCACGACCTTGCCCCCAACCTCTATCCATTCCCTGGCCTCCATTCATTGCTCTCCTTTTTGGATAGGGAGCATCATAGTCATCATAGTTATCACCAAGTCCGAGACCCTCCCCTTCATGAGCCTCAACAACTTTCTGAAGGGGCGCTACATTTCTACGGGGCCTTATGAGTTGAACTTCACCTTGGGGATTTCCCAAGGATCAGGGATCGCCCAACATTTTTTCACGAACAAGAGCTTCTTCTCTCACGGTTGAGCCATCACTTGTGCCTTCCCCGGCATCTTTATTGACACTCAGGGTCCTCTCTCTTTTAAGGGTTTCCATCTTTATGCATATAGACTTCACCTCAACCAAGAGAGTAGCCAAGATGCTAGTTGGGACCTCAACGGTATCTTTTCCTTGCTCTTCCGCCATGTACCTACAAGCAATCAAAAACAAGAAAAGAGATTAGAGTATAAGTTCTCACGCACTCCCTCACCTTTGAATGTCTCTCCGGTACATTCACATTGGGGTAGGTTCACTCGTGCTTGATACAAAAGGTTTCTTCAGAGTTGAACAACCTCCTCAACAACCAAACAATTCCACAAGTTCCAAGTGCTCATCGGGAAGAGTGGAGTTAATGGGACTCTATGGACGTTCGGCTTTATAAGTGAGCACTTGAGCCAAAGAAGTTCTATGAGTCTTCTTGGAAATTTTCAACCACCAAAACGCACGAGTATCCTAAGCGCTCAATGAATTAGTACTCATCAAGTAGGAGAATTACTCCAAGGTACTAACTGGATGTAATGGAAGCAAAAGAAACACGAAAACCTACGAAACGAACTACTTGGACAACCCTTCAGGAGTGGGTGGTCCGCCTCTGCAGAGTGGGCGGTTCGTCTACAACAAAATCCAGAAGGCTGATTTCAATGGGGCGGTCTGCCTCTTGGACTAGGCGGTCCACCTACTGTGTTTTTCAACACAGTCCAAAAATCGTGATCTTGGTCTTTTGCACCCAATGTTCCAATGTTATCAAGGTATTTTCCCAATCCAAAGGTACCCCAATGTGTTTTCAACTACTACAAACAAACCCCAATGATTTATAGCAACACCTAATTAACAACTAGTCCAAATCAAGAAATTTAAGCAAATTCTAGAGTTTTTCAAACTTTGGAGATTTGATTTTCAAGATTTTGATTCACAACTCCAAAACGTGCATTGTAGGTACCTAATTAATCCGAATATGATAACAAACAATCCCCGATAACAAACATCAAAGAAATCATCATAGCCAAGAACATCAAGCAATTTTTTGTGATTTTCTAGTATTTGAATTTTTTTCTTCTTTTTCAATAAAACAAGAACAAGAACATGAAAACAACAATAAAAAAAGATAAAAGGCATGAAGAGTAGGACGAGCGTTTGTAGGAACAAAACCCTAGCCTTCTCTGATACCAACTGATATGGGGAAAAACTACGGAAGCGATAATAAGATAAACACGAGACGAGACTGATACGATTGTTCAAGTAGCAACGAAGAACAATGTTTCATTACACCCCGAATGAAGGTCAAGAATTACCTATGCTATGTAAGTATCCCCAATTGAATTCAAGCCAAGTTTCATAAGTTTCAATAGAAAGATTTCTCTTGTGATTGTGTATTCAAAGTAATGTAAATGAGTTCAAGACTTAATGAAGACTCTTATACTCTTCTACAAACATGAAATGAAAGATCTAAAATACCCCTAATGTGGGTCAAAACAGTAGAAGCCACTTAGGGCTAACGTTTGAATTGCACTCAAAATGTCACAAAAAGTCGGATGGCTTGCAACAGGGGTAGACGGTCTACCTACCCCCTCTAGGCGATCCACCCCTTTATGTCTTCAATAGAGTAGGCGGTCCGCCACAGCAGATTTGCGGTCCGCCCACTCTAAATCCAGAGAGCGTGCATTTCCATACTTAGCCGAATTTTGCCCCTTTTTCAAGTAGGCGCTCCGCCTCCTACTGGGATGTATTGGGGCAACTCAAAATGAGCTTGGGGTGTCTCTCCTTGTAGCTAAGCAGTCCTCCTTCGATGGTGCTCAAATGCATGATCTTCAAGTTACTTTCGGAGCATCCTGCTTCCATGCCTTTCCATACCTAATGAAGGTGAGCATCATGGATTGCTTTGGCTTGGCTTATAGCAAATGGTCTCGTGGTGGTTTACCCCGCATCATTTGTGCAATTATGCAATTGGGTGAGTGCCTCTGAGGCAATGATTGAAGCAAGCTGATGATTTGCCTCGTGCATAAGGGTATCCTCTTGAACTCTAATGATGATTTCTCTAATGATAACCCTTTGCTTAGTGTTGTACAAAATGTTTTGCAGAACTTCTAGGACATGTTCCCTGAAGAAATGCCTGGTGAATTGCTTCCATTGAGGGGAATTTTGCACCAAATTGACTTCATCTCGGGGTCTCAAATCCCTAACAAGCCAGCCTACCAGCGTAATCCCAAAGACACCAAAGAGCTTCAATGGTAGGTGGATGAATTGCTGAACAAAGGACTGGTTTAAGAGAGCTTGAGTCCGTGCACCGTTCCTATTATCCTTGTCCCAAAGAAAGATTGAACATGGCGAATGTGTGTTGATTTCCATGCAGTCAACAAAACAATGGTAAAATATCATCATCCTATTACTCGATTATATCGCATGCTTGATGAATTGAATTGAGTGGTTCTTCTTGTTTTTCAAAGATAGACCTCAGGTCTGGCTACCACCAAATCCGAATGAAACCGGGTAATGAGTGAAAAATTGCATTCAAGACTAAATTCGGTCATTATGAATGGATAGTGATGCCATTTGGCCTCTCTAACGCCCCGAGCACTTTCATGAGATTGATGAACCATGTGCTTACACTGTTTATAAATAAGTTTGTTGTGGTGTATTTCGATGGCATATTTGTTTATAGTAAAACAGTGCATGAACAT
Organism: Petunia x hybrida; assembly: GCA_037355625.1. Taxonomy (NCBI): domain Eukaryota; kingdom Viridiplantae; phylum Streptophyta; class Magnoliopsida; order Solanales; family Solanaceae; genus Petunia; species Petunia x hybrida. The sequence goes on from JBBBVM010000534.1 coordinate 75,615, forward strand.
GTTGAACACTTAAGGCTTGTGCCTGATACACTTAGAAGTGAGAAATTGTATGCTAACTTCAAGAAATGTTCCTTTTCTGTCGAGCATGTAGTCTTTCTGATGCGGGGCAAATCAAACTAAGACGCCAACTCTCAAGGACCGAGCTTGAAGGATGCAAGAAAGAGGAGAGCAAGAGCTTTGGAGAAGAGTTGAAGGCACATCCCAAAGATTCGGCGAAGGGTAGAGCGTCAAGGCCAAGGGAGAGAATGATGTAATCTAATCTATGAGAGACAAGAAACAAGGATAAAAGATAGACACTCAATGATCTACCAAGAATTGCAAGTAGGAACTATCTACTTACCTTCTTGATGAAGCCAAGGAGAACCTATACTATGCAACAACCCTCAAGACAACTAAGGAATTGAAAGTTGAATGATCAATGGAAAGGAACAAGTTCAATTAAATTTCACTAAAAAAAAACAAGTTTTCCAACAAGTATTGGGAATAGAAAAAAGCTGCGTTAGTTTTCTTATGATGTAAGGTGCTGAAAATAAACTAAGTATTAGGCTTATATAGGTGAGCCCCACACGCCTAAAAAGTTAAGGAATAGCCATCAATTGGGCTAAATTTCAATAGCCACGCAGTGCTAAATAAGTAGCATCAAAATAAATAAGTCTAGCTATGAAAAAGCATGAAATTGTCATGAAAATTTCAGCGCATTTAGGCCAATAAACGAGCCAACCACACGGCTGAATTGTCTAAGAAGCTGCGCCCGCGTGCCACGCGAGTACCACGCGCCAAGCATTCTTCTAGAATGCCCCTTCTCCAAGGCTAATCAATGAACACCTCGGCTCTTCTAACATGCGTCCCCCTTCCTCAATACTTTGACCATCATGGCTCTTCATCACCATCAAGTGAACATCATGAAGCTCCTTAGTTAGACTCCTCGTGAACGGTCTCAAATTCACGAACTCAGCTTGATCAAGCCGGACTGCATCATTCTCCCCTTCTTGAGAAGATTTCGTCCTCGAAATCGAGCCATCATTAACTCTTAAAGTGGCACTACCTACAACACAAGGAATTAAGTCAGAAACATTAAAAGTGTTAGAAACATTATACTCACCAGGCAGGTCTATAACATAGGTGTTATTATTGATCTTTTGTAGCACTTGGAATGGACCATCTCCTCTCGGTGGTAGCTTCCCCTTCCTTTGGCTCGGAAACATTTTCTTTCAGAAGTGCACCCAAACCCAATCACCTTTCTTCAAATCCAACTTTTTCCTTCCCCTATTCTTCTTACTCGCCACCTTCTCATAAGCTTCCTCCAAGTTCTTCCTTACCTCAGCATGCAACTCAAGCAACGAGGCTGCTCGGTTTTCACCATCAACACTAGTAGCTGCTTCTCTAGGCAAACAAGTAAGATCAAGTTGAATCAAGGGGTTAAAGCCATAAACACATTCAAATGGAGTCATGCTAGTCATCCTATGCACAGTTCTATTATAAGAAAACTCCATAATAGGCAACCTATCAGCCGATGTCCCCGCCTTAACTTTTGTCATAGCCTTAAGAAGAGCTCTCAAGGCTCGGTTAATAACCTCAGTCTGACCGTCAGTCTGTGGATGATGAGACGTAGAAAACAACAATTTGGTTCAAAGAGCACCCCACAAACACATCCAAAAGTGACTCAAAAATTTTGCATCCCTATCACTAACAATAGTACAGGGCACACCATGCAGCTTCAACACATTAGCAATAAACAAGGACCAACAAGAACCACAAACACGCTCAACATCACGCCTCATCTTAGGCTAATGAAGCTGCTCCCCTAATATAGCTAAGGTCTTATCTAAGTGACCCATCAAGACCCAACAATGAGCCTAACGCACCAGCAACTCACGCCATGAAGACTCGGGTATACAAACTCTCCCCTTCTTAAAAAGGTACCAATCATGCCATTGATACTTCTCTACTCGCTGCCCACTAGCCATGGCATCGCACACACTCTCAAGCTTAGGGTCATGCATGTACATAGACTTAATAATCTCAAAACCCATCAGCCTAGATGATAAAGTTGTAGCCAAAGAAAACTTCCTAGAAAGTGCATCAGCCACTACATTCTCTTTTCCCTTTTTGTAATGAATTATGTAAAGAAAACTCTCAATGAACTCAACCTATTTGGCATGCCTCTTATTCAGCTTCTCTTGGCCCCTAAGGGGTTTGAGCGACTCATGATCACTCCTAATGACAAACTCCCTAGGCCATAAGTAAGGCTGCAAATAAGCTAGAGCTCTCACGAGGGCACACAACTCCTTGTCATACGTGGAGTAATTCAAGGCAGCCCACTTCAACTTCTAACTAAAATAAGCTATAGGCTTCCCATCTTGCATTAGGACACCATCTATTTCAACCCATGAGGCATCACACTCAATCTCAAATGCCTTGCTAAAGTCAGGCAATTGCAACATAGGGGCAGAACTAAGCCTATGCTTCAACTCTTGGAAAGCCTTCTCTTAATGCTCTCCCCACACGAAAGGCATCTTTCTTCACCAATTCGGTGAGTGGAGCGGCAATGGAGCTAAAGTCCTTCACAAATCTCCTATAGAAGCTAGTAAGACCATGAAAGCTTCTAACTGGAGATACGGTAGTGGGAGTAGGCCAATCTCTGATGGCCTGTACCATGGACTCATCGACTTCCATTCCTTGGGCACTCACAACAAACCAAAGAAAAACTACCTTTTCAACACCAAAGGCACGTTTCTTATAATTAGCAAAGAGCTTTTTCAGCTCTCAACATTTCAAGCACTTGCCTTAAATGATCAACATGGTCATCTAATGACTTGCTATATATCAAAATCTCATCGAAGTAGACAACCACGAATTTGTTGATGAATGCCTTCAACACATTATTCATTAGCCCCATGAATGTACTAAGTGTGTTGGAGAGGACAAATGGCATCACCAACCATTCATATAGACTAAACTTGGTCTTGAATGCGGTCTTCACTAATCACTCGGTTTCATACGGATTTGGTAGTAACCGGACCTAAGGTCTATCTTTGAAAAGATGCTAGAACCACTTAGCTCACAAGCATATCATCTAAACGAGGTATGCAATGTCGATACTTTACCGTTAATTTTGTTGACCGCTCGACAATCCACACACATCCTCTATGTGTCATCTTTCTTTGGGATAAGGATTACCGGCACGACACACGGACTTAAGCTCACACGAACCAAGCCCTTGGTAAGCAATTCATCCATTTGCTTTTGCAACTCTTTTGTATCTTCAAGATTTTTTCTATAGGCCGGCTTGTTTGGGATTTGGGATCCTGGGACAAATTCAATTTGATGTTCAATACCCCTCAAGGGAGGTAAACCACTTCACATCTCATCCGAGAACATATCCCCAAAAATCTTCAAAATATTTTCAAGAGCACTAGGCATAGGGTTAGAAGAATAATCAAATTCGGAAAATAGAACCATACGTTTGTGCACTAGGCAAATGAGCAATTTGGTGCCATCATTTCCTCTCAAAAGCTCAACCGGTTGCATCATGGCACAAATACTACCGGTAGAAGATGGTGGAGCCACAAGTAGGCTCTCGGCCAAAGGTCTAGTCTCCATAATTGACTTAGCCTTTGCTGCTTCTTTCAACTCCCTCATACGCCTATAGTCATCACTTACAGTCTTGGGCATCAAGGGTTTTAGCACAAACTTTTTCCCCTCATGTTTGACCGTATAGGTGTTGACACGACCATCATGTACCACATTTCTATCATGTTGTCATGGCCTACCAAACAAGAGATGGCACGCTTGCATAGACACCACATCAAACATGTGCTCATCTTAGTAGTTCCCAATCTTGAACTTGATCAAGACTTGTTTAACTACCTTCAACTCCCCACACTCACTCAACCATTGCAAACGGTAGGGGTTTGGGTGTTTCAAAGTGGGCAACTTCAATTGTTTGACCAAAGATTGCCTCACCACATTAGCACAACTACCCGAATCTATTATCATTGAGCACACTTGCCCCATCACACGACATCTAGCATGAAATGGATTCTCTCTTTGCACATTTTCACTCTCCTCTACAAGCATGGCACTCAAACTCCTCCTAACAACAAGAAACATGTTAGGGTCATCTCCTTCCGTTTCCTCTCCTCCCTCAACTATCTTACTCTCCTCCACTCCCTCATCCTCGGGTTCTCTTTCTTGTTCATACAACGTCCCATCATCCATAACAATCATGGTCTTTCCAGTAGGACAATCTCTAGCAAAGTGACCATACCCCTTACACTTGTGGCATTGAATAGACAAAGAGGTAGGAGTGTTTAATTGAGTTTTAGAATTACCTCCCACATTTGGTGTTGGCTTCTCATAAGACTTCTTCACATTTCTACTTGCACTTGCACCACTTGTGTTTGGAGAGCCAAGCCAAACAACCAGTGACTTTCTTGGGCGGAGCGCCTAGCACGGTGCTTCAGCTTTTCTCAACTCCATGTTTCTTCAATTTTCATCCAAATTTTGGATCGATTTCACCGTGTTTTGTAAAAATCCAAGGTACCCAAAGTCGTATTATGCTAATCTCAACAAACCCCAATGGTTTTTATCACCAAACACTCAATAACAAAGGCACAATCATGATTCAAAGTATTCAAACTAGGGTTTTAGAACAAGGGGTTTTGATTCTTCAAATTCTTTTTTCACAACTCCAAGTCACAAGATATTAGTACCAAATCGATGGGTTTTTGATAACGAACAAACCCCAATCACAATCAATCAATGGGTCAATCAATCCATGAAACACAAGCAACATTTTTGTATTTTTTAACTTTTTAAATGTTTTTGTATTTTCTTCTTTTTCAAACACCAGCAACAAGAATCTAAACTAGAAACTAACGTAGGCACGATGATCAAGGATTGAGGGTTTGTAGAGACAAATCCCAAGCCTTGCTCTGATACCAAACTGATAACGATCAAAAATGCGGAAGTGAAAATAACAAAGATAGGAGCAAGATGGATCTTGAACTCCCTACGAAGTAGCCACGAAGAACGGGTTTCGTGACATCTTCGATTCAGGTCAAGAACAACATATGCTATGCGGGCAATCCTCAAGAGCACCCGGCTCTTGCAAATAGCCCACTCGAGTTTGGATCGAGGGTCAATTAGTGCAACCAATTGATTCAAGCCAAAAAGTAAAAGGGCCTTTCATAAGAGAAACTCATCTCAAGTGTTATCATCAATATTCAAGGTAATCTGAGTGAAATAGAAGAGGACTTGAGGTATATATAGAGTGCTTTTCAAGCCTAGATAACGTCTAAAACGCCCCACAAGTTGGGTTTAATGAAATAGACCATGCAGAGCAAAAATAGTAAAAGACTACTCAAAATCCTGGAACTCAGCATGTTGGGTGGAGCGCCTGAGTTGGGGCGGAGTGCCTAGAAATTGCATCATTTTGACAAGTGAGTTCTTTGGGTGTTCGGAGCGCCTGCAACTCTGGGCGGAGCGCCCAACTGCATGGCCTCCTGGGTGGAGCGCCTAAGGCTCAGGAGGTGCACCTGGTTGGTCTGGGCGGAGCGCCTCTTCCTTGGGTGGAGCTCCTGGACCTAAGATCATGTTGTTGATGCAGGGCAAACCACGCGGAAGCTAAACACGATATAAACTATGCGGAAGCGAATAAAGATAACAAGAAATCGAGACTAGGAAGGCAAGAAATTAGAAGAAAGAATCGAATTCAATACATCAACGTTAACTGAATTCAAGAGGGAGAAGGAAAACTTGAACCTTACAATGGAATCTAACTAGATGTCGATCTCCATAGGTTCCAAGTCGAGACATACACGAGCCTCGGGCTCAAACAAGAAGGGCTCGGCCTCTTCAATGTTCTCTCTCAAGATTCTATCTTCAACAATGGCTAACTTATGAAATAAATGGCTAAGGGGTGTATTTATAGTCTTTCCTAACCCCTTGCGTAATGACTAAAATGCCCCCAAAGTGAAATAAGACATACAAGGTCACTTAAGGGCAAAATAGGAAAAATACACAAAATCCCGTGCAGGCCAACAGAGGGAGGCGCTCCACCTAGGAAGGGGAGGCGCTGATAAGAATCAAATACGCGGAAAAAGTAAAAGATAAAAGCGAGACGTAACTCGTACGATAATCTCAAGTAGCAACGGAGAACTAGTTCCGTTACACCCCGAGAAGATGACAAGAACACCTACACTACGCAACTACCCTCGAGCTAACGCGAGCAAGCAAGTAGAATGGTCGGGGGGATTGGAATTCATCTAGATCCGCTAGAGGAAGAACAAGTCCCATCAAAGGTTTCATTCACTCAATCAAAGAGTTCAACTCTCAACACAATTGTTTGTTTAATCATCAAAGTTAGCTAATGAAATAAGACAAGCTACTAGCTATTTATAGGTGTTATTAGACACCCTTTGAAAGGTCTAAAATGCCCACACTTAGGCTTAGGAAATAAAAGACCACGTAGGGCCAAAATAGTCTTAACATAGCATAAGTTCACGTCCTTCAGCGTTCCCGGGCGGAGCGCCCAACAGCCGGGCGGAGCGCCCATGATTTGTCCCATTTTGACCAGTGAGGTAGGCCGGGCGGAGCGCCTGGAATTGGGGCGGTCCGCCTGGACCCTTTGTATGCTGGGCGGCGGCGCCTAGAGTGCAGGCGGGGCGCCTGGTTCCCCGGGCTGCTCCTCTTGCACTTTGAGCACTCGGAACGGCTTCCAATCGCATCCTTCTTCTAGCCCCTTCCTCACCAAGTGTAGGTGTACTCCTTGGATCTCCTTAGCTTGGTTCCGAGTGAAGGGTCTTGTGGGGGTTTGGGTCTTATCAGGCGCTCCGCCTCATCACCCTTCAGTGAGGGGCGGTCCGCCTAGTGTCTTGGGGCGGCCGCCTCTTGCTGTGTTGCTCTCTGGACTTTTGCTGGGCGGTCCGCCTCTTTGGGGAGGCGCTCCGCCTCTTCCTGGGAGGTACGGATATGGCCCAAAATGGACTCTAAGTGTTCCTCCTTGGTCCGTAGTCGGTACTCCCTCAAGCGTGCTCAAGTCCATGGCTTCAAATCACTCCCGAACCCTCATCCGAAGGCCTTGACTTGCAACCTTTGTGCTCTTCAAGCTTGGTTCTTGATGGTTGTCGTTTAGGCCAATTTGCCCGGCATCATCCTCCCCTTCTTGAAAGGATTTCGTCCTCGAAATCAAACCATCAAAACCTACATTCAAAACAAGCACAACCAAAATTTCCTACTTCACAAGTAGGTTAGCTTAACAAGAATAAGTGCAAGTAGTGTGGAAAACACACTCTTGTGATATAGCCAAGCATCAATACCAATTAAAAAGCGCATGTTCCCAAAGGAAACAATAAATTCTTGGCTCACAAAGAACAAGCACTCATCATCAAAACAAGCAAAGAGATCAAAGTCATGTAACATATAGCAATCAAATGTCCTATGACCCCTAAGCTTACCATCAACACACCAAGCCTTCAAATCAATTTTATCACATTGTGACACATTGGCTTTGGTATGTTCAACACTCAAGGTGTGCTCAACATATGGGATGGAGTAAGTAAAGTAGTTCAACTCACAACTAGCATCGACTACTCCACTCCCCTTCTTAGAAGCATCCTTACACACACCGAGAGGTACCTCCTCACCTCCCAAACCAACCCCAAGACAATCCTCCTCACTAGTCAAACTCCAAAGGAAAGTCTCCAAAATAGGTTCTTCATCATTATAGTCCATACAACGAAGGCTAGGACCACTAGAAGAAAGGTCAACACGACCAATATCAAGACTACTTTCCTCACTTGGAGTTCCAAACAAAGGATCGTCCGTAGAGCCTAACTTGACAAACCATGGAGGTTCGACGCTACTACCGACCCTAGTCTGATACAATTCACCACCACAAATGAGATTGCCTTCAAACATTAGAAATGTAAAAGCATGCACCTCAAATTCATGGTTACGCAAAAGCATAGTATCAAGACTAGGTCCTTCACTCTCACTCGAGGAGTCATCGAAAATAAATCGATCCATCTCACACTCAAGAGACTCCTCAAGGTCAAATCCACCCTCACTACGACACAAGGGACCACCGCTATCAATTAAGCAATCAAAGGGAAGAATAAGATCATCATGCAATTCATCTTCTCCTTTATCAAATATGGGTGGGGTGTCATAACAAGTTTCACAAACAAGGTCAACTACGACATCTTCACTAAAGAGAGGTTCAATGAAAACCGAGCTCACATCATGATGTGGCTTTTCAATCCTCTCAACTAGCGGTTCAATTTCACTCACAAGTTGACCCGAAGGCTCTACACTAGTTGCAAACACATTATACTCATGCAAATCATCAACTAGCATAGAGTTGTTACACACAAGATCACAAGACAAGGAAGTATCATGCTCAAGGGAGGGGGAACTAACACATACCTTTGAAGTGTCATGAACGTCTCCACCTTGTAGCTCGCATTCGGCATCTCCTTCACCTTGTCTTTCCATCTCGGAACTTGGTTGAGGCTCCATCGGTTTGCCTCCAAGAATACCTACACAAGTACTCAAACAAGTAGAAGAAAAAGCAAAAGGGTTAAGGTTAGAATAAGGGGTGTCCTCACTCTCTATTTTTCTTTTTCCCTCTTTCTTTTCCCTCATTTTCTTTTCAAGGTCGGGTGTAGATTCGGGTGGTGACATCCCACTCACATCACTCAACACATCCTCTCCTTTTTCCACTCTAGGAATGTCACCGGTCACTCCCTTACTCCTCTCTATCTTTTGTCTCTCAAATTCGGGTGAATTGGGAAGAAGCCCAAGAATACCCATAGCCGGAGTAGGTGGACTCTTCACGTCAACCCGGAATCTAGGACTTGGAGACTCATCGCTTGAGGTCTCCTTCTTGTTGGTTGGTGAACCACTTGGATTTGCAACTTGTGGTTGGTTCACCTTGTTGATTTTTATCAACCCTTTACTTGAACTAGTCCCACCACTTCTTGTACTTGTAGGACTCCTTGATTGCACATTTTTGCCCATGGAAGGAAGATCTCGCTCCTTGCTCCTTTGCATTGCCAACGAAGGTGTACTAGTAGGCACTTGGCCCCTTGCCCAATAAGGCGCAAAGTCATAGACCCTTTGCCCTATGCCCACAAGATACGCATCCTTCATCACACTATATTGCACCCTCTTACCTTGCAACCACGGCTCACCTAGCCAAACATCAACATGTTGCATTGGATACACATCACACCACACATAGCATCTATAATTCCTATGAGATAGAAGTACCCGAGCTTCCTTGGAAACCCACACTCCCTCATACTCATAAGGATCCTCTAGCTTACGGCATGGTATCCTCAATTTTTCAACCAAAGAGGCGCTAATACAATTGGCATCGGTCTCATCAATTTTGAGCAAGTAACCTCCAATACCATTTACCTCAACAACAAACCTTCTCCTACCCAAGTGTTGTAACGTGGTATCCAAGTAAGAACTTGAACGCCCATGAGTGTCAACACCGACAACTTGGGTCTTCCTTGTCCCTCCACTAGTGGCAACACCACTACTATAGTCCCCACACGAGCCATAATCTCCACAATCAACATCCGACATCGTTGCAACACCAAAGCACAAAACCTCCCAAAAGTCACTCCCTCACGTGTATCACTCAATTTATGAACACTCAAGAGCGAGGCCTTTACAACTTGGGAACCAAGGTGATCACAACTAGCATGTCCAAGTTAAAGTTCGGAATGGAGTTAATGAGACTCAATGGACGGACGGTTATTTAAAGTGCGCACTTGAGGCCAAAGAAAGTTCTACGAATCTTCTTTGATTTCTAATCTCCTCTAAGCACGAATGTCCTAATACGCTAGTAAGTTAGTGTCTTTTGAGTAGGCCAATTACCCTAGAGACACTAACCAAGAAGCCCGTGGGCGAATAACAATGGAAACCTAGGCAAAAAACTACCCGGGAAAACCCTTCAGCAAGAGGCGCTCCGCCTCAGGAAGGAGGCGCTCCGCCTCACGAAAATCCAGAGAGCAGCCCAGAGGGAGGCGCTCCGCCTCAAAATGGAGGCGCTCCGCCTAGGCCAATTTCCTGCAACTTTGCAAAACACGTTTTTGGCTCGTTTTGCAATCAGAATCCAACGTTTTGGACTTGTTTTCGATTCTAATGATACCCAAAGATGTATTTGATGATTCTAAACAATCCCCAATAGGTTTAAACCCCAAACAAACAACAATCAATCGATTTTGATTCTTGAGCAAAATTCTAGGGTTCTTGAAAATTTTGGAGATTTGATTTTTTCAAACTTTGAAATACACCACCAAATCTTGTAATTTTGGTACCAAAAGAACGGGAATACAATAAGGAACAAACCCCAATGATTTTTAATGAATGGGTGTTCCAATCCAACAAGTTCCACCAAATTTTGTGAAATTTTCAAGTTTTTCAAATTTTTTGTTTTTCTTCAATTTTTCAAGAACAAACACAACAACAACAAAGATAAGGATACTACGAACAAGGAACGAGGGTTTGTAAGAACAACACCCGATCCGTGCTCTGATACCAACTGATGCAGGGCAAAACACGCGGAAGCTAAACACGATATAAACTATGCGGAAGCGAATAAAGATAACAAGAAATTGAGACTAGGAAGGCAAGAAATTAGAAGAAAGAATCGAATTCAATTCATTAACGTTAATTGAATTCAAGAGGGAGAAGGGAAACTTGAACCTTACAATGGAATCTAACTAGATGTCGATCTCCATAGGTTCCAAGTCGAGACATACACGAGCCTCGGGCTCAAACAAGAAGGGCTCCGCCTCTTCAATGTTCTCTCTCAAGATTCTATCTTCAACAATGGCTAACTTATGAAATAAATGGCTAAGGGGTGTATTTATAGTCTTTCCTAACCCCTTGCGTAATGACTAAAATGCCCCCAAAGTGAAATAAGACATACAAGGTCACTTAAGGGCAAAATAGGAAAAACACACAAAATCTCGTGCAGGCCAACAGAGGGAGGCGCTCCGCCTAGGAAGGGTAGGCGCTCCGCCTCATCACCCTTCAGTGAGGGGCGGTCCGCCTAGTGTCTTGGGGCGGCCGCCTCTTGCTGTGTTGCTCTCTGGACTTTTGCTGGCGGTCCGCCTCTTTGGGGAGGCGCTCCGCCTCTTCCTGGGAGGTACGGATATGGCCCAAAATGGACTCTAAGTGTTCCTCCTTGGTCCGTAGTCGGTACTCCCTCAAGCGTGCTCAAGTCCATGGCTTCAAATCACTCCCGAACCCTCATCCGAAGGCCTTGACTTGCAACCTTTGTGCTCTTCAAGCTTGGTTCTTGATGGTTGTCGTTTAGGCCAATTTGCCCGGCATCAGTTGTACTTCCTCAAATTGCTTCCAAGACTTCCATCTTCAAGCCCCTTCCACACCAGGTATAGGTGAGTGTCTAGGACCTCTTTAGCATGACTCCGAGTGAACGGTCTCGTGGTGGTTTGCCCCTCATCAAGTACTCTTTGGGGTGAGTGAATTTATGAGACTCTATAGGCGGACAACTTTTAAAGTGAGCATGGGAAGCAAAAGAATTAACGACGAAAGTTTGAAATTCTGAGTTTTAGCACGAATTCCTACAAGCTCAAAGATTAGTAATTAGCTTAAATAGAAGAATTACCTAAGAATTTCTACTTAAAAGTGATGTTCACAAAGAAATAAGGAAATCCTATGAAAAATCTGATCTTCTACCCTTAAATAGGGGCCTAGGACAATCCCTTTTTGAGTAGGATAAGTTTTCCCTCTTTTTTCTTGCTTTCCAATTCTAATTTGGAGAACTATTACAACTCCTTCTATACTTTGATAGCAGAAATTCTTAATCCCTTTTCCCCTAGGATCAGCCGCCCAATACTCTCCCAAAGCCTAAGTAAAACTAATTCCCTTACTTGGAAAGTGGGTAAACTTTTCCCCTTTTGAATTGGGAGTTATTTCCTTCTTGAATTAGGCTTAGGTTTTCCTCCTTCCTTTCCCCTATATGCAGCAGTTTTTTACCCTCTTTAACATCAAATTCAGGCGCCTCTCTTCCTCTTCCAAACTCAAAAACTCAGCAATTAACAATTCAATTTAATCGTTCAAAGGCTATGGAAATTCAACATCAATGCAACCAAATTCTATTACTATTCATGAACAACAAATTGCTGTCCAAGAAACAAGAAATTTCAGCCAAGAACTCATTCAAGATTCGCCTCTACATGCCTATATTCTTCAAGAATCTTTAATGTTTCAAGAACTCTTCAAGAACGCATTAACAATCTGATTTTTTTTAAGAAACGCTCCAAGATTCAACCTAGGGTTTTCAAGAATGGTTTGTAGCATTCAATAACTTTAAGATTTCAAACCCTAAGCATGCACTATCATCAAACATCAACAACACACGGCTGCTTCTTCATTTTTTTTCACGTTTTTTTTTGAACGAAAATGAAAATTAATGGAAACCTAAAACTAAGAACCTAAAACTAAATCACGAAGAACAGAAATGAGGTTGTAAAAACAATCTGTTTTCTTGCTCTGATACCAACTGATGTAATCTTATCTATTTGAGACAAGAAACAAGGATAAAAGATAGATACTCAATGATCTACCAAGAAATGCAAGTAGAAACAAGTCTGCTTGCCTTCTTCATGAAGCCAAGGAGAACCTATACTAAGCAACAACCCTCAAGACAACTAAGAAATTAAAAGTTGAATGATCAATGGAAAGGAACAAGTTCAATTCAATTTCACTCAAAAAGAATAAGTTTTCCAACAAGTATTGGGAATAGCAAAATGTTGCGTTAGTTTTCTTATGATGTAAGGTGTTGAAAATAAACTAAGTATTAGGCTTATATAGGTGAGCCTCACACACCTAAAAAGTGAAGGAATAGCCACAAATTGGGCTAAATTTCAATAGCCACTGATGCAATGCAAACCAAGCTAAGACCCTTTACTAAAAGTCAAGCAAAAGCTATCCATGATGCTCACATTCACTTGGTATGGCAAGGCGTAGACGTGGACGATGGGAGCTCCGGAACAACCTTGAAGATCATGCATTGGAGCACCATGGAAGGAGGACCACATCGACCTAAAGGAGAGGCTCAAGAGACACAAAGTGAGGCGCCTCAAAAGGCTTGAGGAAGGGGCGGACCGCCTCCCCAAGTGGGCGGACCGCCTCCCCAAGTGGGCGGACCGCCTACAAATTGTCAACTCTCTGGATCTCTCAATGGGCGGACCGCCTAGTGCAATGGGCGGACCGCCCACTCCCCTGTGTAGCTCCTCCACACCTTGCAGAGGTGGACTGCCTCCCCTAGTAGGCGGGGCGCCTAGTTCCCTGAGCCTTTATCCGAGATTTCCACTATTTTGTGGTGTAATTCCAAGTGTAGCCCTAGTTTACTTCTATTGTTTTGAACAACTTTAAGGGTATTCTTGACATTTCATTTATGCTTGTAGAAGACTATAAAGTCTTCCCTTAGTCTTTATTTTCATTACACTACTTTGAATACAAAACATATGAGTTAAACACTCTCTTTGAAACCTATGAATTTTAGCTTGATTTCAATTGGAAGAATTCGAGTTGAACTTCAAAACCATTTCGATCATTCTATTTACAAGGACCTCGTGATTCTTGAGGATAGTTGCATAGCGTAGGTGTATCTTGCCATCGTTCGGGGTGTAACGAAACATTGTTCTTCGTTGCTACTTGAACAATCGTGTGAGTAACGTCTCGTTTCTTATCTTTTATCGCTTTCGCAGTTTCGATTGCATCAGTTGGTATCAGAGCAAGGCTAGGGTTACGTTCTTATGAACCCTCGTCCTACTCTTCGTGCTTGTCATCTTTGTTTCTTGTTTGTTTCATGTTCTTGTTCTTATTTATTTGAAAAAGAAGAAAAAAATACAAAAACAAAAAAAAAAATCACAAAAAAATCACTAGTTGTTCTTGGTTATAATGTTTTATTGGATGAATGTAATTGGGGATATTTTGTTATCACATTCCCGTTTGTTGGGTAGCTACAAAACTCATTTTAAGGTTGTGAATTGAAAATTTGAAAATCAAAGCCCCAAAAAGTTGAGAACCCTAGAAATTGTGCAAAATTTTCTTGATTTGGATTTTGGTTGGTTGGTTGTTGTTATAAACCATTGGGGTTTTCTTTTGATAGTTGAATACACATTGGTGAACCTTTGAATTGGGTAAGCACCTTGAAAACCTTGGAAAATTGGGTGCCAAAAACCAAGAATACGAAGTTGGAAGTCCAGTAGGCGGACCGCCCACTCCTATAGGCGGACCGCCCATTTTTCTTCAGCTCTCTGGATTTTGGAGTAGGCGGACCTCTCACCTTGCAGAGGCGGGGCGCCCACTCCCTGAAGGGTGTCCGGGTAGTTTGTTTCGTAGGCTTTCGTGTTTTGTTTGCTTCCATCACTTCCGGTTAGTACTTTGAGAGTAATTTCCCTAGTCAATTAGTACTAATTCATTGAGCGCTTAGGATATTCGTGCGTGTTGGTGGTTGATAAATTCCAAGAAGACTCATAGAATTTCTTTGGCTCAAGTGCTCACTAAAAAGCCGAACGTTCATAGAGTCCCATTAACTCCACTCTTCCCGAAGAGCATTGGGAACTTGTTGAATTGTTTGGTCGTTGAGGTTGGTTATTCAACTCCGAGGAAGACTTTTAGATCAAGTTTGAGTGAAACCACCCAAAACTAGAGTGAACCCGAGAGACAATCAAAGGTGAGGGAGCGAGTGAGGAATTTTACTCTAATCTCTTTACTTGTTTTTGATTATTGTAGGTACAATGGCGGACGAGAAAGCCAAGAATACCATTGAGGTTCCAACCGACGTCTTGGCTAGTCTATTGTTCGAGGTGAAGACTTTGAACCTTAGAATGGAAGTTTTTGAAAAGGAAAGGACCCCGAGTTTCCAAAAGGATGCCAATGAAGGCACAAGTGATGATTCAATCATGAAACCGGACCAATATGCGGAGCTAGTTCGTCGACAACGGTTGAGGGATGAGGCTCTTGCTAGAGAAAGATTGTTGGGCAATCCCCAACCCTTGGGCAATCCCCAAGGAGAGGTTCCACTCCTAAGGCCCCGAAGAAACATAGCACCCCTTGAGCAAGTTGATGAAGCTCGAGAAAGGGAGGGTCCCGGACTTGATGATGATTATGATGCTCCCTATCCAAATAGGAGGGCGATGAATAGAGGTCGTGGGCGAGGTTGAGGGCCTCCACGGGGTTTTGTGGGGAGGAACGTGAGCCGAGAGTATGATGAGGTTGAAGACTACTACGGGGGTCAACCGGAACCAAACCATGGGGGTCGTGACAACAACCTCAATAGTGTGAAGATCACTATCCCACCTTTCAAAGGGACTAGTGATCCGGAAGTATTCTTATAGTGGAAGGTTCAATTGGAGCGGGTCTTTGACACAAATGACATGTCCGAGGAGAAGAAAGCTACTTATGCCATCGCTTCATTTGAATCCTATGCATCCACATGGTGGGAATCCGTCATGAGGTCAAGGAGACGAGTTGGGTTGCGAATGAACATTACTTGGGAATAGTTGAAAGAGGTAATGAGTACCAAATATGTGACACCCAAGTATAGACAAGAACAACTCAAGAGGCTCTATGAATTGAAACAAGGCTCCAAGTCCGTTGATGAGTACCTCAACGACTTTGAGAAGAATAGAATTGCCCTTGACATGGAAACCGAAGATGAAGAGCAAGCTATCATCCGTTTCAAGAATGGTTTGAACCGAGAGATCGCTTCTCAATTGAGGCTACACATCATTCATTCTCTTCAAGATGTTTGTGATGCCGCGGTTGAAGCCGAAAAGTGGCTCAAGGAAGAGAAAGCTCCTCGCTATAGGAGTACTACTTCTACTCCAACCCCTCGACCCAAAGAATGGAAAAGTCCATACACAAGTGGAGCTAGTGGAAGCCGTGAAGTCAAGAAGCCTTTTGAGAAGGCCAGTCCAAGAAGCGACTTCAAAGAAGTGGGAGGTATATCTAAAACTCAATTAAATACTCCTTCTTCTTCTTCTTTCCAATGCCACAAGTGTAAGGGTTATGGCCACTTTGCCAAAGAATGCCCTACCCGAAAAAAAATGATTGTGATGGATCATGTGTTGGTGTATGAGGAGGAAAGTGAGCCCGAGGGTGATGTTGAGGAGGAGGAGAGTGAGGTAGTTGAAGGAGAAGAGAGAGCGGCGGAGAGGGATGATCCTAATATGTTCCTTGTGGTACGTCGTATTTTGGGTACCATGGTGAGTGAAGGGAGGGAAGATGAGCAAAGGGAAAACTTGTTCCATGCTAGGTGTAGAGTGAAGGGACAAGTTTGCTCCATGATCATTGACTCGGGTAGTTGTGAAAATGTGGTGAGCCAATCTTTGGTTTCACAATTGAAGTTGCCTACCCTTAAGTACCCAAGCCCCTACCGTTTGCAATGGTTGAGTGAATGTGGGGAGTTAAGAGTAGTGAAGCAAGTCTTGATTAGGTTCAAGATTGGGAACTACCAAGATGAACACATGTTTGACGTGGTGCCAATGCAAGCTTGCCACCTCTTGTTTGGTAGGCCTTGGCAATACGACAAACAAGTAGTTCATGATGGCCGAGCCAACACTTACACGGTTAGACATGAGGGGAAGAAGTATGTGCTTACACCCTTGACCCCAAAGCAAGTAAGTGATGACTATCGGCGCATGAAGGCTTAGCATGGAGCTTAGAACATACAAGCAACGACAAGCAAACACAAGCAAACTTCCAACTTTGAAAGTAGGTTACTGCAAGAAGTGTGAAAAACACACTCTTGTTGTATAACCAAGCATCAATAATAAGCACTAATAGCAAGTCTCCGAAGAGAACAATAAGTACTTGGTTAAAGATCAACATGCACTCGACACAATAATAAGCAAATAGGTCATGGGAACATGAAAAAGGCAAGGTCAAGCTATCAAAATCCCCTTGTTCCTTAAGCTCACTACCAACATACCAATCCTTCCTCAAAGTGTGATCAACATACGGAGTGGAGTGAGTCAAATAGCTCAACCTACAAGTAGCATCAAACACTCCACTCCCCTTCTTTAGAGCATTCCTACTCACACTAAGGGGCTCCTTTTTCCCTCCCATTTCATCACCTAAGCAATCCTTCTCAAAAGACAAGCTCTCAAGGAAGGTATTGATGATGGACTCTTCTTCATCATAACCCCAACAAGCAATAGTAGGGTCATTCAAAAAGCCATCTGCCTCACCCAAATTCTCAAACAATGGATTGCCTAAGGAATCAAACCCTTCACACCATGGAGGTTCCATTTGACTACTCACCCTAGTTCGATACAAGTCATTACCACGAATGAGGATGCCTTCAAACAATGGATTAGTATAAGCATGCATCTCAATATCATGATTAAGCATAGACAAGTTATCAAGACTAGGTTCACTTGAGGAGTCGTCATAGACAACCTTGTCCAATTCATGCAATTTGGACTCCTCAAAGTCAAGACCATCCTCATCATAACACATTGGTCCACCAAATAGAAGCATATCAATAAGGGAATGATCAACTATTTCCTCTTCCCATTTGTCAAAGGTTGGTGGTGTGTCATAGTAAACGACACAATCAATGTCAACGATCAAATCTACACTAGGGAGGGGTTCAATGAACAATGAGCTCACATCATGATGTGGCATAGTACTTCTCCCAACTAGTTTTTCACAAGCAAACTCAAGTTGACAACTAGACTCTTCACTAGTGGTGTATTCACTAGATGCATCATAAGCACCAACTAGTGTTGAGTCATCACAAGACAAGTAGCAACTAGTGGGCTCATAAAGAGGTGAAGTAACACTTACATTTGTAGTACTTCCTTGATCACTCACAAGGTTTGAAGTGTCATATGCAACTCCTCCTTCATGAGGCTCACTTTGAAGCTCCAATGGCTTGTCTTCAAATGTACCTACACAAGAGCTTTCACAAGAAAAAGTAGAAGATGAAGAAGTGTTAGAACAATGGGTGCTCTCACTCTCAATTTTTCTTTCCTCACCTCTCTTCTCTCTCAATTTTACCTCATGGCCAAGTGTAGTTTCTGGTGACAATCCACTCACATCACTCCTCAAATCCTCTCCTTTTCCTCTCTTGGATTGTCACCGGTCACTCCCTCACTTCTCTCTATCTTTTCTCTCTCATTTGAAGTGGAGTGACTCTCATTTTCATCATGCAATGGCAAAACAATAAGATTGTTTGCCTCAGGCTCAAGTACAATGGGTGACTTTGCTTTAGCCGCCTCCCTCAACTCCTTCATTCGCTTGTAGTCTTCCCTTACTTGCCTTGGAGTCAAAGGTCTAAGCACATACTTCCTCCCATCTTGCTTGACCGTGTAGGAGTTGGTCCGACCATCATGCACTACACACCTATCATGTTGCCATGGTCTCCCAAACAATAGATGGCAAGCTTGCATTGGGACCACATCAAACATGATCTTATCCTTGTAGTTCCCGATGTTAAACTCAATCATCACTTGTTTCACACCACCCTTAGTTCACCACACTCACTAAGCCATTGTAAACCATATGGTTTTGGATGCTTTAGAGTGGGTAACTACAATTGGGAAATCAAGGTTTGGCTCACTATGTTGGCACAACTCCCCAAATCAACAACCATTGAACATACTTGGCCCATTACTCGGCACCTAACATGAAAGAGGTTTCCCCTTTGATCATTTTCCACCTCCTCTTTCATAAAAATGGTACTCAAGCTTCTCCTAACCACCAAGAACAATTGAGGATCCGCATCCTCCTCTATAGCCTCCTCACAATCAACCTCCTCACCCTCCTCTACTCCCTCATTTTCGGACTCACTTTCTTGCTCATACACCAAATTACCAACCACAACCATGGTTCTTTTTGTAGAGCAATCCCTAGCAATGTGATCATAGCCCTTGCACTTATAGCATTGAGTAGAAGTAGAAGTAGGATTACTCAAGCGAGTTTAGAAGTACCTTCCAAGGGTTAAGTAGTCTTCTCGTAAGGCTTCTTCATTTCTTTGCTAGCATTTGCACTTGGAAAGGTTGCATTTGGAGTCTTCCACTCTTTTGGCTTGCTTGTAGTAGTAGGAGTGTTGTTTTTGGACCTCTCTCCCTTAAGCCAACTCTCGGCTTCAAGTAGATCTTGAAGCGAAAGATAAGTATGCAATCTCAATTGAGAAGCTATACCATAGCTCAAACCATTCTTGAAGCGGATCATGGCTTGTTCTACACATTTGGTATCCATATCCAATGCCATCCGGATCTTCACAAATTTATCATAGTACTCATGCACCGATTTGACTCCTTCAACTCATCCCAAGTCACATTTACTTGCATATTCATCCTTCTTCTTGACCTCTTCATGGACTCCCACCAAGTAGAAGCATAGGCCTCAAAGGTAGAAATAGCATAGGTACCTTTTCTCTCCTCGGTCATCTCATTGGTATCAAACACTCTTTCCATGAGTAGTACCCATTCCATGTATGCCTCCGGATCACAATTTCCTTTAAAGGATGGAAGGTTGAGCTTAACACTATTGAGGTTGTTGTTGTCACGTAACCCATGGTTAGTCTCCGGTTGGCCTCCGTAATGGTCATCATAAGCAATATAGTCCCTCCTAGCATTCCTCCCACCATATCCCGTGGGTGGCCCTCGACCTCGGCCTCTACCCCTATCCACAATTCGACCCCAATTCGTTTGACTCCTAGATTGATAATGAGCATCATACCCATAGGCTTCATCACCATACTCGGCTTCCTCCTCTTCTTGAGCCTCAACAACTTGCTCAAGAGGTGGCACAAATCTAATGGTCTTCGAAGTGGAGCATTTCCTTGGGGATTGCCCAACCCACGCTCTTGTAGAGCTTCAACTTTGCTTCGTTCATACTTCTTGGTTAGCTCCACAAAGTGTCCGGGAGTCATAGGAGTGCTATGACTTGTGCCCTCTCCGGATTCAATCTGGACACTCGGGGTCCTCCTCTCACCGGTCTCAACTTAATTCCTCTCAACGGTGTCAAGCCTCAAGGATATGTCTTCCAACTTCGCCATAATGGTGGCCATGAAGTTCTTCATGGGATCATCTCCATCATTTGCCATTGTACCTACAAAAGCAACAAACGTTAGTAAAATACCTCACCCACTCCCTCACAAGTGTTTCACTCGGTTCACTCGTTTAGTGGTGGTGGATATTTAAAACAAGTTTGAGTCTCAAAGCTTCAAGTAGTTGATCAACGAACCACAACTCAATCACTCAACATCTCAAGTCCAATGCACTCCGGGGTGAGTGGAGTTAATGGGACTCGATTGGAACGATAAGCACTTTAAGTGAGGACTTGAATCAAACAATACTACGGATCTTCTTTGAATTCTACTCTCCTTTCTAGGCACGATGATCCTAATAGCTCAAAGTAATTAGCACTAATCGAGTAGGATTATACTCTAATAGCACTAACCGGAAGCAATGCAATCTACAAAACAAGAGATCCTAGAAGAATCTACCCAAAACCAATACCTTCAGGACTAGGCGCCCCGCCTCTGCAGAGTAGGCGGCCGCCCAGAGCAAAGTAGCAGTGAGGAGGCGCTCCGCCTCACAAAAATCCAGAGAGCTAAAAAATTGAGGCGCTCCGCCTCTGTGATTTAGGCGCTCCGCCTACTGCAACTTTCAGCACAGTGCAACTTCGTGTTTTTCGACTTTAACACCAAAAAATGCAACAAATCATGCAATGTTTTAGCAATTTAAAGGTACCCCAATGTTGTTTCAACCACAAAGAACAAACCCCAACAACTTTTATCAAACCCCAATCAAAAACAAGCAATCCACCATGTTCATCATCTTCAAACTAGGGTTTCAAAATTTTCAAATTTCCAAAGGGTTTCAAATTTTCAAATCATGGAATACAACTCCAAATCATGTGTTTAGGGTACCAAAATAACGGGTTTCCAATAAGGAACAAACTCCAATATCAATCTAACAACGGGTCATCAAATCCAAGAACCCACAATCAAATTTTTGGTGTTTTCAACCTTTTTTTTTTGTGTTTTTCTTCTTTTTCTTCAACAACAAACAAGATTCTAACGTAGAAACTAACCTAGGCACGAAGAATCAAGGGTCGGGGGTTTGTAGAAACAAAACCCGAGCCTTGCTCTGATACCAAGATGATAAGGATCAAAATCAAAAAGACGATAAAAGTAAAGATAAAGGGAACGAGACGCGTCTCGAACTCCCTACAAGGTAACCACGGAGAACTTGTTCCGTGATACCCTCCTATCGGTGTCAAGAAGAGCCAACGTTAAGCAACTACCCTCGAGTTGACAACGAACTCGCAAGTAGAATGATCGGGGGGGTTTGGGGGTCAACTAGAATCCACTAGTAAACTCAAACCATCTCAAAAGGTTTTCATTCAAAGAGAATCCTCTCTTGAACATTGTTCATTCAATCATTCATCATAATGGCTAACTAAGTAAAATGAAAGGCTAATAAAGTATTTATAGGCTTCATTTAGACATAATGAAAGCCCTAAAGTACCCCTAAAGTGGGTTAAAACAAATATGGCCACGCAGGGCTATAGTTGGAATTTTACGCAAACTAAGCAAAAATCCCGCAATGCTGTCACAGGGGGTAGGCGGTCCGCCTCCCCCAACTAGGCGCCCGCCTCCAAAAGTCCAGAGAGCCAACACTCACTAGGCGGTCCGCCTCCTTCTGTGGGCGGTCCGCCTCTTATCGAAGCTTCTTGAAACACCTCGAAATGTGTCTCGGATGCTCTTCTTTCCATGCCGTTCGAATGCCTGACCTTGAAGTGCTCTTCCTTGGCCTTGGATGGTGCTTTTGGATGGTTGCTCGAATTGCCCCGCATCAAACACACTCTTATGATAGAGCCAAGCATCAATAACAATTAAAACGCTTATGCCTCCAAAGGAGACTACAAGTACTTGACAAAAGAAGAAAGTGCGTCTAACACAAAAACAAATAAAGGGATCGATAGGGTAAGGAACATGCAAGACATAGCAAATTCCCCACAACCCCTAAGCTTATGACCAACACACCAAGCCTTCAAATCAATTTTCATCACAAGGTGACACATCGGCTTTAGCATGCTCAACACTGAAGGTGTGCTCAACATATGGGATGGAGTAAGTAAAATAGTTCAATTCACAACTAACAACGACTACTCCGCTCCCCTTCGTAGAAGCACTCTTACACACACCGAGAGGTACCTTCTCACCTCCAAAGTCACCTCCAAGATAATCCTCCTCACTAGACAAACTCCAAAGGAAGGTCTCCAAAATAGGTTCTTCATCATTATAGTCCACACAATGAAGGCTAGGACTACTAGAAGAAAGGTCAACACGACCAACATCAAGACCACTATCCTCACTTGGAGTTTCAAATAATGGATCATCCATAGAGCCTAACTTTACAAACCATGGAGGTTCTACTCTACTACCGACCCTAGTCCGATACAATTCACTACCACAAATGAGATTGCCTTCAAACAATAGAGATGTAAAAGCATGCACCTCAAATTCATGGTTCCACAAAAGCATAGTATCAAGACTAGGTCCTTCACTCTCACTAGAGGAGTCATTGAAAACAAATCGATCCATCTCACACTCGAGAGACTCCTCAAGGTTAAAACCATCCTCACTACGACACAAGATACCACCACTATCAATTAAGCATTCAAAGGGAAGAATAAGATTATCATGCAATTCATCTTCTCCTTTATCAAATACGGGTGGAGTGTCATAACAAGGTTCACAAACAAGGTCAACGTCAATATTTTCACTAAAGAGAGGTTCAATGAAAACCGAGCTCACATCATGATGTGGCTTTTCAATCCTCTCAACTAGTGGTTCATTTTCACACACAAGTTGACCCAAAGGCTCTACACTAATTGCAAACACATTGTAATCATACAAATCATCAACTAGCCTAGAGTTTTCACAAACAACTTCACAAGAGAAGGAAGTATCATGCTCAAGGGAGGAAGAACTATCACATACCTTTGAGTGGCCATTTTGCTCACTCAATGCACTTGAAGTGTCATGAATGTCTCCACCTTGTAGCTCACATTAGGCATCTCCTTCACCTTGTCTTTCCATCTTGGAACATGGTTGAGGCTCCATCGGTTTGCCTCCAAGAATACCTACACAAGTACTCACACAAGTAGAAGAAAAAGATAAAGGGTTAATGTTAGAATAAAGGGTGTCCTCACTCTCAATTTTTCTTTTTCCCTTTTTCTTTTCCATCATTTTCTTTTCAAGGTCGGGTGCAGATTCAAATGGTGACAACCCAGTCACATCACTCAACACAACCTCTCATTTTTCTACTCGAGAGTTGTCACCGATCGCTCCCTTACTCCTCTCTATCTTTTGTCTCTCAAATTCAAGCGAGTTGGGACGAGGCCCAAGAATACCCATAGCCGGAGTAGGTGGACTTTTAACATCAACCTGGAATCTAGGACTTTGAGACTCATCACTTGATGTCTCCTTCTTCTTCGTTGGTGAACCACTTGGTTTTGAAACTTGTGGCTTCGGGTTCACCTTGTTGACAATTGCCAACTCTTTTCTTGCATTAGTCCCACTATTGCTTGTGTTTGTAGGACTTCTTGTTTGCACCTTTCAACCATGGAATGAAATTCTTGCTCCTTACTCCTTTGCATAGTCAAAGAAGGTGCACTAGTAGGCAATCTGCCTCTTGCCCGATAAGGCACAAAGTCATAAACCCTTTGCCCTATGCCCACAAGATACACATCATTCAAAACACTATATTGCACACTCTTACTTTGAAACCATGTGTCACCTAACCATACATCAATATGCCGCATGGGATACACGTGACACCAAACATGCTTCTTATAACTCCCATGAGATATGGACACCAAGGCTCCCGTAGAAACCCAAATTCCATTATACTCATACGGATACTGTAAAGTGTCGCATGGTATCCTTAGCTTAGTGGCCAACGAAGCGTGATAAGGATCAAAATCGAAAGACGATAAAAGATAAAAGATAAAGGGAACGAGACGCGTCTCGAACTCCCTACAAGGTATCCACGGAGAACTTGTTTCGTGAAACCCTCGTATCGGTGTCAAGAAGAGCATACGCTAAGCAACTACCCTCGAGTTAACAAGAACTCGCAAGTAGAATGATCGGGGGGGTTTGGGGATCAACTAGCTCACCTAGAAGACTCAAACCAACTAAAGGATTTCATTTCATTCAAAGAGACTCTTTCTCTTGAAAGTTATTCAATCATTCATCAAAGCTAACTAAGGAAATTGAAAGACTAATGGAGTATTTATAGGCCTCACCTAGACATTAATGAAAGACCTAAAGTACCCTTAAAATATATTCTAATGTCATAAGCCACGTAGGGCTATAATAGGAATTACATAGGATAAAAATTAGAATTCCCGTCAATCTTCAGCAAAACAGGCGCCCCGCCTAGTTGCTCCTTACTGTAGATTAGGCGCCCCGCCTGAACACAGGGGCGGACCGCCCATAAATGTTTAGAGAGTTGGGTAGACGGTCCTAGTAAGTGGGCGGTCCGCCTGCTTCTCCAGCTCCTTGAAACTCCCCGAAATGTGTCTCGGATGCTCCTCGTTCCATGGCGTTTCAATGTATAAGCTCTTCCTTGGCCTTGGATGGTGCTTTTGGATGGTTGCTCGAGTTGCCCCGCATCATCCTCCCTTTCTTGAGAAGATTTCGTCCTCGAAATCAAGATGTGGTCTCTCATGGCATCAACAACTCCTCGGGGTGGCCAAGACTCTCCTTCTTTGTCCTTCTTGATCGTCACTTTGACATAGGCTTCTTCCAAGATCTCCCTTGCATTAACATGGAGCTTAGAACCTACAAGCAACGACAAGCAAACACAAACAAACTTCCTACTTCGAAGGTAGGTTAGTGCAAGAAGCGTGGAAAACACACTCTTGTGGTATAACCAAGCATCAATAATAAGCACAAATATCAACTCTCCAAGGAGAACAACAAGTACTTGGTTAATTAACAACATGCACTCAACACAATAATGAGCAAATAGGTCATGGGGACATGGCAAATGCAAGATCAAGCAATTGAAATCCCCTTGTACCTTAAGCTCAAGATCAACACACCATTCAATCCTCAAGGTGTGATTATCAAGTGGAGTGGATGATAAGACCCAAATCATGCAACCATCCAAAGGCATCATCCAAGGCCAAGGAAGAGCACTTCAAGGTCATGCATTGGGACGCCAAGGAAAGAAGAGCATCCGGGGCACATTTCGAGGTGTTTCAAGAAGTCCCAGAAAGAGGCGGACCGCCTACGGATTGAGGCGGACCGCCTACAAGATGCTTGCTCTCTGGATTCTAGGAGGCGGCTGCAGGAGGCGGAGCGCCTAGGGAGGCTGAGGCGGACCGCCTAGGTCATGGAGGCGGGCGCCTCCCCCTGTGCAAGTTTGACGGGATTTTGACTTTATTTGCTATGTAATTCCTACTATGCCCCTACGTGGCTTATGTCTTTAGAACTTACTTAAGGGTACTTTTGGGCTTTCACTATGTATTAAATGAGGCCTATAAATACTCCATAGCTTAGCATTATTCCTTAGTTAGCTTGGATGATGAGTGTTTGATTAAACAATGTTCTAGAGTGGATTCTCTATGAATGAAACCTTTGAGTTCGGTTTGAGTTTACTAGTGGATTCTAGTTGAACCCCAAACCACCCCCGACCATTCTACTTGCGAGTCCGTTGTCGTCTCGAGGGTAGTTGCCTAGCGTAGGTGTTCTTGGCCTTCTCCCGGGGTGTAACGGAACTAGTTCTCCGTTGCTACTTGGGATTAGTGATCGAGTTACGTCTCGTTCCTATCTTTTATTGTTTCCGCGTTTGATTCCTATCATCTTGGTATCAGAGCAAGGCTCGGGTTTTGTTTCTACAAACCCCCGACCCTTGATTCTTCGTGCCTTAGGTTGATTCTATCTTTAGTTTCCTTGTTCTTGTTATAGAAAGAAGAAAAACTCAAAAAAAATTGAAAAATTGAAAATACCAAAAATTTGTTCTATTTTGTTGGTTTGGATGATTTATGTTATGGGTGTTATAGATTCTAGATCGTGATTGAATTCCCGTCGCTTGGGTACCAAAATTGATTGATTTGGTGAAGTTTGAAAAATTGAAACCCCAATCCCCCTTAAACCCTTGATGAACTTGTTCTTGATGATTTTGAGTTTGATTCTTGGTTGGAATGATGTTTGATGGAAATTTGATATTGGGGAATGATCTTCATTGAAAAACAAATGATTTGGTACCAATTTTTGGGAATTTGAACAAGTATAACACCAACTTTGATGATTCACAATCCATTTTGAAAACCCCCTTTTGATAAACCCTAGTTTTGGAGAAGATGAACATGGTGAATTCGTTGTTGTTGATTGGGTTTTGTTAAAAATTGTTGGGAATTGTTCTTTGTGCTTGATACAACATTGGGGTACCTTTGAATCATCAAAACAACGCTTGGATAGTTGGATTTTGGGTTGTAAAACCAAGAAAACGCGAAGGAAACTGTGCAGGAAATTGCAGGAGGCGGAGCGCCTCAATTTGGAGGCGGAGCGCCTCCCACTGGTGAGCTCTCTGGATTTCCTGAGGCGGAGCGCCTCCCCTGCAGAGGCGGAGCGCCTCCCCCTGTAGGTTTGGTCTGGGCGGCCGCCTACCTTCCTGAGGCGGGGCGCCTACTTCCTGAAGGTTGGGAAACGGGTAGAAACTTCTAGGATTTCTTGTTTTGTTGATTGCATTGCTTCTAATTAGTACTATTAGAGTATAATCCTACTTGTGTAGTACTAATTACTTCGAGCTATTAGGATCATCGTGCCTTAGAAAGGAGACTAGAATTCAAAGAAGATCCGTAGCATCTTTTGATTCAAGTCCTCAATTAAAGTGCTTACCGTTCCAATCGAGTCCCATTAACTCCACTCACCCCGGAGAGCAGTGGGTTTGAGAAGTTGAGTGGTTGAGTTGTGGTTCGTTGGTCAACTACTTGAAGCTTTTAAACTCGAACTTGTGTGAAATATCCCCCCCTCCACCAAAAGAGCGAGCCGAGTGAAACATTGTGAGGGAGTGGTGAGGTGTTTTACTAACGTTTGTTGCTTCTTGTAGGTACAATGGCGAATGATGGGGATGATCCTATGAAGAACTTCATGGCCACCGTTATGGCTAAGTTCGAGGAAATAACTTTGAGACTTGAGTCCATCGAGAAGAATCAAGTTGAGACCGGAGAGAGGAGGACCCCGAGTGTCCAAATTGAATCCAGAGAGGGCACGAGTCATAGCACTCCTATGACTCCCGGACACTTTGTTGACCTAAGCAAGAGGTATGAACAAAGCAAAGTTGAAGCTCTACAAGAGCGTGGGTTGGGCAATCCCCGACTAGAGGGCAATCCCTTCAACTTGGGCAATCCCCAAGGAAATGCTACACTTAGAAGACCCGTGCGGAATGTCCCACCTCTTGAACAAATTGATGAAGTTCAAGAAGAGGAGGAGGCCGGGTATGGTGATGAGGCTTATGGGTATGATGTTCCTTATCAACCTAGGAGGCAAATGCATTGGGGACGAAATGTTGATAGGGGTAGGGGCCGAGGTCGAGGGCCACCACCCATGGGCTATGCTAGAGGAAATGTGAGGAGGGAGTATGTTGCTCATGATGACTACTATGGAGGCCAACCGGAGCCTAACTATGGGTTACGTGACAACAACAACAACCTCAATAGTGTCAAGATCAATCTTCCATCCTTCAAGGGAACTTGTGATCCGGAGGCATACATGGAATGGGTACTACAAATGGAGAGAATCTTCGACATCAACGAGATGACCGAAGAGAGAAAGGGTACCTATGCTATTTCTACTTTTGAGGCCTATGCTTCCACTTGGTGGGAGTCTATGAAAAGGTCTAGGAGAAGGATGAATGCTCCTTTGAATGTGACTTGGGATGAGTTGAAAGGGCATATGAATACCAAGTACATAACTCCAAGGCATCGGCAAGAGCAACTTAAGAAGCTCTATGATCTAAAGCAAGGTGTCAAATCGGTGCATGAGTACCATGATGAATTTGAAAAGATCCGGATGGCATTGAAAATGGATACCGAATGTGTTGAACAAGCAATGATCCGCTTCAAGAATGGTTTGAGTTATGGTATCGCTTCTCAATTGAGGTTGCATACTTATCATTCACTTGACGATCTACTTGAAGCCGCCATTGAAGCCGAGAGATGGCTTAAAGGAGAGAAGTTCAAAAGCACTCCTACTACCACAAGCAAGCCAAAAGAGTGGACGACTCCAAGTGCAAACTTTCCAAGTGCAAGTGCCAACAAAGAAGTGAAGAAGCTTAATGAGAAGACTACTCCACACTTGGAAGGTACTTCTAAAACTCGCTTGAGTAATCCTATCTCTACATCTACACAATGTTATAAATGTAAGGGCTTTGGGCATATTGCTAAAGAATGCTCCACAAAACGAACCATGGTTGTGGTTGGCAATTTGGTGTATGAGCAAGAAAGTGAGTCCGAAAAGGAGGAAGTAGAGGAGGATGAGGAAGTTGATTGTGAGGAGGCCGTAGAGGAGGAGGATGGTCCTCAAATGTTCTTGGTGGTTAGGAGAAGCTTGAGTACCATTGTTATGGAAGAGGAGGTGGAAAGTGAGCAAAGGGAAAACCTCTTTCATGCTCGGTGCCGGGTGATGGGCCAACTATGTTCAATGGTAGTTGATTCGGGGAGTTGCACTAACATTGTGAGCCAAACCTTGATTTCCCAATTGAAGCTACCTACTCTAAAGCATCCAAAACCATATCGATTACAATGGCTAAGCGAGTGTGGTGAGCTTAGGGTTGTGAAACAAGCGTTGATTGAGTTTAGCATTGGGAGCTATAAGGATAAGATCATGTTTGACGTGGTCCCAATGGAAGCATGCCATTTATTGTTTGGGAGACCATGGCAACATGATAGGCTAGTAGTGCATGATGGCCGGACCAACTCCTATACTATCAAGCAAGATGGGAGAAAGTATGTGCTTAGGCCTTTGACTCCAAGGCAAGTGAAGGAAGACTATCAACGAATGAAGGAGTTGAGGGAAGTGGCTAAAGCAAAGTCACCCATGGTACTTGAACCCGAGGCAAACAATCTCATTGTTTTGCCATTACATGATGAAAATGAGAGTCACTCCACTTCAAATGAGAGAGAAAAGATAGAGAGAAGTGAGGGAGTGACCGGTGGCAATCCAAGAGAGGAAAAAGGAGAGGACTTGAGGAGTGATGTGAGAGGATTGTCACCACCAACTACACTTGACCATGAGGTAAAATTGCGAGAGATGAGAGGTGAGGAAGGAAAAATTGAGAGTGAGAGCACCCATTGTTCTAACCCTTCTTTATCTTCTATTTCTTCTTGTGAAAGTTCTTGTGTCGGTACATTTGAAGACAAGCAATTGGCGCCTCAATGTGAGCTTCATGAAGGGGAAGTTACATATGACACTTCAAACCTTGTGAGTGATCAAGGAAGTACTACAAATGTAAGTGTTGCTTCACCTTTTCATGAGCCTACTAGCTATTTGTCTTGTGATGACTCAACACTAGTTGGTGGTTTTGATGCATCTAGTGAATATACCACTAGTGAAGAGTCTAGTTGTCAACTTGAGTTTGAATGTGGGACACTAGTTGGAAGGGATGCTATGCCACATCATGATGTGAGCTCATTGTTCATTGAACCCCTCCCTAGTGACAATTTGATAGTTGAACATGATTGTGACCTTTGCTATGACACACCACCAACCTTTGACATAGGGAAAGATGAGGTAGTTGACCATTCCCTAATTGATATGCTTCTATTTGGTGGACCAATGTGTTGTGGTGAGGATGATCTTGTCCTTGAGGAGTCCAAATTGCATGAATTGGACAATGTTGTCTATGATGACTCCTCAAGTGAACCTAGTCTAGATAACTTGTCTATGCTTAATCATGATATTGAGATGCATGCTTATACTAATCCATTGTTTGAAGGCATCCTCATTAGTGGTAAAGACTTGTATCGAACTAGGGTGGGTAGTCAAATAGAACCACCATGGTGTGAAGGGTTTGATTCCTTGGGCAATCCATTGCTTGAGACTTTGGGTGGGGTAGATGGTTCTTTGAGTGACCCTACTATTGCTTGCTGGGGTTATGATGAAGAAGAGTCCATCATCAATACCTTCCTTGAAAGCTTGTCTTTTGAGAAGGATTGCCTAGGTGATGAAATTGGAGGGGAAGAGGAATCCCTTGGTGTGAGTAGGTATGCTCTAAAGAAGGGGAGTGGAGTGCTTGCTCCTACTTGTAGGTTGAGTTATTTGACTCACTCCACTCCACTTGTTGATCACACCTTGAGGATTGATTGGTATGTTGATTTTGAGCTTAAGGTTCAAAAGGGTTTTGATAGCTTGATCTTGCACTTTTCATGCCCACATGACCTATTTGCTCACTATCTTATTGAGTGCATGTTGATCTTTAACCAAGTGCTTATGGTTCTCTTTGGAGACTTGATATTTATGATTGTTATTGATGCTTGGTTATATCACAAGAGTGTGTTTTCCACACCTCTTGCACTAACCTACTTTCAAAGTAGGAAGTTTGTGTGTTTTTGCTTGTCGTTGCTTGTAGGTTCTAAGCTCCATGCTAAGGCGGAGGAGATCTTGGAAGAAGCCTATATCAAAGTGACGATCAAGAAGGATAAAGAAGGAGCGCTTTGGCCACCCCGAGGAGTTGTTGATGCTATGAGAGACCAAGCCTCGATTTCGAGGACGAAATCTTCTAAGAAGGGGAGGATGATAAGACCCAAATCATGCAACCATCCAAAGGCATCATCCAAGGCCAAGGAAGAGCACTTCAAGGTCATGCATTGGGACGCCAAGGAAAGAAGAGCATCCGGGGCACATTTCGAGGTGTTTCAAGAAGTCCCAGAAAGAGGCGGACCGCCTACGAATTGAGGCGGACCGCCTACAAGATGCTTGCTCTCTGGATTCTAGGAGGCGGCTGCAGGAGGCGGAGCGCCTAGGGAGGCTGAGGCGGACCGCCTAGGTCATGGCGGCGGGCGCCTCCCCCTGTGCAAGTTTGACGGGATTTTGACTTTATTTGCTATGTAATTCCTACTATGCCCCTACGTGGCTTATGTCTTTAGAACTTACTTAAGGGTACTTTTGGGCTTTCACTATGTATTAAATGAGGCCTATAAATACTCCATAGCTTAGCATTATTCCTTAGTTAGCTTGGATGATGAGTGTTTGATTAAACAATGTTCTAGAGTGGATTCTCTATGAATGAAACCTTTGAGTTCGGTTTGAGTTTACTAGTGGATTCTAGTTGAACCCCAAACCACCCCCGACCATTCTACTTGCGAGTCCGTTGTCGTCTCGAGGGTAGTTGCCTAGCGTAGGTGTTCTTGGCCTTCTCCCGGGGTGTAACGGAACTAGTTCTCCGTTGCTACTTGGGATTAGTGATCGAGTTACGTCTCGTTCCTATCTTTTATTGTTTCCGCGTTTGATTCCTATCATCTTGGTATCAGAGCAAGGCTCGGGTTTTGTTTCTACAAACCCCCGACCCTTGATTCTTCGTGCCTTAGGTTGATTCTATCTTTAGTTTCCTTGTTCTTGTTATAGAAAGAAGAAAAACTCAAAAAAAATTGAAAAATTGAAAATACCAAAAATTTGTTCTATTTTGTTGGTTTGGATGATTTATGTTATGGGTGTTATAGATTCTAGATCGTGATTGAATTCCCGTCGCTTGGGTACCAAAATTGATTGATTTGGTGAAGTTTGAAAAATTGAAACCCCAATCCCCCTTAAACCCTTGATGAACTTGTTCTTGATGATTTTGGGTTTGATTCTTGGTTGGAATGATGTTTGATGGAAATTTGATATTGGGGAATGATCTTCATTGAAAAACAAACGATTTGGTACCAATTTTGGGGAATTTGAACAAGTATAACACCAACTTTGATGATTCACAATCCATTTTGAAAACCCCCTTTTTGATAAACCCTAGTTTTGGAGAAGATGAACATGGTGAATTCGTTGTTGTTGATTGGGTTTTGTTAAAAATTGTTGGGAATTGTTCTTTGTGCTTGATACAACATTGGGGTACCTTTAAATCATCAAAACAACGCTTGGATAGTTGGATTTTGGGTTGTAAAACCAAGAAAACGCGAAGGAAACTGTGCAGGAAATTGCAGGAGGCGGAGCGCCTCAATTTGGAGGCGGAGCGCCTCCCACTGGTAAGCTCTCTGGATTTCCTGAGGCGGAGCGCCTCCCCTGCAGAGGCGGAGCGCCTCCCCTGCAGAGGCGGAGCGCCTCCCCCTGTAGGTTTGGTCTGGGCGGCCGCCTACCTTCCTGAGGCGGGGCGCCTACTTCCTGAAGGTTGGGAAACGGGTAGAAACTTCTAGGATTTCTTGTTTTGTTGATTGCATTGCTTCTAATTAGTACTATTAGAGTATAATCCTACTTGTGTAGTACTAATTACTTCGAGCTATTAGGATCATCGTGCCTTAGAAAGGAGACTAGAATTCAAAGAAGATCCGTAGCATCTTTTGATTCAAGTCCTCAATTAAAGTGCTTACCGTTCCAATCGAGTCCCATTAACTCCACTCACCCCGGAGAGCAGTGGGTTTGAGAAGTTGAGTGGTTGAGTTGTGGTTCGTTGGTCAACTACTTGAAGCTTTTAAACTCGAACTTGTGTGAAATATCCCCCCCTCCACCAAAAGAGCGAGCCGAGTGAAACATTGTGAGGGAGTGGTGAGGTGTTTTACTAACGTTTGTTGCTTCTTGTAGGTACAATGGCGAATGATGGGGATGATCCTATGAAGAACTTCATGGCCACCGTTATGGCTAAGTTCGAGGAAATAACTTTGAGACTTGAGTCCATCGAGAAGAATCAAGTTGAGACCGGAGAGGGCACGAGTCATAGCACTCCTATGAC
This sequence comes from Petunia x hybrida, assembly GCA_037355625.1. Taxonomy (NCBI): domain Eukaryota; kingdom Viridiplantae; phylum Streptophyta; class Magnoliopsida; order Solanales; family Solanaceae; genus Petunia; species Petunia x hybrida. Next base: position 108,587 of record JBBBVM010000534.1, read on the forward strand.
TCCCGGACACTTTGTTGAGCTAAGCAAGAGGTATGAACAAAGCAAAGTTGAAGCTCTACAAGAGCGTGGGTTGGGCAATCCCCGACTAGAGGGCAATCCCCTCACCTTGGGCAATCCCCAAGGAAATGCTACACTTAGAAGACCCGTGCGGAATGTCCCACCTCTTGAACAAATTGATGAAGTTCAAGAAGAGGAGGAGGCCGGGTATGGTGATGAGGCTTATGGGTATGATGTTCCTTATCAACCTAGGAGGCAAATGCATTGGGGACGAAATGTTGATAGGGGTAGGGGCCGAGGTCGAGGGCCACCACCCATGGGCTATGCTAGAGGAAATGTGAGGAGGGAGTATGTTGCTCATGATGACTACTATGGAGGCCAACCGGAGCCTAACTATGGGTTACGTGACAACAACAACAACCTCAATAGTGTCAAGATCAATCTTCCATCCTTCAAGGGAACTTGTGATCCGGAGGCATACATGGAATGGGTACTACAAATGGAGAGAATCTTCGACATCAACGAGATGACCGAAGAGAGAAAGGGTACCTATGCTATTTCTACTTTTGAGGCCTATGCTTCCACTTGGTGGGAGTCTATGAAAAGGTCTAGGAGAAGGATGAATGCTCCTTTGAATGTGACTTGGGATGAGTTGAAAGGGCATATGAATACCAAGTACATAACTCCAAGGTATCGGCAAGAGCAACTTAAGAAGCTCTATGATCTAAAGCAAGGTGTCAAATCGGTGCATGAGTACCATGATGAATTTGAAAAGATCCGGATGGCATTGGAAATGGATACCGAATGTGTTGAACAAGCAATGATCCGCTTCAAGAATGGTTTGAGTTATGGTATCGCTTCTCAATTGAGGTTGCATACTTATCATTCACTTGACGATCTACTTGAAGCCGCCATTGAAGCCGAGAGATGGCTTAAAGGAGAGAAGTTCAAAAGCACTCCTACTACCACAAGCAAGCCAAAAGAGTGGACGACTCCAAGTGCAAACTTTCCAAGTGCAAGTGCCAACAAAGAAGTGAAGAAGCTTAATGAGAAGACTACTCCACACTTGGAAGGTACTTCTAAAACTCGCTTGAGTAATCCTATCTCTACATCTACACAATGTTATAAATGTAAGGGCTTTGGGCATATTGCTAAAGAATGCTCCACAAAACGAACCATGGTTGTGGTTGGCAATTTGGTGTATGAGCTAGAAAGTGAGTCCGAAAAGGAGGAAGTAGAGGAGGATGAGGAAGTTGATTGTGAGGAGGCCGTAGAGGAGGAGGATGGTCCTCAAATGTTCTTGGTGGTTAGGAGAAGCTTGAGTACCATTGTTATGGAAGAGGAGGTGGAAAGTGAGCAAAGGGAAAACCTCTTTCATGCTCGGTGCCGGGTGATGGGCCAACTATGTTCAATGGTAGTTGATTCGGGGAGTTGCACTAACATTGTGAGCCAAACCTTGATTTCCCAATTGAATCTACCTACTCTAAAGCATCCAAAACCATATCGATTACAATGGCTAAGCGAGTGTGGTGAGCTTAGGGTGGTGAAACAAGCGTTGATTGAGTTTAGCATTGGGAGCTATAAGGATAAGATCATGTTTGACGTGGTCCCAATGGAAGCATGCCATTTATTGTTTGGGAGACCATGGCAACATGATAGGCTAGTAGTGCATGATGGCCGGACCAAAAGAGAGGCTCGAGGGACATTTTTGAAGCGTTTCAAGAGGCTTCAGGAAGAGGCGGAGCGCCTCACAGATGAGGCGGACCGCCGACAAAAACTCAGCCCTTGGGACTTTTGGAGGCGGAGCGCCTCAGCATTGAGGCGACCACCCACTCACTGATGATTACCAAGGGGCGGCCGCCTAGTTGGGGGAGGCGGACCGCCTACCCCCTGTTACTGCAATGCGGGATTTTGTGTAATTTGCCTATTTTGTCTTTTATGTCTTAGCCCACTTTGGGGGCCTTTTAGTCATTTCGCAAGGGGTTAGGAAAACTATAATTACACCCCTTAGCCATTTTATTCATTAGCTAGTTTATGAATCTTGAATAGAGAAGAAAGAACATTGAAGAGGCCGAGCCCTTCTTGTTGAAGCCCGATACTCCGGCTATGGATATTCTTGGGCCTCGTCCCAGCTCAACTGAATTTGAGAGACAAAAGATAGTGAGGATTAAGGGAGTGACCGGTGACAACTCTCGAGTGGAAAAATGAGAGGTTGTGATGAGTGATGTGAGTGGGTTGTCACCACCCGAATCTACACACGACCTTGGAAAGAAATTGAGGGAAAAGAAAGAGGGAAAAAGAAAAATTGAGAGTGAGGACACGCCCCTTATTCTAACCTTAACCCTTTATCTTTTTCTTCTATTTGTTTGAATTCTTTTGTAGGGATTCTTGGAGGCAAACCAATGGAGCCTCAACCACGTTCCAAGATAGAAAGACAAGGTGAAGGAGATGCTGAATGTGAGCTACAAGGTGGAGACATTCATGACACTTCAAGTGCGTTGAGTGAGCAAAATGGCCAGTCAAAGGTATGTGTTAGTCCTTCCTCCCTTGAGCATGACACTTCCTTGTCTTGTGATATTGTTTGTGAAAACTCTATGCTAGTTGATGATTTGCATGATATAATGTGTTTGCAACTAGTGTAGAGCCATTTTGTCAACTTGTGTGTGAAAATTAACCACTAGTTGAGAGGATTGAAAAGCCACATCATGATGTGAGCTCGGTTTTCATTGAACTTCTCTTTAGTGAAAATGTTGAAGTTGACCGTATTTGTGAACCTTGTTATGACACCCCACCCATGTTTGATAAAGGAGAAGATGAATTGTATGATTATCCTATTCTTCCCTTTGATTGCTTACTTGCTAGTGGTGGTCTCTTGTGTCGTAGTGAGGAAGGTTGTAACCTTGAGGAGTCTTTTGAGAATAAGATAGATCGACTTGTGTTTGATGACTCCTCAAGTGTAGATATTGTCTCTAGTTTGAGAACTTCACCTTTGCTTGCTAATGAACTTGAGAAGTGTGCCTATACTAATCCTTTGTATGAGGGCAACTTCAATGAAAATGGTGAATTGTATCAAACTAGAGTAGAGTGTGAGTTTGAACCTCCATGGATTGGAATGCCTAAGTCTCTAAATAATCCTTTGTTTGAGACCTCCTTTGGGAGTTTTTCTAGTGACGAGGGTTGTCTTGGAGGAGACTTTGGAGGTGAGGAGGTAGCTCTCGGCGTGTGTAAGAGTGTTTCTAAGAAGGGGAGTGGAGTATTCGATTGATGCCGGGCAAATTGGCCTAAACGACAACCATCAAAAACCAAGCTTGAAGAGCACAAAGGATACAAGTCAAGGGCTCCGGAAACGACTTGATGACCATGCCTTGGAGCGCCAAGGAAGGAGGACCACCTAGGCTACAAGAGAGGGGCGTCCGGAGCACATTTTGAGACATTTCAAGGAGCTTCAGGAAGAGGCGGACCGCCTACTCAAAGAGGCGGACCGCCTACATTGCTTCAGCTCTCAGGATCTCAAGAGGTGGACCGCCTCAAGCCTTGGGCGGACCGCCTAGTGGCTGCTCACTCTCTGGATATTGAAGAGGGGCGGACCGCCTAGTGGGGGTGGGCGGACCGCCTACCCCTAATGGCCTGCACACGGGATTTTGCTAGTTTGCTCGTGTAATTCCTATTTTAGCCCTAAGTGACTTCTATTGTTTTAATTAGACTTAGGGGCTTTTAGTCATTTCACATTTATGTATGGGAAAACTATATAAGCATCCCTTAGCCATTTCATTCATTAGGTAGCCACTGTTGAAGATAGAATTTTGAGAGAGAACATTGAAGAGGCCGAGCCCTTCTTGTTTGAGCCCGAGGCTCGTGTATGTCTCGACTTGGAGCCTATGGAGATCGACATCTATTTAGATTCCATTGTAAGGTTCAAGTTTCCCTTCTCCCTCTTGAATTCAATTAACGTTAATAAATTGAATTCGATTCTTTCTTCTAATTTCTTGCCTCCCCAATCTTGATTTCTTGTTATCTTTTATCGCTTCCCAATAGTTTATATTGTTGTTAGCTTCCGCGTGTTTTGCCCTGCATCAGTTGGTATCAGAGCAAGGCTCGGGTTATGTTCTTACAAACCCCCGTTCCTTGTTCCGTATGTTAGTATTGTTGTTGTGTTGTTCTTGTTGTTCTTGAAAAGGAAGAAAAAAAAAATTGAAAAATTTGAAAATTGAACAAAAATTGTTGGAACTTGTTGGATTGGAACACCCATACATTAAAAATCATTGGGGTTTGTTCCTTATTGTATTCCTGTTCTTATGGTACTTAAATTACAAGATTTGGTGGTGTATTTCAAAATTTGAAGAAATCAAATCCCCAAAATTTTCAAAGAACCCTAGAACTTGCTTAAGAATCAAAATTGATTTGTTGTTGTTTGATTGGGGTTAAGACCTATTGGGGAATGTTTAGAAACATCATATACACCTTTGGGTATCATTAGAATCGAAAACAAGTTGAAAACATTGGATTTTTGGTTGCAAAACGAGAGAAAAACGCGTGTAGCGAAGCTGCTGAAAGAGCAGTAGGCGGACCGCTCACTGTGGGAGGTGGACCGCCTCTTTTTATGCAGCTCTCTGGAAATTACATTGGGCGGACCGCCCCTTTTGCAGAGGCGGGGCGCCCCTTTTGCTGAGAGTTGCCCGGGTAGTTTTTTCGTAGGTTTTCGCTTGTTAATCGCCCACGGGCTTCTTGGTTAGTGTTTCTAAGGTAATTGTCCTACTTTATTAACACTAACTACCTAGCGTATTAGGACACTCGTGCGTAAAGGAGACTAGAATTCAAAGAAGAGTCGTAGATTTTTCTTTGGCCTCAAGTGCGCACTTAAAATATCCGTCCGTCCATAGAGTCTCATTAACTCCATTCCGAACTTTAACTTGGACATACTAGTTGTGATCACCTTGGTTCCCAAGTTGTTAAGGCCTCGCTCTTGAGTGTTCATAAATTGAGTGATACACGTGAGGGAGTGACTTTTGGGAGGTTTTGTGCTTTGGTGTTGCAACGATGTCGGATGTTGATTGTGGAGATTATGGCTCTTGTGAGGATGATGCGAGTTGCTATGACTCGTATGGTGATGATGGACACTATGGTTCCTACGAGGGTGATGATGGCCATTACTATGATGATGGAAACCATGGCTCCTATGTTGATGAAGCGGTTCACTATGATGATCGTGAGGTTGAAGAAGACTATGAAGCTTGTGATGATGAATTTGATGAATCTAATGCTTCAAGTCAAGAATACGAAGATGGTGACGCTTCAAGGTACATCGACCCTACTTACTCTTCTTGTGACGATTATGAAAATGTTGGTAGTGACATAGATAGAGTTGATGATGATGTTGATTATAGAAATTGTTCTTATGCATCTTCTCTTGGTGTTGCTAATGGAGTACAAGGGAGTAGTGGAGGACCTTCCATTAGTATGGGAGGTGGTGGTGGTTGTTCCGTGGGAAGGAAGAAGCTTGCATCTTCTAGGTACGCTAAGCGGCCTAATGCTTCTAATTCCCATGTTGAGGATGGTTTGAGAGATGGTGTTGCTTTTGCTACAACGGGGTTATATGCCGTGAAGGGCGTGGATGGTTGTAGTAGGAGTAGTACTATGGGCTATGGAACCAAGGCGAGAGGCACTTATGGGTTCCATGGCAAGGTTCCTTCCTCGACTTCCAACAACATCTCAAATGTTGGGAGAGTGACGGGAAGTGGAAGTTACACTAGCAATCTTGCTAGTAGTGGAGGGATAAGGAAGACCCAAGTTGTCGGAGTTAACATTTGTAGGCATTCAAGTTCTCACTTGGATGTCAATCTACAAAACTTGGGTAGGAGAAGGTTCGTTGTTGAGGTAGATGGTATTGGAGGATACTTGCTCAAGATTGGTGATACCGATGCCAATTGTATTAGCACCTCGTTGGTTGATAGGCTTAGGATACCATGCCATAAGCTAGAGCATCCTTATGAGTATGATGGAGTGTGGGTTTCTAAGGAGGCTCGAGTACTCATATCTTATAGGAACTATAAATGCTATGTGTGGTGTGATGTGTATCCCATGCGTCATGTTGATGTGTGGATTGGTGAGCCGTGGTTGGAGGGGAAGAGGGTGCAATATAGTATGGTGAAGGGTGCGTATCTTGTGGGCGTAGGGCAAAGAGTCTATGACTTTGTGCCTTACCGGGCGAAGAGCCGAGTGCCTACTAGTGCCCCTTCTTTGGCTATGCAAAGGAGCAAGGAGCAAGAAGTTCATTCCATGGGCAACAATGTGCAAACAAGAAGTCCTACAAACACAAGCAATGGTGGGACTAGTGCTACAAAAGAGTTGGAAAATGTCAACAAGGTGAGCCCGAAGCCACTTCCAAAGCCGAGTGGTTCACCAACAAAGAAAAAGGAGACATCAAGAGATGAGTCTCCTAGTCCTAGATTCTGGGTTGACGTGAAAAGTCCACCTACTCCGGCTATGGATATTCTTGGGCCTCGTCCCAATTCGCCCGAATTTGAGAGACAAAAGATAGAGAGGAGTAAGGGAGTGACCGGTGACATTCCTCGAGTGGAAAAAGGAGAGGATGTGTTGAGTGATGTGAGCGGGATGTCACCACCCGAATCTACACCTAGCCATGAAAGAAAAATGAGGGAAAAGAAAGAGGGAAAAAAGAGTGAGGACACCCCTTATTCTAACCTTAACCCTTTATCTTTTTCTTCTACTTGTGTGAATACTTGTGTAGGTATTCTTGGAGGCAAACCGATGGAGCCTCAACCATGTTCCGTGATGGAAAGGCAAGGTGAAGGAGATGCCGAATGTGAGCTACGAGGTGGAGACATTCATGACCCTTCAAAGGTATGTGTTAGTTCTTCCTCCCTTGAGCATGAAACTTCCTTGTCTTGTAATGTTGTTTGTGAAAACTCTATGCTAGTTGATGAGTTGCATGAGTATAATGTGTTTGCAACTAGTGTAGAGCCTTCGGGTCAACTTGTGTGTGAAATTGAACCACTAGTTGAGACGGTTGAAAAGCCACATCATGATGTGAGCTCGGTTTTCGTTGAACCTCTCTTTAGTGAAAATATTGAAGTTGACCTCGTTTGTGAACCTTGTTATGACACCCCACCTATACTTGATAAAGGAGAAGATGAATTGCATGATAATCTTATTCTTCCCTTTGATTACTTAATTGATAGTGGCGGTCTCTTGTGTCGTAGTGAGGGTGGATTTGACCTTGAGGAGTCTCTTGAATGTGAGATGGATCGATTTATTTTCGATGACTCCTCGAGTGAGAGTGAAAGACCTAGTCTTGATGATATGCTTTTGTGTAACCATGAATTTGAGGTGCATGCCTTTACATTTCTATTGTTTGAAGGTAATCTCATTTGTGGTGGTGAATTGTATCGGACTAGGGTCGGTAGTAGAGTCGAACCTCCATGGTTTGTCAAGTTAGGCTTTATGGATGATCCGACGTTTGGAACTCCGTGTGAGGAGAGTGGTCTTGGTATTGGTCGTGTTGACCTATCTTCTAGTAGTCCTAGCCGTTGTTGTGTGGACTATAATGATGAAGGACCTATTTTGGAGACCTTTCTTTGGAGTTTGTCCAATAAGGAGGATTGTCTTGGGGTTGATTTGGGAGGTGAGGAGGTACCTCTCAGTGTGTGTATGAATGCTCTTAAGAAGGGGAGTGGAGTAGTCGATGTTAGTTGTGAATTGAACTATTTCACTTACTCCATCCCACATGTTGAGCACACCTTGAGTGTTGGACATGCCAAAGCCAAAGTGTCACATTGTGATAAAATTGTTTTGAAGGATTGGTGTGTTGATAGTAAGCTTAGGGGTCATAGGACATTTGATTGCGACATAATTCATGACCTTAATCTCTTTGCTTGCTATGATTTTGAGTGCTTGTTCTTGTTGAGCCAAGAACTTATTGTGTCCTTTGGGGACATACGCTTTTTCATGAGTATTGATGCTTGGCTCTATCACAAGAGTGTGTTTTCCACACAATTTGCACTTTTGTTGTTAAGCTAACCTACTTGGAAGTAGGAAATTTTGGTTGTGCTTGCTTTGATTGTAGGTTTTGATTGTGTGATTTCGAGGACGAAATCCTTTCAAGAAGGGGAGGATGATGCCGGGAAAATTAGCCTCAACGACAACCATCAAGAACCAAGCTTGAAGAGCACAAAGGATACAAGTCAAGGGCTCCGGAAACGACTTGATGACCATGCCTTGGAGCGCCAAGGAAGGAGGACCACCTAGGCTACAAGAGAGGGGCGCTCGGAGCACATTCTGAGACATTTCAAGGAGCTTCAGGAAGAGGCGGACCGCCTACATTGCTTCAGCTCTCAGGATCTCAAGAGGCGGACCGCCTCAAGCCTTGGGCGGACCGCCTAGTGGCTGCTCACTCTCTGGATATTGAAGAGGGGCGGACCGCCTAGTGGGGGTGGGCGGATCGCCTACCCCTGATGGCCTGCACACGGGATTTTGCTAGTTTGGTCGTGTAATTCCTATTTTAGCCCTAAGTGACTTCTATTGTTTTAATTAGACTTAGGGGCTTTTAGTCATTTCACATTTATGTATGGGAAAACTATATAAGCTTCCCTTAGCCATTTCATTCATTAGGTAGCCATTGTTGAAGATAGAATTTTGAGAGAGAACATTGAAGAGGCCGAGCCCTTCTTGTTTGAGCCCGAGGCTCGTGTATGTCTCGACTTGGAACCTATGGAGATCGACATCTAGTTAGATTCCATTGTAAGGTTCAAGTTTCCCTTCTCCCTCTTGAATTCAATTAACGTTAATGAATTGAATTCGATTCTTTCTTCTAATTTCTTGCCTCCCCAATCTTGATTTCTTGTTATCTTTTATCGCTTCCCAATAGTTTATATTGTTGTTAGCTTCCGCGTGTTTTGCCCTGCATCATCGATGCTAGTTGTGAATTGAACTATTTTACTTACTCCATCCCATATGTTGAGCACACCTTGAGTGTTGAGCATGCCAAAGCCGATGTGTCACCTTGTGATAAATTTGATTTGAAGGCTTGGTGTGTTGGCCATAAGCTTAGGGGTTGTAGGGAACTTGATTGCTATATCTTGTATGCTCCTTACCCTATTAATCTCTTTGGTTGTTTTGATTATGAGTGCTTATTCTCGTTGAGCTAAGAATTTATTGTTTCCTTTGGGAACATACGCTTTTTAATTGGTATTGATGCTTGGCTCTATCACAAGAGTGTGTTTTCCACACGATTTGCACTTATTCTTGTTAAGCTAACTTACTTGTAAAGTAGGAAGATTTGTTGTGCCCTTCATGATTGTAGACGTTGATGGTTTGATTTCGAGGGTGAAATCCTTTCAAGAAGGGGAGGATGATGCCGGGCAAATTGGCTTAGTTCCAAACCATCAAGAGCCAAGCGTGAGAGCACAAGGAATGCAAGTCAAGGGCTCCAGAAACGACTTGAAGATCATGCATTGGAGCGCCAAGGAAGGAGGAGCACATGCATAGGCACCAAAGGAGAGGCTCGAGGGACATTTTGAAGCGTTTCAAGGGGCTTCAGGAAGAGGCGGAGCGCCTACAAAAACTCAGCCCTCGGGACTTTTAGAGGCGGAGCGCCTCAGCATTGGGGCGACCGTCACTCACTGATGATTACCAAGAGGCGGCAGCCTAGTTGGGGGAGGCGGACCGCCTACCCCCTGTGACTGCGATGCGGGATTTTGTGTAATTTGCCTATTTTGACCCTACGTGGTCTTTTATGTCTTTGGGGGCTTTTTAGTCATTTCCCAAGGGGTTAGGAAAAACTATAAATACACCCCTTAGCCATTTCATTCATTAGCTAGTTTATGAATCTTGAATAGAGAAGAAAGAACATTGAAGAGGCCGAGCCCTTCTTGTTGAAGCCCGAGGCTTCGTGTATGAATCTACTTGGAACCTATGGAGTTCGACATCTAGTTTGAATCCATTGTAAGGTTCAAGTTTCCCTTCTCTCTTTTGAATTCAATCAACGTATGTGAATTGAATTCGATTCTTTCTTCTATCTTCTTGCCTTCCTCGTCTCGATTTCTTGTTTATCTCGTTTACTTGCTTCCGCGTATCGTATGTTTTAGCTTTCGCTATTTTACCCTGCATGAAAACTAAGCCCAAGGCCGTAGACCATGCGAATTCACCAGCCCTAGTAGGTAATGTTTGTGCTATGATGCAGCCAGGTGAGTATTTACGAGGTAATGATAGTTCTAAATTGTTAATTTGCCTTGTACATAAGGGTGTTTATTTGAGTTCTAATGATGATGTTTCTACTAATATTCATCCCTTGCCTAGTGTTGTTGATGATGTCTTGCAGGAGAATGTGGACATGTTTCCCGAGGAGATGCCAAGTGGGCTGCCTCCATTAAGGGGGATAGAACACAAAATCGACTTCATCCCGGGGTCACAAATTCCTAACAAACTAGCCTACTGGAGTAACCTGGAAGATACCAAGGTGCTGCAGCGTCAAGTGGATGATCTGCTAACAAAGGGGCTGGTTCGTGAAAGTTTGAGTCCTTGTGTCGTGCCCGTGATCCTTGTTCCAAAGAAAGACGGCACTTGGAGGATGTGCGTTGATTGCCGGGCAGTCAACAAAATAACGGTAAAGTATCGTCATCCCATCCCTAGATTAGATGACATGATAGATAAGTTAAGTGGTTCAAGTGTATTCTCAAAAATTGATCTTAGGTCCAGCTACCACCAAATCCGTATGAAACCGAGCGATGAGTGGAAAACTGCGTTCAAGTCCAAGTTTGGTCTATATGAATGGTTGGTGATGCCCTTCGGCCTCTCCAATGCACCTAGTACGTTTATGAGACTAATGAACCATGCACTTAAGCCGTTCATTAATAAGTTTGTGGTCGTTTACTTTGATGATATTCTGATTTATAGCAAAAGTGTAGATGACCATGTTGATCACTTAAGGCAAGTACTAAATGTGTTGAGGGCTGAGAAGCTCTATGCTAATTATAAGAAGTGTGCCTTTTGTGTGAAGAGGGTAGTTTTTTTGGGATTTGTAGTTAGTGCTAATGGTGTAGAGGTAGATGAGTCTAAAGTTGAGGCTATTAGAGATTGGCCTACTCCTACTACTGTTCACATGTTAGGAGTTTCCATGGCTTGGCTAGTTTCTATAGGCGATTTGTGAGAGATTTTAGCACCATAGCAGCACCACTCACTGAGTTAGTGAAGAAAGATCAACCATTTGTGTGGGGGGAGCCTCAAGAGAAGGCATTCCAAGAGTTGAAGCATAGGCTTAGTTTTGCCCCATTGTTGCAATTGCCTGACTTTAGCAAGGCATTTGAGATTGAGTGTGATGCCTCGGGGGTTGGGATAGGTGGTGTCCTAATGCAAGATGGGAAGCCTATAGTTTATTTTAGTGAGAAGTTGAAGGGGGCTGCCTTGAATTACTCCACGTATGACAAGGAGTTGTATGCCCTCGTGAGAGCTCTAGCTTATTGGCAGCACTATTTATGGCCTAGGGAGTTTGTCATTAGGAGTAATCATGAGTCGCTCAAACATCTTAGGGTTCAAGAGAAGCTGAACAAGAGGCATGCCAAATGGGTTGAGTTTATTGAGAGCTTCCCTTACGTAATTCATTACAAAAAGGGAAAAGAGAATGTAGTGGCTGATGCACTTTCTAGGAAGTTTTCTTTGGCTACCACTTTAGCATCTAGGCTGACGGGTTTTGAGAGTATTAAGTCTATGTACATGTGTGACCCTAATATTAAGAGTGTGTGTGATGCCATAGCTAGTGGGCAGCGAGTAGAGAAATATCAATGGCATGATGGGTACCTTTTTAAAAAGGGAAGAGTTTGTATACCCGCGTCTTCATGGCATGAGTTGCTGGTGCGTGAGGCACATTGTGGGGGTTTGATGGGTCACTTTGGGGTAGATAAGACCTTGGCTATACTTAGGGAGCAGTTTCATTGGCCTAAGATAAGGCGTGATGTTGAGCGCGTTTGTGGTGCTTGTTTAGACTTTAAACGGGCTAAGTCTAGGTCTAGTAATCATGGTTTGTACAATCCTCTGCCCGTCCCTACTAGCCCGTGGGTAGACATCTCTATGGACTTTGGCTGCCTCGTTCTAGGGGTGGTCATGATAGTATCTATGTGGTTGTTGATAGGTTCTCTAAGATGGCTCATTTCATTCCTTGTAAAAAATGTGATGATGCCCAACATGTTACCTCTTTGTTTATTGCTAATGTGTTAAAGCTGCATGGTCTGCCTCGTACAATTGTTAGTGATTGGGATTCGAAATTTTTGAGTCACTTTTGGAAGTGTTTGTGGGGTGCTGTTGGTACCAAATTATTGTTTTCTACGTCTCATCATCCACAGACTGACGGTCAGACTGAGGTTGTTAACCGAACATTGGGAGCTCTTCTTAGAGCTCTGACTAAAGGTAAGGCGGGGACGTAGGCTGATAGGTTGCCTATTATGGAGTTTTCTTATAATAGAACTGTGCATAGGATGACTAGCATGACTCCATTTGAATGTGTTTATGGCTTTAACCCCTTGATTCCACTTGATCTTACTCCTTTGCCTAGAGATACAGCTATTAGTGTTGATGGGGAAAACCGGGCAGCTGCGTTTCTTGAGTTGCATGCTAAGGTGAGGAAGAACTTGGAGGAAGCTTATGAGAAGATGGCGAGCAAGAAGAATAAGGGGAGGAAAAATCTGGATTTGAAGAAGGGTGATTGGGTTTGGGTGCACTTTCGAAAGGAGAGGTTCCCGAGCCAAAGGAAGGGGAAGCTAGCTCCGAGAGGAGATGGTCCATTCCATGTGCTTCAGGAGATCAATAATAACGCCTATGTTATAGACCTGCCCGGTGAGTATAATGTCTCTACCACTTTCAATGTTTCTGACTTAACTCCTTGTGTTGCAGGTAGTGCCGCTTTGAGAGATGATGATGGTTCGATTTCGAGGACGAAATCTTCTCAAGAAAGGGAGAATGATGTAGGCTAGCCTGATCAAGCTATGTACATGCCTTCAAGACCATTTACGAGGAGTCAAGCTAGGGAGCTTCATGATGTCCACTTGATGGTGATGAAGAGCTATGATTGTGTGATGATAGAAGAAGCGGGAAGCATGTTGGAGGTGACAAGAGAGGCGTGGAGCTAGTTGAGGCCGGGACTTAGGGAGCTCGGCGAGCTACTCAACGAGCATAGCTACTCAACGAGCAGAGCTACTCAACGAGCAGCTTCATACTTTGGGCGTTGGGAGCATCAAAAATGGGCAGCAACTTAGGATACTCGAGCAGCTTCTCAACGAGCTCCTTTTTGATACTTTGCATAGACGATCATAGTTAGGTGAATGACATTTATTGTGCTCTGCGTGGTCGTTTAAATTTAGCCTTTTTTATGGCTGTTCTTTGACATTTTAGGCGTGCAGGGCTTTCCTATAAAAGCCTAACACTTAGTCTTATTTCCTTAGTTCCTAGACATCACAGCTTTTGAGCTTTTCCTACAAACACTTGGAAAACCATTTCTTTTGAGTGAAATCAGTATTGAACGATTTTCTACCATTGATCGAATTGTTATCAAGTCACAGGTTCGTCTTGAGGATAGTTCGTGTAGTCTAGGTGCTCTTTGAATCCTAACAAAAGGGTGAGTAGACTAGTTCCTACTAAATCCTTTGTTGAATTTTCAATTAGTGTCTTGCTTTTATCATTGTTTTTGCTTCCATAATTTAGATTGCATCAATGATCAAGCATAGATAAGTTATCAAGACTAGGCTCACTTGAGGAGTCATCATAGACAACCTTGTCCAATTCATGCATATTGGACTCCTCAAGACCACTACCAACCTCACCACAACACATTGACCCACTAAATAGAAGCATATCAATAAAGGTATGATCAACTATCTCATCTTCCCCTTTGTCAAAGGTTGGTGGTGTGTCATAGAAAATGCCACAATCATTGTCAACTATCAAATCTACACTAGGGAGAGATTCACAAAACAATAAGCTCACATCATGATGTGGCTTAGCATTACTCTCAACTAGTGTTTCACAAGCACAATCAAGTTGACAACTAGACTCTTCACTAGTGGTATACTCACTAGATGCATCAAAAAAACCAACTAGTGTTGAGTCATCACAAGACAAATAGCTAGTAGGCTCATAAAAAGGTGAAGTAACACTTACATTTGTAGTACTTCCTTGATCACTCACATGGCTTGAAGTGTCATATGCAACTCCTCCTTCATGAAGCTCATATTGAGAACTTTCCTCCTCTTGTCTTTCCTTCCAAGCACATGGTTGAGGCTCCAATGGCTTGTCTTCAATTGTACCTACACAAGAACTTTCACAAGAAAAAGTAGAAGATGAAGAATTGTTAGAACAATGGGTGCTCTCACTCTCAATTTTTCTTTCCTCACCTCTCTTCTCTCTCAATTTTACCTCATGGTCAAGTGTAGTTTGTGGTGACAATCCACTCACATCACTCCTCAAATCCTCTTCTTTTTCCTCTCTTGGATTGTCACGGGTCACTCCCTCGCTTCTCTCTATCTTTTCTCTCTCAATTGAAGTGGAGTGACTCTCACTTTCATCATGCAATGGGAAAACAATAAGATTGTTTGCCTCGGGCTCAAGAACAATGGGCGACTTTGCTTTAGCCGCCTCCCTCAACTCCTTCATTCGCTTGTAGTCTTTCCTTACTTGCCTTGCAGTCAAAGGTCTAAGCACATACTTCCTCCCATCTTGCTTGACCGTGTAGGAGTTGGTCCGACCATCATGCACAACACATCTATCATATTGCCATGGTCTCCCAAACAAAAGATGGCAAGCTTGAATCGGGACCACATCAAACATGATTTTATCCCAATAGTTCCCAATGCTAAATTCAATCATCACTTGCTTCACCACATTTAGTTCACCACACATACTAAGCCATTGTAAATGATATGGTTTTGGATGCTTTAGAGTGGGTTATTTCAATTGGGAAATCAAGGTTTGGCTCGCTATGTTGGCACAACTCCCCGAATCAACAACCATTCAACATACTTGGCCCATCACACGACACCTAGCATGAAAGAGGTTTTCTCTTTGATCATTTTCCACCTCCTCTTCCATGAAAATGGTACTAAAGCTCCTCTTAACCACATAGAATAGTTGAGGATCATCATCTCCTTCTATGGCCTCCTCACAAGCAACTTTCTCATCTTCCTCCATGGTTCTTTTTGTAGGACAGTCCCTAGCAAAATGACCATAGCCTTTGCACTTATAGCATTGAGTAGAAGTAGAAGTAGGATTGCTCAAGCGAGTTTTAGAAG
Source organism: Petunia x hybrida (assembly GCA_037355625.1). Lineage (NCBI taxonomy): Eukaryota > Viridiplantae > Streptophyta > Magnoliopsida > Solanales > Solanaceae > Petunia > Petunia x hybrida. The sequence continues at coordinate 123,874 of JBBBVM010000534.1, forward strand.
TACCTTCCAAGTGTGGTGTGGACTTCTCATATGGCTTCTTCACTTCTTTGCTAGCACTTGCACTTGGAAAGTTTGCATTTGGAGTCTTCCAATTTTTTTGCTTGTTTGTGGTAGTAGGAGTGTTGCCTTTGGAATTCTCTCCCTTAAGCCAATTCTCGGCTTCAATTGCGGCTTCAAAGAGATCTTGAAGTGAAAGATAAGTATGCAATCTCAATTGAGATGCTATACCATAGCTCAAGCCATTCTTGAAACGGATCATGGCTTGTTCTTCACCTTCGGTATCCATATCCAATGCCATCCGGGTCTTCTCAAATTCATCATAGTACTCATGCACCATTTTAACACCTTGCTTTAGATCATAAAGCTTCTTGAGTTGCTCTTGACGATACCTTGGAGTCACATACTTGGTATTCATGAGTCCTTTCAACTCATCCCAAGTCACATTCACATGCATAACCATTCTTATTCTTGACCTCTCTATAGACTCCCACAAAGTAGAAGCATAGGCCTCAAAAGTAGAAATAGCATAGGTGCCTTTCTTCTCCTCGGTCAACTCATTTGTGTCAAACACCCTCTCCATGAGTAGTATCCATTCCATGTATGCCTCCGGATCACAAGTTCCTTTGAAGGGTGGAAGAATGAGCTTAACACTATTGAGGTTGTTGTGGTCACGAACTCCTCGGTTAGGCTCCGGTTGGCCTTCATAGTGGTCATCATAAGCAACGTAGTCCCTCCTAGCATTCCTCACAACATACCCCATGGGTGGCCCTCGACCTCGGCCTCTACCCCTATCCACATTTCGACCCCAATTCATTTGCCTCCTAGGTTGATAAGGAGCATCATACCCATAGGCTTCATCACCATACTCGGCCTCCTCCTCTTCTTGAGCCTCAACAACTTGCTCAGGAGGTGGAACAAATCTAACAGGTCTTCGAAGTGGAGCATTTCCTTGGGGATTGCCCATGTTATGGGGAATGCCCACAGGTTGGGCATTGCCCAACACACACTCTTGAAGAGCTTCAACTTTCTTTTGTTCATATCTCTTGGCTACTTATGAAAAGTGTTCGGGAGTCATAGGAGTGCTATGACTTGTGCCTTCTCCGGATTCAATTTGGACACTCGGGGTCCTCCTCTCAACGGTCTCAACTTGATTCCTCTCAACGGTCTCAAGTCTCAAAGATATGTCCTCCAACTTGGCCATAATGGTAGCCATGAAATACTTCATGAGATTATCTCCATCATTTGCCATTGTACCTACAAAAGCAACAAACGTTAGTGAAAACACCTCACTCACACCCTCACGTGTATAGCAATCGGGTCACTCGTTTAGGGGTGGTGGATATTTCGCTCAAGTTTGAGTCTAGAAGCTTCACGTAGTTGATCAACGAACCACAACTCAATCACTCAATTCACAAGCCAAGTGCACTTTGGGGTGAGTAGAGTTAATGTAACTCTATTGGACGATAAGCACTTTAAGTGAGGACTTGAGTCAAAAGATACTACGGGTCTTCTTTGAATTCTACTCTCCTTCCTAGGCACGATTATCCTAAAAGCTCAAAGTAATAGGTACTAATCAAGTAGGATTATACTCTAATAGCACTAATTAGAAGCAATGCAAGCAATGAAACAAGAGAACCTAGGATACACTACCCAAAACCAACTTTCAGAAAAGTAGGCGCCCCCACCCCTTTTTCAGTGGGCGGTCAGCCTGGTGGTCTTCAGAGAGGAGTAGGCAGTTGATGCAGCCCGAACAAGTGCTGATCAAGGTTTCGATCCACCGAGGCCAATGACACGAAGCCAAGCCAAACTGTTGCACGATGTTCACATTCACTTGGCTTGGCCGAAGGAAAGCAACTACTCCGAAGCTGAGTTCCCGAGCTCAAGAACCGAAGGCTTCATCTACAAGCTTGAGCTCGAAAGAGGGAGTGACCGAACCCTACCCGAACACTCAACATCGACACCGAAGTAAAAGCACATAACCGAAGGAAAAGCGACCGATGTCAAGTATGAGCTGAGTTGAGCAACCGAGCATAGAAGTGAAGAAACTCGAGCTCAAGTGTTCGAAGTCAAGTGTTCGGTTGAAGGAGTAACCAAACACTCATTAAACAGCCCTGCGTGGCTTACTCCTATTGGTCGCCTATGACCATTTACTGTTTTATCCTTAGCATAGCCTATAAATACTCCATTGCATTTCATTTGTAGAGGAAGTTGTTGTTGAATATTTATAGCAGTTGCTATTGAGTGTCTCCGATGGAGCCCGAACCCCGACGTGAGATTTTAAAGAACTTGTGTCAATCGGTGTTAGTCATTTGAACATTTTCTTCTTGGTCATTCATTTTGCAAGAAGCGTTGTCTTTCTTGATGATTGTTGCTTAGTATAGGTGATTCTTTGCCTCCAATTCAATCGAGCCCGAGACTAGTTGATGCAGGCCGGCCTGATCAAGCTGTGTTCGTGCCTTCAAGACCATTTACGAGGAGTCAAGCTAGGGAGCTTCATGATGTCAACTTGATGGTGATGAAGAGCTATGATTGTGCGATGATGGAAGAAGCAGGCAGCATGTTGGAGGTGACAAGAGAGGCGTTGATTAGCATTGGAGAAGGAGGGACGCTTGGAGCTAGTTGAGGCCGAGACTTAGAGAGCTCGGCGAGCTACTCAACGAGCAGAGCTACCCAACGAGCTTCTTCATACTTGGGGCGTTGGGAGCTTCAAAAGACGGGCAGCAACTTAGGATACTCGAGCAGCTTCTCAACGAGCTCCTATTTGATACTTTGCATAGACGATCATAGTTAGGTGAATGGCACTTATTGGGCCCTGCATGGTTGTTTAAATTTAGCCTTTTTCGTGGCTGTTCCTTGACATTTCAGGCGTGTAGGGTTTTCCTATAAAGGCCTAATGCTTAGTCTTATTTTCTTAGTTCCTAAACATTACGTAAAAATACAGCTTACAAGCTTTTCCTACAAACACTTGCAAAATCGTTCCTTCTTGAGTGAAATCAGATTTGAATGTTTTTCTCTTTGATCGAATTGTTATCAAGTCACAGGTTCGTCTTGAGGTTAGTTCGTGTAGTCTAGGTGCTCTTTGAATCCTAACATAGGGGTGAGTAGACCAATTACTACTAAATCCTTTGTTGAATTTTCAATTAGTGTCTTGCTTTTATCATTGTTCTTGTTTCCATAATTTAGATTGCATCACTAGTTCCTCGCCGTTCTTTTGAATCGAAGCAAGATTTTTCTTGCTTTCTATCTTTACTTTTCTGTTGTTCTTCCGCGTCTTCGTGTTTAGCTTAACCTACGGGCTTGCTTGCACCAGTGGTCCGCTTGAAAAACAGGCGGCCCAAAGTCCAAAGAGCTCACCCAAAGTGGGCGGTCTGCCTCTGTGACTAGGTGCCCCGCCTACTGCAAATTCCAGCACAGTTCAACTTCATTTTTCTTGGCTTTAGCACCCAAAAATCCAACAAATATCACGTTGTTTTAGCAATCCGAAGGTACCCCCAAATGTGTTTTCAATCACCAAGATCAAACCCCAATGATTTTAAGCAAACCCCAATCAAAAACAATCAATTCACCATTTTCATCAAGTTCAAAGTAGGGTTTCAAACTTTTCAAATTTTCAAAGAGTTTCAAATTTTCAAATCTTCGAATACAACTCCAAATCAAGATTTCTAAGTACCAAAATGACGGTGTCTAAAAAGGAACAAACCCCAATATCAATCACACAACGGGTCCATCAAACCAAGAACATACGATCAAATTTTTGGTGTTTTTCAACTTTTTCTATTTTTTTGTGTTTTTCTTCTTTTTCTTCCACAAGAAACAAGAAACTAAGATAGAAACCAACCTAGGCACGAAGAATCAAGGGTCGGGGGTTTGTAGTAACAAAACCCGAGCCTTGCTCTGATACCAAGATGATAAGGATCAAAATCGAAAGATGATAAAAGATAAAAGATAAAGGGAACGAGACGCGTCTCGAACTCCCTACAAGATATCCACGGAGAACTTGTACTGTGAAACCCTCGTATCGGTGTCAAGAAGAGCCTACGCTAAGCAACTACCCTCGAGTTAACAAGAACTTGCAAGTAGAATAATCGGGGGGGGGGGGGTTTGGGGATCAACTAGCTCACCTAGAAGACTCAAACCAACTAAAGGGTTTCATTTCATTCAAAGAGATTCTTTCTCTTGAAAGTTGTTCAATCATTCATCAAAGCTAACTAAGGAAATTGAAAGACTAATGGAGTATTTATAGGACTTACCTAGACATTAATGAAAGACCTAAAGTACCCTTAAAATAGATGCTAAAGTCATAAGCCACGTAGGGCTATAATAGGAATCACATAGAATAAAAATTAGAATTCCCGTCAATCTTCAGCAAAACAGGCGCCCCCCTGAAAAGTAGGCGCCCCGCCTAGTTGCTCCACACTGCAGAGTAGGCGCCCCGCCTTAACACAGGGGCGGACCGCCCATAAATTTTTAGAGAGTTGGGTAGGCGGTCCGCCTAGTAAGTGGGCGGTCCGCCTTCTTCTCTGGCTCCTTGAAACGCCCCGAAATGTGTCTCGGATGCTCCTCGTTCCATGGCGTTTCAATGCATAAGCTCTTCCTTGGCCTTGGATGGTGCTTTTGGATGGTTGCTCGAGTTGCCCCACATCAAAGCGCTAATGCAATTGGCATCGGTGTCACCAATCTTGAGCAAGCATCCTCCAATACCATCTACCTCAACAACGAACCTACCTCTACCCAAGTTTCGTAGAGATGCATCCAAGGAAGAACTTGAATGCCCAAGACTATAACCACCAACAACTTGGGCCTCCCTTATCCCTCCTCGCCTAGCAAGACTGCTAGGGCAACTTCCACTTCCCGTCACTCTTCCAACATTAGAAATGTTGTTAGAAGTCGAGGAAGGACCCTCGTCATGGAACCCATACGTGCCTCTCGCCTTGGTTCCGTAGCCCATAGCACTACTCGTACCACTACTACTGGAGCAATGTACCCCAATCATAGCTAGCAACACCATTTCTCATTCCACCCTTCCCGTGGGAATTAGAAGTATTAGGCCGCTTAGCGTACCTAGAAGATGCAAGCTCCTTCTTTCCCATGGAACAACCACCACCTCCTCCAATACTAATTGAAGGACCTCTACCACCCCCTTGTACTCCACTAGCAACACCAAGAGAAGATGCAAACGAATAATTCATATGATCAACCTCATCATCAACTCTATCTATATCACCATTTACATGCTCAAATTCATCACAAATAGAGTAAGTAGGATCAATGTACCTTGAAGCATCACCATCTTCGAATCCGTGACTAGAAGCATAATGATCATCACATTCATCTTCACAAGCCTCATAGTCTTCATCAATCTCACGATCATCATAGAGAACCCCTTCATCTCCATAGGAGCCATGGTTTCAATCATCATAGTAATGACCTTCTGTATCTTCATAGGAACCATAGTCTCCTTCATCACCATACGAGTCATAGCAACTCGCATCATCCCCACATGAGCCATAACCCCCACAATCAACATCCAACATTGTTGCAACACCAAAAGATCAATCCTCCCAAAAGTTACTCCCTTACATGTATCACTCAATTTATGAACACTCAAGAGCGAGGCCTTAACAACTTGGGAATCAAGGTGATCACAACTAGTATGTCCAAATAAAAGTTTGGAATTGATGCAATGGATAATACGCGGAAACGAAAAGACGATATGAAATGCGGAAACGAGAACAAGATAGGTGATATCAATAAAGACATCGAGATAAAAGCAAGACAAAGCTTGAAACGATTACCTAAGTAGCACCGAGGAACTTGTCTCGATACACCCCGGGTGAATGTCTTAATCACCTACGCCAAGGAACGAGACGAGACTCATACGAAGGTCCAAGTAGCAACGAAGAACGATGTTTCGTTACACCCCGAACGATTGGCAAGAATTACCTACGCTAAGCAACTACCCTCAAGAGGCACCCGGCTCTTGCAAATGGAATGATCAAAGAGGTTTCGATGTTCAACTCGTAATCCACCAAGTGAAATCATGCCCGCTCACCGGTTCTTTATTAGAGTTTAGAAAGATACCCTTGTGCACGAGGCAAATAATCATCTGATCGCTGTCGTTGCCTCGTAGATACTCACCCGGTTGCATGACTGCACAGATATTTATTACATCGGGTGGTGAGTGTGTGTCTTCGGCCACAATTTTTGTTCCCATCGGAAGCTTTGCTTTGGCCGCTTCTTTCAATTCTTTCATTCTATTATAGTCCTCAGTGACTTGTTTTGGAGACAAGGGTTTGAGTATGAAACTCTTCCCTTCGAGCTTAGCAGTGTAAGTGTTGGACCTTCCATTGTGCACAACCGACCGATCATACTTCCATGGTCAACCCAGTAGCATATGACAAGCTTCCATCGGCACCACATCTAACATCATCTCATCTTGATATTCTCCAACTCTAAACTTCATCCACACTTGTTTGAGAACCCTCAATTCTCCACACTTATTCAGCCATTGTAACTTGTAAGGATGGGGGTGTTTCAAAGTAGGTAGTCCCATTTGTGAAACCAAGGTTTGGCTCACCACATTCGCACAGCTACCCGAATCAATGATCATCGAACACACCTTCCCCCTCACTCGACATCGGGCATGGAAAAGATTCTCTCTTTGGTTGTCCTCTTCTTCGAGAGTCATGCAGCTCAAATTCCTTCGAACCACAAGAAACATTTCCAGATGATCAGCTTCGGCAGCTTCACGACCATCATCTTCTTCAGCGTGATCAATCTCCTCGATTAATTCCTCTTTGGTGTCACTCGCTTGCTCACAAATATCTCCATTATCGAGCACAAGCATAACTTTGCGAGTGGAACACTCTTTTGCCATGTGACCATAACCTTTGCATTTATGACACTGAATATTTGAAGCACTAGAAGAGTTAAGTTGAAATTTACCTCCTGCTTCTCTTGATTGGTTAACGGTCACACCCTTTTCGAAGGGTTTCTTCGAATCTCGAACAGTGTTTGCACTTGTTGGATTTGGACTCTTCCGTTCTTTACCTCAGTTCAAGGGAGTAGTGACTCCTCGATACCGGTTTGCTTTATCGTCCTTGATGAATTTTTCAGCTTCGGTAGCAGCTTCGATCATATCCTCCACCGTGTGATACACGTGTAGTGATGCGGGACAAATCGAGCCAAGACACTTTCCAACATGTGCCAAGCTTGGAAGATGCAAAGGACTTGAAGTCAAGAGCTTTGGAACTGTTTCGGATGGTTTCAGCTCTAGGCCTCATATCTAAGGAGGAGGAGGGAGGCCCAGCACATCCAGGCGCGCCGCCTGGAGACCTCACTGCATAAGAGCACAAATGTGCACAGGTGCCCCGCCTGCCTAGGCGCTCGCCCCAGGCGCCCGCCTGCCTAGGCACCCACCCCAGGCGCCCCACCTAACTCCAGGCGCCCCTCCCAGCTTCAGTACAATCCAGGCACCCCTCCCAGCTGCTGAACTTATGTTTCTTTTACTATTTTGCCCTACGTGGCTTATTTGATGAACCTTATTAGTAAGGGTATTTGGGTCATTGTGTAAGCTTGGGAAACACTATAAAAGCCCAAGTATAGCTTATTTTACACTTAGCTTGTTTAGATGAATGATGATTGAATATTGTAAAGAGTGGAACTCTTTGGGTTTATGAAAACCAACCTATGTTTGGGATTTGTGTACTTCTAGGGGATTCTAGTTGGACAACGACCCCACCCCGATCATTCTACTTGCGAGTTCTAGTTGACTCGAGGGTAGTTGCGTAGTGTAGTATATCCTTGACATCCACCCTAGGTGTATCGGAACTAGTTCTCCGGTGCTATTTGGGTCTTTGTTCGAGCCTCGTCTCTCTTTCTATCTTACTTTATCGTTTCCGTGTTTTCCCTGCATCAGTTTGGTATCAGAGCAAGGCTCGAGTTTTGTTTCTACGAACCCCCGGCCCTTGGTTTTTCGTGCCTAGTATCTTCTTTAGTTTTCTTGTTGTTGAAGTTATTGAAAGAAGAAAAATACAAAAAAAATTGAAAAAGTTAAAAATCCAAAAAAAAAATTGGTGTATCTTGTTGGTGTGTTCGATTCTTGTTATGGGTGTTATAAATTGTTGATCCTTGTTGAAACCCCGTTGTTTGGGTACGAAAAACACTTGGTTTGGATTGGATTTGTGAAATTGAAGATTTGAAACCCCAAAATTTCCTTAAACCCTTGATAAACCTTGTTCTTGATGATTCATGGGTTGGATGGTTGTGGATCGTTGATTTGATTATCGAGGTTTGTTATTCATTGAAATACAAACGATTTGAAACAAATTTTGTGGAATTTGAACATGTATAACACTAAATTTGATGAATCACAATCCATTTTGAAAACCCTTTGAAAAACCCTTGTGTTCTTGAGTTTCTTGGCTTTGAATCTTGATTTGATTGATTGTTTGGTTGTAAATTTGATTGGGGTTTGTTAGAAAAGATCAAAAACAACTTTGGGTATCATTGGATTGTGAAAACAAGTTGAAAACATCGGATTTGTACATTGAAAATCGGATTCGAACAAGTTTGGAACGCGTTGAAACTGCTCCAGGGCTAGGCGCCCCGCCTAGCTTGGACACTGCATCAGACCTCAGGCGCCCCGCCTAGGTCCCAGACGCCGCGCCTGAATTCCGGCACAACTCTGGGTGCCTCTCCTGCATTCCAGGCGCCCCTCCTGCTGCTGAAACTTGTTGTTTGAGGTAGTTTTTCCTAAGTTTTCCTATTTCTTTATTGATTAACTTCTAATTAGTGCTTATCTAAGTAACTTTCCTACTTAGCACTAATCCTTTATTGCTATTAGGTAATTCGTGCCTAGATAGGAGAGTCGAATTCGAAGAAGACTCGTACAATCCTTTGACTCAAGTCCTCACTACAAAGTGCTTAGCGTTCATTGAGTCATATCAACTCCACTGACCCTGGAGTACAATTGGCTTGTGAATAGTTGATTGAGTTGAGGATTGTTGTTCAACTACTTGAAGCTTTTAGAACTCAAGTCCGAGTGAAATATCCACCACCACTAAATGAGTGACCCGAGTGCTATACACGTGAGGGTGTGTGTGAGGTGTTTCCACTAACATTTGTTGCTTTTGTAGGTACAATGGCAAATGATGGAGACAATCCTATGAAGGATTTCATGGCTACCATTATGGCCAAGTTGGAGGATATATCTTTGAGACTTGAGTCCGTTGAGAGGAATCAAGTTGAGACCGTTGAGAGGAGGACCTCGAGTGTCCAAATTGAATCCGGAGAAGGCACAAGTCATAGCACTCCTATGACTCCCGGACACTTTGCGGAGCTAACCAAGAAGTATGAACCAAGGAAAGTTGAAGCTCTTCAAGAGTGTGCGTTGGGCAACACCTAACCCGTGGGCAATCCCCAAGGAAATGCTTCACTTCGAAGGCCCGTATGGAATGTTCCACCTCTTGAGCAAATTGATGAAGTTCATGAAGGGGAGGAAGCCGAGTATGGAGATGAAGCCTATGGGTATGATGCTCCTTATCAACCTAGGAGGCAAATGAATTGGGGTCGAAATGTGGATAGGGGTAGAGGCCGAGGTCGAGGGCCACCCATGAGATTTGATGGCAGGAATGGTAGGAGAGAATATGTTGCTCATGATGACCATTATGGAGGCCAACCGGAGCCTAACTATGAGGCACGTGACAACAACAACAACATCAATAGTGTTAAGCTCAATCTTCCATCCTTTAAGGGAACTTGTGATCCGGAAGCATACTTGGAATGGGTACTAATCATGGAAAGAGTCTTTGACACAAATGAGATGACCGAGGAGAGAAAGGGTACCTATGCTATTTCTACCTTTGAGGCCTATGCTTCTACTTGGTGGGAGTCCATGAAGAGGTCAAGAAGAAGGATGAATTTGCATTTGAATGTGACTTGGGATGAATTGAAAGGGCTCATGAATACCAAGTATATAACTCCAATGTATCGACAAGAGCAACTCAAGAAGCTCTATGATCTAAAACAAGGTGTCAAGACGGTGCATGAGTACTTTGATGAATTTGAGAAGACCCGGATGGCATTGGATATGGATACCGAGGGTGAAGAAGAAGCCATGATCGGTTTCAAGAATGGCTTGAGCTATGGTATAGCATCTCAATTGAGGTTGCATCATTATCTCTCACTTCAAGATATGTTTGAAGCCGCAATTGATGTCGAGAATTGGCTTAAGGGTGAGAAGTCCAAAAGCAACACTCCTATTACCACAAGCAAGCCAAAGGAGTGGAAGACTCCAAATGCAAACTTTCTAAGTGCAGGTGCTAGCAAATAAGTGAAGAAGCCATATGAGAAGACTACACCACACTTGGAAGGTACTTCTAAAACTCGCTTGAGTAATGCTGCTTCTACTTCTACTCAATGCTATAAGTGTAAATGGTATGGACATATTGCTAAAGATTGTCTTACAAAAAGAACCATGGTTGTAGTTGGTAACTTAGTGTATGAGCAAGAAAGTGAGCCCGAGGGTGAAGAGGTAGAGTGTGATGAGGAGGTTGATGTGGGGGAGGATGTAATGGAGGATGATGATTCCCATGCCTTCCTTGTTGTGAGGAGGAGTTTAGGTGCCACGTTTGTAGAGGATGGTGAGACTTTGCAAAGAGAGAATCTCTTTCATGCTAGATGCCGAGTCATGGGTGTAGTTTGTTCCATGATTGTTGACACGGAAAGTTGTGCCAACATAGTGAGCCAAACATTGATTTCCCAATTGAAGATACCCACCTTGAAACATCCCGACCCATATCGACTACAATGGCTAAGTGAGTGTAGGGAGTTGAAGGTGGTGAAGCAAGCATTGATTGAGCTTAGCATTGGGAACTATAAAGACAAAATCATGTTTGATGTTGTCCCGATGCAAGCATGCCATCTATTATTTGGGAGACCTTGGCAACATGATAGATGTGTGGTACACGATGGCCGGACCAATTCATATACGGTCAAGCATGATGGGAGGAAGTATGTGCTTAGACCTTTGACTCCAAGGTAAGTAAGAGAAGACTACAAGAGAATGAAGGAGTTGAGGGAGGCGGCTAAAGCAAAGTCACCCATTGTACTTGAACCCGAGGGAAACAATCGTATTGTCTTGCCATTGCATGATGAAAATGAGAGTCACTCCACTTCAAATGAGAAAGAAAATATAGAGAGAAGTGTGGGAGTGACCGGTGACAATCCAAGAGAGAGAAAAGGAGAGGATTTGAGGAGTGATGTGAGTGGATTGTCACCACAAACTACATTTGACCATGAGGTAAAATTGAGAGAGAAGAGAGGTGAGGAAAGAAAAATTGAGAGTGAGAGCACCCATCGTTCTAACAATTCTTCATCTTCTACTTTTTCTTGTGTTAGCTCATGTGTAGGTACAATTGAAGACAAGCCATTGGAGCCTCAACCATGTGCTTGGAAGGAAAGACAAGAGGCGGAACATTCTCAATGTGAGCTTCAATAAGAAGGAGTTACACATGACACTTCAAGCCTTGTGAGTGATCAAGAAAGTACTACAAATGTAAGTGTTGCTCCACCTTTTCATGAGCCTGCTAACTATTTGTCTTGTGAGGACTCAACAATAGTTGTTGCTTGTGATGCATCTAGTGAATATGTCACTAGTGAAGAGTCTAAAAGTCAACTTGCGTGTGCTTGTGTAACATTAGTTGAGAGCCTTGCTAAGCCACATCATGATGTGAGCTCATTGTTCAAAGAACCTCTCACTAGTGTAGATTTGATGGTTGATAATGATTGTGACCTTTGCTATGACACTCCACCAATCTTTGACAAGGGGAAAGATGAGATAGTTGATCATACCCTTATTGATATGCTTCTATTTGGTGGACCTATGTGCCGTAGTGAGGATAGTTGTGACGTTGAGGAGTCTCTTGAGTGTAAGATGGATCGATTTGTTTTCGATGACTCCTCTAGTGCGGGTAAAAACCTAGTCTTGATACCATGCTTTTGTGTGACCATGAATTTGAGGTGCATGCTTTTAAATTTCCATTGCTTGAAGATAATCTTATTTGTGGTAGCGAATTGCATCGGACTAGGATTGATAGTAAGATGGAACCTCCATGGTGTGAAGGATTTGACTCCTTAGGCAACCCATTGTGTGAAAACTTGATTGAGGTAAATGACTCTTTGAGTGACCCTACTATTGCTTGTTGGGATTATGATGAAGAAGAGGCCATTATCAATACCTTCCTTGAGAGCTTGTCTTTTGAGAAGGGTAGCCTAAGTGATGAAATTGGAGGTGAAGAGGAATCCCTTGGTGTGAGTAAGTATGCTCTAAAGAAGGGGAGTGGAGTACTTGATACCCCTTGTAGGTTGAGTTATTTGATTCACTCCACTCCACTTGTTAATCACACCTTGAGGATTGATTGGTGTGTTGATCTTGAGCTTAAGGATCCAGGGGATTTTGATAGATTGATCTTGCATTTTCCATATCCCCATGGCCTATTTGATCACTATTGTGTTGAGTGCATGATGATCTTTAACCAAGTACTTATTGTTCTCTTTGGAGACTTGATATTTGTGCTTATCATTGATGCTTGGTTATATCACAAGAGTGTGTTTTCTACACTTCTTGCACTAACCTACTTTCAAGGTAGGAAATCTTGTGTTTGCTTGTCGTTGCTTGTAGTTTCTAAGCTCCATGTTAAGGCAAGGGAGATTCTGGGAGAGACCTATGTCAAAAGTGACGATCAAGGATTACAAGGGAAGAGAACATTGGGCACCCCGAAGAGACGATGCCATGGACGTGGCTGCATTGATTTTGAGGATGAAATCTCTTCAAGAAAGGGAGGATGGTGCGGGACAAATCGAGCCAAGACACTTACCAACATATGCCAAGCTTGGAAGATGCAAAGGACTTGAAGTCAAGAGCTTTGGAAGTGTTTCGGATGATTTCAGCTCTAGGCCTCACGCCTAAGGAGGAGGAGGGAGGCCCAGCACATCCAGGAGCCCCACCTGGAGACCTCACTGCATAAGAGCACAAATGTGCACAGGCGCCCCGCCTGCCTAGGCGCCCGCCCAGGCGCCCGCCTGCCTAGGTGCCCACCCCAGGCGCCCCACCTGACTCTAGGCGCCCCTCCCAGATTCAGCACAATCCAGGCGCCACTCCCAGCTTCAGGCGCCCCTCCCAACTGCTGAACTTAGGTTTCTTTTACTGTTTTGCCCTACGTGGCTTATTTGATGAGCCTTATTAGAAAGGGTATTTGAGTCATTGTGTAATCTTGGGAAACACTATAAAAACCCATGTATAGCTTATTTATCACTTAGCTTGTTTAGATGAATGATGATTGAATATTGTAAAGAGTGGAACTGTTTGGGTTTATTAAAACCAACCTATGTTTGGGATTTGTGTGCTTCTAGTGGATTCTAGTTGGACAACGACCCCGCCCCGATCATTCTACTTGCAAGTTCTAGTTGACTCGAGGGTAGTTGCGTAGTGTAGGTGATCTTTGACATCCACCCGGGGTGTATCGGTACTAGTTCTCCTGTACTACTTTGGTCTTTGTTCGAGCCTCGTCTCGCTTTCTATCTTACTTTATCGCTTCCGTGTTTTCCCTGCATCATGTAGCCTTAATTGAGATGAGACCTCCCGAGCCAAGCCATTTTTGAACCGAATAGTGGCTTGCTCTTCATCTTCGTCCAGATCAACGTTCAATCGAATCCTCAAGAACTCATCATGATACTCTTGAACTGACTTGGACCCTTGCTTCAACTCATAGAGCTTTTGAAACTTAGTTTGCCTATACTTGGCACTCAAGTACTTAGCATTCATTGTTCTTATCAACTGTGTCCAAGAAATGACCTCGGGATAGGCATTCCTTCGTCTATGCCTCTTGTCAGCTTCCCACCACGTAGCATAAGCTTCAAACGAAGCAATGGCATGGGCAGCTTTTCTTTCTTCGGTCATCTCATTGGTTTCGAAGATTCACTCCATTTTAAGCTTCCATTCAAGATATTCATCTGGATCACTAGGTTCTCTGAAGGGTGGAACAGTGATCTTGACACTGTTCAAGTTTGAATCTCGAGCACCACGAACATGTTCAGGATGCTCTTCATAGTGATCATCAGCCTCACGTTCAATATTTCGATCAAAATTTGCGCCTTGGCCTCGACCTCAGAAATTTCCACGACCTCCTTCATCGACCCCTTCCTCAACGTTCACAGCTTGTCTTCGGGCAATGGGAAGCGGTACTCTTTCACCTCGGGGATTGCCCAAGTTTTGATAGTCAGCTTGAGGATTGCCCAAGTTTAGTTGTGCTCGGGGATTGCCCAAGTTCTGTTGTGCTTGGGGATTGCCCAAGTTTTGTTGTGGTACCTGGGGATTGCCCCAGAGTTCTCTTCGAATTGCCTCACTCGTCAACTGATGTTGTCGAACAAGCTCAGCATACAGCTCAGGTTTCATCGGAGTTGAGTCGCTAGTTCCAGCGCCGGACCAATTCAAGGCCACGGACACACTCCCTTGCTCGAGTTGAGCTACTCGAGCAGTTACTATTCTTACTTCGGCACTGATGCCTTGTATCGCAGCCATGACATCGGCTAACGACACTTCGGGCCTTTCAATGCCTTTGCCATCGCCTCCATTCCAAGCCATGGTACCTGCACGAATCAAAGACCAAATAAAAATGTTGGGTTAGAAATCACCTCACACGCTCCCTCACCTTTGATGGGTGGCACTCGGGTCCACTCAATTTATGGGTTCGGTTTTTTGTTGCTCACTCAAGAACTTGTAGCCAGTGGCTTCCTCGGTTGATCAACTTCTCTCAGTTCCTTCGAATTTGACAAGTTGCAATGTCTCCTTCGGGATGAGTGAATTGATATGACTCGATGGAACGGACGCTATTTACTCTTGCGCTTCGGGAAGTCAAAAGAATTTTTATGAGGTTGGACTTCGGTCACCCCACGCACGAGTTCTTATAAGCTCAAACGAGTTAGTACGACCTCGAGTAGGAAGAATTACTCAAAAGAGCCACTAACTAGATTTATCGAACACAAGAAAAGTGAGAACCTAGGAGAATCTACCCTTCGACTCCTCTTCGGAATCTTTTTCGAACACACCAACTCTTGTCCGTACAAGAGTGGTCCCTCCTTGGTACGGATAGGGTTTTACCTTATCCAATTTCCCTTTACTAACCAACAACCTTTTCACCTGGGGTTTTGATCTTTACACTTTACCCCTTCTTCAATGGAACAGTGAAGTTTTGCTCCGGCGTACAGACAAATTAACTTCGTTCACTGTCCACGATTGCTAACAGAATTTGGGTTGCTTCTTTCAACTCCGGTAACAACAACGACGGAGGAATTTCAGTTCAAAGTTCCTTGAGCTAAGACTCAGCTCTTCGTGTTCGTACACTGTTACAAACGTAACAATTTTTCGGTGTACGGACGACGGTTCAAATCATAGAACATCGAATTTTAAGCCCAAAACACACCCAAATCAATCAAGAACCACCAGTTTTCATCGGTAACAACTAATACACGCTGGGGTTCGAAAACAGTCACCAACAATGCTCAAAACAGTCCAAAATTCACCAGGAAACCCTAGTCAACAATCGTGTACGACAGGTGCTCGTTGGAATCAGGAAACAATGGTGAACAAGAATCAATAGTTGTTTGATTCAAACAACCAACAATCAGCCCAAATTTTTGAATTTTTCTTTTCTACTTTTTTTTTTTTTGTAAAAACACCACAGCAACAACAATCAACAACAATGAAGAAAGCTGAAACTTGAGACACAAAGCACAAATAATTCGAACAGGATTTGAGGTTGTAAGAACAAACTCAAACCTTGCTCTGATACCAAGATGGTACAAGCAAACCCGTAGGTTTAGCTAAACACGAAGAAGACGCGGAATAAAACAAGAATGAAATATAGAAGCAAGACAAGACATGCTTCGATTCGAAAGAACAGTGAGGAACCTGTCTCAAAGCTCGATCGAATGAAGGTCAAGAATCACCTATACTAAGCAACAATCCTCAAGAAGACAACGCTTCTTGCAAACTGAATGACCAAGAAGAAAATATTCAAACGACTCACACCGATTGACAAAAGTTCTTTTAAATTCCACGTCGGGGTTCGGCTCCATCAGAGACTCAATAGCACTTGCTATGTTTGATCATTCAACAATAACTAACTATTACAATGAAATGTAAAGGAGTATTTATAGACTAGGCTAAGGACAAAACAGTAAATGGTCACAGATGACCAATAGGAGTAAGCCACGCAGGGCTGCCTAAATGAGTGTTCGGTTACTCCTTTATCCGAACACGTGACTTCGAACACTTGAGCTCGAGCTTCTTCACTTCGGCACTCGGTCGTTCTGCTCAGCTCATTCTTGACATCGGTCGCTCTTTCTTTGGTTACTTGCTTTTACTTCGGCACCGATGTTGAGCATTCAGTTGAGGTTCAGTCACTCCCTTCTTCGAGCTCAAGCTTGTAGACGAAGCCTTCGGTTCTTGAGCTCGGATACTCAGCTTCGGGGTAGTTTCTTTCCTTCGTTCAAGCCAAGTAAATGTGAACATCGTGGAGAAGTTTGGCTTGGCTTCGTGTCTTTGGCCTTGGTGCATCGAACACTTGATCAGCACGTGTTCGGGCTGCATCAAAAACACACTCTTATGGTACAACCAAGTATCAATAGGAATGAAGACTTTTATGTCTCCAAAGAAAACAACACGCACTTGGTTTGTCAAAGGAGTGCCCCCAACACAAGAATAAACAAAGGGATTAGTAGGGCATGGAAATGCAAGATCAATCTATCAATAATCCTATGATCCCTAAGCTCATTGTTATCACACCAAACCTTCAATGAAATATTTTCACAATGTGGCACAACGGGTTTGGCATGCTCAATTCTCAAAGTGTGGTTAACATGTGGGATGGAATAGGCAAAGTACAATTCATAATTAGCATCAATTATCCCACTCTCCTTCTTAAAAGCTCTCATACTCACACTAAGAGATACCTCCTCACCTCTAATTTCATCCTCAAGACAACCCTTCTCACAAGGTAAGCTCTCAAGGAAGGCATTAATAATGGCCTCTTCATCATCATAACCCGAGCCAACAAGAGTAGGGTCTCTAGAAGAATCATCTACCTCACTCGAAGCTTCAAACAAAGAGTTGTCTATGGGATCAAATCCCTCACACCATGGAGGTTCCAACTCTTTCCCAACTCTTGCTCGATACAATTCACCACCATTAATAAGGATGCCCTCAAACAAAGGAAATGTAAAAGCATGCATCTCAATTTCATGGTCAAGCCAAAGCATAGTATCATAGCTAGGTTCTTCATTCGCACTTGAGGAGTCATCGAATATAATTCGATCCATCTCATCCACTAGGGACTCCTCAAGGCCACTACGTTCCCCACTACAACACATAGGTCCACCAAAGGCAATTAAATAAATAAGGGCATGATCAAACAACTCATCTTCTCCTTTATCAAAAATTGGTGGTGTGTCATAACAAGGCTCACAAGTATAGTCAACTACCATTTTCTCACTAAAGAGAGGTTCATTGAATATCGAGCTCACATCATGATGTGGCTTATCAATCCTCTCAACTAGTGGTTCACATGTACACACAAGTTGACTAATCGACTCTACGCTAGTTGCAATTTCATTAAATGCATTACAAGTACTAACTAGCATTGACTCTTCACAAGAGAAGGGATTAACATGTTCATGAAAGGGTGAAGTAACACTTACATTTGAGTCGCTCCCGTGAGCACTCACATAGCTTTTAGTGTCGCATTCAATCCCTCTGTCACGACGCTCACAATGATGATTTCCATCCTCTTGTCTTCCTTCCAAAGCAAACGGTTGAGGCTCCAATAGCTCGCCTCCAAGAGTACCTACACAAAAGCTATAGCAAGAAGAAGAAGATAACATATGGTTAGGACAAAGGGTGTCCTCACTCTCAATTTGTTTTACCGCTCTTCTTTCTTTTAATTCGCTCTCATGTGCAAGTGCATGGGGATGAGGTCTAAGATTGTCATCATCTCGCTCACCTTCCCCAACTCCATCATTTGCCATTGGTTGGCTCATAGGAGTAGTAGAATTACTCCTAGAGTGAGCAGTTACATCTTATTGGGGAATTCCCAAGTTGTGGGGAATGCCCACTTGTTGGGGAGTGCCCAATGATTGGGGATTGCCCAACTTTCCTTCACTAATGCCTTCTCCGGCATCCTTTTGGACACTCGGGGTCTATTCCTCTTTGAGGCTATCAAGCCTCGAGCTTAAGGATCTCATCTCGGCCAAGAGGTTGGCCAAAGTGCTTACCGGGACCTTAATGGTATCGTATACGTCTCCGGCTATGTACCTAAAAAAATTAAAGACAAGAGAAAGAGGTTAGAGTAAAAACCTCACTCGCTCCCTCACCTTTGCAATGTCACTCGGGTATACTCGATTTAGTGTGTGGTAGGATCACTCAAGCTTAATTTCAAAGGCTTCCTCGTAGTTGAACAACCACCTCAATAACCACTCAAGTCACACGAACCAAATACTCTTCGGGGTAAGTGGAATTGATGTGACTCTATGGACAAGCGGCTATATAAGTGAGCACTTGAGCCAAAAATGTTCTACGAGTCTTCTTTGAATTTTCAATCACGCCCACGCACGAGGATCCTAAAAGCTCAATGAACTAGTACTAAATAAGTAGGAGAAATACTCAAGAACTACTAGTCGGAAGTAATGGAAACAAACAAAACAAGAAAACCTATGAAAAACTACCCGGACAACCCCTTAAAGGGATGGGGCGCCCGCCCTTGTCTCAGGGTGCTCCGCCCCAAAACTTCAGAGAGTTGGCTGCCTATGAGGGCGCCCACCCTACCTCCTCCCTGGGCTGTTCTCAGCTTTAAAAAAAACGGGTTATTTTGGTGATTTGCACCCAAAATTAAAACGATTTCAACCCGTTACTCAATTCCAATGATACCCAATGGTGTATTCATCTATGATAAACAATCCCCAATAGTTTTTAACTTCAAACAACCAACAACAAGATTGATTCAAGCTTTGAAGCAAAATTTTCAAAGTTTTCAAGATCGTGGGATTTCAAGAATTTCGATTTTCAATCCATAACACCAAAACATGTTATGAAGGAATCAAATCAACGGGTAAACATAATATAACATTCCCCGATACTTTTTAATGCTTGGGGATTCAAGCTCAACCTGATCTATGAATTTTTTTGGAGTTTTCTAGTTTTTCAATTTTTTTGTGTCTTTTTCTTGAACAAGAACACAATGACAACAACAACAAGAACAAGACTGAGGATTCGTAAGAACGAAGCCTAGCCGTGCTCTGATACCAACTGATGCAATGGAAAATACGCGGAAATGAAAAGACGATACGAAATGTGGAAACGAGAACAAGATAGGCGATATCAACAAAGATATCGAGATAAAAGCAACACGAAGCTTGAAATGATTACCTAAGTAGCACCGAGGAACTTGTGTCGATACACCCCGGGTGAATGTCAAGAATCACCTACGCCAAAGAACGAGACGAGACTCGTACGAAGGTCCAAGTAGCAACGAAGAACGATGTTTCGTTACACCCCGAACGATTGGCAAGAATCACCTACGCTAAGCAACTACCCTCAAGAGGCACCCGACTCTTGCAAATAGAATGATCAAAGAGGTTTCGATGTTCAAATTGCAATCCACCAAGTGAAATCATGCCCGCTCACGGGTTCTTCATTGAGATTCACTCAAGAAATTCATCATTCTACATTCAAGGTTTGCTCAATGAAATGAAATGCCTAAGGCCTCTATGATGCAGGGTAAAAGAGCGGAAGCAATAAGATAGACGCGGAAGCAAGTAATCACAAGATAACAAGAAAATAGGGATGGGGAAGAACAGAAATAGAAGAAAAGAATGGATAGATGATTCAAACCATAAATGGATAGACGATTCAAACCATGAATGAATATCCGAGAGAGGAAGGGAAACTTGAACCATACAAGGAATCCATACTAGTGACGAATCTCCATAGGTTCCAAGCAAAGAGATAATCCGAAGCTTCAAGCTTCAACAAGAAGAAGGCCTTGCCTCTCTTTCTATGTCTATTCTTCAAATCTAGGTAAGCTAGTGAAATAAAATGACAAAGGCTCCTATTTATAGTCTTTCCTAAGACTATGTAAAAATGACATAAAACCCCCATAAGTTGAGGTAAAATAATAAAGACCACGTAGGGACAAACTAGTAATTAATACTAGGCTAAAATAGAAGTCTCGTCTTGGCTTATACAGGGGGTAGGAGGGGCGCCTGGAGCTAGGCGGGGCGCCTGGAAGTTGGGTAGTGAGCTGGGAGGTCTCTGGCTAGGCGGGGCGCCTGGCCTAGGCTTGTGCCAGGCGCCCGCCCGAGGCACTAGGCGGGGCGCCTCAGTACTGAGGTAGAATCCAATCCAGACGGGGCGCTTGGGATGTAGGCGGGGCGCTTAGGCCTGTAGTCAACTCCTTGATCTTCAAAATGCTCCCGAACTCTTCCCCGAGGCTCTTGACCTCTTGTCCTTTGCATCCTCCAATCCCGGCTCTTGATGGTTGGTGCTTAGGCTCGATTTTCCCTGCACCATCCTCCCCTAAATCCTTCTCGAAATCAAACCACCAAGACCTACATCCAAAGACAAGCACATCCAAAAGCTCCTGCTACAAGAGTAGGTTAGTGCACCAAGTGTGGAAAACACACTTTTATGGTAGAGCCAAGCATCAATACTAATAAAAAAGCTCATGTCCCCAAAGGAAACAACAAGTACTTGACTAAAAAAGAAAGTGCATCCAACACAAGAACAAGCAAAAAGATAAATAGGGTAGGGAATATGCAAGATTAAGCCATCAAAATTCCTATGATCCCTAAGTTCAATAAGAACACACAAAAACTTCCCACTACAAGAGTAGGCAAGTCCAACAAGAGTGAGTGTAAGTGCTATGGAAACCACACTTTCGTGATAGAGCCAAGTATCAATACCAATCCAAAAGAATAGGTCTCCAGAGGAAACAACAAGTTCTTGGCTCAACAATGATAAACACTCACTACTATAACAAGCAAAGAGATCCCTATCATCTCTAAGCTCATAATCAACACACCAAGCCCTTAATGCCTTTTTATCACATGGTGACAAAATGGCTTTGGAATGCTCAACACCCAAGGTTTGATCAACATGTGGAGTGGAGTAAAACAAATAATTCAATTGGCAACTCACATCAAATACTCCACTCCCCTTCTTGGAAGCACTCTTACACACACCAAGAGTGACTTCCTCACCTCCAAATCCACCTCTAAGACAATCTTCCTCACTAGACAAACTATCAAGGAAGGTCTCTATAATGGCTTCTTCATCATTATAGTCCTCACAATCAAGATTAGGACTACTAGAAGACGGACCAATATAATCAATTCCAAGACCATTCATCTCACATGGAGTTTCAAACAATGGATTGTCTATAGAGTTAAACCTTTCAAACCGTGGAGGTTCAAGTTCACACTCTTCATAAACACTTGAGGAGTCATCAAGTATATTCCTATCCATCCTGATAGGAATCAAATACGCGGAACAAAAAGATAGAAGAGCGAGATACTTCTCGAACTCCCTTCGAAGTAACCACGGGGAACTCGTCCCGAGATACCCTCGAATCGGCGTCAAGGAGGACCTACACTATGCAACGACCCTCGAGACAACACTGGACTCGCAAGTCGAATGGTCGGGTTAGCGGTTCAAGACTCAACTAGGTTACACTAGTGAATTCAAGCAACCAAGAGACAAAGGTGTTTCCAACAGTTCAACTCTATTTTCATTCAATCAATAATCATCAAAGTGTAAGGTGCTAAGGTTTGAAGGATGTTTGTGAAGTATTTATAGACTTCACTTACATGTTATGAAAGCTCAAAAATACCCCTAAGTGGGTTTAAACAATAAAGGCCTCGTAGGGCTAAACTTGTCCAAAACATAGCAAATAAACTAGGAATCCCGCAACATCTCAGCAAAGTAGGCGCCCAGCCTACTCCAAGTAGGCGCCCCGCCTGTTCCGTATGTGCTGAAGGACTAGGCGGTCCGCCCCTGAACAACAGGCGGTCCGCCTAGTTGTGCAGTGCAAACTTCAGAGAGTTTGAGGGGCGGTCCGCCTAGTAGAGTGGGCGGTCCGCCTCCTCCTGTGGCGTCTTGGCTTGCCTCCAAACGTGCTCCGGAAGCCTCTCCAAGTGGGCTAAGTGATCCCCCATCCATGGCACACCAAAGCACAGTCTTCAAGTCGCTCTTGGAGCCTTCTTCCATACCCTTCCACACCAAATGAAGATGGGTGTCTTGGATCAACTTGGCTTGGCTCCGAGTGAGGGGTCTTGTGCTTTGGGTCTTATCATCCTCCCCTTCTTGAGAGGATTTCGTCCTCGAAATCGAAGCATCATCCACGACCTCTTCCTCATCATTCACGACCTCTCCATCATCATTCACGACCTCTTCATTACCTACATTCAAAGGAACCAAGTCACTAACATTGAAAGTATTAGAAACTTGATACTCACTTGGCAAGTCGACCACATAGGCATTGTTGTTGATCTTCGAGAGCACTTGGAAAGGGCCATCTCCCCGGGGTGCCAACTTCCCCTTCCTAAGGTTTGGAAACCTTTCTTTCCGGAAGTGCACCCACACATAGTCACCCTTCTTGAGTTCCACCTTCTTGCGTCCTTTGTTCTTCTTGGCGGCAACCTTAGCATAAGATTCCTCCAAGTTCTTCTTCGCCTTTGCATGTAGTTCAACCAAAGCCTTGGCTCTAGCTTTACCTTCAAAATTAACAACCATTTCCCTTGGCAAAGGGGTTAGATCAAGGGGAATCAAGGGGTTAAAACCATAAACACATTCAAAAGGAGTCATGCCAATAGCGCTATGCAATGTACGATTGTAGGCAAACTCCATCATAGGCAACCTATCAATCCACGTCCCGGCCTTACCTCGGGTCATGGCCCTAAGAAGAGCACCCAAGGTTCGGTTTACCACTTCGGTTTGACCATCGGTTTGTGGGTGGTGGGACGTAGAAAATAAGAGCTTGGTGCCTAAAGCACCCCATAAACTTCGCCAAAAATGGCTTAGGAACTTAGCGTCCCTATCACTCACTATAGTTTGAGGCACACCATGTAGCTTCAAAACATTTTCAACAAACAAGGAAGCTACATGTTGGGCGTCATCACATTTTTTGCACGGAATGAAATGAGCCATCTTTGAGAACCTGTCCACAACAACAAAGATGCTATCGTGGCCCCCCCTAGTCCTTGGTAATCCCATGACAAAGTCCATTGATATATCCAACCACGGACTAGTAGGTATGGGGAGTGGGGTGTATAACCCATGAGGGTGGGATTTAGATTTGGCACGCTTGCACTCAAGGCAATTAGTGCAAAAATTCTCCACATGCACCCTCATCTTCGGCCAATAGAATTGTTCTTGAAGAACGGCCAAAGTCTTCCTTACCCCAAAGTGACCCATGAGTCCCCCACAATGTGCCTCTTGCACCAACAATTCCCTCCATGAGGACTCAGGTATGCACACTCTACCATGTTTAAAGATGAATCCATTAGACCATTGGTACTTTGCAACTCTCTCCCCTTTCTGTAGAGCATCATGGACACTCTTTAGCTTTGGATCATGAGCATACATCAATTTGATGCTCTCGAATCCCATGAGTTTAGAGGTGAGAGTGGTGGCAAGAGCGAACTTTCTTGAAAGTGCGTCCGCCACGACATTGTCCTTCCCTTTCTTGTATTGGATCACATAGGGAAAGGACTCAATAAACTCAACCCACTTGGCATGCCGCTTATTGAGCTTCTCTTGGCCTCTCAAATGCTTGAGTGACTCATGGTCACTCTTGATCACAAACTCACGAGGCCAAAGGTAATGTTGCCAATGGGCAAGGGCTCTCACAAGGGCATACAACTCCTTGTCATATGTAGAATAATTCAAGGAGGCCCCTTTCAACTTTTCACTAAAGTAGGCGATGGGTTTACTATCTTGCATTAACACACCACCGATTCCTACCCCCGAGGCATCACACTCAACCTCAAATGCTTTCCCAAAGTCGGGCAATTGTAATAGGGGGGCGGTACTCAACCTACCTTTCAACTCTTGGAAAGCCTTCTCTTGAGGCTCTCCCCAAACAAAGGGTTGGTCCTTCTTGACCAATTCGGTGAGTGGAGCGGCTATGGAGCTAAAGTCTTTCACAAATCGCCTATAAAAGCTAGCAAGACCATGAAAGCTCCTCACTTGAGTCACGGTAGTAGGGGTAGGCCAATCACGTATGGCCTCTACCTTAGACTCATCCACCTCCACTCCTTGGGCACTCACTACAAACCCAAGAAAGACAACCTTCTCTACACCAAAGGCACACTTTTTGAAGTTAGCATAGAGCTTTTCGGCTCTCAAGGTTTCAAGCACTTGCCTAAGGTGGTCAACATGTTCATCAATTGTCCTACTATAGATCAAGATATCATCAAAATAGAATACGACAAACTTGTTGATAAAAGGCTTCAAAACATGATTCATGAGTCGCATGAAAGTGCTAGGTGCGTTGGATAGCCCGAAGGGCATAACCAACCATTCATAGAGACCGAATTTGGTCTTGAATGCGGTTTTCCATTCATCCCCGGGTTTCATCCGGATTTGATGGTAGCCGGACCTAAGGTCGATTTTAGAAAAGACACGCGACCCACTCAATTCATCCAACATATCATCAAGCCGTGGAATAGGGTGACGATACTTGATCGTTATCTTATTCACGGCTCGGCAATCTACGCACATTCTCCAAGTGCCGTCTTTCTTTGGGACAAGAATGACCGGTACGGCACAAGGACTCAAACTTTCCCTCACCAAGCCTTTTGAAAGCAAGTCATCAACTTGTTTTTGCAACTCCCTCGTATCCTCGGGATTGCTTCTATAGGCCGGTTTATTTGGGATTTGAGAGCCCGGAATAAAATCAATTTGATGTTCAATACCCCTCAAGGGAGGTAAGCCATCGGGCATCTCATCCGGGAACATGTCCCCAAAGTTCTCCAAAACATTTTTCAAAGCACTAGGCAAAGGACTAGAAGAAAAATCACAATTAGAGTTAAGGATCATACCTTTGTGCACTAAGCATAGGAGAAACTTGTTGCCATCATTACCTCTTAAGAGTTCGCCCGGTTGCATCATGGCACATATGCCACCCGTAGATGAAGAAGGTGGGATTGCCACCATGTTTTTGGACAAAGGGCTAGTCTCAATGATTGACTTGGCCTTCGCCGCTTCCCTCAACTCCTTCATTCGATTGTAGTCATCACTCACTTGTTTAGGAGTTAGGGGTTTCAACACAAACTTCCTTCCTTCATGTTGGAGCGTGTAAGTGTTAACACGTCCATTGTGAACCACTTGCCGGTCAAATTGCCAAGGCCTTCCAAAGAGAAGGTGGCAAGCTTGCATGGGCACAACGTCGAACAAGTGTTCATCAACATAACTTCCCATTTTAAACTTGATCATTGCTTGTTTCACTACCTTGAGCTCCCCACATTCACTAAGCCATTGTAACCGGTATGGCTTGGGATGCTTCATGGTAGGCAACTTCAATTGAGTTATGAGAGATTGACTCACCACGTTAGTACAACTCCCGGAATCAATGATCATAGAGCACACAACACCTTTAACACGACACCTAGCATGGAAGAGGTTTTCCCTTTGCAAGGTTTCACCCTCCTCCGCAATCATAGCTCCTAAGCTCCTACTCACTACTAGAACAGTATGAGGTTCCTCATCCTCCACCGTGTCATCTTCACCATCCTCCACTACTCCCTCATCTCCCTCTACTCCCTCTACTCCCTCATCTTCCGACTCACTCTCCTTTTCATATGCATCGTTACCAACAACAACCATGGTTCTTTTCGTAGGACACTCTTTGGCAAAGTGCCCATATCCCTTGCATTTGTGACATTGAATGGAAGAAGAAGTAGGAGTAGTTAATTGGGTTTTAGAATTACCTCCCACATTAGGTGTGTACTTCTCAAATGGCTTCTTCACATCCTTGCTTGCATTGGCACCACTCGCTCCACTAGCACTCGGGAACCTTGCATTTGTGGTAGGAGTCTTCCAACCCTTGGCATTGCTTGTTGGAGTAGTAGTGCTACTCTTGTAGCGGAAGGATTTCTCCTCTTTGACCCACTTCTCGGCTTCAACCGCATCTTCACATAGCTTGTAGAGATCATCATATTTGTGGAACTTCAATTGTGAAGCCATGCCTCGGTTTAAGCCCCCTTTGAAACGGATCATGGCCATCTCATGGTCTTCATCATCTATGTCAAGGTTCATTCGGATTTGCTCAAATTCATTGAAGTATTCCCCAACCGAATTGGTACCTTGTTTCAACTCATAGAGACGCTTTTGTTGCTCAACCCGGTATTGATTAGTCAAGTATTTCTCATCCATCACCCGGATCAACTCTTCCCAAGTAAGATTAATAGCCATCCCCGTCCTCCTTCTATTCCTCTTCACCGACTCCCACCAAGTAGAAGCAAAAGACTCGAAGGAAGATATTGCATACTTGGTTTTCTTCACCTCGGGCATGTCATTAGTTTCAAATATTCGTTCCATAGCCAATTTCCAATTTCTATACTCCACCGGGTCACTACTTCCCTTGAAAGAAGGAATAGTGAGCTTCACACTATTGAGGTTGTTGTTGTTATCACGACCCCCTTTGAAAGGCTCCGGTTGGCCCCCATAGTGATCCCCATAACCACCATAACCTCCATAATCTCTCCTAACATCCCCTCCAACATACCCCATAGGGTGCCCTCGACCTCGGCCCCTACCTCTATCTACATTCCGACCCCAATTCATACCTCGCCTCGGTTGAAAGTGATCATCAAACCCATACATGTCATCTCCATCATTAGTTTCCTCCCCTTCTTGAGCTTCATCAACTGGCCCAAGGGGTTGCACATTTCGGATGGGTTGTGGTAGTGGAATGTTTCTTGGAGGGTTGTCTAGGATACGGGGAATGCCCGTTCGTTGGGGATTGCCCAACATTGGATCGACTCTCTCTCGTTCCTCCTTTACCCGTTGTTGACCGAACAAATCAATGACAAGGCTCATTTGCTCCGGGGTAAAGTTTGGATTACTCGAGACCTCAACTTGGACACTCGGGGTCCCTTTCTCAACTTGGACACTCGGGGTCCCTTTCTCCGACTGGGCATTGGAAGTCCCTTGCTCAACTAGGGCACTTGAGGCACCCTTTTCAAGAGACTCAATTCTTTCGCTCATGAGGTCCACCTTGGCGAGAAGGCTAGCCAAGGCCTCCTTTATGAAATCTTGTCCTTCGGTAGACATTGTACCTGCACAAGTAACAAACGTTAGCGAAAACGACCTCACTCACTCCCTCACAAGTTTCACTCGGGTCACTCGTATAGTGGGTGGTGGATTTTTCACTCTTGCTTGAACCAAAAGCTTCACTAAGTTGAATACTAAACCTCAACTTGATCACTCAACTCAAAAGCCCAATGAGCTCCGGGGTGAGTGGAGTTAATAGGACTCTATCGGAACGATAGCTCTTTAAGTGCGGACTTGAGCCAAAAGAGACTACGAGTCTTCTTTGAGTTCTAATCTCCGGTCTAGGCTTGAGTTTCCTAATAGCTTAGAAGGGTTAGCACAATTCAAGTAGGCAAGATTACTCAAAGAAGTGCTAACTAGATGCGATGCAATCAACAAAACACGAAAACCTAGAAGAAACTACCCGAAACCACACTCAACAGAAGTGGGCGGTCCGCCTGTTTAGTAGGCGCCCCGCCTCTGAACTTCAGAGAGTTGGGTAGGCGCCCCGCCTCCTTTTCGGGCGGTCCGCCTACTGCAAATTTCAGCAATTTTCAACAACGTTTTCCTTGGCCTTTGCACCCAAAAATCTAACGATTCCAATGTTGTTTTAGCAATTCAAAGGCACCCCAATGTTGTTTCAATCACAAGGTACGAACCCCAATCAATTTAATCAAACCCCATTCAAAATTCAACAATCTACCATGTTATAGCTAGGGTTTCAATCTTTTCAATCTTTTAAGGGATTCAAAATTCCAATTCTTGTGTTTCAACTCCAAATCGAGTGTTTAGGGTACCAAAAGAACGGGTTTCCAATAAGGAACAAACCCCAATAACAATCAAACAACGAATGCAACAATCCAAGAATCTATGATCAAAAATTTTTGATGCTTTTTTTTTTTTTCTTCTTTTCAATTTTTTTTTTTTTTTTTTTTTTTTTTTTTGTAGTTTTTCTTCTTTTCAAAAGCAATAAACAAGAACCTAAAAACGAAACTAACCTAGGCACGAAGAATCAAGGGTCGGGGGTTCGTAGAAACGATACCCGAGCCTTGCTCTGATACCAAGATGATAGGAATCAAATACGCGGAACAAAAAGATAGAAGAGCGAGACACTTCTCGAACTCCCTTCGAAGTAACCACGGGGAACTCGTCCCGAGATACCCTCGAATCGGCGTCAAGGAGGACCTACACTATGCAACGACCCTCGAGACAACACTGGACTCGCAAGTCGAATGGTCGGGTTAGCGGTTCAAGACTCAACTAGGTTACACTAGTGAATTCAAGCAACCAAGAGACAAAGGTGTTTCCAAGAGTTCAACTCTATTTTCATTCAATCAATAATCATCAAAGTGTAAGGTGCTAAGGTTTGAAGGATGTTTGTGAAGTATTTATAGACTTCACTTACATGTTATGAAAGCTCAAAATTACCCCTAAGTGGGTTTAAACAATAAAGGCCTCGTAGGGTTAAACTTGTCCAAAACATAGCAAATAAACTAGGAATCCCGCAACATCTCAGCAAAGTAGGCGCCCAGCCTACTCCAAGTAGGCGCCCCGCCTGTTCCGTGTGTGCTGAAGGACTAGGCGGTCCGCCCCTGAACAACAGGCGGTCCGCCTAGTTGTGCAGTGCAAACTTCAGAGAGTTTGAGGGGCGGTCCGCCTAGTAGAGTGGGCGGTCCGCCTCCTCCTGTGGCGTCTTGGCTTGCCTCCAAACGTGCTCCGGAAGCCTCTCCAAGTGGGCTAAGTGATCCCCCATCCATGGCACACCAAAGCACAGTCTTCAAGTCGCTCTTGGAGCCTTCTTCCATACCCTTCCACACCAAATGAAGATGGGTGTCTTGGATCAACTTGGCTTGGCTCCGAGTGAGGGGTCTTGTGCTTTGGGTCTTATCACATCCCATCCACTAGGGACTCCTCAAGGTCACTACCAACCTCACTACAACACATAGGTCCACCATTATCAAGCAATTCATCAAGGGAAAGGATAGGGTATTCATTCAACTCATCTTCCCCTTTATCAAAAATTGGTGGTGTGTCATAACAATGATAAGGATCAAAACCAAAAAGACGATAAAAGTAAAGGATAAGGGGAACGAGACGCGTCTCGAACTCCCTACAAGGTAACCACGGAGAACTTGTTGCGTGATACCCTCGTATCGGTGTCAAGAAGAGCCAACGTTAAGCAACTACCCTCGAGTTGACAACGAACTCGCAAGTAGAATGATCGGGGGGTTTGGGGGTCAACTAGAATCTAGTAAACTCAAACCATCTCAAAAGGGTTTCATTCAAAGAGATTCTTCTCTTGAACATTGTTCATTCAATCATTCATCATAATATCTAACTAATGGAAATGAAAGACTAATGGCTCTTTTATAGGTGCCTTACACATGTAATAAAATGTCTAAAAGACCCCTAAAATGGGCTTAAATAACATAGGCCACGTAGGGCTATAATAGTCAAAACATAACAACTAAGTGATGTGTCCCGTTTTGGAGTAGCAGGGGTAGGCGGTCCGCCTCAACCCCTTAAGCGCCCGCCTCTTGGTCATTGCAGTGGGGTGGGCAGCCGCCTCCACACCATGGGCGGTCCGCCTCATCAAATCCAGAGAGCAAACATTCACTAGGCGGTCCGCCTCCTTCTGTGGGCGGTCTGCCTCCTCCTGAAGCGTCTTGGAACGCCTTGAAATGTGTCTTGGATGCTCCTCGTTCCATGGCGTTCCAATGCATAAGCTCTTCCTTGGCCTTGGATGGTGTTTTTGAGTGGTTGCTCGATTTGCCCCGCATCATCCTCCCCTTCTTGAGAAGATTTCGTCCTCGAAATCAAGGCTTGGTCTCTCATGGCATCATCAACTCCTTGGGGTGGCCAAGATTCTCCTTTTTTGTCCTTCTTGATCGTCACTTTGACATAGGCTTCTTCCAAGATCTCCCCTGCCTTAGCATGGAGCTTAGAACCTACAAGAAACGACAAGCAAACACAAGCAAACTTCCTACTTTGAAAGTAGGTTAGTGCAAGAAGTGTGGAAAACACACTCTTGTGATATAACCAAGAATCAATAATAAGCACAAATATCAAGTCTCCAAGGAGAACAACAAGTACTTGGTTCATTAAAAGCATGCACTCAACACGATAATGAGCAAATAGGTCATGGGGACATGGAAAATGCAAGATCAAGCTATCAAAATCCCCTTGTTCCTTAAGCTCACCACAAACATACCAATCCCTCCTCAAAGTGTGATCAACATGTGGAGTGGAGTGAGTCAAATAGCTCAATCTACAAGTAGCATCAAGCACTCCACTCCCCTTCTTTAGAGCATTCCTACTCACACCAAGGGACTCTTTTTCCCCTCCAATTTCATCACCTAAGCAATCATTCTCAAAGGACAAGCTCTCAAGGAAGGTATTGATGATGGACTCTTCTTCATCATAATCCCAACAGGCAATAGCAGGGTCACTCAAAGAACCATCTACCTCACCCAAATTCTCAAACAATGGATTGCTTAAGGGGTCAAATCCTTCACACCATGGGGGTTCCATTTTACTTCCCACTCTAGTCCGATATAAATCACTACCACTAATGAGGATACCTTCAAACAAGGGATTAGTAAAAGCATGCGTCTGAAGATCATGATCAAGCATAGGTAGGATATGAAGACTAGGTTCACTTGAGGAGTCATCATAGACAACCTAGTCCAATTCATGCAATTTGAACTCCTCAAGGTCACTATCAACTTCACCACAACACATAGATTCACCAAATAGAAGCATATCAATAAGGGTATGATCAACTATCTCGTCGTCCCCTTTGTCAAAGATTGGTGGAGTGTCATAGCAAAAGTCACAATCATTGTCAACTATCAAATCTACACTAGGGAGGGGTTCAATGAACAAGGAGCTCACATCATGATGTGGCATACCATCCCTCTCAACTAGTGTTACACAAGCACACTCATGTTGACAACTAGACTCTTCACTAGTGGCATATTCACTAGTTGCATCATAAGCACCAACTAGTGTTGAGTCATCACAAGACAAGTAGCAACTAGTAGGCTCATAAAGAGGTGAAGTAACACTTACATTTGTAGTACTTTCTTGATCACTCACAAGGTTTGAAGTGTCATGTGCAACTCCCCCTTCATGTGGTTCACTTTGAGGCTCCAATGGCTTGTCTTCAATTGTACCTACACAAGAACTTTCACAAGAAAAAGTAGAAGATGAAGAATTGTTAGAACAATGGGTGCTCTCACTCTCAATTTTTCTTTCCTCACCTCTCTTCTCTCTCAATTTTACCTCATGGTCAAGTGTAGTTTGTGGTGACAATCCACTCACATCACTCCTCAAATCCTCTCCTTTTCCCTTTCTTGGATTGTCACCGGTCACTCCCTCACTTCTCTCTATCTTTTCTCTCTCATTTGAAGTGGAGTGACTCTCATTTTCATCATGCAATGGCAAAACAATAAGATTGTTTTCCTTGGGCTCAAGTACAATGGGTGACTTTGCTTTAGCCGCCTCCCTCAACTCCTTCATTCGCTTGTAGTCTTCCCTTACTTGCCTTGGAGTCAAAGGTCTAAGCACATACTTCCTCCCATCTTGCTTGATCGTGTAGGAGTTGGTCCGGCCATCATGCACTAGACACCTATCATGTTGCCATGGTCTCCCAAACAATAGATGGCAAGCTTGCGTCGGGACCACATCAAACATGATCTTATCCTTGTAGTTCCCAATGTTAAACTCAATCATCACTTGTTTCACCACCCTTAGTTCACCACACTCACTAAGCCATTGTAAACGATATGATTTTGGATGCTTTAGAGTGGGTAACTTCAATTGGGAAATCAAGGTTTGGCTCACTATGTTGGCACAACTCCCTGAATCAACAACCATTGAACATACTTGGCCCATTACTCGGCACCTAACATAAAAGAGGTTTTCCCTTTGATCATTTTCCACCTCCTCTTCCATAAAAATGGTACTCAAGCTTCTCCTAACCACCAAGAACAATTGAGGATCCACATCCTCCTCTATAGCCTCCTCACAATCAACCTCCTCACCCTCCTCTACTCCCTCATTTTCGGACTCACTTTCTTGCTCATACACCAAATTACCAACCTCAACCATGGTTCTTTTTGTAGAGCAATCCACAGCAATGTGACCATAGCCCTTGCACTTATAGCATTTATAGAAGTAGAAGTAGGATTACTCAAGCGATTTTTAGAAGTACCTTCCAAGGGTGGAGTAGTCTTCTCGTAAGGCTTCTTCACTTCTTTGCTAGCATTGGCACTTGGAAAATTTGAATTTGGAGTCTTCCACTCTTTTGGCTTGCTTGTAGTAGTAGGAGTGTCGCTTTTGGACTTCTCTCCCTTAAGCCAACTCTCGGCTTCAAGTAGATCTTGAAGTGAAAGATAAGTATGCAACCTCAATTGAGAAGCTATACCGTAGCTCAAAGCATTCTTGAATCGGATCATTGCTTGCTCTAAACACTCGGTACCCATATCCAATGCCATCCGGATCTTCTCAAATTCATCATAGTACTCATGCACCGATTGACACCTTGTTTTAGATCATAGAGCTTCTTGAATTGCTCTTGTCGATACCTTGGAGTTATGTACTTGGTATTCATAAGAACCTTCAACTCATCCCAAGTCACATTTACTTGCATATTCATCCTTCTTCTTGACCACTTCATGGACTCCCACCAAGTAGAATCATAGGCCTCGAAGGTAGAAATAGCATAGGTGCCCTTTCT
Organism: Petunia x hybrida; assembly: GCA_037355625.1. Lineage (NCBI taxonomy): Eukaryota > Viridiplantae > Streptophyta > Magnoliopsida > Solanales > Solanaceae > Petunia > Petunia x hybrida. The sequence goes on from JBBBVM010000534.1 coordinate 156,978, forward strand.
CTCCAACCAAACACTCTTTCCATGAGTATTACCCATTCCATGTATGCCTCCGGATCACAAGTTACTTTAAAGGATGGAAGGTTGAGCTTAACACTATTGAGGTAGTTGTTGTCACATAACCCATGGTTAGGCTCCGGTTGGCCTCCATAATGATCATAATAAGCAACATAGTCCCTCCTAGCATTCCTCCAACCATAACCCATGGGTGGCCCTCGACCTCGGTCTCTACCCCTATCCACATTTCGACCCTAATTCATTTGCCTCCTAGGTTAATAAGGAGCATCATACCCATAGGCTTCATCACCATACTCGGCTTCCTCCTCTTCTTGAGCCTCAACAACTTGCTCAAGAGGTGGGACAAATCTAATGGGTCTTCGAAGTGGAGCATTTCCTTGGGGATTGCCCAAGTTGAGGGGATTGCCCTCTTGTTGGGGATTGCCCAACCCACGCTCTTGTAGAGCTTCAACTTTGCTTTGTTCATACTTCTTGGTTAGCTCCACAAAGTGTCCGGGAGTCATAGGAGTGCTATGACTTATGCCCTCTCCGGATTCAATTTGGACACTTGGGGTCCTCCTCTCACCGGTCTCAACTTGATTCCTCTCAATGGTCTCAAGTCTCAAAGATATGTCCTCCAACTTGGCCATAATGGTAGCCATGAAGTTCTTCATGGGATCATCTCCATCATTTGCCATAGTACCTACAAAAGCAACAAACGTTAGTAAAAGACCACACCCACTCCCTCACAAGTGTTTTACTCGGTTCACTCGTTTAGTGGTGGTGGATATTTCACACAAGTTTGAGTCTAAAAGCTTCAAGTAGTTGATCAACGAACCACAACTCAATCACTCAACTTCCCCAGTCCAATGCACTCCAGGGTGAGTGGAGTTAATGGTACTCGATTGGAACGATAGGCACTTTAAGTGACGACTTGAATCAAAAGATACTACGGATCTTCTTTGAATTCTACTCTCCTTTCTAGGCACGATGATCCTAATAGCTCAAAATAATTAGTACTAATCGAGTAGGATTATACTCTAATAGCACTAATTAGAAGCAATGTAAGCAATGAAATAAGAGATCCTAGAAGAATCTACCCAATTCCACAACTTCCGGAAACAGGCGCCCCACCTCCGCCTCTCCAAAATCCATAGAGCTAAAAAATTGAGGCGCTCCGCCTACTGCAACTTTCAGCACAGTGCAACTTCGTGTTTTTCGACTTTAACGCCCAAAAATCCAACAAATCTCACGTTGTTTTAGCAATCCGAAGGTACCCAAATGTTGTTTCAATCACAAAGATCAAACCCCAATGATTTTAAGCAAACCCCAATTAATAACAATCAAACCACTATGTTCATCATCTTCAAAACTAGGGTTTAAAATTTTTCAATTTTTCAAAGGGTTTCAAATCTTCAAATCATGGAATACAACTCCAAATCATGCGCTTTGGGTACCAAAATAACGGGTTTTCAATAAGGAACAAACCCCAATATCAATCAAATAATGGGTCATCAAATCCAAGAATCCACAATCAAATTTTTGGTGTTTTCAACTTTTTCTATTTTTTTTTTGTTTTTCTTCTTTTCAATAACAATAAACAAGAACCTAAAGTTGTAGCTAACCTAGGCACGAAGAATCAAGGGTCGGGAGTTTGTAGAAACAAAACCCGAGCCTTGCTCTGATACCAAGATGATAAGGATCAAAACCAAAAAGACGATAAAAGTAAAGGATAAGGGGAACGAGACGCGTCTCGAACTCCCTACAAGGTAATCACGGAGAACTTGTTCCGTGATGCCCTTGTATCGGTGTCAAGAAGAGCCAACGTTAAGCAACTACCCTCGAGTTGACAACGAACTCGCAAGTAGAATGATCGGGGGGCTTGGGGGTCAACTAGAATCTACTAGTAAACTCAAACCATCTCAAAAGGGTTTCATTCAAAGAGACTCTTCTCTTGAACATTGTTCATTCAATCATTCATCATAATAGCTAACTAATGGAAATGAAAGACTAATGACCCTTTTATAGGTGCCTTACACATGTAATAAAATGTCTAAAAGACCTCTAAAGTGGGCTTAAATAACATAGGCCACGTAGGGCTATATTAGTAAAAACATAACAACTAAGTGATGTGTCCCGTTTTGGAGTAGAAGGGGTAGGCGGTCCGCCTCAACCCCTTAGGCGCCCGCCTCTTAGTCATTGCAGTAGGTTGGGCGGCCGCCTCCACACCATGGGCGGTCCGCCTCATCATATCCAGAGAGCAAACATTCACTAGGCGGTCCGCCTCCTTCTGTAGGCGGTCCACCTCCTCCTGAAGCTTCTTGGAACGCCTTGAAATGTGTCTCGGCTGCTCCTCGTTCCATGGCGTTCCAATGCATAAGCTTTTCCTTGGCCTTGGAATGTGTTTTTGAGTGGTTGCTCGATTTGCCCCGCATCAAACAAGGTCCACAATCAAGGTCAACTACACAATCTTCACTAAAGAGAGGTTCAATGAAAATCGAGCTCACATCATGATGTGGCTTATCATTCCTCTCAACTAGTGGTTCACATTCACTCGCAAGTTGACCCAAAGGTTCTACACTAGTTGCATTCACATTATAATCATACAAATCATCAATTAGTGTTGAGTGTTCACAAACACTATCATAAGACAAGGAAGTAACATGTTCAAGGGAAGAGCTATCACATACCTTTGATTTCCCATCTTGCTCACTCATTGCACTTGACATGTAATGAATTCTCTCTTCACCTTGAAGCTCACATTGAAGATTTTCTACACCTTGTCCTTCAATCTTGGAATATGATTGAGGCTCCATTGGCTTGCCTCCAAGAGTACCTACAAAAGAATTCACACAAGTAGAAGAAAAAGATAAAGGGTTAGGGTTAGAATAAGGGGTGTCCTCACTCTTTACAATTCTTTTTCCGTCTTTCTTTTCCCTCATTTTTCTTTCAAGGTCGGATGTAGATTCGGGTGGTGACATCCCACTCACATCACTCAACACATCCTCTCCTTTTTCCACTCGAGGAATGTCACCGGTCACTCCCTTACTCCTCTCAATCTTTTGTCTCTCAAATTTGGGTAAGTTGGGACGAGGCCCAAGAATACCCATGGCCGGAGTAGGTGGACTTTTAACATCGACCCAGAATCTAGGACTAAGAGACTCATCACTTGAGGTCTCTTTCTTCTTTGTTGGTGAACCACTTGGCTTTGGAGCTTGTGGTTTGGGGTTCATCTTGTTGACAATTGTCTAACTCTTTTCTTGCACTAGTCCTACCATTGCTTGTGATTGTAGGATTTCTCCTCAATAGTGTCCCACTATTTCTCATGTTCGTAGGACTTCTTGTTTGCACTCTTTGAACTATAGGGCTTCTCCTCAATGGTGTCCCTCCATTTCTCATGTTCATGGGCTTGCTTGGTTGTACCTCTTCTTTCTTAAGAAAGAGGAGTTGTAACTTCCCTTGTGCTTGAACACGGTAGCCATCCGCCATTTCTTGGGCGAGCTTAAAGTACCTATTGAAAAGCTAAGGCTTTCACAACATAACATCACATCCCACTAAAGGACCTACTTTGCACTCCACTTCTTCTTCAATGTTCCTTTGTGAAATAACTACCCTAGCCATTCAATCAACACAAGGTATTCCCAACCTTCTTACTACAAGAGGACTAATCAAACTTTCTTCATAGTTATCCACTTGAAGCACATACCCATGATTCCCATCAAGGCTCACTATGAATTGACACCAATCTCTTTTAGTCATGAATTCATCTACATAACGCCCTTTACACAACCCCTCACTAGAACCTTCACTAGATGGGTACTTCCTCATTTCACCACTACTAGCAACACCATAACCCATAGTGCGACTCATACCATCTCTTCCCTCGGCCTCATTCTCAACCATATCATCCTCCAAGAGTTTGATTCGAGAGTCTATTGCCACTATCTTAGCCAAGATGCTGGGAAGGTAGGCTTCAACTAACTCCCTCTCACTTACACCTTTCTCACCACTCCCACTTCCCTCCAAACCTCCCTTATAGCTCCTTGTACTTGCAAAAGACATTTTAAGAAAGTGCAAAGGTTAGTATAAACAACCTCACTTGCTCTCCCTTACCTTTGGTGGTGGCTCTCAACACTCTTTTAGGGTGCACACTCCCAAACCCCTAACCAAAGATGCCCTTATCTCTTTTAGGAACCACAATGGTAAGATCAATCAACTAGTATACCCAAGTAATGGTTCGGAGAGGAGTTTATGTTACTCGATGTACGGAAGCTATTTGTAGTGCGCACTTGAGGCCAGAGAAGTTCTACGACTTTAAGTAAAGCTGCAAGACACACAACACCCTAAAAGCTCAAAGATTAGTATTAATAAAGTAGGACTAATACCTTAGAAACACTAACGAAGAAGTATGGAAGCGAAACAAGCACAAAAAATCAAGAAAACAAGCTGCCCAAAACAAGCAGTGCACTAGGCGGGGGGGGGGGGGGGCCTGGAATAAAGGCAGCTAGGCGGGGGCGCCTGAGGTTAGGCGAGGCACCTGGCCATTTCAGCAGAATAGGCAGTGAACAATTCAGGCGGGGCGCCTAGTCTTTGGGCGGGGTGCCTAGCTCTGGAACAGTTCCAACTCGTTCCAAACTTGTTCCAACTCGATTTTCAATCCACAAATTCGACGATTTCACTTTGTTTCACAAAATCAAAGGTACCCAATTGTGTTTTCAACTACTACAATCAATCCCCAATGATTTATATCAATACCAATCCATAACAAATCCAAATAAAGAGATTTCAATCAAATTCAAGGGTTTTTCAATTTTGGGGTTTTTGATTTTTCAACTTTTGATTCTCAACACCAAATCATGTAACAAGGGTACCAAATCAACAGGTAATCATCATAGATCAGTCCCCGATATCAAACAACCAACGGATAATCAAATCCAATCCACAACATGAATTTATTTGTATTTTTCACTTTTTCAATTTTTTTTCCTTCTTTCCTCCAAGAACAAGAACAACAATAACAATAAACTAAACTAAAAGATAGAGTGAACAAGGAATGAGGATTCGTAAAAATAAAATCCGAGCTTTGCTCTGATACCAAACTGATGCAGGGTAAACAAGCGGAAGCAATAAGATAGACGCGGAAGCAAGTAATCACAAGATAACAAGAAAATAGGGATGGGGAAGAACAGAAATAGAAGAAAAGAATGGATAGAAGATTCAAACCATGAATGAATATCCGAGAGAGGAAGGGAAACTTGAACCATACAAGGAATCCGTACTAGTGACGAATCTCCATAGGTTCCAAGCAAAGAGATAATCCGAAGCTTCAAGCTTCAACAAGAAGAAGGCCTTGCCTCTCTTTCTATGTCTATTCTTCAAATCTAGGTAAGCTAGTAAAATGAAATGACTAAGGCTCCTATTTATAGTCTTTCCTAAGACTATGTAAAAATGACATAAAAGCCCCCACAAGTTGGGGTAAAATAACAAAGACCACGTAGGGACAAACTAGTAATTAATACTAGGCTAAAGTAGAAGTCTCGTCTTGGCTTGTACAGGGGGTAGGCGGGGGCGCCTGCAGCTAGGCGGGGCGCCTGGATCTAGGTGGGGCTCCTGGCCTAGGCTTGTGCCAGGCGCTCGCTTGAGGAACTTGGTGGGGAGCCTGAGTACTGAGGCAGAATCCAATCCAGGCGGGGCGCCTGGGATGTATGCGGGGCACCTAGGCCTGTAGTCAACTCCTTGATCTTCAAAATGCTCCCGAAGGACCTACACTATGCTACCACCCTCGAGTCACAGTCGGGACTTGCAAGTAGAATGATCGGGTGTCGGTTCGAGACTCAACTAGGATCCGCTAGTGAATTTCAAGCCAAACAAAGAGGGTTTCTTCAAAACAAGAGATAAACTCTATTCTTCATTCATAAGATTCAAAGGTAAGCTAAGGTTTGAAGAGATTATGTGAAGTATTTATAGACTTCACTTGCACATAATGAAACTCCTAAAATACCCCCAAAGTGGGTTAAAATAATAAAGGCCACGTAGGGCTATAATAGTCAAAGCATAGCATAAAAACTAGCAAAATCCGCAAGGCTTCCAGAACTGGGCAATCCGCCCCTTAGTACTAGGCGCCCCGCCTCTGCATAAGGGTGGAGATTCACCGTGGAGACTAGGCGGTCCGCCTGGTGAGTAGGCGGAGCAAAATCCAGAGAGTGAGCATCAAGTAGGCGGTCCGCCCGTTGGAGTAGGCTGTCCGCCACTTCCTGGAACTTCTTGAAATGCTTCCAAATATGCCCTGGATGCCTCTCCAAGTTGCCTATGTGGTCCTCCATCCATAGCACTCCAAAACATGATCTTTAAGTCGCTCTCGGAGCCTTCTTCCATGTCCTTCTAAGTCAAGTGGAGATGAGTGTCTTGAATCAACTTAGCTTGACTCCTAGTGAACGGCCTTGAGGTAGTATGCCCTGCATAAGAGTCAAAGGTCTAAGCACATACTTCCTCCCATCTTGCTTGACCGTGTAGGAGTTGGTCCTACCATCATGAACCACACATCTATCATGCTGCCATGGTCTCCCCAACAATAGATGACAAGCTTGCATCGGGACCACATCACACATGATTTTATCCCTGTAGTTCCCAATGCTAAATTCAATCATCACTTATTTCACCACCCTTAGTTCACCACACTCACTAAGCCATTGTAAACGATATGGTTTTGGATGCTTTAGAGTGGGTAACTTCAATTGGGAAATCAAGGTTTGGCTCACTATGTTGGTACAACTTCCCGAATCAATAACCATTGAACATACTTGACCTCTCACATGACACCTAGCATGAAAGAGGTTTTCCCTTTGATCATTTTCCACCTCCTCTTCCATGAAATGGTACTCAAGCTTCTCCTAACCACCAAGAACAATTGAGGATCCGCATCCTCCTCGATAGCCTCCTCACAATCAACTTCCTCATCCCCTTCTACTCCCTCATTTTCGGGTTCACTATCTTGCTCATATACCAAGTTACCAACAACAACCAGGGTTCGTTTTGTAGGACAATCTTTAGCAATATGTCCATACCCTTTACAGTTATAGCATTGAGTGGAAGTAGAAGTAGGATTACTCAAGCGAGTTTTAGTAGTACCTTCCAAGTGTGGTGTAGTCTTCTCATATGGCTTCTTCACTTCTTTGCTAGCACTTGCACTTGAAAAGTTTGCATTTGGAGTCTTCCACTCCTTTGGCTTGCTTGTGGTAATAGGAGTGTTGACTTTGGACTTCTGGTGCAAGCAAACCCGAGGGAGAGCTAAACACGAATCAAACGTGGAAGAAAACAAGATAAAAGATAGAAGCAAGACAAATCTTGCTTCGATTCGAAAGAACAGTGAGGAACCTGTCTCAAAGCTCGATCGAATGAAGCTCAAGACGCACCTATGCTATGCAACAATCCTCAAGAAGAACAAGCTTCTTGCAAACTGAATGACCAAGAAGAAATTGTTCGATCGAAGACACCGAATGACACAAGTTCTTAAAATCCCACGTCGGGGTTTGGCTCCATCGGAGACTCACAATAGCATTTGCTATATTTGATAATTCAACAATGACTGCTTTACAATGAAACGTAAATGGAGTATTTATCGACTAGGCTAAGGGTAAAATAGTAAAGAGTCACAAGTGACCAATAAAAATGAGCCACGCAGGGCTGAGCTAAGTGTGTGTTCGGCAGCCTTGACTTCGGTGGTTGGTTGCTTGCTCGAATTCATTTGTCATCGGGCGCTCACTTTACTTCAAACACAATTTGTTGTGTTCGGCTCTGTGCTGCTTGGCGCCAAGAGTTGGTGTTTGGTCACTTTGTCCTCGGGCTCAAATTTGAAGATGACGCCTTCGGTTCTTGAGCCCGGCCACTCAGCTTCGGAGCAATTGCTTTCCTTCGACCAAGCCAAGTGAATGTTAACATCGTGCAGCAGCTTGGCTTGGCTTCGTGTCATTGGCCTCGGTGGGTCGAACACTTGATCAGCACGTGTTCGGGCTGCATCATCCTCCCCTTCTTGAGAAGATTTGTCCTCGAAATCGAGCCCTCTTCTTCCTCCGAAGTTTGACCTACAACACAAGGAGCTAAGTCAGCAACATTAAAGGTGTTGGACACGTTATACTGACCAGGGAGGTTGATCACATAAGCATTGTTGTTGATCTTTCTCAGCACTTGGAATGGACCATCCCCTCGAGGAGCCAATTTTCCTTTCCTTTGGTTCGGAAATCATTCCTTTCGGAAGTGAACCCAAACCCAATCTCCCTTCTTTAATTACAACTTTTTACGCCCCTTGTTTTTCTTTGATGCGACCTTTGCATAAGCTTCCTCGAGGTTTTTCTTCACCTTTCCATGCAACTCGATCAAGGCAGTGGCTCGTCGAGTACCTTCAAAATCAATAACAGAATCTCGAGGCAATGGAGTTAAATCAAGTGGAATCAAAGGATTAAAACCATACACACATTCGAACGGTTTCATATTTATCATTCGATGCACCGTTCGATTGTATGCAAACTTCATCATGGGCAATCGATCTGTCCAGTTTCCGATCTTGCCTTTGGTCATTGCACGAAGCAAAGATCCCAAGGTTCGATTAACTACCTCGGTCTGTCCATCAGTCTGAGGATGATGAGACGTCGAGAATTGATGCAACCCGAAGCCGAACACGTGCTGATAAAGTGTTCGACCCACCGAGGCCAATGGCACGAAGCCAAGCCAAGCTGTTGCACGATGTTCACATTCACTTGGCTTGGCCGAAGGAATGAAATTGCTCCGAAGCTGAGTGGCCGGGCTCAAGAACCGAAGGCGTCATCTTCAAAATTGAACCCGAGGACAAAGTGATCGAACACCAACTCTTGGCGCCGAACAGCACAGAGCCGAACACAACAAATTGTGTTCGAAGTCAAGTGAGCGCCCGATGACAAATGAGTTCGAGCAAGCAACTGAGCACCGAAGTCAAGGCTTCCGAACACAAAGTTAGCTCAGCCCTGCGTGGCTTGTTTTTATTGGTCACTTGTGACCATTTACTATTTTATCCTTAGCCTAGCCTATAAATACTCCATTTACATTTCATTGTAAGGCAGTTATTGTTGAATGCTTAAACATAGCAAGTGCTATTGTGACTCTCCGATGGAGCCAAACCCCGACGTGGGATTTTAAAGAACTTGTGTCATTCGGTGTCTTCGATTGAACATTTTCTTCTTGGTCATTCAGTTTACAAGAAGCTTATTCTTCTTGAGGATTGTTGCATAGCATAGGTGCGTCTTGATTTTCGTTCAATCGAGCTTTGAGACAGGTTCCTCACTGTTCTTTTGAATCGAAGCAAGATTTGTCTTGCTTCTATCTTTTAATTCCTGATTTCTTCCGCGTTTTCTTTGTGTTTAGCCTTCCCTCGGGTTTGCTTGCACCATCTTGGTATCAGAGCACGGTTTGGGCTTGTTTCTACAACCCCAAATCCTGTTCAAGTTATCTTTACTGTTTCTACGAGGCAACGACAACGATCAGATGATGATTTGCCTCGTGCACAAGGGTATCTTTCTAAACTCTAATGATGATTTTTCTAACGATAACCCTTTGCCTAGTGCTATACAAAGTGTTTTGCAGGACTTCAGAGACATGTTTCCCGAAGAAATGCCAGGTGGATTGCCTCCGTTGAGAGAAATCGAGCACCAAATTGACTTCGTACCGGGGTCATAAATCCCCAACAAAGCTGCATACCGGTGTAATCCCGAGGACACCAAAGAGCTCCAAAGGCAGGTTGATGAGTTGCTGAACAAGGGCCTCGTTCGAGAGAGCTTGAGTCCTTGCGCCGTTCATGTTATCCTTGTTCCAAAGAAAGATGGAACATGGCGAATGTGCGTTGATTGCAGTCAACAAAATAACGGTAAAGTATCGCCATCCTATCCCTCGATTAGATGACATGCTAGATGAATTAAGTGGTTCTTCGTGCTTTTCGAAGATCGTTCTTAGGTCCGGTTACCACCAAATCCGAATGAAACCCGGAGACGAGTGGAAAACCGCATTCAAGACCAAGTTCGGTCTCTATGAATGGTTGGTGATGCCTTTTGGCTTATCCAACGCACCGAGCACATTCATGCGACTGATGAACCATGTGCTCAAACCGTTCATAAATAAGTTTGTTGTCGTTTATTTCGATGACATCCTTATTTATAGTTAATCTGTGGATGAACATGTCGAACACCTAAGGCTAGTGCTTGATAAGCTTAGAGAAGAGAAGTTATATGCTAACTTCAAGAAATGTGCCTTTTGTGTCGAACGTGTAGTCTTTCTAGGATTCGTTGTCAGTGCTAATGGTGTCGAAGTCGACGAGGCAAAAGTCGAAGCCATCAAAGATTGGCCAACTCCAACCTCGGTATCACAAGTTCGTAGCTTCCATGGCTTAGCTAGCTTTTACCGAAGGTTTGTTCGTGACTTCAGCACCGTGGCAACTCCTTTAACCGAGCTGGTTAAGAAAGACCATCCATTTATGTGGGGAGAGTCCCAAGAAATGGCTTTCCAAGAGTTGAAACGAAGGGCTTTGCTCTGCCCCGTTGTTGCAACTCCCTGACTTCGGCAAAGCATTCGAAGTTGAGTGTGATGCATCATGAATATGATTGAGGCTCCATTGGCTTGCCTCCAAGAGTACCTACAAAAGAATTCACACAAGTAGAAGAAAAAGATAAAGGGTTAGGGTTAGAATAAGGGGTGTCCTCACTCTTTACGATTCTTTTTCCCTCTTTCTTTTCCCTCATTTTTCTTTCATGGTCGGGTGTAGATTCGGGTGGTGACATCCCACTCACATCACTCAACACATCCTCTCCTTTTTCCACTCGAGGAATGTCACCGGTAACTCCCTTACTCCTCTCAATCTTTTGTCTCTCAAATTCGGGTAAGTTGGGACGAGGCCCAAGAATACCCATAGCCGGAGTAGGTGGACTTTTAACATCGACCCGGAATCTAGGACAAAGAGACTCATCACTTGAGGTCTCTTTCTTCTTTGTTGGTGAACCACTTGGCTTTGGAGCTTGTGGTTTGGGATTCACCTTGTTGACAATTGTCTAACTCTTTTCTTGCACTAGTCCCACCATTGCTTGCGATTGTAGGATTTCTCCTCAATGGTGTCGCACTATTTCTCATATTCGTAGGACTTCTTGTTTGCACTCTTTGAACCATAGGGCTTCTCCTCAATGGTGTCCCTCCATTTCTTATGTTCATGGGCTTGCTTGGTTGTACCTCTTCTTTCCTAAGAAAGAGGAGTTGTAACTTCCCTTGTGCTTGAACACGGTAGCCATCCGCCACTTCTTGGGCGAGCTTAAAGTACCAATTGAAAAGCTAAGGCTTTCACAACATAACATCACATCCCATAAAGGACCTACTTTGCACTCCACTTCTTCTTCAAAGTTCCTTTGTGAAATAACTACCCTAGCCATTCCATCAACACAAGGTATTCCCAACCTTCTTACTACAAGAGGACTAATCAAACTTTCTTCACAGTTATCCACTTGAAGCACATACCCATGATTCCCATCAAGGCTCAGTATGAATTGACACCAATCTCTTTTAGTCATGAATTCATCTACATAACGCCCTTTATACAACCCCTCAATAGAACCTTCACTAGATGGGTACTTCCTCATTTCACCACTACTAGCAACACCATAACCCATAGTGCGACTCATACCATCTCTTCCCTCGGCCTCATTCTCAACCATATCATCCTCCAATAGTTTGATTCGAAAGTCTATTGCCACTATCTTAGCCAAGATGCTCGGAAGGTAGGCTTCAACTAACTCCCTCTCACTTACACCTTTCTCACCACTCCACTTCCCTCATAACCTCCCTTATGGCTCCTTGTACTTGCAAAAGACATTTTAAGAAAGTGCAAAGGTTAGTATAAACAACCTCACTTGCTCTCCCTTACCTTTGGTGGTGGCTCTCAACACTCTTTTAGGGTACACACTCCCAAACCCCTAACCAAAGATGCCCTTATCTCTTTTAGGAACCACAATGGTAAGATCAATCAACTAGTATACCCAAGTAATGGTTCGGAGAGGAGTTTATGTGACTCGATGTACGGAAGCTATTTGTAGTGCGCACTTGAGGCCAAAGAAGTTCTACGACTTTAAGTAAAGCTGCAAGACACATAACACCCTAAAAGCTCAAAGATTAGTGTTAATAAAGTAGGACTAATACCTTAGAAACACTAACGAAGAAGTATGGAAGCGAAACAAGCACCAAAAATCAAGAAAACAAGCTGCCCAAAACAAGCAGTGCACTAGGCGGGGGAGGCCTAGGTGCTAGGCGGGGGGCGCCTGGAATAAAGGCAGCTAGGCGGGGGTGCCTGAGGTTAGGCGAGGCGCCTGGCCATTTCAGCAGAATAGGCAGTGAACAATTCAGGCGGGGCGCCTAGTCTTTGGGCAGGGTGCCTTGCTCTGGAACAGTTCCAACTCGTTCCAAACTTGTTCCAACTCGATTTTCAATCCACAAATTCGACGATTTCACTTTGTTTCACAAAATCAAAGGTACCCAATTGTGTTTTCAACTACTACAATCAATCCCCAATGATTTATATCAATACCAATCCATAACAAATCCAAATAAAGAGATTTCAATCAAATTCAAGGGTTTTTCAATTTTGGGGTTTTTGATTTTTCAACTTTTGATTCTCAACACCAAATCATGTAACAAGGGTACCAAATCAACAGGTAATCATCATAGATCAGTCCCCGATATTAAACAATCAACGGGTAATCAAATCCAATCCACAACATGAATTTATTTGTATTTTTCACTTTTTCAATTTTTTTGTTTTTTCCTTCTTTCCTCCAAGAACAAGAACAACAATAACAATAAACTAAACTAAAGATAGGGTGAACAAGGAATGAGGATTCGTAAAAATGAAATCCGATCCTTGCTCTGATACCAAACTGATGCAGGGTAAACAAGCGGAAGCAATAAGATAGACGCGGAAGCAAGTAATCACAAGATAACAAGAAAATAGGGATGGGGAAGAACAAAAATAGAAGAAAAGAATGGATAGACGATTCAAACCATGAATGAATATCCGAGAGAGGAAGGGAAACTTGAACCATACAAGGAATCCGTACTAGTGACGAATCTCCATAGGTTCCAAGCAAAGAGATAATCCGAAGCTTCAAACTTCAACAAGAAGAAGGCCTTGCCTCTCTTTCTATGTCTATTCTTCAAATCTAGGTAAGCTAGTAAAATGAAATGAATAAGGCTCCTATTTATAGTCTTTCCTAAGACTATGTAAAAATGACATAAAAGCCCCCACAAGTCTCGTCTTGGATTGTACAGGGGGTTGGCGGGGGCGCCTGCAGCTAGGCGGGGCGCCTGGAGCTAGGTGGGGCTCCTTGCCTAGGATTGTGCCAGGCGCCCGCTTGAGGAACTAGGCGGGGCGCCTTAGTACTGAGGCAGAATCCAATCGAGGCGGGGCGCCTGGGATGTAGGCTGGGCACCTAGGCCTGTAGTCAACTCCTTGATCTTCAAAATGCTCCCGAATGACCTATACTATGCAACCACCCTCGAGTCACAGCAGGGACTCGCAAGTAGAATGATCGGGTGTCGGTTCGAGACTCAACTAGGATCCGCTAGTGAATTTCAAGCCAAACAAAGAGGGTTTCTTCATAACAAGAGATAAACTCTATTCTTCATTCATAAGATTCAAAGGTAAGCTAAGGTTTGAAGAGATTATGTGAAGTATTTATAGACTTCACTTACACATAATGAAACTCCTAAAATACCCCCAAAGTGGGTTAAAATAATAAAGGCCACGTAGGGCTATAATAGTCAAAGCATAGCATAAAAACTAGCAAAATCCGCAAGGCTTCCAGAACTGGGCAATCCGCCCCTTGGTACTAGGCGCCCCGCCTCTGCATAAGGGTGGAGATTCACCCTGGAGACTAGGCGGTCCGCCTGGTGAGTAGGCGGAGCAAAATCCAGAGAGTGAGCATCAAGTAGGCTGTCCGCCCGTTGGAGTAGGCGGTCCGCCCCTTCCTGGAACTTCTTGAAATGCTTCCAAATGTGCCCCCGATGCCTCTCCATGTGGCCTATGTGGTCCTCCATCCATAGCACTCCAAAGCATGATCTTTAAGTCGCTCTCGGAGCCTTCTTCCATGTCCTTCTAAGTCAAGTGGAGATGAGTGTCTTGAATCAACTTGGCTTGACTCCTAGTGAACGGCCTTGAGGTAGTATGCCCCGCATCAGAGTCAAAGGTCTAAGCACATACTTCCTCCCATCTTGCTTGACCGTGTAGGAGTTGGTCCTACCATCATGAACCACACATCTATCATGTTGCCATGGTCTCCCCAACAATAGATGACAAGCTTGCATCGGGACCACATCACACATGATTTTATCCCTATAGTTCCCAATGCTAAATTCAATCATCACTTGTTTCACCACCCTTAGTTCACCACACTCACTAAGCCATTGTAAACGATATGGTTTTGGATGCTTTAGAGTGGGTAACTTCAATTGGGAAATCAAGGTTTGGCTCACTATGTTGGTACAACTTCCCGAATCAATAACCATTGAAAATACTTGACCTCTCACATGACACCTAGCATGAAAGAGGTTTTTCCTTTGATCATTTTCCACCTCCTCTTCCATGAAAATGGTACTCAAGCTTCTCCTAACCACCAAGAACAATTGAGGATTTGAATCCTCCTCTATAGCCTCCTCACAATCAACTTCCTCATCCCCCCTCTACTCCCTCATTTTCGGGTTCACTATCTTGCTCATATACCAAGTTACCAACAACAACCAGGGTTCGTTTTGTAGGACGATCTTTAGCAATATGTCCATACCCTTTACAGTTATAGCATTGAGTGGAAGTAAAAGTAGGATTACTCAAGCGATTTTTAGAAGTACCTTCCAAGTGTGGTGTAGTCTTCTCATATGGCTTCTTCACTTCTTTGCTAGCACTTGCACTTGAAAAGTTTGCATTTGGAGTCTTCCACTCCTTTGGCTTGCTTGTGGTAATAGGAGTGTTGCCTTTGGACTTCTGGTGCAAGCAAACCCGAGGGAGAGCTAAACACGAATCAAACGTGGAAGAAAACAAGATAAAAGATAGAAGCAAGACAAATCTTGCTTCGATTCGAAAGAACAGTGAGGAACCTGTCTCAAAGCTCGATCGAATGAAGGTCAAGACGCACCTATGCTATGTAACAATCCTCAAGAAGAACAAGCTTCTTGCAAACTGAATGACCAAGAAGAAATTGTTCGATCGAAGACACCGAATGACACAAGTTCTTAAAATCCCACGTCGGGGTTTGGCTCCATCGGAGACTCACAATAGCATTTGCTATATTTGATAATTCAACAATGACTGCTTTACAATGAAACGTAAATGGAGTATTTATCGACTAGGCTAAGGGTAAAACAGTAAAGAGTCACAAGTGACAAATAAAAATGAGCCACGCAGGGCTGAGCTAAGTGTGTGTTCGGCAGCCTTGACTTCGGTGCTTGGTTGCTTGCTCAAATTCATTTGTCATCGGGCGCTCACTTGACTTCGAACACAATTTGTTGTGTTCTGCTCTATGCTGCTTGGCGTCAAGATTTGGTGTTTGGTCACTTTGTCCTCGGGCTCAAATTTGAAGATGACACCTTCGGTTCTTGAGCCCGGCCACTCAGCTTCGGAGCAATTGCTCTCCTTCGACCAAGCCAAGTTAATGTGAACATCGTGCAGCAGCTTGGCTTGGCTTCGTGTCATTGGCCTCGGTGGGTCGAACACTTGATCAGCACGTGTTAAGGCTGCATTATCCTCCCCTTCTTGAGAAGATTTGTCCTCTAAATGGAGCCCTCTTCTTCCTCCGAAGTTTGACCTACAACACAAGGAGCTAAGTCAGCAACATTAAAGGTGTTGGACACGTTATAATCACCAGGGAGGTTGATCACATAAGCATTGTTGTTGATCTTGCTCAGCACTTGGAATGGACCATCCCCTAGAGGAGCCAATTTTTCTTTCCTTTGGTTCGGAAATCGTTCCTTTCGGAAGTGAACCCAAACCAAATCTCCCTTCTTTAATTACAACTTTTTACGCCCCTTGTTTTTCTTTGATGCGACATTTGCATAAGCTTCCTCGAGGTTTTTCTTCACCTTTCCATGCAACTCGATCAAGGCAGTGGCTCGTCGAGTACCTTCAAAATCAATAACA
This sequence comes from Petunia x hybrida, assembly GCA_037355625.1. NCBI lineage: Eukaryota > Viridiplantae > Streptophyta > Magnoliopsida > Solanales > Solanaceae > Petunia > Petunia x hybrida. Next base: position 173,158 of record JBBBVM010000534.1, read on the forward strand.
GAATCTCGAGGCAATGGAGTTAAATCAAGTGGAATCAAAGGATTAAAACCATACACACATTCGAACAGTGTCATATTTATCATTCGATGCACCGTTCGATTGTATGCAAACTCCATCATGGGCAATCGATCTGTCCAGTTTCCGATCTTTCCTTTGGTCATTGCACGAAGCAAAAATCCCAAGGTTCGATTAACTACCTCGGTCTGTCCATCAGTCTGAGGATGATGAGACGTCGAGAATTGATGCAACCCGAAGCCGAACACGTGCTGATCAAGTGTTCGACCCACCGAGGCCAATGGCACGAAGCCAAGCCAAGCTGCTGCACGATGTTCACATTCACTTGGCTTGGCCGAAGGAAAGCAATTGCTGCGAAGCTAAGTGGCCGAGCTCAAGAAACGAAGGCGTCATCTTCAAAATTGAACCCGAGGACAAAGTGACCGAACACCAACTCTTGGCGCCGAACAGCACAGAGCCGAACACAACAAATTGTGTTCGAAGCCAAGTGAGCGCCCGATGACAAATGAGTTCGAGCAAGCAACTGAGCACCGAAGTCAAGGCTTCCGAACACAAAGTTAGCTCAGCCCTGCGTGGCTTGGTTTTATTGGTCACTTGTGACCATTTACTATTTTATCCTTAGCCTAGCCTATAAATACTCCATTTACATTTCATTGTAAGGCAGTTATTGTTGAATGCTTAAACATAGCAAGTGCTATTGTGACTCTCCGATGGAGCCAAACCCCGACGTGGGATTTTAAAGAACTTGTGTCATTCGGTGTCTTCGATTGAACATTTTCTTCTTGGTCATTCAGTTTACAAGAAGCTTATTCTTCTTGAGGATTGTTGCATAGCATAGGTGCGTCTTGATTTTCGTTCAATCGAGCTTTGAGACAGGTTCCTCACTGTTCTTTTGAATCGAAGCAAGATTTGTCTTGCTTCTATCTTTTAATTCCTGATTTCTTCCGCGTTTTCTTTGTGTTTAGCTTTCCCTCGGGTTTGCTTGCACCATCTTGGTATCAGAGCACGGTTTGGGCTTGTTTCTACAACCCCAAATCCTGTTCAAGTTATCTTTATTGTTTCTACGAGGCAACGACAACGATCAGATGATGATTTGCCTCGTGCACAAGGGTATCTTTCTAAACTCTAATGATGATTTTTCTAATGATAACTCTTTGCCTAGTGCTGTACAAAGTGTTTTGCAGGACTTCGGAGACATGTTTCCCGAAGAAATGCCAGGTGGATTGCCTCCGTTGAGAGGAATCGAGAACCAAATTGACTTCGTACCGGGGTCACAAATCCCCAACAAACCTGCATACCGGTGTAATCCCGAGGACACCAAAGAGCTCCAAAGGCAGGTTGATGAGTTGCTGAACAAGGGCCTCGTTCGAGAGAGCTTGAGTCCTTGCGCCGTTCATGTTATCCTTGTTCCAAAGAAAGATGGAACATGGCGAATGTGCGTTGATTGCCGAGCAGTCAACAAAATAATGGTAAAGTATCGTCATCCTATCCCTCGATTAGATGACATGCTAGATGAATTAAGTGGTTCTTCGTGCTTTTCGAAGATCGATCTTAGGTCCGGTTACCACCAAATCCGAATGAAACCCAGAGACGAGTGGAAAACCGCATTCAAGACCAAGTTTGGTCTCTATGAATGGTTGGTGATGCCTTTTGGCTTATCCAACGCACCGAGCATATTCATGCGACTGATGAACCATGTGCTCAAACCGTTCATAAATAAGTTTGTTGTCGTTTATTTCGATGACATCCTTATTTATAGTTAATTTGTGGATGAACATGTCGAACACCTAAGGCTAGTGCTTGATAAGCTTTGAGAAGAGAAGTTATATGCTAACTTCATGAAATGTGCCTTTTGTGTCGAACGTGTAGTCTTTCTAGGATTCGTTGTCAGTGCTAATGGTGTCGAAGTCGACGAGGCAAAAGTCGAAGACATCAAAGATTGGCCAACTCCAACCTCGGTATCACAAGTTCGTAACTTCCATGGCTTAGCTAGCTTTTACCGAAGGTTTGTTCGTGACTTAGCACCGTGGCAGCTCCTTTAACCGAGCTGGTTAAGAAAGACCATCCATTTATGTGGGGAGAGTCCCAAGAAAGGGCTTTTCAAGAGTTGAAACGAAGGCTTTGCTCTGCCCCGTTGTTGCAACTCTCTGACTTCGGCAAAGCATTCGAAGTCGAGTGTGATACATCTGGAGTTGGGATCGGAGGAGTTCTGATGCAAGAATCGAAGCCGATCGCTTACTTTAGCGAAAAGCTTAAGGGTGCAACCTTGAACTACTCTACGTATGACAAGGAGTTGTATGCCCTCGTTCGAGCACTCGCCCATTGGCAGCATTATTTGTGGCCTCGAGAGTTTGTGATTAAAAGTTATCATGAATCTTTGAAACATCTCAGAGGTCAGGAGAAATTGAACCGAAGGCATGCCAAGTGGGTTGAATTCATTGAAAGTTTTCCCTATGTAATTCATTACAAAAAGGGAAAAGACAATGTCGTGGCCGATGCACTATCAAGGAAATTTGCCCTGGCGACCACTCTCGCCTCTAGGCTTATGGGATTCGAAAGCATCAAGCTGATGTACGTTGACGATCCCAAGTTAAAATGCGTTCGAGACGCAATCTTGAGTGGCCGAAGAGTTGAGAAATATCAGTGGCACAATGGCTACCTCTTCAAGAATGGGAGGGTTTGTGTGCCAGTGTCATCACGGAGAGAGCTCTTAGTTCGAGAAGCTCACTCCGGAGGCTTGATGGGATACTTCGGTGTCAACAAAACTCTTGGTAGTTTGACCGACCAGTTCCATTGGCCAAAAAAGCGATGAGATGTGGAAAAACATTGCAACACTTGTCTCATTTGCAGGAAAGCTAAATCAAAGTCCAACCCTCATGGATTCTACACCCCGTTGCCGGTGCCTGATCTACCTTGGGTTGATATATCCATGAACTTTGTCTTGGGATACCAAGATCGGGGGGAGGACATGATAGCATCTTCGTTGTCGTGGATCGATTTTCTAAAATGGCTCACTTTATTCATTGTAAGAAATGTGATGATGCGCAACATGTAGCTACATTGTTTATTTCTCATGTGTTAAAATTGCATGGTGCGCCTCGTACTATAGTGAGTTATCGAGACTCAAAGTTCTTGAGTCATTTTTGGAAATGTTTGTGGGCATCAAATTACTATTCTCGACGTCTCACCATCCTCAGACTGATGGACAGACCGAGGTAGTTAACCGAACCTTGGGATCTTTGCTTCGTGCAATGACCAAAGGTAAGGTTGGAAACTGGGCAGATCGTTTTCCCATGATGGAGTTTGCATACAATCGAACGGTGCATCGAGTGATAAATATAACCCCATTCGAATGTGTGTATGGTTTTAATCCTTTGATTCCGCTTGATTTAACCCCATTGCCTCGAGATTCTATTATTGATTTTGAAGGTACTCGGCGAGCCACTGCCTTGATCGAGTTGCATGCAAAAGTGAAGAAGAACCTCGAGGAAGCTTATGCAAAGGTCGTATCAAAGAAAAACAAGGGGCAAAAAAGTTGGAATTAAAGAAGGGAGATTGGGTTTGGGTTCACTTTCGAAAGGAACGCTTCCCGAACCAAAGGAAAGGAAAGTTGGCTCCTCGAGGGGATGGTCCATTCCAAGTGCTAAGCAAGATCAACAACAATGCTTATGTGATCGACCTCCCTGGTGAGTATAACATGTCCAATACCTTTAATGTTGCTGACTTAGCTCCTTGTGTTCTAGGTCAAACTTCGGAGGAAGAAGAGCGCTCGATTTCGAGGACGAAATCTTCTCAAGAAGGGGAGGATGATGCAGGCCGAAGCCAAACACGTGCTGATCAAGTGTTCGACCCAACGAGGCCAATGACATGAAGCCAAGCCAAGCCAAGCCAAGCTGCTGCACGATGTTCACATTCACTTGGCTTGGCCGAAGGAAAGTAATTGCTCCGAAGCTGAGTGGCCGGGCTCAAGAACCGAAGGCGTCATCTTCAAAATTGAACCCGAGGACAAAGTGACCGAACAATACCAACTCCGGACGCATCACACTCGACTTGGAATGCTTTGCCGAAGTCAGGGAGTTACAATAACGGGGCAGAGCACAGCCTCCATTTTAACTCTTGGAAAGCCCTCTCTTGAGACTCTCCCCACACAAAAGGATGGTCTTTCTTAACCAGCTCGGTTAAAGGAGCTGCCACGGTGCTAAAGTCACGAACAAACCTTCGGTAAAAGCTAGCTAAGCCATGGAAGCTACGAACTTGTGATACCGAGGTTGGAGTTGGCCAATCTTTGATGGCTTCGACTTTAGATTCGTCGACTTCGACCCCATTAGCACTGACAACGAATCCTAGAAAGACTACACGTTCGACACAAAAGGCACATTTCTTGAAGTTAGCATATAACTTCTCTTCTCTAAGCTTATCAAGTACTAGCCTTAGATGTTCAACATGTTCATCCACAGATTTGCTATAAATAAGGATGTCATCGAAATAAGCGACAACAAGCTTATTTATGAACGGTTTGAGCACATGGTTCATCAGTCGCATGAATGTGCTCGGTGCATTGGATAAGCCAAAGGGCATCACCAACCATTCATAGAGACTGAATTTAGTCTTGAATGCGGTTTTTCATTCGTCTCCGGGTTTCATTCGGATATGATGGTAACCGGACCTGAGGTCTATCTTCGTAAAGCATGAAGAACCACTTAACTCGTCTAGCATGTCATCTAATCGAGGGATAGGATGACGATACTTTACCGTTATTTTGTTGACTGCTCGGCAATCAATGCACATTCGCCACGTTCCATCTTTCTTCGGGACAAGAATAACTGGAACGACGCAAGGACTCAAGCTCTCTCGAACAAGGCCCTTGTTCAGCAACTCATCAACCTGCCTTTGGAGCTCTTTGGTGTCTTCGGGATTACACCGGTATGCAGGTTTGTTGGGGATTTGAGACCCTGGTACGAAGTCAATTTGGTGCTTGATTCCTATCAATAGAGTTAATCCACCTGGCATTTCTTCGGGAAATATGTCTCCGAAGTCCTGCAAAACACTTTGTACAGCACTAGGCAAAGGGTTATCCTTAGAAAAATCATCATTAGAGTTTAGAAAGATACCCTTGTGCACGAGGCAAATCATCATCTGATCGTTGTCGTTGCCTCGTAGATACTCACCCGGTTGCATGATTGCACAAATACCTCTTACTTCGGGTGGTGAATGAATATCTTCTGCCACAATTTTTGTTCCCATCGGAAGTTTTGCTTTGGCAACTTCTTTCAATTCTTGATGCAGCCCGAACACGTGCTGATCAAGTGTTCGATCCACCGAGGAGACCAATGACACGAAGCCAAGCCACGCTGCTGCACGATGTGCACATTCACTTGGCCTGGCCGAAGAAAAGCAATTGCTCCGAAGCTGAGTGGCCGGGCTCAAAAACCGAGGGCGTGATCTTCAAATTTGAGCCCGAGGACAAAGTGACCGAACAGCAACAAATTGTGTTCGAAGACAAGTAAGCGCCCGAGGACAACGAGTTCGTGCAAGCAACCGTGCACCGAAGTCAAGGCTGCCGAACACACTTAGCTCAGCCCTGCGTGGGTTGTTTTTATTTTTCATTTGTGACTATTTACTACCTTATCCTTAGCATAGTCTACAAATACTCTATTCTCATTTCATTGTAGATGAACCAGTTTTAGTTATATGAAAAACATAGCAAGTGCTATTGTGAGTCTCCGATGGAGCCAAACCCCGACGTGGGCTTTTAAAGAACTTGTGTCAATCGGTGTTATTCGTTTGAACAATTTCTTGTTGATCATTCAATTTGCAAGAAGCGGGTCTTTCTTAAGGATTGTTGTATAGTATAGGTGCGTCTTGATTTCCCTTCGATCGAGCTTTGAGACAGGTTCCTCACTGTTCTTTCGAATCGAAGCAAGATTTGTCTTGCTTCTATCTTTACTTTTCTAGTTGTTTTCTTCCGCGCAACGTGTTTAGCATTTCCCTCGGGTTTGCTTGCACCCTCTTGGTATCAGAGCACGGTTTGGGCTTGTTTCTACAACCCCAAATCCTATTCATCTTTACTTTTCGTGCATTTGTGTCTTTGTTTTCCGTTTCGTGTTCTTGTGTTTGATTGTTGTTATTGTACATATGATTGTTGTTACTGTACAAAAAAAAAAAGGGGTAGAAAAAGAAAATTCAAAAATTGTGTTTGATTGTTGGTTGTTTTGATTAAACAACCATTGATTCTTGTTCTCCATTGTTTCCTGATTCCAACAAGTACCCGACGTACAACTTTCGTGACAAGGGTTTCTTGGTGAAATTTTGGACTGTTTTGGAACTTGGTGGTGACAGGAACTCGAACCCCAGCGTGTTTTGGATGAAACTGATGAAGATTGGTGGTTCTTGGGTGATTTGGGTTTGTTTTGCGCTTGAATTCGAAGTTCTGTGTTTGAATTGTTGTCCGTACGCCAAAAATTGTTACGATTTGTAACAGTGTACGACACGAAGGAGCTGAATCTTGGGTCAAGAACTTTGAACTGAAATTCCTCCGTTGTTGTTGGAACCGGAGTTGAAAGAAGCAACCCAGGTCTGTTGATGTTCGTGGTTATTGAACGAAGCTAAAATTTGTCCGTACGCCGGAGCAAAACTTCACTGTTCCATTGAAGAAGAAAAGGGGTAAAATTTTAAAATCCAAAAACCCCAGGTGAAAAATTGTCGGCTGAAAAAGGGAATTGGATAAGGTAAAACTCTATCCGTACCAAGGAGGGACCACTCTTGTACGGACAAGAGTTGGTGTGTTCGAAAAGATTCCAAAAGGGAATCAAAGGGTAGATTCTCCTAGGTTTTCACTTTTCTTCTGTCCGAAAATTCTAGTTAGTGGATCTTTTGAGTAATTCTTCCTACTCGAGGTCGTACTAACTCATTTGAGCTTACAGAAACTCGTGCGTGGGGTGACCGAAGTCCAACTTCGTAGAAATTTCTTTGACTTCCCGAAGCGCAAGAGTAAATAGCTGTCCGTTCCATTGAGTCAAATCATCTCACTCTTCCCGAAGTAAGACATTGCAACTTGTCAAATTCGAGGGAATTGAGAGAAGTTGATCAACCAAGGAAGCCATTGGCTGCAAGTTCTTGAGTGACCAAAACCGAACCCATAAATTGAGTGGAACCGAGTGCCACCCATCAAAGGTGAGGGAGTGTGTGAGGTGATTTCTAACCTTTAACATTTGTTTGGTCTTTGATTTGTGTAGGTACCATGGCTGGGAATGGAGGCGAAGAAAAGGCATTGAGAAGCCCGAGGTGTCGTTAGCCGATCTCATGGCTGCGATACAAGGCATCAGTGCCGAAGTAAGAGGAGTGAGTGCTCGAGTAGCTAACCTCGAGCAAGGGAGTGTGTCCGTGGCCATGCATGGGTCTGGCGCTGGAACAAGTAGCTCCACTCCAATGAAACCTGAGCTGTATGCTGAGCTTGTTCGACAACATCAGTTGACAAGTGAAGAAATTCGAAGAGAACTCAACTTGGGCAATCCCCAAGCTGGCTATCAAAACTTGGGCATTCCCCGAGGAGAAAGGATACCACTTCCAAAGGCCCGAAGAGACCTTGGAGCCGTTGTCGAAGAGGTTGATGAAGAGGAATTTCCCAAGGACGAATATGAGCATGAGCCGCCATTCACTCAACGAAGGCAAGCTCACCGAGGTCGTGGAAATTTCCGAGGTCGAGGTCGAGGCCGAGGCGCAAATGTTGAACGACATATTTAGCGTGAGGCTGATGATCGCTATGATGAGTATCCCGAACAAGTTCGTGGTGGTCGAGACTCAAACTTGAGCAGCGTCAAAATCACTATTCCACCCTTTAAAGGAACTAGTGATCCAGATGAATATCTTGAATGGAAGCTTAAAATGGAGCGCATCTTCGAAACCAATGAGATGACCGAAAAGAGAAAATCTGCCCATGCCATTGCTTCATTCGAAGCGTATGCATCTACATGGTGGGAAGCTGACAAAAGGCATAGACGAAGGAATGCCTATCCCGAAGTCATTACTTGGCCACAGTTGAAAAGAGCAATGGATGCTAAGTATTTGAGTGCTAAGTATAGGCAAACTCAATTACAAAAGCTCTATGAGCTAAAGCAAGGGTCCAAGTCAGTTCAAGAGTATCATGATGAGTTCGAAAAGGTTCGATTGAATCTTGATCAGGTAGAAGATGAAGAGCAAGCCACCATTCGATTCAAAAATGGCTTGGCTCGGGATGTGTCATCTCAATTGAGGTTACACGTGTACCACACGTTGGAAGATCTGTTCGAAGCTGCTACCGAAGCTGAGAAATTGGTAAAGGAAGATAAGGCAAACCGGTATCGAGGAGTCACTACTTCTACTCCTTTGAACCGAGGAAAAGAATGGAAGAATCCTAGCCAAACAAGTGCCAACGCTGCTCGAGATTCGAAGAGACCCTTCGAGAGGGGTGTGATCTTTAACCAATCCAGGGAAGTGGGAGGTAAAGTTCAACTCAACTCTCCTAGTGCTTCAAATATTCAGTGTCACAAATACAAGGGTTATGGTCACATGGCAAAAGAGTGTCCAACTCGCAAAGTCATGCTTCTGCTTGAAGATGCAACCGTCCATGAGCAAGCGAGTGACACCGAGGAGGAATTTATCGAGGAGGCTGGCCGAGCTGAAGGTGATGATGATCATGAGGCTGCCGAAGCTGATCATCCGGAAATGTTTCTTGTGGTTCGAAGGAATTTGAGCTGCATGACTCTTGAAGAAGAGGACAACCAAAGAGAAAATGTCTTCCATGCCTGATGTCGAGTGAGGGGAAAGGTGTGTTCGATGATCATTGAGTCTGGTAGTTGTGCAAATGTGGTGAGCCAAACCTTGGTTTCACAAATGGGACTATCTACGTTGAAGCATCCCCACCCTTACAAATTACAATGGCTGAATGAGTGTGGAAAATTGAGGGTTGTCAAACAAGTGTGGATCAAGTTTAGAATTGGCGAATATCAAGATGAAATGATACTCGATGTGGTGCCGATGCAAGCTTGTCATTTGCTATTGGGAAGACCATGGCAGTATGACCGGTCAGTTGTTCACAATGGAAGATCCAACACTTACACTGTAAAGCTCGAAGGGAAGAGTTTCATACTCAAACCCTTGTCTCCAAAGCAAGTAACGGAGGACTATAAACGGATGAAAGAATTGAAAGAAGCGGCCAAAGCTAAGCTTCCGATGGGAGCAAAATTGGGAACCGAAGACACACACTCACTGGCCGAATTGAAAGGAATCTGTGCAATCGTACAACCGGGTGAGTTTCTACGAGGCAACGACAACGATCAGATGATGATCTGCCTCGTGCACAAGGGTATCTTTCTAAACTCTAATGAAGATTTTTCTAACGATAACCCTTTGCCTAGTGCTGTACAAAGTGTTTTGCAGGACTTCAGAGACATATTTCCCGAGGAAATGGCAGGTGGATTACCTCTGTTGAGAGGAATCGAGCACCAAATTGACTTCGTACCGGGGTTTCAAATCCCCAACAAACCTGCATACTGGTGTAATCCCGAAGACACCAAAGAGCTCCAAAGGCAGGTTGATGAGTTGGTGAACATGGGCCTTGTTCGAGAGAGCTTGAGTCCTTGCGCCGTTCCTGTTATACTTGTCCCAAAGAAATATGAAACATGGCGAATGTGTGTTGATTGCTGAGCAGTCAACAAAATAACGGTAAAGTATCGTCATCCTATCCCTCGATTAGATGACATGCTAGACGAATTGAGTGGTTCTTCATGCTTTACGAAGATAGACCTCAGGTCCGATTACCACCAAATCCGAATAAAACCCGGAGACGAGTGGAAAACGGCATTCATGACCAAATTCGGTCTCTATGAATGGTTGGTGATGCCTTTTGGCTTATCCAACGCGCCGAGCACATTCATGCGACTGATGAACCATGTGCTCAAACCATTTATAAATAAGTTTGTTGTCGTGTACTTCGATGACATACTTGTTTATAGTAAATCTGTGGATGAACATGTTACACACCTAAGGCTAGTGCTTGATAAGCTTCGAGAAGAGAAGTTATATGCTAACTTCAAGAAGTGTGCCTTTTGTGTCGAGCATGTAGTCTTTTTAGGATTCGTTGTCAGTGCTAATGGTGTCGAAGTCGACGAGTCAAAAGTCGAAGCCATCAAAGATTGGCCAACTCCAACCTCGGTATCACAAGTTCGTAGCTTCCATGGCTTAGCTAGCTTTTACCGAAGGTTTGTTCGTGACTTTAGCACCGTGGCAACTCCTTTAACCGAGCTGGTTAAGAAAGACCATCCATTTATGTGGGGAGAGTCCCAAGAAAGGGCTTTCCAAGAGTTAAAACGGAGGCTTTGCTCTGCCCCGTTGTTGCAACTCCCTGACTTCGGCAAAGCATTCCAAGTCGAGTGTGATGCATCTGGAGTTGGGATCGGAGGAGTGCTGATGCAAGAATCGAAGCCGATCGCTTACTTTAGCGAAAAGCTTAAGGGTGCAACCTTGAACTACTCTATGTATGACAAGGAGTTGTATGCCCTCGTTCGAGCACTCGCCCATTGGCAGCATTATTTGTGGCCTCGAGAATTTGTGATTAAAAGTGATCACGAGTCCTTGAAGCATCTCCGAGGGCAGGAGAAACTAAACCGAAGGCATGCCAAGTGGGTAGAATTCATTGAAAGCTTTCCCTATGTAATTCATTACAAAAAGGGGAAAGATAATGTTGTGACCGATGTACTATCAAGGAAATTTTCCTTAGCAACCACTCTCGCCTCAAGGCTCATGGGATTTGAAAGCATCAAGTCGATGTATGAGGACGATCCCAAGCTGAAATGCGTTCGTGAAGCAATCTTGAGTGGCCGAAGGGTTGAGAAATATCAGTGGCACGATGGCTACCTCTTCAAGAATGGGAGGGTTTGTGTGCCAGTGTCATCGTAGAGAGAGCTCTTAGTTCGAGAAGCTCACTCTTGGTATCTTAACCGAGCAGTTCCATTGGCCCAAGATGCGACGAGATGTGGAAAAACTTTGCAACGCTTGTCTCGTTTGCAAGAAAGCTAAATCGATGTCCAACCCTCATGGTTTGTATACCCCGTTGCCTGTGCCTAATCGACCTTGGGTTGATATATCCATGGACTTTGTGTTGGGATTACCGAGGTCGGGGGGAGGACATGATAGCATCTTTGTTGTTGTTGACCGTTTTTAAAAAATGGGTCACTTTATTCCTTGCAAAAAATGTAATGATTCACAACATGTAGCTACTTTATTTGTTTCTCATGTGTTGAAATTGCATGGTGTGCCTCGTACTATTGTGAGTGATCGAGACTCAAAATTCTTGAGTCATTTTTGGAAATGTTTGTGGGGTGCCCTCGGCACCAAGTTATTATTCTCGACGTCTCACCATCCTCAGACTGATGGACAGACCGAGGTAGTAAACCGAACCTTGGGATCTTTGCTTCGAGCAATGACCAAAGGCAAGGTTGGAAACTGGGCTGATCGTTTGCCCATGATGGAGTTTGCATACAATCGAACGGTGCATAGAATGATCAATATGACCCCGTTCGAATGTGTGAAGGGTTTTAATCCTTTGATTCCACTTGATTTAACCCCATTGCCTCGAGATTCTGTTTTTGATTTTGAAGGTACTCGGCGAACCACTGCCCTGCTCGAGTTGCATGCAAAGGTGAAGAAGAACCTCGAGGAAGCTTATGCAAAGGTTGCATTGAAGAAAAACAAGGGACGTAAAAGGTTGGAATTAAAGAAGGGGGATTGGGTTTGGGTTCACTTCCGAAAGGAACGCTTGATAAGAATCAAAATGCGGAAAGTAAAAGGATAAGAACGAGACGTATCTCGATCTCTAATCCCAAGTAGCAACGGAGAACTTGTTCCGTTACACCCCGGGAGAAGGACAAGAACACCTACGCTAGGCAACTACCCTCGAGCTAACGCGAGCACGCAAGTAGAATGGTCGGAGAGGAAAAGCATTCATCTAGATCCGCTAGAAGAACTACAAGTCCAAAATCAAAGGGTTTCATTCAATAACCAAGAGCCTTGCTCATGTTCAATGTTTAACATTCATCAACTATCATAAACTAAGTGTAAATAGGCTAAGCATGGATATTTATAGTGTTCCCAAGCTAGCAAAATGACTAAAATACCCTTACTAATAAGGTTCACAAACATAGGCCACGTAGGGCAAAACGGTAAAATAAACATAGGCCTTCACAGCTGGGAGGGGCGCCTGGACTGTAGGAGGGGTGCCTGGCATTGCAGGTAGCTAGGCGGGGCGCCTGGCTAGGCGGGGCGCCTGGCTTGCCTGGGCCTAGGCGGGGCGCCTGGGTGCTTTCCAGTGTCTTAGGCAGTGAGCAGGCTAGGCGGGGCGCCTGGCTCAGGCGGGGCGCCTGGCCCTTCTGTGCCGGATTCTTCCTTAGGCGTGAGGCCTAGTTTGAGCACCCAAAATGGCTTCCACTCGTTTCCTTCTTCAAGGCCTCTCCTCACCAAGTGTAAATGGACTCCTTGGATCTCCTTGGCTTGACTCCGAGTGAAGGGTCTTGTGGGGGTTTGGGTCTTACCATCCTCCCCTTCTTGAGAGGATTTCGTCCTCGAAATTGAAGCATCACTCACGACCTCTTCATCATCATTCATGACCTCGTCATTACCTACATCCAAAGGAACCAAGTCACAAACATTGAAAGTATTAGAAACTTGATACTCACTTGGCAAGTCGACCACATATGCATTGTTGTTTATCTTTGAAAGCACTTGGAATGGGCCATCTCCCCGGGGTGCCAACTTCCCTTTTCTAAGGTTTGGAAACCTTTCTTTCCGGAAGTGCACCCACACATAGTCTCCCTTCTTGAGTTCCACCTTCTTGCGGCCTTTGTTTTTCTTGGAGGCAACCTTAGCATAAGCTTCCTCCAAATTCTTCTTGGCCTTAGCATGTAGCTCCATCAAAGCCTTGGCTCTAGCTTTTCCTTCAAAATTAACAACCATTTCCCTTGGAAAAGGGGTTAGATCAAGGGGAATCAAGGGATTAAAACCATACACACATTCAAAAGGAGTCATGCCAATCATGCTATGCAATGTACGATTGTAGGCAAACTCCATTATAGGCAATCTATCAATCCACGTCCCGGCCTTACCTCGGGTCATGGCCCTAAGGAGAGCACCTAAGGTTCGGTTGACCACTTCGGTTTGGCCATCGGTTTGCGGGTGGTGGGACGTGGAAAACAAGAGCTTGGTGCCTAAAGCACCCCATAAACTTCGCCAAAAATGGCTTAGGAACTTAGGGTCCCTATCACTCACTATAGTTTGAGGCACACCATGTAGCTTCAAAACATTTTCAACAAACAAGGAAGCTACATGTTGGGCGTCATCACATTTTTTGCACGGAATGAAATGAGCCATCTTTGAGAACCTATCCACAACAACAAAGATGCTATCGTGGCCCCCCCTAGTCCTTGGTAATCCCATGACAAAGTCCATTGATATATCCAACCACGGACTAGTAGGTACGGGGAGTGGGGTGTATAACCCATGAGGGTGGGACTTAGATTTGGCACGCTTGCACTCAAGGCAATTAGTGCAAAACTTCTCCACATGCACCCTCATCTTCGGCCAATAGAATTGTTCTTGAAGAACGGCCAAAGTCTTTCTTACCCCAAAGTGACCCATGAGTCCTCCACAATGTGCCTCTTGCACAAGCAATTCCCTCCATGAGGACTCGGGTATGCACACTCTACCATTTTTAAAGATGAATCCATTAGACCATTGGTATTTTTCAACTCTCTCCCCTTTCTCTAGAGCATCATGGACACTCTTTAGCTTTGGATCATGAGCATACATCAATTTGATGCTCTCGAATCCCATGAGCTTAGAGGTGAGAGTGGTGGCTAATGCGAACTTTATAGAAAGCGCATCCGCCACGACATTGTCCTTCCCTTTCTTGTATTGGATCACATAGGGAAAGGACTCAATAAACTCATCCCACTTGGCATGCCGCTTATTTAGCTTCTCTTGGCCTCTCAAATGCTTGAGTGACTCATGGTCACTCTTAATTACAAACTCACGAGGCCAAAGGTAATGTTGCCAATATGCAAGGGCTCTCACAAGGGCATACAACTCCTTGTCATATGTAGAATAATTCAAGGAGGCCCCTTTCAACTTTTCACTAAAGTAGGCGATGGGTTTGCTATCTTGCATTAATACACCACCAATTCCCACCCCCGAGGCATCACATTCAACCTCAAACGCCTTCCCGAAGTCGGGCAATTGCAATAGGGGGGCGGTACTTAACCTACCTTTCAACTCTTGGAAAGCCTTCTCTTGAGGCTCTCCCCAAACAAATGGTTGGTCCTTCTTCACCAACTCGGTGAGTGGAGCGGCTATGGAGCTAAAGTCTTTCACAAATCGTCTATAAAAGCTAGCAAGACCATGAAAGCTCCTCACTTGAGTCACGGTAGTAGGAGTAGGCCAATCACGTATGGCCTCTACCTTAGACTCATCCACCTCCACTCCTTGGGCACTAACAACAAACCCAAGGAAGACAACCTTCTCCACACCAAAGGCACACTTTTTAAAGTTAGCATAGAGCTTTTCGGCTCTCAAAACATCAAGCACTTGCCTAAGGTGGCCAACATGTTCATCAATTGCCTTACTATAGATCAAGATATCATCGAAATAGACAACAACAAACTTATTGATAAAAGGCTTCAAAACATGGTTCATGAGTCGCATGAAGGTGCTAGGTGCGTTGGAAAGCCCGAAGGGCATTACCAACCATTCATAGAGACCGAATTTGGTCTTGAATGCGGTCTTCCATTCATCCCCGGGTTTCATCCGAATTTGATGGTAGCCGGACCTAAGGTCGATTTTGGAAAAGACACACGACCCACTCAATTCATCCAACATATCATCAAGCCGTGGAATAGGGTGACGATACTTGATCGTAATCTTATTCACGGCTCGGCAATCTACGCACATTCTCCAAGTGCCGTCCTTCTTTGGGACAAGAATGACCGGTACGGCACAAGGACTCAAACTTTCCCTCACCAAGCCTTTTGAAAGCAAGTCATCAACTTGTTTTTGCAACTCCCTCGTATCCTCGGGATTGCTTCTATAGGCCGGCTTGTTCGGGATTTGAGAGCCCGGAATAAAATCAATTTGATGTTCAATACCCCTCAAGGGAGGTAAGCCATCGGGCATCTCATCCGGGAACATGTCCCCAAAGTTCTCCAAAACATTTTTCAAAGCACTAGGCAAAGGACTAGAAGAAACATCACAATTAGAGTTAAGGATCATACCTTTGTGCACTAAGCATAGGAGAAACTTGTTGCCATCATTACCTCTTAGGAGCTCGCCCGGTTGCATCATGGCACATATGCCACCGGTGGATGAAGTAGGTGGGATTGCCACCATGCTTTTGGACAAAGGGCTAGTCTCAATGATTGACTTGGCCTTTGCCGCCTCCCTCAACTCCTTCATTCGATTGTAGTCATCACTCACTTGTTTAGGAGTTAGAGGCTTCAACACAAACTTCCTTCCCTCATGTTGGAGCGTGTAGGTGTTAACACGTCCATTGTGAACCACTTGCCGGTCAAATTGCCAAGGCCTTCCAAAGAGAAGGTGGCAAGCTTGCATGGGCACAACGTCGAACAAGTGTTCATCAACATAACTTCCCATTTTTAACTTGATCATTGCTTGTTTCACTACCTTGAGCTCCCCACATTCACTAAGCCATTGTAACCGGTATGGCTTTGGATGCTTCATGGTAGGCAACTTCAATTGGGTTATGAGAGATTGACTCACCACATTAGTACAACTCCCGGAATCGATGATCATAGAGCACACAACACCCTTAACACGACACCTAGCATGGAAGAGGTTCTCCCTTTACAAGGTTTCACCATCCTCCGCAATCATAGTTCCTAGGCTCCTCCTCACTACTAAGAAAGTATGAGGTTCCTCATCCTCCACCGTGTCATCTTCACCATCCTCCTCTACTCCCTCATCTCCCTCTACTCCCTCTACTCCCTCATCTTCCGACTCACTCTCCTTTTCATATGCATCATTACCAACAACAACCATGGTTCTTTTCGTAGGACACTATTTGGCAAAGTGCCCATATCCCTTGCATTTGTGACATTGAATGGAAGAAGAGGTAGGAGTATTCAATTGGGTTTTAGAGTTACCTCCCACATTGGGTGTGTACTTTTCAAATGGCTTCTTCACATCCTTGCTTGCATTAGCACTCGTCCCACTAGCACTCGGGAACCTTGCATTTGTGGTAGGAGGCTTCCATCCCTTTGTATTGCTTGTTGGAGTAGTGGTGCTACTCTTGTAGCGGAAGGACTTCTCATCTTTGAGCCATTTCTCGGCTTCAACCGCATCATCACATAGCTTGTAGAGATCATCATATTTGTGGAACTTCAATTGTGAAGCTATGTCTCGGTTTAAGCCCCCTTTGAATCGGATTATAGCCATCTCATGATCTTCATCATCTAGGTCAAGGTTCATTCGGACTTGCTCAAATTCATTGAAGTATTCCCCAACCGAATTGGAACCTTGTTTCAACTCATAGAGACGCTTTTGTTGCTCAACCCGGTATTGGCTAGTCAAATACTTCTCATCCATCACCCGGATCAACTCTTCCCAAGTAAGATTAATAGCCATCCCCGTCCTCCTTCTATTCCTCTTCACCGACTCCCACCAAGTAGAAGCAAAAGATTCGAAGGAAGATATTGCATACTTGGTTTTCTTCACCTCGGGCATATCATTGGTTTCAAATATCCGTTCCATAGCCAATTTCCAATTCTTGTACTCCACCGGGTCACTACTTCCTTTGAAAGAAGGAATAGTGAGCTTCACATTGTTGAGGTTGTTGTTGTTATCACGACCCCCTTGGAATGGCTCCGGTTGGCCTCCATAGTGATCCCCATAACCACCATAACCTCCATAATCTCTCCTAACATTCCCTCCATCATGTCCTAAGGGTGGCCCTCGACCTCGGCCTCTACCCCGATCCACATTCCGACCCCAATTCATACCTCGCCTCGGTTGAAAGTGATCATCAAACCCATACATGTCATCTCCATAATTGGCTTCCTCCCCTTCTTGAGCTTCATCAACATGCTCAAGAGGTTGCACATTTCGGATGGGTTGTGGTAATGGAACGTTTCTTGGAGGGTTGTCTAAGATACGGGGAATGCCCGTTCGTTGGGATTGCCCAACATTTGATCCATCCGCTCTTTATCTTCCTTTACCCGTTGATGCTTGAGCAATTCAACAACTTGCTCCGGGGTAAAGGTAGGACTATTTGATCCTTCCCCGGCCTCCATTGGGACTCTCGGGGTCCCCTTTTCAATTGGGACACTCGGGGTCCCCCTTTCATTGTGGACGCTCGGGGTTCCATGTTCTCCTTGTGTACTCGAGGCTCCCTTTTCATTTGGTTCATGAGGTCCATCTTGGCAAGAAGATTAGCCAAGGCCTCCTTAATGAAATCTTGTCCGTCATTAGCCATGGTACCTACAAAGAAAGAAACAAGAGTTAGTTAAAACACCTCACTCGCTCCCTCACTTGTGTTCACTCGGATCACTCTTTTGGGTGACGGTGGATATTTCACTCGACTTGTAATTCCAAAGCTTCACGTAGATGACTACAACTCCTCAACTCAACTAAACTATTCACGAGTCACGCACACTCCGGGGTGAGTGGAATCAATGGGACTCAAGGAACGCTAGGCACTTTGAAGTGAAGGACTTGAGTAAAAGGTTCTACGCTTTTCTTGGAATTCCTACTCTCCTTGCTAGGCACGAATTCACCTAATAGCAAATAAATAGTTAGCACTATTCAAGTAGAACGGTTACTCAATGTAGCACTAACTAGATGTGATGTTATCAAACAAAGGGAAATACCTACGGAAATCTACCCGAAACAACTTGTTCAGCACCCAGGAGGGGCGCCTGGAACTCAGGTGGGGCGCCTAGACTTTGCAGTATTCCAGGCGGGGCGCCTGCGACTTAGGCAGTGAGCAAGTCAGGCGGGGCGCCTGGCCTGAAGCTTTTCCCAACCCGTTCCAAACTCGTTTCAAGTCGATTTTCAAGCCCCAAATCCGATGTTTTCAACTTGTTTTCACAATCCAATGATACCCAAAGTTGTGTTTGATCTTCCTTAACAAAACCCAATCAAATTATCAGCCAAACAATCAATCAAATCAAGGTTCAATCTCAAGAACTCAAGAACACAGGGGTTTAGCACAAAGGGTTCAACAAGGATTGTGATTCATCAAAGTAGGTGTTATACATGTTCAAATCCCACAAAATTGGTACCGAATCGTTTGTTTTTCGATGAAGTTCAATCCCCAATATCAGGTTTTCAATCAAGCATCAATCCAACCCAAGAATCAAGCCCAAATCATCAAGAACAAGTTCATCAAGGGTTTAAGGGGTTTTGGGGTTTCAATTTTTCAAACTTCACCAATTCCAACAATTTTGATACCTAAGCAACGGGAATTCAATCGCGATCAAGAATCAATAACACCCATATCACAAGTCAACAAGATTCACCAATTTTTTTTTTGTATTTTTAATTTTCCAATTTTTTTGTAATTTTCTCCTTCCTAATAACTTCAACAACAAAGAAACTAAAGAGGATACTAGGCACGAAGAATCAAGGGTCGGGGGTTCGTAGAAACGAGACCCGAGCCTTGCTCTGATACCAAAATGATAAGAATCAAAATGCGGAAAGTAAAAGGATAAGAACGAGACGTATCTCGATCTCTAATCCCAAGTAGCAACGGAGAACTTGTTCCGTTACACCCCGGGAGAAGGACAAGAACACCTACGCTAGGCAACTACCCTCGAGCTAACGCGAGCACGCAAGTAGAATGGTCGGAGAGGAAAAGCATTCATCTAGATCCGCTAGAAGAACTACAAGTCCAAAATCAAAGGGTTTCATTCAATAACCAAGAGCCTTGCTCATGTTCAATGTTTAACATTCATCAACTATCATAAACTAAGTGTAAATAGGCTAAGCATGGATATTTATAGTGTTCCCAAGCTAGCAAAATGACTAAAATACCCTTACTAATAAGGTTCACAAACATAGGCCACGTAGGGCAAAACGGTAAAATAAACATAGGACTTCACAGCTGGGAGGGGCGCGTGGACTGTAGGAGGGGCGCCTGGCATTGCAGGCAGCTAGGCGGGGCGCCTGGCTAGGCGGGGCGCCTGGCTTGCCTGGGCCTAGGCGGGGCGCCTGGGTGCTTTCCAGTGTCTTAGGCAGTGAGCAGGCTAGGCGGGGCGCCTGGCTTAGGCGGGGCGCCTGGCCCTTCTGTGCCGGATTCTTCCTTAGGCGTGAGGCCTAGTTTGAGCACCCAAAATGGCTTCCACTCGTTTCCTTCTTCAAGGCCTCTCCTCACCAAGTGTAAATGGACTCCTTGGATCTCCTTGGCTTGACTCCGAGTGAAGGGTCTTGTGGGGGTTTGGGTCTTATCAACGCTTCCCGAACCAAAGGAAAGGAAAGTTTGATCCTCGAGGGGATGGTCCATTTCAAGTGTTGACAAGGATCAACAACAATGCTTACGTGATCGACCTCCCAGGTGAGTATAACGTGTCCAACACCTTTAATGTTGCTGACTTAGCTCCTTGTGTTGTAGGTCAAACTTCGGAGGACGAGGAGGGCTCGATATCGAGGACGAAATCTTCTCAAGAAGGGGAGGATGATGCAGCCCGAACACGTGCTGATCAAGTGTTCAATCCACCGAGGAGACCAATGACACGAAGCCAAGCCAAGCTGCTGCACGATGTGCACATTTACTTGGCCTGGCCGAAGGAAAGCAATTGCTCCGAAGCTGAGTGGCTGGGCTCAAGAACCTAGGGCGTTATCTTCAAATTTGAGCCCGAGGACAAAGTGACCGAACACCAACAAATTGTGTTTGAAGACAAGTGAGCGCTCGGTGACAACGAGTTTGAGCAAGCAACCGTGCACCGAAGTCAAGGCTGCCGAACACACTTAGTTCAGCCCTGCGTGGCTTGTTTTTATTAGTCATTTGTGACTATTTACTACCTTATCCTTAGCATAGTCTATAAATACTCTATTCTCATTTCATTGTAGATGATCCAGTTTTAGTTATATGAAAAACATAGCAAGTGCTATTGTGAGTCTCCGATGGAGCCAAACCCCGACGTGGGCTATTAAAGAACTTGTGTCAATCGGTGTTATTCGTTTGAACAATTTGTTCTTGATCATTCAATTTGCAAGAAGCGGGTCTTTCTTGAGGATTGTTGCATAGTATAGGTGCGTCTTGATTTCCCTTCGATCGAGCTTTGAGACAGGTTCCTCACTGTTCTTTCGAATCGAAGCAAGATTTGTCTTGCTTCTATCTTTACTTTTCTTGTTGTTTTCTTCCGCGCAACGTGTTTAGCATTTTCGTCGGGTTTGCTTGCACCAATTCTTTCATTCTTTTATAGTCCTCGGTGACTTGTTTTGGAGACAAGGGTCTGAGTATGAAACTCTTCCCTTCGAGCTTTGCAGTGTAAGTGTTGGATCTTCCATTGTGCACAACCGACCGATCATACTGCCATTGTCGACCCAATAGCATATGACAAGCTTGCATCGGCACCACATCGAACATCATCTCGTCTTGATATTCTCCAACTCTAAACTTGATCCACACTTGTTTGACAACCCTCTATTCTCCACACTCATTTAACCATTGCAACTTGTAAGGATTAGGATGCTTCAAGGTAGGTAGTCCCATTTGTGAAACCAATGTTTGGCTCACTAGAATTGCGCAACTACCTGAGTCAATGATCATCGAACACACCTTCCCCCTCACTCGACATCGGGCATGGAAAAGATTCTCTCTTTGGTTGTCCTCCTCTTCGAGAGTCATGCAGCTCAGATTCCTTCGAACCACAAGAAACATTTCCGGATGATCAGCTTCGGTAGCTTCACGACCATCATCATTTTCAGCTCGGTCAGTCTCCTCAAAATTATCCTCTTTGGTGTTACTCGCTTGCTCACAAACTTCTCCATTGTTGAGCACAAACTTCTCCATTGTTGAGCACAAGCTCACAAATTATCCTCAAGTACTTAGCATCCATTGCTCTTTTCAACTGTGCCCAAGTAGTGACTTCAGGATAAACATTCCTTCGTCTAATCCTCTTGTCAGCTTCCCACCATGTAGATGCATACGCTTCAAACGAAGCAATGGCATGGGCAGCTGTCCTCTCTTCGGTCATCTCATTGGTTTCGAAGATTCGCTCCATTTTAAGCTTCCATTCAAGATATTCATCCGGATCACTAGTTCCTCTGAAGGGTGGAATAGTGATCTTGACAATGTTCAAGTTGGAATCTCGAGCACCTCGAACCGGTTTGGGATACTCATCATAGTGATCATCAGCCTAACGCTCAATATGTCGTTCAACATTTGTGCCCCGGCCTCGACCTCGGAAATTTCCTCGACCTTGTTGAGCTTGCCTTCGTTGAACGAACGGCTGCTCATATTCAGGTTCGGTGTCAAGAAATTCTCCTTCGTCGACCTCTTCATCAATGACCTAAACTTGCCTTCGGGCCATCGGAAGTGGTACTCTATCACCTCGGGGAATGCCCAAGTGTTGATAACCTGCTTGGGGATTGCCTAAGTTTTGTTGTTGTGCTTAGGGATTGCCCAAGACTTCCTTTTGTACAGCCTCGCTCTTCAACTGATGTTGGCCAACGAGCTCAGCAAACAGCTCCGGTTTCATAGGAGTGGAGTTGCTAGTTCCAGTGCTGGACCCTGGTATGGCCACGGACACACTCCCTTGCTCGAGGTTAGCTACTCGAGCACTCACTCCTTTTACTTCGGCACTGTTGCCTTGTATCGCAGCCATGAGATCGGCTAACGACACCTTGGGCTTCTCAATGCCCTTTCCTTCGCCTCCATTCCCAGTCATGGTACCTGTACGAACCCAAAACAAATAAGAATGTTAAGGTTAGAAATCACCTCACACACTCCCTCACCTTTGATGGGTGGCACTCGGGTCCTCTCAATTTATGGGTTCGGTTTTGATCACTCAAGAACTTGTAGCCAATGGCTTCCTCAGTTGATCAACTTCTCTCAGTTCCTTCGAATTCGACAAGTTACAATGTCTCCTTCGGGATGAATGAATTGATACGACTCGATGGAACGGACGCTATTTACTCTTGCGCTTTGGGAAATCAAAGAGAAATTCTACGAAGTTGGAATTCGGTCACCCCACGCACGAGTTCCTATAAGCTTAAAATGAGTTAGTATGACCTCGAGTAGGAAGAATTACTCAAAAGAGCCACTAACTAGATTTATCGATCACAAGAAAAGTGAAAATCTAGGAGAATCTACCCTCCAATTCCTCTTCGGAATCCCTTTCAAACACACCAACTCTTGTCCGTACAAGAGTGGTCCCTCCTTGGTACGGATAGGGTTTTACCTTATCCAATTCCCTTTTCTAGCCAACAAAATTATCACCTGGGGTTTTTGATCTTTACAGTTTACCCCTTTCTTCAATGGAACAGCGATGCTCTTAGCTCCGGCGTACGGACAACTCAACTTCGATCACTGACCACGATTACTAATAGAATTTGGATTGCTTCTTTCAACTCCGGTAACAACAACAACGGAGGAAATAAGTTCAAAGTTCTTTGAGCTAAGACTCAGCTTTTCGCGTTCGTACACTGTTACAATAGTAACAATTTTCCGGTGTACGGACGACGGCTCAAAACATAGAACTTCGAAATTTAAGCACAAAACACACCCAAATCAATCAAGAACCACCAGTCTTCATTGGTAATAACCAATACACGCTGGGGTTCGAAAACAGTCACCACTAGGCTCAAAACAGTCCAACAATATCGTTGAGAAACCCTAGTCACCGACGGTGTACGACCGGTGCTCAAATCACTCCTCGGACAGTGGTGAATACGAATCAATGGTTGTTTAATCCAAACAACCAACAATCAATCCAAATTTTTGAATTTTTTCTTTTAACACTATTTATTTTTATTATTTTTTTTTGTAAAATAACAACACCACCAACAACAGTATCCAAACAAAATAAGAACACGAAGCGGAAAGCAAAGACACAAACGCACGAAATTTAAAGATAACTTGAACAGGATTTGGGGTTGTAGAAACAAGCCCAAACCTTGCTCTGATACCAAGATGGTGCAAGCAAATCCGAGGGAGAGCTAAACACGAATCCAACGCGGAAGAAAACAAGATAAAAGATAGAAGCAAGAAAAATCTTGCTTCGATTCGAAAGAACAGTGAGGAACCTGTCTCAAAGCTCGATCGAATGAAGGTCAAGACGCACCTATGCTATGCAACAATCCTCAAGAAGAACAAGCTTCTTGCAAACTGAATGACCAAGAAGAAATTGTTCAATCGAAGACACCGAATATCACAAGTTCTTAAAATACCACGTCGGGGTTTGGCTCCATCGGAGACTCACAATAGCATTTGCTATATTTGATAATTCAACAATGACTGCTTTACAATGAAACGTAAATGGAGTATTTATAGACTAGGCTAAGGGTAAAATAGTAAAGAGTCACACGTGACCAATAAAAACGAGCCACGCAGGGCTGAGCTAAGTGTGTGTTTGGCAGCCTTGACTTCGGTGCTTGGTTGCTTGCTCGAATTCATTTGTCATCGGGCACTCACTTGACTTCGAACACAATTTGTTGTGTTCGGCTCTTTGCTGCTTGGCGCCAAGAGTTGGTGTTCGGTCACTTTGTCCTTGGGCTCAAATTTGAAGATGACGCCTTCGGTTCTTGAGCCCGGCCACTCAGCTTCGGAGCAATTGCTTTCCTTCGACCAAGCCAAGTGAATGTGAACATCGTGCAGTAGCTTGGCTTGGCTTCGTGTCATTGGCCTCGGTGGGTCAAACACTTGATCAACACGTGTTCGGGCTGCATCAACTTCTCTCCCTTAAGCCAATTCTCGGCATCAATTGCGGCTTCAAACATATCTTGAAGTGAGAGATAATGATGCAACCTCAATTGAGACGCTATACCATAGCTCAAGCCATTCTTGAAAAGGATCATGGCTTCTTCTTCACCCTCGGTATCCATATCTAATGCCATCCGGGTCTTCTCAAACTCATCAAAGTACTCATGCACCGTTTTGACACCTTGTTTTAGATCATAGAACTTCTTGAGTTGCTCTTGTCGATACCTTGGAGTTATGTACTTGGTGTTCATGAGTCCTTTCAACTCATCCCAAGTCACATTCAAATGCAAATTCATCCTTCTTCTTGACCTCTTCATGGACTCCCACCAAGTGGAAGCATAGGCCTCAAAGGTAGAAATAGCATAGGTACCCTTTCTCTCCTCAGTCATCTCATTGGTGTCAAACACCCTCTCCATGAGTAGTACCCATTCCATGTATGCCTCCGGATCACAAGTTCCCTTGAAGTTTGGAAGATTGAGCTTAACACTATTGAGGTTGTTGTTGTTGTCACGTACCCCATAGTTAGTCTCCGGTTGGCCTCCATAGTGGTCATCATGAGCAACATATTCCCTCCTAGCATTCCCTCTAGCATATCCCATGGGTGGCCCTCGACCTCGGCCTCTACCCCTATCCACATTTCGACCCCAATTCATTTGCCTTCTAGGTTGATAAGGAGCATCATACCTATAGGCTTCATCACCATACTTGGCCTCCTCCTCTTCTTAAGCCTCAACAACTTGCTCAAGAGGTGGAACAAATCTAACGGGTCTTCGAAGTGGAGCATTTCCTTGGGGATTGCCCAAGTTGAGGGGATTGCCCTCTTGTTGGGGATTGCCCAACCCACGCTCTCGTAGAGCATTAACTTTGCTTTGTTCATACTTCTTGGTTAACTCCGCAAAGTGTCCGGGAGTCATAGGAGTGCTATGACTTGTGCCTTCTCCGGATTCAATTTGGACACTCGGGGTCCTCCTCTCACCGGTCTCAACTTGATTCTTCTCAACGGACTCCAGTCTCAAGGTTATGTCCTCTAACTTGGCTATAACGGTAGCCATGAAATTCTTCATAGGATTATCTCCCTCATTCGCCATAGTACCTACAAAAGCAACAAACGTTAGTAAAATACCTCACTCACACCCTCACATGTATAGCACTCGGGTCACTCTTTTAGTGGTGGTGGATATTTCACACAAGTTTGAGTCTAGAAGCCTCACGTAGTTGATCAACGAACCACAACTCAATTACTCAATCCACGAGTCGAGTGTACTCCGGGGTGAGTGGAGTTAATGCGACTCTATTGGACGATAAGCACTTTCAAGTAAGGACTTGAATCAAAACATACTACGGGTCTTCTTTGAATTCTATTCTCCTATCTAGGAACGATGATCCTGATAGCTCAAAGTAATTAGTATTAATCGAGTAGGATTATACTCTAATAGCACTAACCGGAAGCAATGTAATCAAAGAAACAAGAAATCCTAGAAGAATCTACCCAAATCACCAACTCAGGAAAACAGGCGCCCCACCTACCCAGAGTGGGCGGTCCGCCTGGTTCTCTGCAGAGGGGAGTAGGCGGTCTGCCTGAAAAACAGGCGGCCCAAAGTCCAGAGAGCCTCCCCAAAGTGGGCGGTCCGCCTCTATGACTAGGCGCCCCGCCTACTGCAAATCCCAGCACAGTTCAACTTCGTTTTTCTTGGATTTAGCACCCAAAAATCCAACAAATCTCACGTTGTTTTAGCAATCTGAAGGTACCCCAATGTCGTTTCAATCACAAAGATCAAACCCCAATAACTTTTATCAAACCCCAATAAAAAACAAGTAATCCACCACGTTCATCAAATTCAAAGCTAGGGTTTCAACTTTTCAAATTTTCAAAGGGTTTCAAATTTTCAAATCTTGTGTTTCCACTCCAATTCACGTGTTTAGGGAACCAAAATAACGGGTTTCCAATAAGGAACAAACCCCAATATCAATCACATAACGGGTCCATCAAACCAAGAACATAAGATCAATTTTTTTGTGTTTTTTTTCAACTTTTTCTATTTTTTTGTGTTTTTCTTCTTTTCTTCAACAACAAACAATAAGAAACTAACGAAACGAACCTATGGCACGAAGAATCAAGGGTTGGGGGTTTGTAAAAACAAATCCTGAGCCTTGCTCTGATACTAAGATGATAAGGATCAAAATCAAAAGACGATAAAGGGAACGAGACGCGTCTTGAACTCCCTGCAAGGTAACCACAAAGAACTTATTCCGTGATACCCTCGTATCGGTGTCAACAAGAGCCTACGCTAAGCAACTACCCTCAAGTCAACACTCGGGACTCGCAAGCAGAAAGATCGGGGGGTTGGAGGATCAACTAGCTCACCTAGAAGACTCAAACCAACTAAAGGTTTCATTTTATTCAAAGAGACTCTTTCTCTTCAAAGTTCATTCAATCATTCATCAAAGCTAACTAAGAAAATTAAAAGACTAATGGAGTATTTATAGGCCTCATCTAGACATCAATGAAAGGCCTAAAGTAGGTTCTAAAGTCATAAGCCACGTAGGGCTAGAATAGTAATTACATAGCATTAAAATTAGAATTCCCGTTATTCTTCAGCAAAGTAGGCGCCCGCCTAGTGTAATAGGCGCCCCGCCTAGTTGGCCTGCAGTGGGGAGTAGGCACCCCACCTCTGCACAGGGGCGGAACGCCGATAAAACTTCAAAGAGTTGGGTAGGCGGTCCGCCTAGTAAGTGGGCGGTCCGCCTGCTTCTCCGGCTCCTTGAAATGCCTCGAAACGTGTTTCCTATGCTCCTCGTTCCATGGCGTTCCAATGCATAAGCTCTTCCTTTGTCTTGGATGGTGTTTTTGGATGGTTGCTCGAGTTGCCCCGCATCACGGGGGTAGGTATTGGGGGTGTTCTCATGCAAGAAGGGAAACCCGTTGCCTACTTTAGTGAAAAATTGAAGGGTGCAACCTTGAATTACTCCACGTATGATAAGAAGTTGTATGCCCTTGTGAGAGCTCTTGCTCATTGGCAACACTATCTATGGCCAAGGGAATTTGTGATCAAGAGTGACCATGAGTCACTCAAGCATCTTAGAGGCCAAGAAAAGTTGGGTAGGCAGTCCGCCTTGTAAGTGGGCGGTCCGCCTGCTTCTCCGGCTCCTTGAAATGCCTCGAAATGTGTCTCCTATGCTCCTCGTTCCATGGCGTTCCAATGCATAAGCTCTTCCTTTGCCTTGGATGGTGTTTTTGGATGGTTGCTCGAGTTGCCCCGCATAACGGGGGTAGGTATTGGGGGTGTTCTCATGCAAGAAGGGAAACCCGTTGCCTACTTTAGTGAAAAATTGAAGGGTGCAACCTTGAATTACTCCACGTATGACAAGAAGTTGTATGCCCTTGTGAGAGCTCTTGCTCATTGGCAACACTATCTATGGCCAAGGGAATTTGTGATCAAGAGTGACCATGAGTCACTCAAGCATCTTATAGGCCAAGAAAAGTTGAACAAAAAGCATGCCAAATGGGTGGAGTTCATTGAGTCTTTTCCCTATATAATTCATTACAAGAAGGGAAAGGACAATGTTGTAGCCGATGCACTTTCTAGAAAGTTCGCCCTTGCTACCACTCTTGCTTCTAGGCTTATGGGTTTTGAAAGTATAAAGTTGATGTATGAACATGACCCAAACCTCAAGAGCATTCATGATGCTCTAGTGAGTGGGGAGAGGGTGGAGAAATACCAATTGGTAGATGGCTACATTTTCAAAAATGGTAGAGTTTGTGAGCCCGAGTCCTCATGGAGAGAGTTGCGTGTACGTGAAGCACATTATGGGGGCTTGATGAGTCACTTTGGGAGAAACAAAACCCTTGCTATCCTCAAAGAGCAATTCCATTGGCCAAAAATGGAGTTGCAACTGGACCGACTTTGCAAAAATTGCTCAGATTGCAAGCATGCTAAGTCCAAGTCCAATCCTCATGGGTTGTATACTCCCCTCCCTATTCCTACTAGTCTGTGGATGGATATTTCGATGGATTTTGTCATGGGTTTGCCACGGTCTAAGGGGAGACATGATAGAATTTATGTTGTCGTGGATAGGTTCTCCAAAATGGCCCACTTCATCCCTTGTAGAAAGAGTCATGATGCATAAGCTTCTTTATTCATTGATAATGTGTTAAAGTTGCATGGTGTGCCTCAAACAATTGTGAGTGATAGGGACTCTAAGTTCCTTAGTCATTTTTGGAGAAGTCTTTTGGGTGCTCTTGGCACCAAGTTGTTGTTTTCCACACCCCACCACCCTCAAACGGATGGTCAAACCGAGGTGGTGAACCAAACCTTGGGTGCCCTCCTTAGAGCTATGACCTGAGGTAAGGCCGGGACGTGGGTTGAAAAGTTACCTCTTATGGAGTTTGCATATAACCGTACATTCCATAGCATGATTGGCATGACTCCGTTTGAGTGTGTTTATGGTTTTAATCCTTTAATTCCACTTGATCTAACCCCTTTGCCCAAGGATATGATTGTTTATTTTGAAGGTAAAAGCCGAGCTAAGGCAATGCTCGAGATCCATGCCAAGGCAAGGAAAGAACTTGGAGGAAGCCTATGCAAAGGTGACCCTCAAATAGAACAAGGGAAGGAAAAAGTTGGAACTCAAGAAAGGAGATTGGGTGTGGGTGCACTTCTGCAAAGAGAGGTTTGCAAACCTTCGAAAATGGAAGTTGGCACCCCGAGGTGATGGACCATTCCAAGTGCTTTCCAAGATCAACAACAATGCCTACGTGATTTATCTTCCCGGTGAGTACAATGTGTCAAATACTTTCAATGTTAGTGACTTGGCTCCTCTTGATGTAGATATTGATGCCGTGGAGGATGACGCCTTAATTTCGAGGACGAAATCTTCTCAAGAAGGGGAGGATGATAATGGGAAAACCACCACAAGGCCCTTTACTAGAAGCCAAGCCAAAGCACTTCATGATGCTCACCTTTACTTGATATGGAAAGGCTTGAACGTGGAAGATGGGAGCTCCGGAACTACCTTGAAGATTATGCATTGGAGCGCCATGGAAGGAGGACCGCTTATGCTCTAAGGGGAGCCACCCCAAGCTCATTTTGAAGCACCCCAACACATCCCAAGAGGAGGCGGAGCGCCCCTTGAAGAGGGCGGAGCGCCCACATGAATAGGGGGTTGAAAACGGCTAAGTATGGAATGCTTGTTCTCTGGATTTTGGAAGAGCGGAGCACCCTGACACAGGGGCAGGCGCCCCAAGGCTTAGGGTGGGCACTCTGAGGAGGAGGGTGGAGCGCCCCACCTCTGTGCAAAGCCATCCGAATTTCCCCACTTTTTGTTGTGTAATTCCAACCTTAGCCCTAACTTAACTCTATTGTTTTAACCCACTTTAGGGGTAATTTAGATATTTCATTTCATGTTGTAGAAGATTATAAGAGTCTTCATTGTATCTTGAATTTTTTTCACCTATCTTTGAATACACAAAAACACAAGAGAATTCTCTCTATTGAAACCTTGAATCTTGGCTTGAATTTCAATTGGACGATTCCAAGTTGAACGTCAAACCTTTCCAATCATTCTATTTGCAAGGACCTCGTGATTCTTGAGAATAGTTGCATAGCGTAGGTGTATCTTGCCATCGTTCGGGGTGTAACGAAACATTATTCTTCGTTGCTACTTGAACAATCGTGTGAGTATCGTCTCGTTCTTTATCTTTTATCTCTTCCGTAGTTTCCCCTTATCACCTGCATCACTCTATTTATAGAACCTCCTAAGATACAAGTGAAAAGCCTAAATTACCCTTAAGTGGGTCTTCAACATTAGAAACAAGCTAGGGCTAAAGTTGGAATTACACAACAAAAGCTAGGAAATTCGGATGGCTTCAACAGAGGGTGGGGCGCTCCACCCTCTTCTTCAGGGCGCCCGCCCTACCATTTTGTGTTGTGCTAGAGGCGCCCACCTCAAGCTTAGGGTGCTCCGCCCTCACTCTTGGGGTGCTCCACCCTCAACTTGGGATGCTCCACCCTCCACACCAGTGATAGCATGCGGCTTCAAACCACTCTCGAACCCTCTTCCGGAGCCCTTAACTTGTCTTCTTTGTGCTCTTAAGCTTGGCTCTTGATGGTTGGGACCTAAGCCCAATTTGAATTGCATCAGGAATGGAGTTAATGAGACTCGATGTATGGACGGCTATTTAAAGAGCGCACTTGAGGCCAAAAGGAGTTCTACGACTCTTCTTTGAATTCTAGTCTCCTCTCCGCACGAATACCCTAATACGCTAAAGGATTAGTGTCTTTCGAGTAGGCCAATTACCCTAGAAACACTAACCAAGAAGACCAAAGGCAAAGCACAATGAAAACCTAGGCAAAAATCTACCCGAGCAAGCCTCAGGATAAGAGGCGCTCCGCCTCAGAACAGGGCGATCCGCCCTGGAATGTCTAGAGAGTTGTCCAGAGAGAGGCGGTCCGCCTCTCCAGAGTAGGCACCCACCTACCACTGGTTCCTGCAACTTCGCAAAATTCATTTTTGGTCCGTTTTGCCCATATTTTGATTTCAACCGATACACAAAACTAATGATACCCAAAGGTGTACATAACAATTATAACCAATCCCCAATGGTTTTCAACCTCCAACAAACAACAACAAGCTTCGATTCAAGATTGAAGCATTTTCAAGAAATTTTCAAACTTTTGGGATTTTGATTTTTGAAATTTTGATTCGTAACACCAAAACGTGATATATGGGTATCAAAACAACGGGAATACAATAAGGAACAAACTCCAATACTTTTTAACACTTGGGGATTCGATTCCAACCCGATCTACCAAATTATTTTCAACTTTTCAAGTTTTTTAATTTTTTTGTTTTTCTACTTTTCTTCAAGAACAACAACAAGATCAACAATAAACTAACACAATGAACAAGGAACGGGGTTTGTAAGAACATAACCCGAGCCTTGCTCTGATACCAATTGATGCAATGTAAACTAGCGGAAGCCAACTAAACGATAAACTAGCGGAAGCAAGTAAAGGATAACAAGAAATCGAGATTCGGAAGGCAAGAAACTAGAAGAAAGAATCGAATTCAATTAACTCACGTTGATTGGATTCAAAATGGAGAAGGGAAACTTGAACCTTACAATGGAATCAAACTAGGCGTCGATCTCCATAGGTTCCAAGTAAAGTCATACACGAAGCCTCGGGCTTCAACCTCGAAGGGCTCGGCCTCTTCAATGTTCTTTCTTCTCTCTATTCAATATCAAAACTAGCTTCTCGAATGAAATGGCTAAGGGGTGTATTTATAGTTTTTCCTAACCCCTTGTGAAATGACTAAAAGGCCCCCAAAGTGGGCTAAGACATAAAGACCACGTAGTGTCGAAATAGAAAGTTTACATAAAATCCCGTCTAAACATAACAGGGGGAGGCGCCCGCCTCAATGGGGAGGAGCTCCGCCTCAGAGACTACAGAGGCTGCTTCCTTGAGGGGCGGTCCGCCTAGCTGTTGGGGGCGGCCGCCTCTTGAGATCCTGAGAGCTGAAGCAATGTAGGCGGTCCGCCCAAGATGCGGGGCAAATTGGAGCCAAAGCGCCAACCATCAAGAGCCAAACTTGAGAGCATAAAAAGCACACGTCAAGGCCTCCGAAAGCGGCTTGAAGATCATGTATTGGAGCGCAAAGGAAGGAGGATTACATAGGCACAAAAGGAGAGGCTCGAGGGACACAAATTGAGGAGTTTCAAGAACCTACAGGAAGGGGCGGACTGCCTACACAAAGGGGCGGACCGCCTAGTTAAAATCAAGTCTCTGGACTTTGAGCCGCCCATAAAAGGGGCGGACTGCCTACTTTGGAGCTTGGGCCGCCCACTCTGCAGTGGAGAAAAATGGGCGGGGCGCCTAGATGCTATGTTTTGCACGGGAATTTGACGTGTAGTTCCTATTTTGGCCCTACGAGGCTTTTATTATTTTTATATCATTTGAGGGCTTTTTAGACATTACATTAGGAGTGTGGAACACCTATAAATACCACACTTAGTCATTTTACTTCATTAGCTAGTTTTGAAGATAGAATAGGCTTGGCCATTCTTGTTGAAGCTTGGGCTTCATGTATCTCTTACTTGGAATCCATGGTGAGTCACCGCTAGTGTGACCCCGTTAGTGGTTCAAGTCTCTTTCTCCCTTTGAATCAATCTATTTGTTTAGTTTAATGCATTTCTTTCTTCTATTTCAGTTCTTCCCATCCCTTGTTTCTTGATCTTACGTTTATCATTTGCTTCCGTCACTTGTTATTTGCTTCCGTGGGTTTACTACGTATTATCTTGGTATCAGAGCAAGGCTCGGGATTTGTTCCTACAAACCCTCGATCCTTGTTCATCCTATCTTTAGACGCCACTTCTCCAATGCAAATCAACGCCTCTCTTGTCTCCTCCAACATGCTACCTGCTCTTCTTCCATCATTGCACCATCATAGCTCTTCTTCACCAACAAGTGAACATCATGAAGCTCCTTAGCTTGATAAGCCTGGATTGTATCAATCAGCCCCCTCATCTTCCTTAATCTCCTCATCACTCTCCATCTCTCGAGCAGTACCATCATCAAGAATAAGCATGGTTTTTCGCGTAGGACAATCCTTCGCAAAACGCCCATAGCCTTGACATTTATGACATTTAAAAGAGGAAGCACTAGGAGTATTAAGCTGAGTTTTAGAAGTACCTCCCGACCCCTTAGGGTCACCTTTTGGCGTCACTTTGTCCGCTGGTTTCTTCACATCACGGCCCACACTTGCTCCCTCGGTACTTGGTGTCCTCCACTCCTTGTTTCAGCTCATAGGAGTAGGAGTAGAACTACCTCTATAGCGGGCTGCCTTCTCCTCTTTAATCATCTTATCGGCTTTAATGGCAGCTAGCAATGCATAATAAAGAGTCAAGAAAGTGTGTAGCCTCAACTGATTAGAGTCCTCATGGTGTGCCTCAAGCCATTAGTTTTCTTGTGAGTAATCATAATAAACCGCCTAGTGGGGCGCCTGTTTTCCTTCTTCAGCTTTCCAGACAACAGGCGGGGCGCCTAGTGTAGTAGGCGGGGCGCTTACTTTGCTGAAGTGTTGCGGGATTTCTAGTTTTTATGCTATGCTTTGACTATTATAGCCCTACGCGGCCTTTATTATTTTAACCCACTTTGGGGGTATTTTAGGGCTTTTACTATGTGTAAGTGAAGTCTATAAATACTTCACATAGCTTCATCAAACCTTAGCTTACCTTGAATATTGTTGAATGATGAATAGAGTTGAACTCTTGTTTATGAATAAACCCTTTTGGTTGGCTTGAATTCACTAGCGGATCCTAGTTGACTTCCAAACCGACACCCGATCATTCTACTTGCGAGTCCCGGGTGTGACTCGAGAGTGGTTGCATAGCGTAGGCCATTCTTGACACCGATACGAGCGTATCACGGAACAAGTTCTCCGCGGTTACCTTGTAGGGAGTTCGAGACGTGTCTCGTTCTCTTATCGTTCTTTTGTCTTTTATTTTTTGATCCTTATCATCTTGGTATCAGAGCAAGGCTCAGGTTTTGTTTCTACAAACCCTCGACCCTTGATTCTTCGTGCCTAGGTTAGTTTCTACGTTAGGTTTTTGTTTGTTGTTGAAGAAAAGAAGAAAAACAAAAAAAAAAAAAGTTGAAGAAAACACCAAAAAATTTTGATCATGGATTCTTGGTTTGTTGGACCCGTTGTGTGATTATTATTGGGGTTTGTTCCTTATTGGAAACCCGTTCTTTTGGTACCCTAAACACAAGATTTGAAAATTTGAAACCTTTGAAAAAATTGAAAATTTGAAACCCTAAGCTTGAAGTTGATGAACATGGTGGATTGCTTGTTTTTGATTGGGGTTTGATAAAAGTTGTTGGGGTTTTTTCTTTGAGGTTGAAACAACATTGGGGTACCTTTGAATTGCTAAAACAACGCTAGAATTGTTGGATTTTGGGGTGCAAAACCAAGAAAAATCAAGTTTGAACGTTGCTGGAATTTGCAGTAGGCGGACCGCCCATTTAGTAGGCAGACCGCCCATTTAGTAGGCGGGGCGCCTACCCAACTCTCTGAAGTTCAGAGGCGGACCGCCCACTGTGCCTAATCTCAACCAGGTGGACCGCCCAGTCTCTACTTCATTTAGTTTTCTTGTGAGAAAATAGCTTAGTTGGGATAGGTGGCATCCTAATGAAAGATGGGAAGCCTATTGCTTATTATAGTGAGAAGTTGAAGGGGGCTGCCTTGAATTACTCCACGTATGACAGGGATTTGTATGCCCTCGTGAGAGCTCTAGCTCATTGGCAGCACTATTTATGGCTTAGGGAGTTTGTTATTAGGAGTGATCATGAGTCGCTCAAACATCTTAGGGGCCAAGAGAAGCTGAATAAGAGGCATGCCAAATGGATTGAGTTCATTGAGAGTTTCCCTTACGTAATTCATTACAAAAAGGGAAAGAAGAATTTAGTGGTTGATGCACTTTCTAGAAAATTTGCTTTGACTACAACTTTAGCATCTAGGCTGATGGGTTTTGAGAGTATTAAGTCTATGTACATGCATGACTCTAATCTTAAGAGTGTGTGTGATGCCATAGCTAGTGGGCAACGAGTAGAGAAATATCAATGGCATGATGGGTACCTTTTTAAGAAGGGGAGAGTTTGTATACCCGAGTCTTCATGGCGTGAGTTGCTGGTGCGTGAGGCACATTGTGGGGGTTTGATGGGTCACTTTGGGGTAGATAAGACCTTGGCTATACTTGGGGAGCAGTTTCATTGGCCTAAGATGAGGCGTGATGTTGAGCGTGTTTGTGGTGCTTGTTTAGACTGCAAACGGGCTAAGTCTAGGTCTAGTAATCATGGTTTGTACACTCCTCTGCCCGTCCCTACTAGCCCGTGTGTAGACATCTCTATGACCTAAATAAGCAGCCACCAAAGGAAGGACGAGCACATAGGCACCAAATTGAAAAACCCTTGAATTTTCTCAACCTGAAGCCAAACAGGCGCCCCGCACTCTTTCAATAACTTCTAACACAAGAAACTAAATGAAACTAACGTAGGCACGAAGAATCAAGGGTCGGGGGGTTGTAAAAACAAAACCCGAGCCTTGCTCTGATACCAAATAATGCAGGGAAAACGCGGAAAAATATAAAACTAGATAGAAAACGAGACGAGGCTCGAACAAAGACCCAAGTAGCACCGGAGAACTAGTTCCGATACACCCCGGGTGGATGTTAAGGATCACCTTCGCTATGCAACTACCCTCGAGTCAACTAGGACTCGCAAGTAGAATGATCGGGGCGGGGTCGTTAGGCAACTAGAATCCACTAGCAGTAACATGTCCCAAACATAGGTTCTTTTCATTCAATCTCAAGAGCATTGCTCAAGTTTCACATTCATCAATAATAAGCTAAGTGTTAAAAATAAGTTATACTTGGGTTTTTATAGTGTTTCCCAAGCTTACACAATGATATAAATACCCTTACTAATAAGGTTCACCACATAAGCCACGTAGGGCAAAACAGTAAAAGAAACATAAGTCCAGCAGCTGGGAGGGGCGCCTAAAGCTGGGAGGGGCGCCTGACTTGTGTTGAGTCTTGGAGGGGCGCCAGGGGTCAGGCAGGGCGCCTGGGTGAAGGCCTGGGCAGGCGGGCGCCTTGGTAGGGGTGCCTAGCTGGGCGGCCCGCCTGTGCACTTTTGCACCCAAGGCAGAAAGCTCTCCAGGCGGGGCGCCTGGCTGTGCTGGGCCTCCCTCCTCCTCCTTAGGCGTGAGGCCTAGAGCTGAGATCATCCGGAACATCTTCCCAATGCTTTCTTCATCGAGTCCTCTCCTCACGAAGTGTAAATGCATCTCTTGGACATCCTTGACTTGGCTCCGAGTGAATGGCCTCCTTGTGACGGATTGTCTGGCATCACATGTTCAAGGGAAGAACTTTAGGCAAACTCCATAAGAGTAATTTATCCACCTAAGTCCCGGCCTTACCTCAGGTCATAGCTCTAAGAAGAGCACCCAAAGTTTGGTTCACCACCTCGGTTTGCCCATCCGTTTGAGGGTGGTGGGACGTAGAGAACAATAGCTTGGTGCCAAGAGCACCCCACAAGCTCCTCAAAAATGGCTAAGGAACTTGGTGTCCCTATCACTTACAATTGGTTGAGGCACACCATGCAACTTTAACACATTATCAATGAACAAAGAAGCAACATGTTGTGCATCATCACACTTTTTACATGGAATGAAGTGAGCCATTTTGGAAAACCTATAACCGACAACATAAATGCTATCATGTCCCACCCAGACCGTGGCAATGCCATAACAAAATCCATAGAAATATCAATCCACGGGCTATTGACTCAGGTAGTTGTGCAAATGTAGTGAGCCAAACCTTGGTCTCGCAAATGGGACTGCCTACTTTGAAACATCCTCATCGTTACAAGCTGCAATGGTTAAACGAGTGTGGAGAATTGAAGGTTGCCAAACAAGTATGGATCAAGTTTAAGATTGGAGAATATCAAGACGAGATGATGTTCGATGTGGTGCCGATGCAAGCATGTCATATGCTATTGGGTCGACCATGGCAATATGATCGGTAGGTTATTCACAATGGAAGATCCAATACTTACATTGCCAAGCTTGAAGGAAAGAGTTTCATACTCAAACCCTTGTCTCCTAAACAAGTCACCGAGGACTATAAAAGAATGAAAGAACTGAAAGAAGTGGCCAAAGCAAAGCTTCCGATGGGAACAAAACTTGTGGCCGAAGACACAAACTCACCGCCCGAAGTAAGAAGTATCTATGCAATCATGCAACCGGGTGAGTATCTACGAGGCAACGACAACAATCAGATGATGATTTGCCCCGTGCACAAGGGTATCTTTCTAAACTCTCATGATCATTTTTCTAACGATAACCCTTTGCCTAGTGCTGTACAAAGTGTTTTGCAGGACTTCGGAGACATGTTTGCCGAAGAAATGCCAGGTGGATTACCTCCATTGAGAGGGATCGAGCACCAAATTGACTTTGTAACGGGGTCTCAAATCCCCAACAAGCCTGCATACAGGTGTAATCCCGAAGACACCAAAGAGCTCCAACGGCAGGTTGATGAGTTGCTGAACAAGGGCCTCGTTCGTGATAGCTTGAGTCCTTGCGCCGTTCCTGTTATCCTTGTCCTGAAGAAAGATGGAACATGGCGAATGTGCGTTGATTGCCGAGTAGTCAACAAAATAACGGTAAAGTATCGTCATCCTATCCCTCGATTAGATGACATGCTAGACGAATTAAGTGGTTCTTCATGCTTTATGAAGATAGACCTCAGGTCCGGTTACCACCAGATCCGAATGAAACCCAGAGACGAGTGGAAAACCTCATTCAAGACCAAGTTCGGTCTCTATGAATGGTTGGTAATGCCTTTTGGCTTATCCAATGCACCGAGCACATTCATGCGACTGATGAACCATGTGCTCAAACCGTTCATAAATAAGTTTGTTGTCGTTTATTTCGATGACATACTTGTTTATGGTAAGACTTTGGATGAACATGTTGAACACCTAAGGCTAGTGCTTGATAAGCTTAGAGAAGAGAGGTTATATGCTAACTTTAAGAAATGTGCCTTTTGTGTCGAACGTGTAATCTTTCTAGGATTCGTTGTCAGTGCTAATGGTGTTGAAGTCGACGAGTCAAAAGTCGAAGCCATCAAAGATTGGCCAACTCCCACCTCGGTATCACAAGTTCGTAGCTTCCATGGCATAGCTAACTTTTACCGGAGGTTTGTTCATGACTTTAGCACCGTGGCAGCTCCGTTGACCGAGCTGGTTAAGAAAGACCATCCATTTATGTGGGGAGAGTCCCAAGAAAGGGCTTTCCAAGAGTTGAAACGGAGGCTATGCTCTGCCCCATTGTTGCAACTCTCTGACTTCGGCAAAGCATTCGAAGTCGAGTGTGATGCATCCGGGGTTGGGATCGGAGGAGTGCTGATGCAAGAATCGAAGCCAATCGCTTACTTTAGCGAAAAGCTCAAGGGTGCAACCTTGAACTACTCTACATATGACAAGGACTTGTATGCCCTCGTTCGAGCACTCGCCCATTCGCAGCATTATTTGTAGCCTCGAGAGTTTGTGATTAAAAGTGATCATGAATCTTTGAAACATCTCCGTGGTCAGGAGAAATTAAACCAAAGGCATGCCAAGTGGGTTGAATTCATTGAAAGTTTTCCCTATATAATTCATTACAAAAAGGGAAAAGATAATGTTGTGGCCGATGCACTATCAAGGAAATTTGCCTTAGCGACCACTCTCGCCTCTAGGCTCATGGGATTCGAAAGCATCAAATTGATGTACGAAGACGATCCCAAATTGAAATACGTTCGAGATGCAATCTTGAGTGGCTGAAGGGTTGAGAAATATCAGTGGCACGATGGCTACCTCTTCAAGAATGGGAGGGTTTGTGTGCCAGTGTCATCGTGGAGAGAGCTCTTAGTTCGAGAAGCTCACTCCGGAGGCCTGATGGGACACTTTGGTGTCGACAAAACTCTTGGTATCTTAACCGAGCAGTTCCATTGGCCGAAAATACGATGAGATGTGGAAAAGCTTTGCAACGCTTGTCTCGTTTGCAAGAAAGCTAAATCGAAGTCCAACCCTCATGGTTTGTATACCCCATTACCTGTGCCTGATCGACCTTGGGTTGATATATCCATGGATTTTGCGTTGGGGCTACCAAGGTCGGGGGGAGGACATGATAGCATTTTCGTCGTAGTTGACCGTTTTTCCAAAATGGCTCACTTTATTCCTTGCAAAAAGTGTGATAATGCACAACATGTAGCCACATTGTTTATTTCTCATGTATTAAAATTGCATGGTGCGCCTCGTACTATTGTGAGTGATCGAGACTCAAAGTTCTTGAGTCATTTTTGGAAGTGTTTGTGGGGTGCCCTCGGCACCAAATTACTATTCTCGACGTCTCACCATCCCCAGACCGATGGATAGACCGAGGTAGTTAACCGAACCTTGGGATCTCATTGGTTTCGAAGATTTGCTCCATTTTAAGCTTCCATTCAAGATATTCATCCGGATCACTAGTTCCTTTAAAGGGTGGAATAGTGATCTTGACACTGTTCAAGTTTGAATCTCGAGCACCTCGAATCGGTTTGGGATGCTCATCATAATAGTCATCAGCCTCACGCTCAGTATTTCGATCAACATTTGCGCCTCGGCCTCGACCACGAAAATTTCCACGACCTCAGTGAGCTTGCCTTCGCTGAACGAATGGTGGCTCATATTCTAGTTCGGCATCAGGAAATTCTCCTTCATCAACCCCTTCATCAACGACCTCATTTTGTCTTCGGGCCATTGGAAGTGGTGCTCTTTCACCTCGGGGAATGCCCAAGTGTTGGTATCCAACTTGGGGATTGCCCAAGTTTTTTTGTAGTGCTTGGGGATTGCGCAAGACTTCCTTTCGAATAGCCTCGCTTTTCAACTGATGTTGTCGAACAAGCTCAGCAAACAACTCAGGTTTAATCGGAGTGGAGTTGCTAGTTCCAATGCCGGACCCAGGTAAGGCCACGGACACACTCCCTTGCTGTAGTTGAGCTACTCGAGCACTCACTCCTCTCACTTCGACACTGATGCCTTGTATCGCAGCCATGAGATCGGCTAATGACACTTCGGGCTTCTCAATGCCTTTGCCATCGCCTCCATTCCCACCCATTGTACCTACACGAATCAAAGACCAAATAAAATATTAAGGTTAGAAATCACCTCACACACTCCCTCACCTTTGATGGGTGGCACTCGGGTCCACTCAATTTATGGGTTCGGTTTTTGGTCACTCAAGAACTTGTAGTCAATGGCTTCCTCGGTTGATAAACTTCTCTTAGTTCCTTCAAATTTGACAAGTTACAATGTCTCCTTCGGGATGAGTGAATTGATATGACTCGATGGAACGGACGCTATTTACTCTTGCGCTTTGGGAAATCAAAAGAAATTCTACGAAGTTGGACTTCAGTCACCCCTCACACGAGTTCCTCTAAGCTTAAAATGAGTTAGTACGACCTCGAGTAGGAAGAATTACTCAAAAGATCCACTAACTAGATTTATCGATCTCAAGCAAAGTGAAAACCTAGGAGAATCTACCCTTCGATTCCTCTTCGGAATCCCTTTCAAACACACCAACTTTTGTCCGTACAAGAGTGGTCCCTCCTTAGTACGGATAGGGTTTTACCTTATCCAATTCGCTTTTCTAGCCGACAAAATTTTCACCTGGGATTTTTGATCTTTACACTTTACCCCTTTCTTCTTCAATGGAACAGTGATGTTTTAGCTCCGGCGTACGGACACTTAACTTCGTTCACTGACCAAGACTTTCAACAGAATTTGGGTTGCTTCTTTCAACTCCGGTAACAACAACAACGGAGGAAATTCAGTTCAAAGTTCCTTGAGCTAAGACCAGCTCTTCGCGTTCGTACACTATTACAATGGTAAAAAATTTTCTGTGTATGGACGACGGCTCAAAACATAGAACTTCGAAATTTAAGCACAAAACACACCCAAATCAATCAAGAACCACCAGTCTTCATCGGTAACAACCAATACACGCTGGGGTTCGAAAACAATCGCCACTAAGCTCAAACAGTCCAAAATTCTGTTGAGAAACCCTAGTCGCCGATGGTGTACGACAGGTACTCAAATCAGTCCTCGGACAGTGGTGAACAAGAATCAATGGTTGTTTAATCCATACAACCAACAAATCAACCAAAAATTTTTTGATTTTTTGATTTTTTTTTTTGCTTTTCTACTCTTTTTTTTTTTTTTTTTTTTTGTAAAAACACCACAGCAACAACAATCAACAACAAGGAAGAAAGCTGAAACTGGAGACACAGGGCACGAATAACTCGAGCAGGATTTGAGGTTGTTCTTGGATTTGAGTTTGTAAGAACAAACTCAAACCTTGCTCTGATACCAAGATGGTGCAAGCAAACCCGAGGGCAAGCTAAGCACGAAGAAGTCACGGAAGAAACCAAGAATAAAAGATAGAAGCAAGACAAGACTTGCTTCGATTCGAAAGAACAGTGAGGAACCTGTCTCAAAGCTCGATCGAATGAAGGTCAAGAATAACCTATACTAAGCAACAATCCTCAAGAAGACAATGCTTCTTGCAAATTGAATGACCAAGAAGAAAATGTTCAAATGACTTACACCGGTTGACACAAGTTCTTTAAAATCCCATGTCGGGGTTTGGCTCCATAGGAGACTCAATAGCAGTTGCTATGTTTGATCATTGAACAACTTAATGCCTACAAATGAAATCTAAATGGAGTATTTATAGACTAGGCTAAGGGTAAAACAGTAAACGGTCACAAGCGACCATTAAAAACAAGCCACGTAGGGCTGACCTAAGTGTGTGTTCGGCAGCCCTGACTTCGGTGCTTTGTTGCTCGCTCGAATCCATTTGTCATCGGGCGTACACTTGACTTCGAACATAATTTGTTGTGTTAGGCTCATTTGTCCTCGGGCTCTAATGCGAAGACGACGCCTTCGGTTCTTGAGCCCGGCCACTCAACTTCGGAGCAATTTCTTTCCTTCGACCAAGCCAAGTGAATATGAACATCGTGGGGCACCAAATGGCTTAAGGTTGAGAAAATAGCTTAGTTTTCTAAGCGGGGCACTGCTTAGAGTCCTCATGGAGAGAATTGCTAAATGAAGATATTGCATACTTGGCCTTCTTCTCCTCGGGCATCTCATTGGTGTCGAATATTCGCTCCATGGACAACTTCCATTCAAGGTACTCCACCGGGTCACTAATTTCTTTGAAAGAAGGAATAGTGAGCTTCACACTATTAAGATTGTTGTTATCTCGACCCCCTTGGTAAGGCTCCAGTTGGCCTCCAAAGTGATCTCCATAAACACCATAATCCCTCCTAGCATTCCCTCCAACATACCCCGTGGGTGGCCCTCGACCTCGGCCTCTACCCCTATCCATATTACGACCCCTAAATTGATAATGAGCATCATACCCACCATCACCATAATCATCCTCCTCCCCTTCTTGAGCTTGTGCAACTTGCTCAAGAGGTTGAACATTGCGAATAGGCCCGAGAAGTGGAACATCCCTTTGGGGATTGCCCATAAGGTTAGGAATGGTTACTCGTTGGGTATTGCCCAACACTTGTTCAATTCGATCACGATCCTCCTTAACCCGTTATTGTCTAAGCAACTCAACAACTTGTTCCGGGGTAAGGGTTGAACTACTTGTGCCCTCAATGGCTTCAACTTGGGCACTCGAGGCCCCTTTCTCAACTTAGACACTCGGGGTCCCTTTCTCCGATCGGACATTTGAAGTCCCTTGCTCAACTAGGGTACTTGATGTCACCCTCTCAAGGTTTTCAATCCTTAAGTTCATAGTATCCAATTTTGAAAGGATAGTAGCAAAGGCATTCTTACTGAAATCATCTCCTTCGTTGGCCATCGTACCTACAAAATGAGCAAACGTTAGTAAAATAACCTCACTCACTCCCTCACAAGTGTTTCACTCGGGTCACTCGTTTAGTGGTGGTGGATATTTAACACAAGCTAGAAGACTCAAAGCTTCACAAAGTTGATCAACAAACCTCAACTTAATCACTCAATTCACAAGCCAAATGCACTCCGGGGTGAGTGGAGTTGATGTGACTCTATTCTCCTAACTAGGCTTGAGTTTCCTAAAAGCTTCGAAGGGCTAGCACAAATCAAGTAGAAAGGTTACTCAAATAAGTACTAGCTAGATGGTATGGAATCAAAGAAACAAGAGATCCTACGAAAAACTATCCAAAACCACACTTCACAGAAGTAGGCGCCCTACCCCTTTATAAGTTAGCAGTCCGCCCGAAATCTTGTAGTGGACAGTAGGCGGTCCGCCCCTTCAACCAGGCGCCCCGCCACCCAAAAATCCAGAGAGCTCACACAAAAGA
Organism: Petunia x hybrida; assembly: GCA_037355625.1. Taxonomy (NCBI): domain Eukaryota; kingdom Viridiplantae; phylum Streptophyta; class Magnoliopsida; order Solanales; family Solanaceae; genus Petunia; species Petunia x hybrida. The sequence continues at coordinate 216,066 of JBBBVM010000534.1, forward strand.
GGCAGTCCGCCCCTTAGACTAGGCGCTCCGGCCACTGCAAGTAATCCGAAGGTACTCAAATGTATTTTCAACTACAATGATCAAACCCCAATGATTTTTAACTAACCCCAATCAAAAACAATCAAACCTGATGCAGTCCAGCCTGATCAACCTATGTTCGTACCTTCAAGACCATTTACGAGGAGTCAAGCTAAGGAGCTTCATGATGTCCACTAGATGGTGATGAAGAGCTATGATTGTGCAATGATGGAAGAAGCGGGCAGCATGTTGGAGGTGACAAGAGAGGCGTTGATTAGCATTGGAGAAGGAGGGACGCTTGGAGCTAGTTGAGGCCGAGACTTAGAGAGCTCAACGAGCTCTTGGGAGCTTCAATAATAGGCAGCAACTTAGGATACTCAACGAGCTCCTCAACGACTCTTGGAAGCTTAAAAAATGGGCAGCAACTTAGGATGCTCAACGAGCTCCTCAACGAGCTCTTACTTTATACTTTGCATAGACGATCATAGTTAGGTGAATGGCACTTATTTGGCCCTGCGTGGTCGTTTAAATTTAGCCTTTTTCATGGCTGTTCTTTGACATTCTAGGCGTGTAAGGCATTCCTATAAAAGCCTAACACTTAGTCTTATTTCAGGAGTTCCTAGACATTATGTAAAAACGCAGCTTTTGAGCTTTTCCTACAAACACTTGGAAAACCGTTACTTTTGAGTGAAATCAGAATTGAACGATTTTGTACCATTTATCGAATAGTTATCAAGTATTGAGCGAGAGGCTGATGATCGCTATGATGAGTATCCCGAACAGGTTCGTGGTGTTCGAGACTCAAACTTGAGCAGTGTCAAGATCACTATTCCACCCTTTTAAGGAACTAGTGATCTAGATGAATATCTTGAATGGAAGCTTAAAATGGAGCGCAGCTTAAAATGAGCAATGGATGCTAAGTATTTGAGTGCTAAGTACAGGCAAACTCAATTACAAAAGCTCTATGAGCTAAAGCAAGGGTCCAAGTCTGCTCCAAGAGTATCATGATGAGTTCGAAAAGGTTCGATTGAATCTTGATCTGGTAGAAGATGAAGAGCAAGCCACTATTCGATTCAAAAATGGCTTGGCTCGGGATGTGTCATCTCAATTGAGGCTACACGTGTACCACACGTTGGAAGATCTGTTCGAAGCTGAGAAATTAGTAAGGGAAGATAAGGCAAACCGGTATCGAGGAGTCACTGCGTCTACTCCCTTGAACCGAGGTAAAGAATGGAAGAATCCTAACCAAACAAGTGCCAACATTGTTCGAGATTCGAAGAGACCCTTCGAGAGGGGTGTGACCGTTAACCAACCAAGAGAAGTGGGAGGTAAAGTTCAACTTAATTCTCCTAGTGCTTCAAGTATTCAGTGTCATAAATGCAAAGGTTATGGTCACATGGCAAAAGAGTGTCCAACTCACAAAGTTATGCTTCTGCTCGAAGATGGAACCGTCCATGAGCAAGCGAGTGACACCGAAGAGGAATTTATCGAGGAAGCTGACCGAGCTGAAGATGATAATGATCATGAGGCTGCTGAAGCTGATCATCCGGAAATGTTTCTTGTGGTTCGACGGAATTTGAGCCGCATGACTCTTGAAGAAGAGGACAACCAAAGAGAAAATCTCTTACATGCCCAATGTCGAGTGAGGGGAAAGGTGTGTTCGATGATCATTGACTCTGGTAGTTGTGCAAATGTTATGAGCCAAACCTAGCTAGAGCTCAAGAAAGGAGATTGGGTGTAGGTGCACTTCCGAAAAGAAAGGTTTCCAAACCTTAGGAAAGGGAAGTTGGCACCCCGTGGAGATGGACCATTCCAAGTGCTATCCAAGATCATGATGCAATATAAAATGACCTAAACGACAACCATCAAGAGCCAAGCTTGAGAGCACAAGGAATAGAAGGCAAGAGCTCCGGAAGTGACTTGAAGATCATGCATTGGAGCGCCAAGGAAGGAGGACTACCTAGGCTACAAGGGAGGAGCGTCCGAACCATATTTTGAGGCATTTCAAGGAGCTTCAGGAAGAGGCGGAGCGCCTCTTCAAGTGGGCTGATACGAGGTAAACCCAGAAAAGCAAATAACAAGTAACGGAAGCAAATGATAAACACAAGATCAGGAAAAAAGGGATGGGGAAGAACAGAAATAGAAGAAAGAAACGAATCAAACTAAACAAATAGATTGATTCAAAGGGAGAAAGATACTTGAACCACTAACGGGGTCACACTAGCGGTCTATATTTTTCATATACTAAAAACTGGATGCTTACAATTCAATAAAAGAGAGTATTTATAGGCTATGCTAAGGATAAGGTGGTACAAGTGACTAATAAAAACAGGCCACGCAGGGCCGAGCTAAGTGTGTGTTCGGCAGCCTTGGCTTCGGTGCACGGTTGCTTGCTCGAACTCATTGTCCTCGGGTGCTCACTTGTCTTCGAACACAATTTGTTGGTGTTCGGTCACTTTGTCCTCGGGCTCAAATTTGAAGATGATGCCCTCGGTTCTTGAGCCCGGCCACTCAGCTTCGGAGCAATTGCTTTCCTTCGACCAGGCCAACTGAATGTGCACATCGTGCAGCAGCTTGGCTTGGCTTCGTGTCATTGGTCTCCTCGGTGGATCGAACACTTGATCAGCATGTGTTCGGGCTATATCACAATCCCACCATCTTCTACCGGTAGCATGTGTGCCATAATGCAACCGGGTGAACTCTTGAGAGGAAATGATGGCAACAAACTACTCATATGCCTAGTGCACAAAGGTATGGTTCTTACTTCCGAATTTGATTATTCTTCTAACCCTTTGTCTAGTGCTTTAGAAAATGTCTTGAAGGACTTTGGGACATGTTCCTGGATGAGATGCCCGATGGCTTACCTCCCTTGAGGGGTATTGAACATCAAATCGACTTTGTCCTGGGATCTCAAATCCCAAACAAGCCGGCCTATAGAAGCAACCCCGAGGACACAAGGGAGTTGCAAAAACAAGTAGATGACTTGCTTTCCAAAGGCTTGGTGAGGGAGAGCTTGTGTCCTTGTGCCGTGCCCATGATTCTTGTCCCAAAGAAGGACGGCACTTGGAGAATGTGCGTGGATTGCCGAGCCGTGAATAAGATAACGGTAAAGTACCGTCATCCCATTCCACGACTTGATGATATGTTGGATGAATTGAGTGGGTCATGTGTCTTTTCCAAAATCGACCTTAGGTCCGGTTACCATCAAATCCAGATGAAACCCGGGGACGAATGGAAAACCGCATTCAAGACCAAATTTGGTCTCTATGAATGGTTGGTAATGCCCTTTGGGCTTTCCAACGCACCTAGCACTTTTATGAGGCTCATGAACCATGTTTTGAAACCATTTATTAATAAATTTGTGGTTGTCTATTTCGATGATATCTTGATATATAGTCAGTCGATAGATGATCATATTAGCCACCTTAGGCAAGTCCTTGAAGTGTTGAGAGCCGAAAAGCTCTATGCTAACTTTAAAAAGTGTGCCTTTGGTGTTTAGAAGGTTGTCTTCCTTGGGTTTGTTGTGAGTGTCCAGGGAGTTGAGGTGGATGAGTCCAAGGTGGAGGCTATACGTGATTGGCCAACTCCTATCACCGTGACTCAAGTGAGGAGCTTTCATGGTCTTGCTAGTTTCTATAGACGATTTGTGAAAGACTTTAGCTCCATTGCCGCTCCACTCACCGAATTGGTGAAGAAGGACAAACCTTTTGTTTGGGGAGAGCCTCAAGAGAAGGCCTTCTAAGAATTGAAAAGTAGGTTGAGTACCACCCCTCTATTGCAATTGCCCGACTTCAGAAAGGTATTTGAGGTTGAATGTGATGCCTCGGGGGTGGGAATTGGTGGTGTTTTAATTCAAGATGGGAAACCCATAGCCTACTTTAGTGAGAAATTGAAGGGTGCATCCTTGAACTACTCTACGTATGACAAGGAGATGTACGCCTTGGTGAGAGCTCTTGCTCATTGGCAACACTACTTTTGACCTAGAGAATTTGCGATAAAGAGTGATCATGAGTCACTCAAGCATCTTAGGGGCCAAGAGAAATTGAACAAGCGTCATGCCAAGTGGGTAGAGTTCATTGAGTCTTTTCCCTATGTTATCCAATACAAGAAAGGGAAAGACAATGTTGTGGCGGATGCACTTTCTTGGAAGTTTGCTCTTGCCACTACTCTTGCCTCCAAGCTCATGGGTTTTGAGAGCATTAAGTTGATGTATGCTCATGACCCTAAGCTAAAGAGCATCCATGAAGCTCTAGAGAAAGGAGAAAGAGTTGAGAAGTACCAATGGGTTAATGGCTATATCTTTAAAAATGGTAGAGTGCGCATACCCAAGTCCTCATGGAGAGAATTGCTAAATGAAGAGAATTGCTAGTACTTAAGCCAAATGGCTTAGTTTCTTGTGTTAGAAGTTATTGAAAGAGTCCTCATGGAGAGAATGTAGCTAAATGCGAGTGGCTATTGCCTCCATCTTAGCCAAGATGCTCGGAAGGTAAGCTTCAACTAACTCCCTCCCTTTTAGAACTTTCTCACCATTTCCACTTCCATCCTCCACATGGGGGTTAGAAACATCAAGCGTTTAGCACAACTAGAATAGGAAAGCTTCTCCCTTCCCATGGAACAACCACCTCCTCCTCCCATACTGATGGAAGGAGCTCTACTACTCCCTTGCTAAACACAAACAACACCAAGAGAAGATGCATATGCACAATTCGTATAATCAACCTCATCATCCATTCTCTCTACGTCACTATCATCATGTTCAAATTCATCACAAGAAGAGTAAGTAGGATCATCATACCATGAAGCGTCACTACCTTCAAATTCTTGACTTGGAGCATGAGCTTCTTCACATTCATCTTCGCAAGCCCCATAGTCTTTTTCATCTTCATAATCAACATGGTGGCCCGGTTCTTCATCATATGAGCCTTGCTTTCCAGAATCATCATAGTAATACCCATAACCACCATCATAGGAACCATAGTCTCCATCATCTCCGCATGAGTCATACCCTCCAAAATCGTGATCCGAAGCCATAGTTGTAATCAAAGAGTTAAGGACCTCACAAATTCACTCCCTCACGTGTATCACTCAAAAGATGTCACTCAATTTTCTTTCCACTCGTGTATACACTCAAGGTCGTTGGCTTTTGTGACCTCACTTCATTTTTCTCACCACTCAAGACTTTTTCCACTCAAGACCTTCTTGTCTCTTAGTAATCACAATGGCAAGATCAATCAACTAATGCACCCAAGTAATGGTTCGGAAGGTAGTTTAAGTGACTCGATGTACGAAAGCTATTTTAATGCGCACTTGAAGCAAGCAAGTTCTACGACTTTAAGTAAAGACTCCAAGACACACAACACCCTAAAGGATCAAAGATTAGTATTAATACAGTAGGACTAATACCCTAGAAATACTAACCAAGAGGTACGAAAGCGAACGGAACACAAAAATGCACGAAACGAAGCCAAACGGAGACCCTCTAAGAGTGGGCGGTCCGCCTCCTTAGGGTGGGCGGTCCGCCTACTCAAAATAAAGAGAGCAAGCAAAAAATGGGCGGGCCGCCTACTATTTGGGCGCCCCGCCTACTGGTGTTTTCAGCACAGTCCGAAAACGTATTTTTTGGTCTTTTGCACCCAAATCTCAAATGTTTTCAAGGTATTTTTCCAATCCGAAGGTACCCAATGGTGTTTTCAACTACTAAAATCAGTCCCAATGATTTATAACAACACCCAATCCATAACGAATCCAAACCAAGAAATTTCAATCAAATTCAAGGGTTTTTCAATTTGGTGCCTATGTGCTCCTCCTTCCTTTGGTGGCTGCTTATTTAGGTCATGAGGACTTAAATACTTGATGGCTTAAGGTGCATTTGGCTCTTGAGTTGAGTGATTAAGTTGAGGTTTTCTATTCAACTTAGTGAAGCTTTGGATTCAAGCTAGAGTGAAAAATCCACCACCACTAAACGAGTGATCCGAGTGAAGCACTTGTGAGGGAGTGAGTGAGGTTGTTTTGCTATCATTTGTTTCTTGTGTAGGTACAATGTCCACCGAAGGAGAAGATTTTGCTAAGAGTTCCCTTGCTACTATCCTTGCCAAATTGGATAGTATGAACTTGAGGATTGAAAACCTTGAGAGGGTGACATCAAGTGCCCTAGTTGAGCAAGGGACTTCCAATGTGCAATCGGAGAAGGGGACCCCGAGTGTCCAAGTTGAGAAAGGGGCCCCGAGTGCCCAAGTTGACGGTGTTGAGGGCACAAGTAGCCCGACCTTTACCCCGAAACAAGTTGTTGAGTTGCTCAATCGCCAACAACGGGTAAGGAAGGATCGTGATCGAATTGACCAATTGTTGGGCAATACCCAAAGTGTGACTATTCCAAACCTTATGGGCAATCCCCAAAGGAATGCTCCACTTCCCGGACCAATCCGGAATGTTCAACCCCTTGAGCAAGTTGCACAAGCTCAAGAAGGGGAGGAGGATGAATATGGTGATGGTGGGTATGATGCTCATCATCTATTTAGGGGTCGGAATGTGGATAGGGGTCGAGGCCGAGGTCGAGGGCCACCCATGGGGTACTATGGAGGGAATGTGATAGGAATCAAATACGCGGAACAAAAAGATAGAAGAGCGAGACACTTCTCGAACTCCCTTCGAAGTAACCTCGGGGAACTTGTCCCGAGATACCCTCGAATCGGCGTCAAGGAGGACCTACACTATGCAACGACCCTCGAGACAATACGGGACTCGCAAGTCGAATGGTCGGGTTAGCGGTTCAAGACTCAACTAGGTTACACTAGTGAATTCAAGCAACCAAAGACAAAGGATTCTTCCAAAGAGTTCAACTCAATTCTCATTCAATAATAATCAAAGTGTAAGGTAAAAGACTTGAAAGATGTTTGTGAAGTATTTATAGACTTCACTTACATGTTATGAAAGCTCAAAAATACCCCTAAAGTGGGTTCAAACAATAAAGGCCTCGTAGGGCTAAACTTGTCCAAAACGTAGCATAAAAATAGCAAATCCCGCAACCCTTCCATCAAGTAGGCGCCCAGCCTACTCAAGTAGGCGCCCCGCCTGGTTTGGCTTTGCAGCGAAGTGGGCGGTCCGCCCCTGAACAACAGGCGGTCCGCCTAGTTGTTCAGTCAAAACTTCAGAGAGTTTGAGGGGCGGTCCGCCTAGTAGAGTGGGCGGTCCGCCTCCTCCTGTGGCGTCTTGGTTTGCCTCCAAACGTGCTCCGGAAGCCTCTCCAAGTGGGCTAAGTGATCCCCCATCCATGGCACACCAAAGCACAGTCTTCAAGTCGCTCTTGGAGCCTTCTTCCATACCCTTCCACACCAAATGAAGATGGGTGTCTTGGATCAACTTGGCTTGGCTCCGAGTGAGGGGTCTTGTGGTTTGGGTCTTATCATCCTCCCCTTCTTGAGAGGATTTCGTCCTCGAAATCGAAGCATCACTCACGACCTCTTCCTCATCATTCACGACCTCTCCATCATTATTCACGACCTCTTCATTACCTACATTCAAAGGAACCAAGTCACTAACATTGAAAGTATTAGAAAATTGATACTCACTTGGCAAGTCGACCACATAGGCATTGTTGTTGATCTTCGAGAGCACTTGGAATGGGCCATCTCCCCGGGGTGCCAACTTCCCTTTCCTAAGGTTTGGAAACCTTTCTTTCCGGAAGTGCACCCACACATAATCACCCTTCTTGAGTTCCACCTTCTTGCGACCTTTGTTCTTCTTGGCGGCAACCTTAGCATAAGATTCCTCCAAGTTCTTCTTCGCCTTAGCATGCAGTTCAACCAAAGCCTTGGCTCTATCTTTACCTTCAAAATTAACAACCATCTCCCTTGGCAAAGGGGTTAGATCAAGGGGAATCAGGGGGTTAAATCCATAAACACATTCAAAAGGAGTCATGCCAATAGCGCTATGCAATGTACGATTGTAAGCAAACTCCATCATAGGCAATCTATCAATCCACGTCCCGGCCTTACCTCGGGTCATGGCCCTAAGAAGAGCACCCAAGGTTCGGTTTACCACTTCGGTTTGACCATCGGTTTGTGGGTGGTGGGACGTAGAAAACAAGAGCTTGGTGCCTAAAGCACCCCATAAACTTCGCCAAAAATGGCTTAGGAACTTAGTGTCCCTATCACTCACTATAGTTTGAGGCACACCATGTAGCTTCAAAACATTTTCAACAAACAAGGAAGCTACATGTTGGGCGTCATCACATTTTTTGCACGGAATGAAATGAGCCATCTTTGAGAACTTATCCACAACAACAAAGATGCTATCGTGGCCCCCCCTAGTCCTTGGTAATCCCATGACAAAGTCCATTGATATATCCAACCACGGACTAGTAGGTACGGGAAGTGGGGTGTATAACCCATGAGGGTGGGACTTAGATTTGGCACGCTTGCACTCAAGGCAATTAGTGCAAAACTTCTCCACATGCACCCTCATCTTCGGCCAATAGAATTGTTCTTGAAGAACGGCCAAAGTCTTTCTTACCCTAAAATGACCCATGAGTCCTCCACAATGTGCCTCTTGCACAAGCAATTCCCTCCATGAGGACTCGGGTATGCACACTCTACCATTTTTAAAGATGAATCCATTAGACCATTGGTACTTGGCAACTCTCTCCCCTTTCTCTAGAGCATCATGGACACTCTTTAGCTTTGGATCATGAGCATACATCAATTTGATGCTCTCGAATCCCATGAGCTTAGAGGTGAGAGTGGTGGCTAATGCGAACTTTCTAGAAAGCGCATCCGCCACAACATTGTCCTTCCCTTTCTTGTATTGGATCACATAGGGAAAGGACTCAATAAACTCAACCCACTTGGCATGTCTCTTATTGAGCTTCTCTTGGCCTCTCAAATGCTTGAGTGACTCGTGGTCACTCTTGATTACAAACTCACGAGGCCAAAGGTAATGTTGCCAATGGGCAAGGGCTCTCACAAGGGCATACAACTCCTTGTCATATGTAGAATAATTCAAGGAGGCCCCTTTCAACTTTTCACTAAAGTAGGCGATGGGTTTACTATCTTGCATTAACACACCACCGATTCCCACCCCCGAGGCATCACACTCAACCTCAAATGCTTTCCCAAAGTCGGGCAATTGTAATAAAGGGGCGGTACTCAACCTACCTTTCAACTCTTGGAAAGCCTTCTCTTGAGGCTCTCCCCAAACAAAGGGTTGGTCTTTCTTGACCAATTCGGTGAGTGGAGCGGCTATGGAGCTAAAGTCTCTCACAAATCGTCTATAAAAGCTAGCAAGACCATGAAAGCTCCTCACTTGAGTCACGGAAGTAGGAGTAGGCCAATCACGTATGGCCTCTACCTTAGACTCATCCACCTCCACTCCTTGGGCACTCACAACAAACCCAAGAAAGACAACCTTCTCTACACCAAAGGCACACTTTTTGAAATTAGCATAGAGCTTTTCGGCTCTCAAAGTTTCAAGCACTTGCCTAAGGTGGTCAACATGTTCATCAATTGTCCGACTATAGATCAAGATATCATCAAAATAGACAACGACAAACTTGTTGATAAAAGGTTTCAAAACATGATTCATGAGTCGCATAAAAGTGCTAGGTGCGTTGGAAAGCCCGAAGGGCATTACCAACCATTCATAGAGACCAAATTTGGTCTTGAATGCGGTTTTCCATTCATCCCCGGGTTTCATCCGGATTTGATGGTAGCCGGACCTAAGGTCGATTTTAGAGAAGACACGCGACCCACTCAATTCATCCAACATATCATCAAGCCGTGGAATAGGGTGACGATACTTGATCGTTATCTTATTCACGGCTCGGCAATCTACGCACATCCTCCAAGTGCCGTCTTTCTTTGGGACAAGAATGACCGGTACGGCACAAGGACTCAAACTTTCCCTCACCAAGCCTTTTGAAAGCAAGTCATCAACTTGTTTTTGCAACTCCCTCGTATCCTCGGGATTGCTTCTATAGGCCGGCTTATTTGGGATTTGAGAGCCCGGAATAAAATCAATTTGATGTTCAATACCCCTCAAGGGAGGTAAGCCATCGGGCATCTCATCCGGGAACATGTCCCCAAAGTTCTCCAAAACATTTTTCAAAGCACTAGGTAAAGGACTAGAAGAAAAATCACAATTAGAGTTAAGGATCATACCTTTGTGCACTAAGCATAGGAGAAACTTGTTGCAATCATTACCTCTTAAGAGCTCGCCCGGCTGCATCATGGCACATATGCCACCGGTGGATGAAGAAGGTGGGATTGCCACCATGTTTTTGGCCAAAGGGCTAGTCTCAATGATTGACTTAGCCTTCGCCGCTTCCCTCAACTCCTTCATTCGATTGTAGTCGTCACTCACCTGTTTAGGAGTTAGGGGTTTCAACACAAACTTTCTTCCTTCATGTTGGAGCGTGTAAGTGTTAACACGTCCATTGTGAACCACTTGCCGGTCAAATTGCCAAGGCCTTCCAAAGAGAAGGTGGCAAGCTTCCATGGGCACAACGTCGAACAAGTGTTCATCAACATAACTTCCCATTTTAAACTTGATCATTGCTTGTTTCACTACCTTGAGCTCCCCACATTCACTAAGCCATTGCAACCGGTATGGCTTGGGATGCTTCATGGTAGGCAACTTCAATTGAGTTATGAGAGATTGACTCACCACATTAGTACAACTCCCTGAATCAATGATCATCGAGCACACAACACCCTTAACACGACACCTAGCATGGAAGAGGTTTTCCCTTTGCAAGGTTTCACCATCCTCCGCAATCATAGTTCCTAAGCTTCTCCTCACTACTAGAAAAGTATGAGGTTCCTCATCCTCCACCGTGTCATCTTCACCATCCTCCACTACTCCCTCATCTCCCTCTACTCCCTCTAATCCCTCATCTTCCGATTCACTCTCTTTCTCATATACATCATTACCCACAACAACCATGGTCCTCTTCGTGGGACATTCCCTAGAAAAGTGCCCATAGCCCTTGCACTTGTGACATTGAATGGAAGAAGAAGTAGGAGTATTCAATTGAGTTTTAGAGTTACCTCCCACATTGGGTGTATGCTTCTCAAATGGCTTCTTCACATCCTTGCTTGCATTGGCTCCACTCGCCCCAATAGTATTCGGGGACCTTGCATTTGTGGTAGGAGGCTTCCAACTCTTTGTATTGCTTGTGGGAGTAGTAGTGCTACTCTTGTAGCGGAAGGATTTCTCCTCTTTGACCCACTTCTCGGCTTCAACCGCATCCTCACATAGCTTGTAGAGATCATCATATTTGTGGAACTTCAATTGTGAGGCTATGTCTCGGTTCAAGCCCCCTTTGAAACGGATCATGGCCAACTCATGGTCTTCATCATCTATGTCAAGGTTCATTCGGATTTGCTCGAATTCATTGAAGTACTCCCCAACCGAATTGGAACCTTGCTTCAACTCATAGAGACGCTTTTGTTGCTCAACCCGGTATTGATTAGTCAAGTATTTCTCATCCATCACCCGAATCAACTCTTCCCAAGTAAGATTAATAGCCATTCCCGTCCTCCTCCTATTCCTCTTCACCGACTCCCACCAAGTAGAAGCAAAAGATTCGAAGGAAGATATTGCATACTTGGTTTTCTTCACCTCGGGCATGTCATTAGTTTCAAATATCCGTTCCATGGCCAATTTCCAATTTTTGTACTCCACCGGGTCACTACTTCCCTTGAAAGAAGGAATAGTGAGCCTCACACTATTGAGGTTGTTGTTGTTATCACGACCCCCTTGGAAAGGCTCCGGTTGGCCCCCATAGTGATCCCCATAACCACCATAACGTCCATAATCTCTCCTAACATCCCCTCCAACATACCCCATAGGGTGCCCTCGACCTCGGCCCCTACCTCTATCTACATTCCGACCCCAATTCATACCTCGCCTCGGTTGAAAGTGATCATCAAACCCATACATGTCATCTCCCTCATTAGTTTCCTCCCCTTCTTGAGCTTCGTCAACTTGCCCAAGAGGTTGCACATTTCGGATGGGTTGTGGTAGTGGAATGTTTCTTGGAGGGTTGTCTAAGATACGGGGAATGCCCGTTCGTTGGGGATTGCCCAACATTGGATCAACTCTCTCTCGTTCCTCCTTTACCCGTTGTTGACTGAACATATCAATGACAAGGCTCATTTGCTCCGGGGTAAAGTTTGGATTGCTCGAGACTTCAACTTGGACACTCGGGGTCCCCTTCTCAACTTGGACACTCGGGGTCCCTTTCTCCGACTGAGCATTGGAAGTCCCTTGCTCAACTAGGGCACTTGAGGCACCCTTTTCAAGAGACTCAATTCTTTCGCTCATGAGGTCCACCTTGGCAAGAAGGTTAGCCAAGGCCTCCTTTATGAAATCTTGTCCTTCAGTAGACATTGTACCTGCACAAGTATCAAACGTTAGCAAAAACAACCTCACACACTCCCTCACAAGTTTTCACTCGGATCACTCGTATAGTGGGTGGTGGATTTTTCACTCTTGCTTGAACCCAAAAGCTTCACTAAGTTGAATAGTAAACCTCAACTTGATCACTCAACTCAAAAGCCCAATGAGCTCCGGGGTGAGTGGAGTTGATAGGACTCTATCGGAACGATAGCTCTTTAAGTGCGGACTTGAGCCAAAAGAGACTACGAGTCTTCTTTGAGTTCTAATCTCCGGTCTAGGCTTGAGTTCCTAATAGCTTAGAAGGGTTAGCACAATTCAAGTAGGCAAGATTACTCAAAGAAATGCTAACTAGATGCAATGCAATCAACAAAACACGAAATCCTAGAAGAAACTACCCGAAACCACACTCAACAGAAGTGGGCGGTCCGCCTGTTTAGTAGGCGCCCCGCCTCTGAACTTCAGAGAGTTTGGTAGGCGCCCCGCCTCCTCTTCGGGCGGTCCGCCTACTGCAAATTTCAGCAACTTTCAACAACGTTTTCCTTGGCCTTTGCACCCAAAAATCAAACGATTCCGATGTTGTTTTAGCAATTCAAAGGTACCCCAATATTGTTTCAATCACAAGGTACGAACCCCAATCAATTTAATCAAACCCCATTCAAAACTCAACAATCTACCATGTTCATAGCTAGGGTTTCAACCTTTTCAATCTTTCAAGGGATTCAAAATTTCAATTCTTGTGTTTCAACTCCAAATCGAGTGTTTAGGGTACCAAAAGAACGGGTTTCCAATAAGGAACAAACCCCAATAACAATCACACAACGAATCCAACAATCCAAGAATCTATGATTAAAAAAATTTTTTTTGGTGTTTTCTTCTTTTCTATTTTTTTGTAGTTTTTCTTCTTTTCAAAAGCAATAAACAAGAACCTAAAAACGAAACTAACCTAGGCACGAAGAATCAAGGGTCGGGGGTTCGTAGAAACGATACCCGAGCCTTGCTCTGATACCAAGATGATAGGAATCAAATACGCGGAACAAAAAGATAGAAGAGCGAGACACTTCTCGAACTCCCTTCGAAGTAACCACGGGGAACTTGTCCCGAGATACCCTCGAATCGACGTCAAGGAGGACCTACACTATGCAACGACCCTCGAGACAACACGGGACTCGCAAGTCGAATGGTCGGGTTAGCGGTTCAAGACTCTACTAGGTTACACTAGTGAATTCAAGCAACCAAAGACAAAGGATTCTTCCAAAGAGTTCAACTCAATTCTCATTCAATAATAATCAAAGTGTAAGGTAAAAGACTTGAAAGATGTTTGTGAAGTATTTATAGACTTCACTTACATGTTATGAAAGCTCAAAAATACCCCTAAAGTGGGTTCAAACAATAAAGGCCTCGTAGGGCTAAACTTGTCCAAAACGTAGCATAAAAATAGCAAATCCCGCAACCCTTCCATCAAGTAGGCGCCCAGCCTACTCAAGTAGGCGCCCCGCCTGGTTTGGCTTTGCAGCGAAGTGGGCGGTCCGCCCCTGAACAACAGGCGGTCCGCCTAGTTGTTCAGTCAAAACTTCAGAGAGTTTGAGGGGCGGTCCGCCTAGTAGAGTGGGCGGTCCGCCTCCTCCTGTGGCGTCTTGGTTTGCCTCCAAACGTGCTCCGGAAGCCTCTCCAAGTGGGCTAAGTGATCCCTCATCCATGGCACACCAAAGCACAGTCTTCAAGTCGCTCTTGGAGCCTTCTTCCATACCCTTCCACACCAAATGAAGATGGGTGTCTTGGATCAACTTGGCTTGGCTCCGAGTGAGGGGTCTTGTGGTTTGGGTCTTATCAGAATGCTAGGAGGAATCTTGGTGGTTATGGAGATCACTTTAGAGGCCAACCGGAGCCTTTCCAAGGAGGTCGTGAGAACAACAACAATCTTAATAGTGTGAAGCTCACTATTCCTTCTTTCAAAGGAAGGAGTAACCCGTTGGAGTACGTTGATTTGAAGTTGTCTATGGAGCGTATATTTGACACCAATGATATGCCCGAAGTGAAGAAGACCAAGTATGCAGTATCTTCCTTCGAATCCTTTGCTTCTACTTAGTGGGAGTCGGTGAAGAGGAATAGAAGGAGGACGGGAATGGCTATTAATCTTACTTGGGAAGGGTTGATCCGTGTGATGGATGAGAATACCGAGTGGAACAGCAAAGGCGCTTCTATGAGTTGAAACAAGGTTCCAAAACAGTTGGGGAGTATTTCAATGAATTTGAGCAAGTTCGAATGAATCTTGACTTGGATGAGGAAGATAATGAGACGGCCATGATCCGTTTCAAAGGAGGCTTGAACTGGGACATAGCTTCACAATTGAAGTTCCACAAATATGATGATCACTACAAGCTATGTGATGATGCGGTTGAAGCCGAGAAGTGGCTCAAAGAGGAGAAAGCCCTCCGTTACAAGGGTAGTACTACTACTTCCATGAGCAAGCCAAAGGAGTGGAAGACTCCTACTCCAAATGCCAAATTCCCAAATGCAAGTGGTGCCATTGCTAGCAAGGATGTGAAGAAGCCTTATGACAAGTCTACACCACATGTGGGAGGTAAATCTAAAACTCACTTGAGTAATCCTATCTCTACTTCTACTCAATGCTTTAAGTGTAAGGGATATGTACATATCTCCAAAGATTGCCCTACACGGAAAACTATGGTTCTTGTGGGTGACTTGGTGTATGAGCAAGATAGTGAGCCCGAGGATGAAGAGGGAGTAGAGGGTGATGAGGAGGTTGATGATGGGGAGGTTGCAATGGAGGATGATGATGATGCCCATGCCTTCCTTGTTGTGAGGAGGAGTTTAGGAGCCATGTTTGTGGAAGATAGTGAGACTTTGCAACGAGAGAACCGTTTCCATTCCAAATGCCGAGTCATGGGTCTCCTTTGTTCCATGATCATTGACTCGGGGAGTTGTGCTAATGTCATTAGCCAAACATTAGTTTTCCAATTGAAGATACCAACCTTGAAGCACCCAAACCCTTACCGATTACAATGGCTTAGCGAGTGTGGTGAATTGAAGGTGGTCAAGCAATGCATGATCAAATTTAAGATAGGGAACTATGTGGATGAACACGTGTTTGACGTTGTGCCAATGCAAGCATGCCACCTTCTCTTCGGGAGGCCTTGGCAATTCGATAGACATGTGGTTCATGACGGCCATGCTAACATCTACACGGTTAAGCATGAGGGAAAGAAGTTTGTGTTTAAGCCCTTAACTCCCAAGCAAGTGAGTGATGACTACAAGCGAATGAGGGAGTTAAGAGAGGCGGCCAAGGCTAAGTCGGTAGTGGAGACTAGCCCTTTGTCCGAGAGCTTGGTGGCAATCCCACCATCTTCTACCGGTAGTATATGTGCCATGATGCAACCGGGCGAAATCTTGAGAGGAAATGATGGCAACAAACTACTCATATGCCTAGTGCACAAAGATTTTGTTGTGAGTTTTGAAGGTAAAAGCCGAGCCAAGGCTATGGTTGAGCTTCATGCTAAAGCCAAGAAGAACTTGGAGGAAGCCTATGCAAAGGTTGCTTCCAAGAAGAACAAGGGAAGAAAGAAGCTTGAGCTCAAAAAGGGAGATTGGGTGTGGGTGCACTTCCGCAAAGAAAGGTTCCCAAACCTTAGGAAAGGGAAGTTTGCACCCCGTGGAGATGGACCATTCCAAGTGCTTTCCAAGATCAACAACAACGCCTATGTGATTGACCTACTCGGTAAGTACAATGTGTCCAATACTTTTAATGTGACTGACTTGTCTCTTTGTGATGTAGGGGATGGTGATACCGGAGAGGAGGAGGCCATGGTTTCGAGGATGAAACCTTCCCAAGAAGGGGAGGATGATGCGGGGCATACTACCTCAAGACCATTCACTAGAAGTCAAGCCAAGTTGATTCAAGACACTCTTCTCCACTTGACTTGGAAGGATATAGAAGAAGGCTCCAAGAGCGACTTGAAGATCATGCTTTGGAGTGCCATGGTTGGGGGACCATCTAGGACACTTGGAGAGGCTCAAGAGACACAAAATGAGACACCCCAAGAGGCTTCAGGAAGAGGCGAAGCGCCTCCCAAAATCCAGAGAGCTGAACCTCAGAAGGCGGAGCGCCTCAAAGAAGAGGCGGAGCGCCTCCCAAAAATCCAGAGAGCTGGTCTTCAGAAGGCGCCCGCCTCCCCCCCCTTAGGCGGCCGCCTCCCCCCTGTGACATCATGCGGGATTGTTACTACTTTTTGCATGAACTTCCAACTATAGCCCTGTGTGGCCTTATTTATTTTAACCCACTTTGGGGGTATTTTAAACCTTTTATTATGACTAAGTGAAGCCTATAAATACTTCACTTAGCCTCATCAAGCCTTAGCTTACCGTTGAATCTTACGAATGAAGAATAAAGTTTATCTCTTGTTAGGAAGAAACCCTCTTTGTTTGGCTTGAAATTCACTAGCGGATCCTAGTTGAGTCTCGAACCGAAACCCGATAATTCTACTTGCGAGTCCCGGGCGCGACTCGAGGGTGGTTGCATAGTGTAGGTCCTTCTTGACGCCGATACGATGGTATCTCGGGACAAGTTCCCTGGGGTTACTTCGTAGGGAGTTCGAGAAGTGTCTCGCTCTCCTATCTTTCTTTTTGTCTTGTCGTTTTGATCCTTATCACACACCAAGCCTTCAAATCAATATTATCACAATGTGACACATTGGCTTTGGCATGATCAACACCCAAGGTGTGATCAACATGTGGGGTGGAGTAAACAAAATAGTTCAATTGGCAACTAACATCAAATACTCCACTCCCCTTCTTGGAAGCACTCTTACACACACCAAGAGTGACTTCCTCACCCCCAAATCCAACTCCAAGACGATCTCCCTCACTTGACAAACTCCAAAGGAAGGTCTCCAGAATAGGTCCTTCATCATTATAGTCCACACAATGAAGGTTAGGACTACTAGAAGATAGTTCAACACAACCAATATCAAGACCACTCATCCCACTTGGAGTTCCAAACAATGGATCGTCCATAGAGTCTAACTTTACATACCATGGAGGTTCTATTTTACTACCAACCCTAGTACGATACAATTCGCTACCACAAACGAGATTATCTTCACACAATGGAAATGTAAAAGCATGCACCTCAAATTCATGGTCACCCAAAATCACGGTATCAAGACTAGGTTCTTCACTCGCACCCGAGGAGTCATTGAAGACAATTCTATCCATCTCATGCTCTAGAGACTTCTCAAGGTCACAACCGTCCTCACTACGACACATAGGTCCACCATTATCAAGCAATTCATCAAGGGAAAGGATAGGGTATTCATTCAACTCATCTTCCCCTTTATCAAATATAGGTGGGGTGTCATAACAAGGGTCACATATATGGTCAACTACACAATCTTCACTAGAGAGAGGTACAGTGAAAATCGAGCTCACATCATGACGTGGCTTATCATTCCTCTCAACTAATGGTTCACAATCATATACAAGTTGACCAACCGACTCTACACTAGTTGCAAACACATTGTAATCATACAAATCGTCAACTAGTGTTGAGTTATCACAAACACTACCATGAGACAAGGAAGTAACATGTTGATGCAGGGAAAATGCGGAAAAAGATAAAACTAGATAGAAAACAAGACGAGGCCCGAACAAAGACCCAAGTAGCACCGGAGAACTAGTTCCGATACACCCCGGGTGGATGTCAAGGATCACCTACGCTATGCAACTACCCTCGAGTCAACTAGAACTCGCAAATAGAATGATCGGGGCGGGGTAGTTAGGCAACTAGAATCCACTAGCAGTAACAAGTCCCAAACATAGGTTCTTTTCATTCAATCTCAAGAGCATTGCTCAAGTTTCACATTCATCAATAATAAGCTAAGTGTTCAAAATAAGCTATACTTGGGTTTTTATAGTGTTTCCCAAGCTTACACAATGACATAAATACCCTTACTAATAAGGTTCACCACATAAGCCACGTAGGGCTAAACAGTAAAAAAAACATAAGTCCAGCAGCTGGGAGGGGCGCCTAAAGCTGGGAGGGGCGCCTCACTTGTGCTGAGTCTGGGAGGGGCGCCTGGGGTCAGGCGGGGTGCCTGGGTGATGGCCTGGGCAGGCGGGCGCCTGGGTAGGGGCACCTAGCAGGGCGGCCCGCCTGTGCACTTTTGCACCCTTAGGCAGAAAGCTCTCCAGGCGGGGCGCCTGGCTGTGCTGGGCCTCCCTCCTCCTCCTTAGGCGTGAGGCCTAGAGCTGAGATCATCCGGAACGTCTTCCCAATGCTTTCTTCATCAAGTCCTCTCCTCACCAAGTGTAAATGCATCTCTTGGACATCCTTGACTTGGGACTCTATGGACGGACGGCTATTTTAAAGTAAGCACTTGAAGTCAAGAAAGTTCTACAAGAAAGGAGAAAATTTCAGCAAGCACGAATTCCTAAAAGCTAAAGTGTTACTATAGCTTAGAGTAGAAAAATACCCCAACAATACTAACTAGAATTAATTCAACAAGGAAAAGGAAATTCCTAGATGAAACTACCCTTTTTCCCCTTAGGAAAAGCGTTTCAAGCTTTCCTTTGTGGATTGGAATAAGTTTTTCCACCTAATTTTATTGTTCAAATCAGTTTTGGACAAGTTTTCCTTATTTTACTTGCTTTCCAACTCAAATTTGGACAACTTTACCACTTTTCCTACACGTTACAACCCACTCACGTTTTTCCTTCCCTTTTTAGAGTTGAATAAGTTTTTCCTCCTTTTTCCTTACTTTCCAACTCAAATTTGGAGACTTTTTACCACTTTTTCCAACTACTTCACAAGCTTTTTTAGATGCTGAATTTTCCTTGTCAAGAAAACGTGAATAGTGCTCCCAATAGTCTAAGGAAAAGCTAGTTCCCTTATTTTAAAAGTGGGTAAACTTCTCCCTTTTGAATTAGGATTTGTTTCCCTCTTGAATTAGGCTTAGGGTTCCTTCTTTCTACCACAATATGCAGCAGATTTTTCTCTTCCTTTCTCCTCAATTCAGCAATCTACTTCACCCCAAAAAAACGTGTATAATGATATGGTTTCAAGGATCAATCAGCCCACTTGTAAATTTTATCCAAGAACTTCAAGAAAACATTCAAATTCACGTCATGATCAGCCTGCTACATGATAGTTCAAAGAACAATCAAGAACTAAACCCAACAACTTCAATTTGATCAAGAACTACTCAATATATGGCCAAGAAATCACGCCCTAAACCCCAAGACACGCTGCTCCTTTTGTTCTTACAAGGTTTGAAGACTCTCTTTCAAGAACACTCAAGAATTCAAGCAAGAACAATAGAGAACTCAAGTAAACACACCAAGAATTCAAGAAACTCTTCAAGAACTCACTAGGGTTTTCAAGAACTCTTCAAGAATGATTCAACAACGCACCAATATGCTGAAATTTTCCAAGAAACAATTTAAGACTCCAACCTAGGGTTTCAAGAATGACTTATAACAATCAAGAACTTCAACATTTCAATCCTAGATGTGTTAACAACTCGACCAACAACAATTCAAGACTGTTTCTACATCTTTTCACGTTTTTTTCTCTCTTTTTTTTTTAAATAAAAATGATAATTAATAGAAACCTAAAACTAAGAACCTAAACTAGGGCATGAAGAACAGGACTGGAGTTGTAGAAACAAACCCTTTCCAAGCTCTGATTACCAACTGATGCAAGCGGAATTATGAAAGATAGAAACAATTACATGAACAAGAATTTAAGACTAGGAAGAATAGAAATTAGAAGAAAAGAACGGATTAAACTTACTAATGAAAGATTAATCTATGGAAGATGAGAGACTTGAACCAACATATGGAATCATGCTAGTGATGATTTCCATGGGATTCTAAGTTAAGAGATAAAGAAGAAGCTAGACAGCTTCTCTACAAAGGCAACGCCTGTTTTCATTTTTCTGTAAATTCTAAAAACTGATCAAATAAGACTAAGTGTTTAGGCTTTTATAGTGAAGCCTTACACGCCTAAATTGTAAATAAGCAGCCACCAACATGGCTACATGTCAATTGCCACGCAGCGCTAAATAAGTACTATGAAATAGAAAAGTCTAGCTAAATGAAGTAATCATTCTACTTCATTTAGTTTTCTTGTGAGTAATCATGAGTAAGGAACACGTGGACATTTGGTACGAGTGTCCATCAAGTACCCTAGTTCACCGTGTATAGCTCTAAGCAGAGCACCCAAAGTTCGGTTCACCACCTCGGTTTGCCCATCCGTTTGAGGGTGGTGGGACGTAGAGAACAATAGCTTGGTGCCAAGAGCACCCCACAAGCTTCTCCAAAAATGGCTAAGGAACTTGGTGTCCCTATCACTCACAATGGCTTGAGGCACACCATGCATCTTTAACACATGATCAATGAATAAAGAAGCAACATGTTGTGCATCACCACACTTTTTACATGGAATAAAGTGAGCCATTTTGGAAAACCTATCCACGACAACATAAATGATATCATGTTCCCCCCAGACCGTGGCAATCTGATGCAAGCTAAATCCGAAGACAAGCAAGCAATCGGAAACAACAAGAACACGACGCGGAAATGATAAGGATAAAGAGGCGGAAGCAAATAGTAACCAAGATAACAAGAAATCGGGGATGGGGGAGAACAGAAATAGAAGAAAGAATGGATAATCCGAATCAAATCATGATTGATTATCCAAGGGAGAAAATGAAACTTGAACGGATTCATACTAGGGATGAAATCCATTCGGTTCCAAGCCAAAGAAGGCATACACGAAGCCTTGGGCTTCAACAAGAATGGCTCGGCCAATTCTATCTCTATTCTCTCAATTCAACATCAACTGCTTCCTAATGAGCTATGCTGGGAGTTTATATAGACAACAATAAAAAGGGAAAAATAGTAAAATGGTCACAGGCGACCAATGAGATAAAGCCACGCAGGGCTGAAACAGCTTTATGTGTTCGGCAGCTCAGCTCGAACACATTTGATTCGGATGCTTGTTTGCCTCGGTCACAATTGGAATCGAACGCTCTCCTGCCTCGGGCACATTTGTAGCCCTTCGATTAGTTCTCTGTTCGGCGTCGTTCTTCCTTGGTTCGGTTGCTTTCAGCTTCGGCTCGAGCTTGTCATTTCTTCCTTCGGGAACAAACTTGATCGTTGAGCTTTCATAAGTTGTGCTCGGTCTCATCGCTTCCGAAGTCAGTTTCAGCGACAGTCACCTGTTGTCTGCTTAGTGGATTTCCATCGTTGTCTCTTGGCGAGGCAGTCTTCGCCATCTACCATTCCGGCCACACTTTGATCGTGGGCGTTATGTGACTCCTCAGTGGACTATCTTGATGAATCGAACAGGTGAGCTTGGTTCGTATTGCATCATCCTCCCCTTCTTGAAAGGATTTCGTCCTCGAAATCAAACCGACAAGACCTGCAAACAAGGTAAAGACAAACAAAGCTTCCTACTTCAAGAGTAGGTTAGTGTTCAAAAGTGTGGAAAACACACTCTTATGATAGAGTAGGTTGGTGTCCCTATCACTCACTATAGTTTGAGGAACACCATGCAACTTTAACACATTGTTAATGAACAAGGAAGCAACATGTTGTGCATCATCACACTTTTTACATGGAATGAAGTGAGCCATTTTGGAAAACCTATCCACAACAACATAAATGCTATCATGTCCCCCCCCCTAGACCGTGGTAACCCCATAACAAAGTCCATTGAGATATCCATCCACGGGCTAGTAGGTACGGGGAGGGGAGTATACAAACCATGGCGGTTAGCTTTAGACTTAGCATGCTTGTACTCAAGGCAATTTTTGCAAAGCTTTTCAACTTGTACCCCCATCTTTGGCCAATGGAATTGCTCCATAAGAATGGCCAAGGTCTTGTTTCTCCCAAAGTGTCCCATCATGCCCCCACAATGAGCTTCACGAATAAGCAATTCCCTCCAAGAGGACTCGGGAACACACACTCTACCATTTTTGAAGATATAGCCATCAACCCATTGGTACTTCTCAACTCTTTCCCCCTTCTCAAGAGCTTCATGAATACTCTTTAGCTTAGGGTCTTGAGCATACATCAACTTAATGCTCTCGAATCCCATGAGCTTGGAGGCAAGAGTGGTGGCAAGAGCAAACTTCCTAGAAAGTGCATCCGCCACAACATTGTCTTTCCCTTTCTTATATTGAATGACATAGGGAAAAGACTCAATAAACTCTACCCACTTGGCATGCCGCTTGTTCAACTTCTCTTGGCCCTTAAGATGTTTAAGTGACTCATGATCACTCTTAATCACAAATTCCCTAGGCCAAAGATAGTGTTGCCAATGAGAAAGAGCTCTCACCAAGGCGTACATCTCCTTGTCATACGTAGAGTAGTTCAAGGATGCACCCTTCAATTTCTCACTAAAGTAGGCTATGGGTTTTCCATCTTGCATTAAAACACCACCAATTCCCACCCCCGAGGCATCACATTCAACCTCAAATGCCTTTCCAAAGTCGGACAATTGCAATAGAGGGGCGGTACTCAACCTACTTTTCAATTCTTGGAAGGCCTTCTCTTGAGGCTCTCCCCAAACAAAAGGTTTGTCCTTCTTCACCAATTCGGTGAGTGGAGCGGCAATGGAGGTAAAGTCTTTCACAAATCATCTATAAAAACTAGCAAGACCATGAAAGCTCCTCACTTGAGTCACGGTGGTAGGAGTTGGCCAATCACGTATGGCCTCCACCTTACTCATCTACCTCCACTCCTTGGGCACTCATAACAAACCCAAGGAAGACAACCTTCCCAACACCAAAGGCACACTTTTTAAAGTTAGCATAGAGCTTTTCGGCTCTCAACACTTCAAGGACTTGCCTAAGGTGGCTAATATGACCATCAATCGACTTACTATATAACAAGATAGTAATCATTCTACTTGCGGGTCCCGAGTGCGGCTCGAGGGTGGTTGCTTACCGTAGGCTCTTCTTGACACCGAAATCAAACCATCATTAACACGGCAACAATGGATATTTATCTTCTCTCCTCCATGGATTACGTCTACATCATTCTCCCTCTCTTTGGAAGGATTCGTCCTCGAATCTGATTCCTGCAAAATATGGACAGCAATCAGTATAGATAACTCCCAAGTCTCAACTAGGCAATAGACAAATAGCCCCACAATAACAAACCCATGAGATGGCACAAGTGCGGTACAAACTGCCCAAAAATGATAACACTAATCGCCATGGCTTTAGAAAGCCCGAATATAAGCATAAGCCAAGAAAACATACAGTTCTCATAGAGTTTACAAATTCGGGTTGCATACCACAATAACTCTCACGGAGTATCTTTCCAACAGCCCTCCACCTGCATTACTTTCAAACACACGGAGTGCTTTCCAAGGTTACACATAACACTAGTAGGACATATCAAACCAAAACTCGGGAACATCTTACCAGCCCATTCCAAAGCCATTAAGTCAAGTAAGTGACCAATTTTAAGCTCAATTCCCGGGTCAAAAACCAATGAGGTCAACACATCAAACATGGCACGTGTCTCAAGAAATTCATATTGTAACAACAAGCTGTAGGAACAAGGATGTATCCAATCACAACAATAGTATACCAGAGAAGCATGAATCATGAGATACGAGCATTTCCCATCCTCTATCCTAGAGTAAGCAAAAGCTCAAGACATGTGTAACAATCAGAATTTTCATCCTTCTCACAAGAACTTCTAACTCCCTCGTGACTCTCATCATAGGCAAATAAATAGTGAAGAAAAGTGTTTCCTAGTTTAACTTCATCGATGGTGTCCACTTCAATAAGCATACTTTCAAAATCAGAATTACAACCATGTTCAAAGCCGATATTTGGACAACACAAAGAAGAAACAAGATTTAAACAAAGATCCACACTTTCTTCCTCATGACAATTCCCTCTACCAAGTGAACTACTATCAAACAAGGAGTTACTACCATCACAAGAAGGAATGTTAAGAAATTTAAATTCACTATCTAAACAACAAGTATCTCCACGTAAGAATAGATTCATAAGAAAAGTCTCACTTAAATTCACATCACCATGGACGTCAAAAGTACCAAACTCATCATATAATTCAGTCTCATTACCATGGTCCATTTTGACACCAAAAGAACTCGAAGAGGACTCTACACCTTCAATTCCAGGATCAAACAAGTGATGTTTAAATTCTACTTCGAGGAAAACATAGATGACATCCCTAGAAGCATCAATGACATCCCTAGAAGCATTACATTTAATACCTAGACCCTTAACAGAAGTGTCAACACTAGTTTTCATTACATCAAACACACACGTAGTTTCAATTTTAGGAGCACATTCAAGAACAACTAGTGTATCATCACAAACCTTATTTAAATTTGCATTGTAAGGCAGCAACGACATACGGTCCAAACAAGACACTCCACTACTCATACTCACATTATTAACTTGCTGTTCACTACCTCTAAATGTATTGAGTGTAGTAGACTTACCTTGGAGGTCACAAGATTGACCTCTTTTACCTTCATTGTCTTCCTCAAGCTTAGAGTCTACACGGGCAGACCCTACATCACCATGGGCAGCCCCTAAAACGTCTTCTTCTTGCACTTCCAATAAGTTGTGTTCACTCCCAAGCTTGTTTCCAATGGTACCTACAAGAGAATTTAAACAACTAGAGGAAAAAGAAGAATTACAAGTGTTAGAGTGAAAAACTTCCCCTCTTTTCTTTTCTTCTTTCATATCTCTCATATTCGTTTCAACTACATCCTCTTGCCTCTTTGGTGGCAGCCCAACTATATTATTCACCCCAAACTTTCCCTTTTGATTATTTGATGCAGCCCGAGCACGTGCTGATCAAGTGTTCGATCCACCGAGGAGACCAATGATACGAAGCCAAGCCAAGCTGCTGCACGATGTGCACATTCACTTGGCCTGGCCGAAGGAAAGCAATTGCTCCGAAGCTGAGTGGCAGGGCTCAAGAACCGAGGGCGTCATCTTCAAATTTGAGCCCGAGGACAAAGTAACCGAACACCAACAAATTGTGTTCGAAGACAAGTGAGCGCAACGAGGACAATGAGTTCGAGCAAGAAACCGTGCACCGAAGTCAAGGCTGCCGAACACACACACTTAGCTCAGCCCTGCGTGGCTTGTTTTTATTAGTCACTTGTGACTATTTACTACCTTATCCTTAGCATAGCCTATAAATACTCTATTTTCATTTCATCGTAAGGATCCAGTTTTTAGTATATGAAAAACATAGCAATTGCTATTGTGAGTCTGCGATGGAGCCGAACCCCGACATGGAATTTTAAAGAACTTGTGTCAATCGGTGTTATTCGTTTGAACAAATTCTTCTTGATCATTCAATTTGCAAGAAGCGGGTCTTTCTTGAGGATTGTTGCATAGTACAGGTGCGTCTTGATTTCCCTTCAATCGAGCTTTGAGACAGGTTCCTCACTGTTCTTTTGAATTGAAGCAAGATTTGTCTTGCTTCTATCTTTACTTTTATTTTTGTTTTCTTCCGTGTATCGTTTTTAGCATTTCCCTCGGGTTTGCTTTCACCATCTTGGTATCAGAGCACGGTTTGGGCTTGTTTCTACAACCCCAAATCCTGTTCAAGTTATCTTTACTTTTCGTGCGTTTGTGTCTTTGTTTTCCATTTCGTGTTCTTGTGTTTGATTGTTGTTACTGTACAAAAAAGAAAAAAAAGGGTAGAAAAAGAAAATTCAAAAATTGCGTTTGATTGTTGGTTGTTTTGATTAAACAACCATTGATTCTTGTTCACCATTGTTTCTTGATTCCAACAAGTACCCGACGTACAACTTTCGTGACTAGGGTTTCTTGGTGAAATTTTGGACTGCTTTTTAACTGTGGTGACTGGAACTCGAACCCCAGCGTGTTTTGGTTGAAACCAATGAAGATTGGTGGTTGTTGAGTGATTTGGGTTTGTTTTGTGCTTAAATTTAAAGTTCTGTGTTTGAATTCGTTGTCCGTACGCCGGAAAATTGTTACGATCTGTAACAGTGTACGACACGAAGGAGCTGAATCTTAGCTCACGGACTTTGAACTGAAATTCCTCCGTTGTTGTTGGAACCGGAGTTGAAAGAAGCAACCCAGGTCTGTTGAAATTCGTGGTCAGTGAACGAAGCTAAATTTGTCCGTACGCCGGAGCAAAACTTCACTGTTCCATTGAAGAAGAAAAGAGGTAAAGTGTAAAGATCAAAACCCCAGGTGAAAACGTGTCGGCTTGAAAAGGGAATGTGGATAAGGTAAAACCCTATCCGTACCAAGGAGGGACCACTCTTGTACGGACAAGAGTTGGTGTGTTCGAAAAAGATTCCTAAAGGGAATCAAAGGGTAGATTCTCCTAGGTTTTCACTTTTCTTCTGTACGAAATTCTAGTTAGTGGATCTTTTGAGTAATTTTTCCTACTCGAGGTCGTACTAACTCGTTTGAGCTTATAGGAACTCGTGCGTGGGGTGACCGAAGTCCAACTTCGCAGAAATTTCTTTGACTTCCCGAAGCGCAAGAGTAAATAGCTGTCCGTTCCATTGAGTCAAATCAACTCACTCTTCCTGAAGAAGACATTGTAACTTGTCAAAACCAAACCCATAAATTGAGTGGAACCGAGTGCCACCCATCAAAGGTGAGGGAGTGTGTGAGGTGAATTCTAACCTTAACATTTGTTTGGTCTTTGATTTGTGCAGGCACCATGGCTGGGAATGGAGGCGATGGCAAAGGCACTGAGAAGCCCGAAGTGTCGTTAGCCAATCTCATGGCTGCGATACAAGGCATCAGTGCCGAAGTAAGAGGAGTGAGTGCTCGAGTAGCTAATCTCGAGCAAGGGAGTGTGTCCGTGGCCATGCATGGGTCCGGCGCTGGAACGAGTAGCTCCACTCCAATGAAACCTAAACTGTATGCCGAGCTTGTTCGACAACATCAGTTGACAAGTTTAGCAATTCGAAGAGAACTAAACTTGGGCAATCCCCAAGCGCAACAAAACTTGGGCATTCCCCGAGGAGAAAGGATACCACTTCCAAAGGCCCGAAGAGATCTTGGTGCCGTTGTCGAAGAGGTTGATGAAGAGGAATTTCCTGAGGACGAATATGAGCATGAGCCGCCATTCGCTCAACGAAGGCAAGCACACCGAGGTCGTGGAAATTTTTGAGGTCGAGGCCGAGGCGCAAATGTTGAACGACATATTGAGCATGAGGCTGATGATCGCTATAATGAGTATCCCGAACAAGTTCGTGGTGTTCGAGACTCAAACCTGAGCAGTGTTAAGATCACTATTCCACCCTTTAAAGGAACTAGTGATCCGGATGAATATCTTGAATGGAAGCTTAAAATGGAGCGAATCTTCGAAACCAATGAGATGACCGAAGAGAGAAAAGCTGCCCATGCCATTGCTTCGTTCGAAGCCTATGCATCTACATGGTGGGAAGCTGACAAGAGGCATAGATGAAGGAATGCCTATCCCAAAGTCATTACTTGGCCACAGTTGAAAAGAGCAATGGATGCTAAGTATTTGAGTGCTAAGTACAAGCAAACTCAACTACAAAAGCTCTATGAGCTAAAGCAAGGGTCCAAGTCTGTCCAAGAGTATCATGATGAGTTCGAAAAGGTTTGATTGAATCTTGATCTGGTCGAAGATGAAGAGCAAGCCACTATCCGATTCAAAAATGGCTTGGCTCGGGATGTGTCATCTCAATTGAGGCTACACGTGTACCACACGTTGGAAGATCTGTTCGAAGCTGCTACCGAAGCTGAAAAATTGGTAAAGGAAGATAAGGAAAACCGGTATCGAGGAGTCACTACTTCTACTCCTTTGAATCGAGGAAAAGAATGGAAGAATCCTAACCAAACAAGTGCCAACGCTGTTCAGATTCGAAGAGACCCTTCAAGAGGAGTGTGACCGTTAACCAACCAAGACAAGTGGGAGGTAAAGTTCAACTCAACTCTCCTAGTGCTTCAAATATTCAGTGTCATAAATGCAAAGGTTATGGTCACATGGCAAATGAGTGTCCAACTCGCAAAGTTATGCTTCTGCTCGAAGATGGAACCGTCCATGAGCAAGCGAGTGACACCGAGGAGGAATTTATCGAGGAGGCTGACTGAGCTGAAGGTGATGATGATCACGAGGCTGCCGAAGTTGATCATCCAGAAATGTTTCTTGTAGTTCGAAGGAATTTGAGTTGCATGACTCTTGAAGAAAAGGACAACCAAAGAGACAATCTCTTCCATGCCCGATGTCGAGTGAGGGAAAAGGTGTGTTCGATGATCATTGACTCTGGTAGTTGTGCAAATGTGGTGAGCCAAACCTTGGTTTCACAAATGGGACTATCTACGTTGAAGCATCCCCACCCTTACAAATTACAATGGCTGAATGAGTGTGGAGAATTGAGGGTTGTCAAACAAGTGTGGATCAAGTTTAAAATTGGCGGATATCAAGATGAAATGATATTCGATGTCGTGCCGATGCAAGCTTGTCATTTTCTATTGGGAAAACCATGGCAGTATGACCGGTCAGTTGTTCACAATGGAAGATCCAACACTTACACTGTAAAGCTCGAAGGGAAGAGTTTCATACTCAAACCCTTATCTCCAAAGCAAGTCACCAAGTTACTATTTTCGACGTCTCACCATCCTCAGACTGATGGACAGACCGAGGTAGTTAACCGAACCTTGGGATCTTTGCTTCGAGCAATGACCAGAGGCAAGGTTGGAAACTGGGCTGATCGTTTGCCCATGATGGAGTTTGCATACAATCGAACAGTGCATAGAATGATCAATATGACCCCATTCGAATGTGTGTACGGTTTTAATCCTTTGATTCCGCTTGATTTAACCCTATTGCCTCGAGATTCTGTTACTGATTTTGAAGGTACTCGGCGAGCCACTGCCCTGCTCGAGTTGCATGCAAAGGTGAAGAAGAACCTTGAGGAAGCTTATGCAAAGGTTGCATTGAAGAAACTTAGGAGGACGAGGAGGGCTCGATTTCGAGGACGAAATCTTCTCAAGAAGGGGAGGATGATGCAGCCCGAGCACGTGCTGATCAAGTGTTCGATCAACCGAGGAGACCAATGACACGAAGCCAAGCCAAGCTGCTGCACGATGTGCACATTCACTTGGCCTGGCCGAAGGAAAGCAATTGCTCCGAAGCTGAGTGGTCGGGCTCAAGAACCGAGGGCGTCATCTTTAAATTTGAGCCCGAGGACAAAGTGACCGAACACCAACAAATTGTGTTCGAAGACAAGTGAGCGCCCGAGGACAATGAGTTCGAGCAAGCAACCATGCACCGAAGTCAAGGCTACCGAACACACACACTTAGCTCAGCCCTGCGTGGCTTGTTTTTATTAGTCACTTGTGACTATTTACTACCTTATCCTTAGCATAGCCTATAAATACTCTATTTTCATTTCATTGTAAGGATCCATTTTTTAGTATATGAAAAACATAGCAAGTGCTATTGTGAGTCTCCGATGGAGCCGAACCCCGACGTGGGATTTTAAAGAACTTGTGTCAATCGGTGTTATTCGTTTGAACAAATTCTTCTTGATCATTCAATTTGCAAGAAGCAGGTCTTTCTTGAG
This sequence comes from Petunia x hybrida, assembly GCA_037355625.1. Lineage (NCBI taxonomy): Eukaryota > Viridiplantae > Streptophyta > Magnoliopsida > Solanales > Solanaceae > Petunia > Petunia x hybrida. The sequence goes on from JBBBVM010000534.1 coordinate 246,088, forward strand.
TATTGTTGCATAGTATAGGTGCGTCTTGATTTCCCTTCAATCGAGCTTTGAGACAGGTTCCTCACTGTTCTTTTGAATCGAAGCAAGATTTGTCTTGCTTCTATCTTTACTTTTCTTGTTGTTTTCTTCCGCGTATCGTGTTTAGCATTTCCCTTGGGTTTGCTTGCACCATTATTACACTCCTCTATGTGCATAAAAATGGCATAGGCATTATTGGGACTTTTCTTTGTAAGCGGGAATGACATTAGAGGCCATCCTTCATCGTCCACCACATACCTTATCCAATCTCGCACATGTGGAACATTGTGATGTAAGAACCATGGCTGCCCGAAACACAAGTCACATGTTTGAAGAGGATACACATCACACAAAACTGTTTCAAGGTATTCTCCTCGTGACACTATTACCTTGACCTTCCACTCAACCTTATATCCATCATAGAGATATGGATATCTTCGTCTCACCCATGTTAAGTGCAAAAGATTAACCACTTCTGGTGAAATAAGCATGGCTTCACTCAAGCCGTCAAGCTCTAGATCGTAGCCCTTATAACCATAAACATTCACTTTTATCTTTTGGAACCTCGGTTTTGGCATAAGTACTTGGAGATTGCCCAAGTTTGATTCATTACAAGATGATTTTGGAGTCAAAGATGGCTGCTCCCTTTCAAGATTATCAACTCGGGCTCCCATTCGGTCAATATATTGCCCTAAGTTCGCTTTCATTACTCTCATCTCGGCCCAAAGATCAGTTAAAGTAAGCTCGGAAACACCATTTTGTTTATCAAATACTCCAGCCATGTACCTGCACACAAACAAAGACTACAAAATATGTTAACATTAGCAAAATACCTCACTCGCTCCCTCGCTTTGAATGACACTCGGGTTCACTCAAATTTTAAGACCTCACAACTCGCTCCAATTGGCTTCCTCAGAACTGATCAAGTTTCTCAATGTTCTTTAAGTCCACAAGTTCACAAGTTCTCTTCGGGAAAAGTGAATTTATGTGACTCTATAGGCGGACAGCTTTTAAAGTGAGCACGGGAAGCCAAAGAATCAACTACGAAAGTTGAAAATTCTGAGTTTTAGCACGAAGACCTACAAGCTCAAGATTAGTAATTAACTTAAGTAGAAGAATTACCTAAGAATTACTAATTAGAAGTGATGTTCTCAAAGAAATAAGGAAATCCTATGAAAATTTTGATTTTCTACCCTTAAATAGGCGCCTAGAACAAGCCCTTTTTTAGTAGGATAAGTTTTTCCTCCTTTCCCTTGCTTTCCCACTCAAATTTGGACAACTTTTACCACTCCTAATACACTTGATGGCCGAAATCTCCACTCCCTTTATCCTAGGATCAGCCGCCCAAACACTCTCCCAAAGCCAAAGGAAAACTAATTCCCTTACTTGGAAAGTGGGTAAACTTTTCCTCTTTTGAATTAGGATTTGTTTCCCTCTTGAATTAGGCTTAGGTTTTCCTCCTTCTTTCCTTTATGTGCACCCGTTCCAAGCTTCTTAAACAACAAAGAAATTCAGCAATCAATCTCACCAATTCAACGTGCAAAAGCTAGGAATTTCAAGATCAAATCAAGTTATTTTGCAACCTATTCAAGAATAGCAAGTTGTTGATCAAGAACTTCCAACTTCTAGCAAAAAATCACGTTTCCAAGGCTCATGGGAGATCAAGAACACGCTGCACTTTCTTCTTTGAAGATTCTATTGATTTTATTTTAAGAACTCAACTACGTTTTCAAGAATTCAATCAAGATTGTTCCAAGAATCTTACTACACATTTCTTTCACTCGTTTCTAACGTGTTCTAGTACTTTTGTCAAGAACTCTCAAGAACTCAATCAAGAACTTCCTAAATTGTTCAAGAACAGTTCAAGAACTCAAGAATATTAGTTCTACAAGTCCAAGAACGCAGCACCTATTCAAGATTCCAAGAAACAAGGCCAAATTCTTCAAGAAGCAAGCCAAGATTCAACTAAAACCTCAAGATTTCAAAACCTAAGCATGCAACATCATCAACCAACAACTAAACACGACTGTTTTTGTTCTTTTCATGTTTTTCTTCTTCTTTTTTTTTTTTTTAACAAAACGAAAATTTAATGGAAACCTAAATTAAGAACCTAAAACTAGGGCACGAAGAACAGGATTGGGGTTTTAGAAACAAACCCTTTCCAGGCTCTGATACCAACTGATGCAATCTAAATTATGAAAACAAGAAATAATGATAAAAGCAAGACGCGGATTGAAATTCAACAAAGGATTTAGTAGGAACTAGTCTACTCACCCCTTTGTTAGGAATTCAAAGAGCACGTAGACTAGAGAAAAGCGTTCAAATCTGATTTCACTCAAGAAGGAACGGTCTTCCAAGTTTTTGTAGGAAAAGCTCAAAATCTGCGTTTACGTAATGTCTAGGAACTAAGGAAATAAGACTAAGTGTTAGGCTTTTATAGGAAAACCCTACACGCCTAAAATACCAAAGAACAACCATGAAGAAGGCTAAATTTAAACGACCACGCAGGGCCCAATAAGTGCCATTCACCTAAGTATGATCGTCTATGCAAAGTATCAAATAGGAGCTCGTTGAGAAGCTGCTCGAGTATCCTAAGTTGCTGCCCGTTTATCCTAAGTTGCTGCCCGTTCTTGAAGCTCCCAACGCCCCAAGTATGACGCTGCTCGTTGAGTAGCTCGCCGAGCTCTCTAAGTCTCGGCCTCAACTAGCTCCAAGCGTCCCTTCTTCTCCAATGCTAATCAACGAATACTTCGGCTCTTCAAACATATGACCAGACTCTCCAACGAATCTTCTCCAAGCTATCATCCAAGATTGATGAAGATCTGATAACTCCTTAGCCCGACTCTTAGAATCATCCACAATTTGGACTGCATCAAGGGAGTTCGAGACGCATCTCGTTCCCTTTATCGTTCCTTTGTCTTTTGATTTCGATCCTTATCATTAACCCTCAGGTTTGCTTGGACCATCTTGGTATCAGAGCAAGGTTTGAGCTTGTTCTTACAACCTCAAATCGTGTTCGTTTATTTGTGCTTTGTGTCTCCAATTTCAGCTTTCTTCCTTGTTGTTGATTGTTGTTGCTGTGGTGTTTTTTTAATAAAAAAGTAGAAAAGAAAAATTCAAAAATTTTTGTTAATTGTTGGTAGTTTGGATCTGGTGCAAGCAAACCCGAGGGAAAGCTAAACACGAAGAAGATGCGGAAGAAAAACAAGAACAAAAGATAGAAGCAAGACAAATCTTGCTTCGATTCAAAAGAACAGTGAGGAACCTGTCTCAAAGCGCAATCGAATGAAGGTCAAGACGCACCTATGCTATGCAACAATCCTCAAGAAGAACAAGCTTCTTGCAAACTGAATGACCAAGAAGAAAACGTTCAATCGAAGACACCGAATGACACAAGTTTTTTAAAATCCCACGTCGGGGTATGGCTCCATCGGAGACTCAATAGCAGTTGCTATGTTTGATCATTCAACAATAACTAACTATTACAATAAAATGTAAAGGAGTATTTATAGACTTAGCTAAGGGTAAAACAGTAAATGGTCACAGGTGACCAATAGGAGTAAGCCACGCAGGGCTGCCTAAATGAGTGTTCGGTTACTCCTTTATCCGAACACATGACTTCGAACAATTGAGCTCGAGCTTCTTCACTTCGGCACTTGGTCGTTTTGCTCAGCTCATTCTTGACATCGGTCGCTCTGTCTTCGGTTACTTGCCTTTATTTTTGCGCCGATGTTGAGTGTTCGGTTGAGGTTCGGTCACTCCCTTCTTCGAGCTCAAGCTTGTAGATGAAGCCTTCGGTTCTTGAGCTAGGATACTCAGCTTTGGAGTAGTTGCTTTCCTTCGACCAAGCCAAGTGAATGTGAACATCGTGGAGAAGTTTGGCTTGGCTTCGTGTCATTGGCCTCGGTGGATTGAACACTTGATCAGCACGTGTTCGGGCTGCATCATCCTCCCCTTCTTGAGAAGATTTCGTCCTCAAAATTGAGCCCTCTTCATCCTCTGAAGTTTGACGTACAACACAAGGAACTAAGTCAGCAACATTAAAGGTGTTGGACATGTTATACTCACCAGGGAGGTCGATCACGTAAGCATTGTTGTTGATCTTGGTCAACACTTGGAATGGACCATCCCCTCGAGGAGCCAACTTCCCTTTCCTTTGGTTCGGGAAGCGTTCCTTTCTGAAGTGAACCCAAACCCAATCTCCCTTCCTTAATTCCAGCTTTTTACGCCCCTTGTTTTTCTTCGATGCAACTTTTGCATAAGCTTCCTCGACGTTCTTCTTCACCTTTGCATGCAACTCGATCAAGGCAGCGGCTCGATAAGTTCCTTCAAAATCAATAACAGAATCTTGAGGCAATGGGGTTAAATCAAGTGGAATCAAAGGGTTAAAACCATACACACATTCGAACGGGGCCATATTTGTCATTCGATGCACCGTTCGATTATATGCAAACTCCATCATGGGCAAACAATCTGCCCAGTTTCCGACCTTGCCTTTGGTCATTGCTCGAAGCAAAGATCCCAAGGTTCGGTTAACTACCTCGATCTGTTCATCAGTCTGAGGATGGTGAGACGTCGAGATAGTAATTTGGTGCCGAGGGCACCCCACAAACATTTCCAAAAATGACTTAAGAACATCGAGTCTCGATCAATCACAATAGTACGAGGCACACATGAGAAATAAACAATGTAGCTACATGTTGGGCATCACTACACTTTTTGCATGGAATAAAGTGAGCTTTTTGGAAAAACGGTCGACTACGACGAAGATGCTATCATGTCCACCCCCAACCTCGGTAACCCCAACACAAAGTCCATGGATATATCAACCCAAGGTCGATCAGGCATAGGTAACGGGGTATACAAACCATGAGGGTTGGACTTCTATTTAGCTTTCTTGCAAACGAGACAAGCGTTGCAAAGTTCTCCACATCTCGTCGCATTTTTGGCCACTGGAACTGCTCGATTAAGATACCAAGAGTTTTGTCGAAACCGAAGTGTCCCATCAGGCCTCCAGAGTGAGCTTCTCGAACTAAGAGCTCTCTCCATGATGACACTGGCACACAAACCCTCCCATTATTGAAGAGGTAACCATCGTGTCACTGATATTTCTCAACTCTCCGGCCACTCAAGATTGCGTCTCGAACGCATTTTAACTTGGGATCGTCTTCGTACATCAGCTTGATGCTTTCGAATCCCATGAGCCTAGAGGCGAGAGTGGTTGCTAAGGTAAATTTCCTTGATAGCGCATCAGCCAACACATTGTCTTTTCCCTTTTTGTAATGAATTACATAGGGAAAACTTTCAATGAATTCAACCCACTTGGCATGCCGTCGGTTCGATTTCTCCTCACCTCGGAGATGTTTCAAGGATTCATGGTCACTTTTAATTACAAACTCTCGAGGCCACAAATAATGCTGCCAATGGGTGAGTGCTCGAACGAAGGCATACAACTCCTTGTCATACGTAGAGTAATTCAAGGTTGCACCCTTAAGCTTTTTGCTAAAGTAAGCGATCGGCTTCGATTCTTGCATCAGCACTCTTCCGATCCCAACTCCGGATGCATCACACTCGACTTCGAATGCTTTGCTGAAGTCAGGGAGTTGCAACAACGGGGCAGAGCATAGCCTCCATTTCAACTCTTGGAAAGCCCTCTCTTGGGACTCTTCCCACACAAATTGATGGTCTTTCTTAACCAGCTCGGTTAAAGGAACTGCCACGGTGCTAAAGTTATGAACAACCCTTCGGTAAAAGCTAGCTAAGCCATGGAAGCTACGAACTTGTGATACCGAGGTTGGAGTTGGCCAATCTTTGATGGCTTCAACTTTTGACTCATCGACTTCAACACCATTAGCACTGACAATGAATCCTAGAAAGACTACTCGCTCGACACAAAAGGCACCTTTCTTGAAGTTAGCGTATAGCTTCTCTTCTCTAAGTTTATCAAGCACTAGCCTTAGGTGTTCAACATGTTCATCCACAGATTTACTATAAACAAGTATGTCATCGAAGTACACGATAACTAACTTATTTATGAACGGTTTGAGCACATGGTTCATCAGTCGCATGAATGTGCTCGGTGCATTGGATAAGCCAAAAGGAATTACCAGCCATTCATAGAGACCGAATTTGGTCTTGAATGCGGTTTTCCACTCGTCTCCGGGTTTCATTTGGATCTGGTGGTAACCGGACCTAAGGTCTATCTTCGTAAGGCATGAAGAACCACTTAACTCGTCTAGCATGTCATCTAATCGAGGGATAGGATGACGATTTTGTTGACTGCTCGGCAATCAACGCACATTCACAAAGTTCCATCTTTCTTCGAGACAAGGATAACAGGAACGGTGCAAGAACTCAAGCTCTCTCGAACGAGGCCCTTATTCAGCAACTCATCAACCTGCCGTTGGAGCTCTTTGGTGTCTTCGGGATTACACTGGTATGCAGGTTTGATGGGAATTTGAGATCCTGTACGAAGTTAATTTGGTGCTCGATTCCTCTCAACGGAGGTAATCCACCTGTCATTTCTTCGGGAAACATGTCTCCGAAGTTCTGCAAAATACTTTGTACAGCACTAGGCAAAGGGTTATTGTTAGAAAAATAAGCATTAGAGTTTATAAAGATACCCTTGTGCACGAGGCAAATCATCATCTGATCGTTGTCCTTGCCTCGTAGATACTCACCCGGTTGCATGACTGCACAGATATTTCTTACTTCGGGCGGTGAGTGTGTGTCTTTGGTGCAAGCAAACCCGAGGGAATGGCTAAACACGAAACGCGGAAGAAAACAACAAGGAAATAAAGATAGAAGCAAGAAAAATCTTGCTTCGATTCAAAAGAACAGTGAGGAACCTGTCTCAAAGCTCGACTGAATGAAATCAAGACGCACCTATACTATGAAACAATCCTCAAGAAAGACCCGCTTCTTGCAAATTGAATGATCAAGAAGAAAATATTCAAACGCGTAACATCGATTAACACAAGTTCTTTAAAAGCCCACGTCGGGGTTCGGCTCCATCGGAGACTCACAATAGCACTTGCTATGTTTTTTCATACAACTTCAATAATAACTACAATGAAATGAAAGTACAGTATTTATAGGCTATGCTAAGGATAAAGTAGTAAATAGTCAAAAGTGACTAATAAAAACAAGCCACGCAGGGCTGAACTAAGTGTGTGTTCGGCAGCCTCAACTTCGGTGCGTGGTTGCTTGCTCGAACTCATTTGTCCTCAGACACTCACTTGACTTCGAACACAATTTGTTGGTGTTCGGTCACTTTCTCCTCGGGCTCAAATTTGAAGATGACGCCTTCGGTTCTTGAGCCCGGCCACTCAGCTTCGGAGCAATTACCTTCCTTTGACCAGGCCAAGTGAATGTGAACATCGTGCAGCAGCTTGGCTTGGCTTCGTGTCATTGGCCTCCTCGGTGGATCGAACACTTGATCAGCACGTGTTCGGGCTGCATCAATCTTCCGCCACAATTTTTGTTCCTATCGGAAGCTTAGCTTTGGCCGCTTCTTTCAATTCCTTCATTCTTTTATAGTCCTCACTGACTTGTTTGGGAGACAAGGGCTTGAGTATGAAACTCTTCCTTTCGAGCTTCGCAGTGTAAGTGTTGGATCATCCATTGTGAACAACCGACCGATCATACTGCCATGGTCGACCCAATAGCATATGACAAGCTTGCATTGGCACCACATCGAACATCAACTCGTCTTGATATTCTCCAACTCTAAACTTGATCCACACTTGTTTGACAACCCTCAATTCTCCACACTCGTTCAACCATTGTAACTTGTAAGGATGGGGATGCTTCAAAGTAGGTAGTCCCAATTGTGAAATCAAGGTTTGGCTCACCACATTCGTGCACTACCCGAATCAATGATCATCAAACACACCTTCCCCCTCACTCGACATCGGGCATGGAAAAGATTTTCTCTTTGGTTGTCCTCTTCTTCGAGAGTCATGCAGCTCAAATTCCTTCGAACCACAAGAAACATTTTCGGATGATCAGCGTCGACAGCTTCACGACCATCATCATCTTCAGCTCGGTCAATCTCCTTGATATATTCCTCTTCGGTATCACTCGCTTGCTCATAAACATCTCCATTGTCGAGCACAAGCATAACCTTGCGAGTTGGACACTCTTTCGCCATGTGACCATAAGCATTTATGACACTGAATGTTTGAAGCACTAGGAGAATTAAGTTGAACTTTACCTTCCACTTGATACGGGTCAAATCACGGAAGCAAATATTTAGTAACGGAAGCAATAAAGTAAATACAATAGAAGGAAAATAGGGATGGGGGAGAATAGAAATAGAAGAAAGAACGAATCAAACTAAACAATAAGATTGATTCAAAAGGGAGGAGAGACTTGAACAATTAAACGGGGTCACGCTAGCAGTGATCCACCATAGATTCAACGTAAGAGATACATGAAGCTCAAGCTTCAACAAGAATGGCCAAGCCTATTCTATCTTCTCAATTCTATCTTCAAAACTAGCTCCAGAAATAAAATGACAAAGTGTGGTATTTATAGGTTCACCACACTTCTAAATGAAATGTCTACATAGCCCCTAAGTCTAGTAAAAACAATACAAGTCACTTAGGGCTATAGTTGGAATTACACTCAAAATAAGTAGGAGCCCCTTCTTGACACTTCAGCAACTAAGCGCCCCGCCTGAATAGTAGGCCACCGGAGTAGGCGCCCCAGCCCAAAAGTGGGCGGCCAGAGTAGGCGGTCCGCCCAAAACGTAGGCGGTCCGCCCATTAAACAGGCGCCCCAAACTCCTGAGGCTTGATTTCAAGTAGGCTGTCCGCCCCTTTGAGTAGGCGGTCTGCCCCTTCCCGGGGGTTCTTGGAATGGCTCAAAATGTGTCCCCCGAGCCTCTCCTTTGGTGCCTATGTGCTCCTCCTTCCTTGGTGCTCCATTGCATGATCTTTAAGTTGCTTCCGGAGGCCTTGACGGTAGTCTTTGTGCTCTCAAGCGTGGCTCTTGATGGTTGGCGCTTTGGCTCCAATTTGCCGCGCATCATCCTCCCTTTCTTGAAAGGATTTCGTCCTCGAAATCAAACCATCAAGCCTATATTCAAAGCGAGCACAAACAAAGCTTCCCACTACAAGAGTAGGTTAGTAGCAAAAGTGTGGGAAAACACACTCTTGTGATAAAGCCAAGCATCAATAACAAGTAAAAAGCTTATGTCTCCAAAGGAAACAACAAGTACTTGACTCCAAATGAAAGTACACCTACCACAAGAACAAACAAAGAGATCAATAGGATATGGAACATGCAAGATATAGCAATCAAATTCCCTATGACCCCTAAGCATATGACCAACACACCAAGCTTTCAAACTAATATTATCACAATGTGACACATTGGCTTTGGCATGCTCAACACCCAAGGTGTGATCAACATGTGGGGTGGAGTAAACAAAATAGTTCAATTGGCAACTAACATCAAATACTCCACTCCCCTTCTTGGAAGCACTCTTACACACACCAAGAGTGACTTCCTCTCCTCCAATTCAAACTCCAAGACAATCCCCCTCACTAGACAAACTCCAAAGAAAGGTCTCCAAAATCGGCCCTTCATCATTATAGTCCACACAATGAAGGTTAGGACTACTTGAAGATGGTTCAACACAACCAATATCAAGACCACTCATCTCACTTGGAGTGCCAAATAATGGATTATCCATAGGGGCTAACTTTACATACCATAGAGGTTCTATTTGACTACCAACCCTAGTCCGATACAATTCACTACCACAAATAAGATTATCTTCACACAATGGAAATGTAAAAGCATGCACCTCAAATTCATGGCCACACAAAATCATGGTATCACCCGAGGAGTCATTGAAGACAATTCTATCCATCTCATACTCTAGAGACTCCTCAAGGTCACAACCATCCTCACTACGACACATATGTCCACCATTATCAAGCAATTCATCAAGGGAACGAATAGGGTATTCATTCAACTCATCTTCTCCTTTATCAAATATAGGTGGGGTGTCATAACAAGGGTCACAAATAGGGTGAACCACACAATCTTCACTAGAGAGAGGTTCAATGAATATCGAGCTCACATCATCCTCCCCTTCTTGAGAAGATTTCGTCCTCGAAATTGAGCCCTCCTCGTCCTCCGAAGTTTGACCTACAACACAAGGAACTAAGTCAGCAACATTAAAGGTGTTGGACACATTATACTAACAAGGGAGGTCGATCGCGTAAGCATTGTTGTTGATCTTGGTCAACACTTGAAATGGACCATCCCCTCGAGGAGCCAACTTTCCTTTCCTTTGGTTTGGGAAGCGTTCCTTTCGGAAGTGAACCCAAACCCAATCCCCCTTCTTTAATTCCAGCTTTTTACGTCCCTTGTTTTTCTTCAATGCAACCTTTGCATAAGCTTCCTCGAGGTTCTTCTTCACCTTTGCATGCAGCTCGATCAAGGCAGTGGCTCGCCGAGTACCTTCAAAATCAACAACAGAATCTCGGGGCAATGGGGTTAAATCATGTGGAATCAAAGGATTAAAATCATACACACATTCGAACGGGGTCATATTGATCATTCGATGCACCGTTCGATTGTATGCAAACTCCATCATGGGCAAACGATCAGCCCAGTTTCCAACCTTGCCTTTGGTCATTGCTCGAAGCAAAGATCCCAAGGTTCGGTTAACTACCTCGGTCTGTCCATCAGTCTGAGGATGGTGAGACGTCGAGAATAGTAACTTGGTGCCGAGGGCACCCCACAAATATTTCCAAAAATGACTCAAGAATTTTTAGTCTCGATCACTCACAATAGTACGAGGCACACCATGCAATGTCAACACATTCGAAACAAACAAGGTAGCTACATGTTATGCATCATCACACTTTTTACAAGGAATAAAGTGAGCCATTTTTGAAAAACGGTCGACTACAACAAAGATGCTATCATGTCCTCCCCCCGACCTCGGTAACCCCAACACAAAGTCCATGGATATATCAACCCAAGGTCGATCAGGCACAGGCAACGGGGTATACAAACCATGAGGGTTGGACTTCGATTTAGCTTTCTTGCAAACGAGACAAGCGTTGCAAAGCTTTTCCACATCTCGTCGCATCTTGGGCAAATGGAACTGCTCGGTTAAGATACCAAGAGTTTTGTCGACACCAAAGTATCCCATCAGACCTCCGGAGTGAGCTTCTTGAACTAAGAGCTCTCACCACGATGACACTGGCACACAAACCCTCCCATTCTTGAAGAGGTAGCCTTCGTGCCACTGATATTTCTCAACCCTTCGGCCACTCAAGATTGTGTCAGGAACGCATTTCAGCTTGGGATCGTCTTCGTACATTGACTTGATGCTTTCGAATCCCATGAGCCTAGAGGCGAGAGTGGTCGCTAAGGCAAATTTCCTTGATAGCGCATCGGCCACAACATTATCTTTTCCCTTTTTGTAATGAATTACATAGGGGAAGCTTTCAATGAATTCTACCCACTTGGTATGCCTTCGGTTCAATTTCTCCTGTCCTCGGAGATGCTTCAAGGACTTGTGATCACTTTAATCACAAACTCTCGAGGCCACAAATAATGCTGCCAATGGGCGAGTGCTCGAACGAGGGCATACAACTCCTTGTCATACGTTGAGTAGTTCAAGGTTGCACCCTTAAGCTTTTCGCTAAAGTAAGCGATTGGCTCCGATTCTTGCATCAGCACTCCTCTAATACCAACTCCAGATGCATCACACTCGACTTCGAATGCTTTGGCGAAGTCAGGGAGTTGCAACAATGAGGCAGAGCAAAGCCTCCGTTTCAACTCTTGGAAAGCCCTCTCTTGGGACTCTCCCCACACAAATGGATGGTCTTTCTTAACCAGCTCGGTTAAAGGAGCTGCCACGGTGCTAAAGTCACGAACAAACCTTCAGTAAAAGCTAGCTAAGCCATGGAAGCTACGAACTTGTGATACCGAGGTTGGAGTTGGCCAATCTTTGATGGCTTCGACTTTTGACTCGTCGACTTCAACACCATTAGCACTGACAATGAATTCTAGAAAGACTACTCGCTCGACACAAAAGGCACCTTTCTTGAAGTTTGCGTATAACTTCTCTTCTCTAAGTTTATCAAGCACTAGCCTTAGGTGTTCAACATGTTCATCCACAGATTTACTATAAACAAGTATGTCATCGAAGTACACGACAACTAACTTATTTATGAACGGTTTGAGCACATGGTTCATCAGTCGCATGAATGTACCCGGTGCATTGGATAAGCCAAAAGGCATCACCAACCATTCATAGAGACCGAATTTGGTCTTGAATGCAGTTTTCCACTCGTCTCCGGGTTTCATTCGGATTTGGTGGTAACCGAACCTGAGGTCTATCTTCGTAAAGCATGAAGAACCACTTAACTCGTCTAGCATGTCATCTAATCGAGGGATAGGATGACGATACTTTACCGTTATTTTGTTGACTGCTCGGCAATCAACACACAGTCGCCATGTTCCATCTTTCTTTGGGACAAGTATAATTGGAACGACGCAAGGACTCAAGCTCTCTCGAACAAGGCCCTTGTTCAGCAACTCATCAACCTGCCTTTGGAGCTCTTTGGTGTCTTCGGGATTACACCGGTATGCAGGTTTGTTGGGGATTTGAGACCCCGGTACGAAGTCAATTTGGTGCTCGATTCCTCTCAACGGAGGTAATCCACCTGGCATTTCCTCGGGAAACATGTCTCCGAAGTCCTGCAAAACACTTTGTACAGCACTAGGCAAAGGGTTATCATTAGAAAAATAATCATTAGAGTTTAGAAAGATACCCTTGTGCACGAGGCAAATCATCATCTGACCGTTGTCGTTGCCTCGTAGAAACTCACCCGGTTGCATGATTGCATAGATTCATTTCACTTCGGGCAGTGAGTTTGTGTCTTCGGTTCCCAATTTTTCTCCTATCGGAAGCTTAGCTTTGGCCGCTTCTTTCAATTCTTTCATCCGTTTGTAGTCCTCGGTGACTTGTTTTGGAGACAAAGGTTTGAGTATGAAACTCTTCCCTTCGAGCTTTGTAGTGTAAGTGTTGGATCTTCCATTGTGAATGACCGACCGATCATACTGCCATGGTCTTCCCAATAGCAAATGACAAGCTTGCATTGGCACCACATCGAATATCATCTCATCTTGATATTCGCCAATTCTAAACTTGACCCACACTTGTTTGAAAACCCTCAATTCTCCACACTCATTCAGCCATTGCAACTTGTAAGGGTGGGGATGTTTCAACGTAGGTAGTCCCATTTGTGAAACCAAGGTTTGGCTTACTACAATTGCACAACAACCTAAATCAATGATCATCGAACACACCTTTCCCCTCACTCGACATCGGGCATGGAAGAGATTTTCGCTTTGGTTGTCCTCTTCTTCAAGAGTCATGCAGCTCAAATTTCTTCGAACCACAAGAAACATTTCTGGATGATCAGCTTCGGCAGCTTCATGCTCATCATCACCTTCAGCTCGGTCAGCCTCCTCGATAAATTCCTCCTCGGTGTCACTCACTTGCTCATGGACGGTTCCATCTTCGAGCAGAAGCATAACCTTGCGAGTTGGACACTCCTTTGCCATGTGATCATAACCTTTGCATTTATGACACTGAATATTTGATGCACTAGGAGAGTTTAGTTGAACTTTACCTCCCACTTCTCTTGGTTGGTTGACAGTCACACCCCTCTCGAAGGGTCTCTTCGGCTCTCGATCAGTGTTGGCACTTGTTTGGTTAGGACTCTTCCATTCTTTACCTCGGTTCAAAGGAGTAGAAGTAGGGACTCCTCGATACCGGTTTGCCTTATCGTCCTTTACCAATTTCTCAGCTTCGGTGGCAGCTTCGAGCAGATCTTCCAATGTGTGGTACACATGTAGACTCAATTGAGACGACACATCCCGAGCCAAGCCATTTTTGAACCGAATAGTGGCTTGCTCTTCATCTTCTTCCAGATCAAGATTCAATCGAACCTTTTCGAATTCATTATGATACTCTTGGACAGACATGGACCCTTGCTTTAACTCATAGAGCTTTTGTAACTGAGTTTGCCTGTACTTAGCACTCAAATACTTAGCATCCATTGCTCTTTTCAACTGCGGCCAAATAATGACTTCGGGATAGGCATTCCTTCGTCTATGCCTCTTGTCAGCTTCCCACCATGTAGATGCATACGCTTCGAACGAAGCAATGGCATGGGCAGCTTTTCTCTCTTCGGTCATCTCATTGGTTTCGAAGATGTGCTCTATTTTAAGCTTCCATTCAAGATATTCATCTGGATCACTAGTTCCTTTAAAGGGTGGAATAGTGATCTTGACACTGCTCAAGTTTGAGTCTCGAACACCACGAACTTGTTCGGGATACTCATCATAGCGATCATCAGCCTTACGCTCAATATGTCGTCCAACATTTGCGCCTCGGCCTCGACCTCCGAAATTTCGACAACCTCGGTGAGCTTGCCTTCGCTGAGCGAATGGCTGCTCGTAATCAGGTTCCGTATCAGGAAATTCTCCTTCATCCACCTCTTCGTCAACGACCTCGATTTGTCTTCGGGCCATTGGAAGTGGTATTCTCTCTCCTCGGGGAATGCCCAAGTGTTGAGTCTCAGCTTGGGGATTGCCCAAGTTTTGTTGTGTTTGGGGATTGCCCAAAACTACTCTTCGAATTGCCTCACTTTTCAACTAATGTTGTCGAATAAGCTCAGCATACAACTGAGGTTTCATTGGAGTGGAATTGCTAGCTCCAGCGCCGGACCCAGGTAAGGCTACGGACGCACTTCCTTGCTCGAGTTGAGCTACTCGAGCACTCACTCCTCTTACTTCGGCACTGATGCTTTGTATCGCAGCCATGAGATCGGCTAACGACACTTCGGACTTCTCAATGCCTTTGCCATCGCCTCCATTCCCAGCCATGGTACCTGCACAAATCAAAGACCAAGCAAATGTTAAGGCTAGAAATCACCTCACACACTCCCTCACCCTTTATGGGTGGCACTCGGGTCCACTCAATATATGGGTTCGGTTTTTTGGTCACTCAAGAACTAGCAGCCAATGGCTTCCTCGATTGATCAACTTCTCTCAGTTCCTTCGAATTTGACAAGTTACAATGTCTCCTTCGGGAAGAGTGAGTTGATTTGACTCAATGGAACGGACGCTATTTACTCTTGCGCTTCGGGAAGTCAAAAGAATTTTCTACGAAAGTTGGACTTCGTCAACCCACGCACGAGTTCCTATAAGCTCAAATGAGTTAGTACGACTTCGAGTAGGAAGAATTACTCAAAAGATCCACTAACTAGAATTTTCGGACAGAAGAAAAGTGAACCTAGGAGAATCTACCCTTTGACTCCTCTTCGGAATCTTTTTCGAACACACCAACTCTTGTCCGTACAAGAGTGGTCCCTCCTTGGTACGGATACGGTTTTACCTTAGCCAATTCCCTTTTCTAGCCGACAACTTTTCACCTTGGGTTTTGGTCTTTACACTTTACCCCTTTCTTCTTCAATGGAACAGTGAAAGTGTTGCTCCGGTGTACGGATGATTTTAACTTTGTTCACTGACCACGAATTTCAACAGAGTTTGGGTTGCCTCTTTCAACTCCGGTTCCAACAACAATGGAGGAATTTAGTTCAAAATTCTTGAGCTAAGATTAAGCTCGTTCGTGTCGTACACCGTTACAAATCGTAACAATTTTCCGGTGTACGGACGACGGATTAAAAACAGAACTTCAAAATTTAAGCACAAAACAAACCCAAATCACTCAAGAACCACCAATCTTCATCGGTTTCAACCAAAACACGCTGGGGTTTAAAATCATTCACCACTGAAGCTCAAAACAATCCAAAATTTCACCAAGAAACCCTAGTCAGGAAAGTTGTACGTCGGGTACTCGTGGGATTCAGAAAACAATGGTGAACAAGAATCAATGGTTGTTTAATCCAAACAACCAACAATCAATCACAATTTTTGAATTTTCTTTTCCTATATATATATATATATATATATTTGTAAACACCACAGCAACAACAATCAACAACAAGGAAGAAAGCAGAAACTGGAGACACAAGCACGATTTAATGAACAGGATTTGAGGTTGTAAAAACAAACTCAAACCTTGCTCTGATACCAAGATTGTGCAAGAAAACCCGAGGGAATGGCTAAACACGAAACGCGGAAGAAAACAACAAGGAAATAAAGAGAGAAGCAAGACAAATCTTGCTTCGATTCAAAAGAACAGTGAGGAACCTGTCTCAAAGCTCGATTGAATGAAATCAAGACGCACCTATACTATGCAACAATCCTCAAGAAAGACCCGCTTCTTGCAAATTGAATGACCAAGAAGAAAATGTTCAAACGAGTAACATCGATTGACACAAGTTCTTTAAAAGCCCACGTCGGGGTTCGGCTCCATCGGAGACTCACGATAGCACTTGCTATGTTTTTCATACAACTTCAATAATAACTACAATGAAATAAAAGTAGAGTATTTATAGGCTATGCTAAGGATAAAGTAGTAAATAGTCACAAGTGACTAATAAAAACAAGCCACGCAGGGCTGAACTAAGTGTGTGTTCGGCAGCCTCAACTTCGGTGCGTGGTTGCTTGCTCGAACTCATTTGTCCTCGGACACTCACTTGACTTCGAACACAATTTGTTGGTGTTCGGTCACTTTCTCCTCGGGCTCAAATTTGAAGATGACGCCTTCGGTTCTTGAGTCCGGCCACTCAGCTTCAGAGCAATTACCTTCCTTTAACCAGGCCAAGTGAATGTGAACATCGTGCAGCAGTTTGGCTTGGCTTCGTGTCATTGGCCTCCTCGGTGGATCGAACACTTGATCAGCACGTGTTCGGGCTGCATCAATCTTCGGCCACAATTTTTGTTCCTATCGGAAGCTTAGCTTTGGCCGCTTCTTTCAATTCTTTCATTCTTTTATTGTCCTCACTGACTTGTTTGGGAGACAAGGGCTTGAGTATGAAACTCTTCCTTTCGAGCTTCGCAATGTAAGTGTTGGATCTTCCATTGTGAACAACCGACCGATCATACTGCCATGGTCGACCCAATAGCATATGACAAGCTTGCATTGGCACCACATTGAACATCAACTCGTCTTGATATTCTCCAACTCTAAACTTGATCCACACTTGTTTGACAACCCTCAATTCTCCACACTCGTTCAACCATTGTAACTTGTAAGGATGGGGATGCTTCAAAGTAGGTAGTCCCAATTGTGAAATCAAGGTTTGGCTCACCACATTCGTGCACTACCCGAATCAATGATCATCGAACACACCTTCCCCCTCACTCGACATCGGGCATAGAAAAGATTTTCTCTTTGGTTGTCCTCTTCTTCGAGAGTCATGCAGTTCAAATTCCTTCGAACCACAAGAAACATTTTCGGATGATCAGCTTCGGCAGCTTCACGACCATCATCATCTTCAGCTCGGTCAATCTCCTCGATATATTCCTCTTCGGTATCACTCGCTTGCTCATAAACATCTCCATTGTCGAGCACAAGCATAACCTTGCGAGTTGGACACTCTTTGGCCATGTGACCATAAGCATTTATGACACTGAATGTTTGAAGCACTAGGAGAATTAAGTTGAACTTTACCTCCCACTTGATACGGGTCAAATCACGGAAGCAAATATTTAGTAACGGAAGCAATAAAGTAAATACAATAGAAGGAAAATAGGGATGGGGGAGAATAGAAATAGAAGAAAGAACGAATCAAACTAAACAATAAGATTGATTCAAAAGGGAGGAGAGACTTGAACAATTAAACGGGGTCACGCTAGCAGTGATCCACCATAGATTCAACATAAGAGATACATGAAGCTCAAGCTTCAACAAGAATGGCCAAGCCTATTCTATCTTCTCAATTCTATCTTCAAAACTAGCTCAAGAAATAAAATGACAAAGTGTGGTATTTATAGGTTCACCACACTTCTAAATGAAATGTCTAAATAGCCCCTAAGTCTAGTAAAAACAATACAAGTCACTTAGGGCTATAGTTGGAATTACACTCAAAATAAGTAGGGGCCCCTTCTTGACACTTCAGCAACTAGGCGCCCCGCCTGAATAGTAGGCCACCAGAGTAGGCGCCCCAGCCCAAAAGTGGGCGGCCAGAGTAGGCGGTCCGCCCAAAACGTAGGCAGTCCGCCCATTAAACAGGCGCCCCAAACTCCTGAGGCTTGATTTCAAGTAGGCTGTCCGCCCCTTTGAGTAGGCAGTCCGCCCCTTCCCGGGGGTTCTTGGAATGGCTCAAAATGTGTCCCCCGAGCCTCTCCTTTGGTGCCTATGTGCTCCTCCTTCTTTGGCGCTCCATTGCATGATCTTTAAGTTGCTTCTGGAGGCCTTGACGGTACTCTTTGTGCTCTCAAGCGTGGCTCTTGATGGTTGGCGCTTTGTCTCCAATTTGCCCCGCATCATCCTCCCCTTCTTGAAAGGATTTCGTCCTCGAAATCAAACCATCAAGCCTATATTCAAAGCGAGCACAAACAAAGCTTCCCACTACAAGAGTAGGTTAGTAGCAAAAGTGTGGGAAAACACACTCTTGTGATAAAGCCAAGCATCAATAACAAGTAAAAAGCTTATGTCTCCAAAAGGAAACAACAAGTACTTGACTCCAAATGAAAGTACACCCAACACAAGAACAAACAAAGAGATCAATAGGATATGGAACATGCAAGATATAGCAATCAAATTCCCTATGACCCCTAAGCATATGACCAACACACCAAGCTTTCAAACTAATATTATCACAATGTGACACATTGGCTTTGGCATGCTCAACACCCAAGGTGTGATCAACATGTGGGGTGGAGTAAACAAAATAGTTCAATTGGCAACTAACATCAAATACTCCACTCCCCTTCTTCGAAGCACTCTTACACACACCAAGAGTGACTTCCTCTCCTCCAATTCAAACTCCAAGATAATCCCCCTCACTAGACAAACTCCGAAGGAAGGTCTCCAAAATCGGTCCTTCATCATTATAGTCCACACAATGAAGGTTAGGACTACTTGAAGATGGTTCAACACAACCAATATCAAGACCACTATTCCCACTTGGAGTGCCAAATAATGGATTATCCATAGGGGCTAACTTTACATACCATAGAGGTTCTATTTGACTACCAACCCTAGTCCGATACAATTCACTACCACAAATAAGATTATCTTCACACAATGGAAATGTAAAAGCATGCACCTCAAATTCATGGCCACACAAAATCATGGTATCACCCGATGAGTCATTGAAGACAATTCTATCCATCTCATACTCTAGAGACTCCTCAAGGTCACAACCATCCTCACTACGACACATAGGTCCACCATTATCAAGCAATTCATCAAGGGAACGAATAGGGTATTCATTCAACTCATCTTCTCCTTTATCAAATATAGGTGGGGTGTCATAACAAGGGTCACAAATAGGGTGAACCACACAATCTTCACTAGAGAGAGGTTCAATGAATATCGAGCTCGCATCATCCTCCCCTTCTTGAGAAGATTTCGTCCTCGAAATTGAGCCCTCCTCGTCCTCCGAAGTTTGACCTACAACACAAGGAACTAAGTCAGCAACATTAAAGGTGTTGGACACATTATACTAACAAGGGAGGTCGATCGTGTAAGCATTGTTGTTGATCTTGGTCAACACTTGAAATGGACCATCCCCTCGAGGAGCCAACTTTCCTTTCCTTTGGTTTGGGAAGCGTTCCTTTCGAAAGTGAACCCAAACCCAATCCCCCTTCTTTAATTCCAGCTTTTTACGTCCCTTGTTTTTCTTCAATGCAACCTTTGCATAAGCTTCCTCGAGGTTCTTCTTCACCTTTGCATGCAGCTCGATCAAGGTAGTGGCTCGCCGAGTACCTTCAAAATCAACAACAGAATCTCGGGGCAATGGGGTTAAATCATGTGGAATCAAAGGATTAAAATCATACACACATTCGAACGAGGTCATATTGATCATTCGATGCACCGTTCGATTGTATGCAAACTCCATCATGGGCAAACGATCAGCCCAGTTTCCAACCTTGCCTTTGGTCATTGCTCGAAGCAAAGATCCCAAGGTTCGGTTAACTACCTCGGTCTGTCCATCAGTCTGAGGATGGTGAGACGTCGAGAATAGTAACTTGGTGCCGAGGGCACCCCACAAACATTTCCAAAAATGACTCAAGAATTTTGAGTCTCGATCACTCACAATAGTACGAGGCACACCATGTAATGTCAACACATTCGAAACAAACAAGGTAGCTACATGTTATGCATCATCACACTTTTTGCAAGGAATAAAGTGAGCCATTTTTGAAAAACGGTCGACTACAACAAAGATGCTATCATGTCCTCCCCCCGACCTCGGTAACCCCAACACAAAGTCCATAGATATATCAACCCAAGGTCGATCAGGCACAGGCAACGGGGTATACAAACCATGAGGGTTGGACTTCGATTTAGCTTTCTTGCAAACGAGACAAGCGTTGCAAAGGTTTTCCACATCTCGTCGCATCTTGGGCCAATGGAACTGCTCGGTTAAGATACCAAGAGTTTTGTCGACACCAAAGTGTCCCATCAGACCTCCGGAGTGAGCTTCTTGAACTAAGAGCTCTCACCACGATGACACTGGCACACAAACCCTCCCATTCTTGAAGAGGTAGCCTTCGTGCCACTGATATTTCTCAACCCTTCGGCCACTCAAGATTGTGTCACGAATGCATTTCAGCTTGGGATCGTCTTCGTACATTGACTTGATGCTTTCGAATCCCATGAGCCTAGAGGCGAGAGTGGTCGCTAAGGAAAATTTCCTTGATAGCGCATCGGCCACAACATTATCTTTTCCCTTTTTGTAATGAATTACATAGGGGAAGCTTTCAATGAATTCTACCCACTTGGTATGCCTTCGGTTCAATTTCTCCTGTCCTCGGAGATGCTTCAAGGACTCGTGATCACTTTTAATCACAAACTCTCGAGGCCACTAATAATGCTGCCAATGGGCGAGTGCTCGAACGAGGGCATACAACTCCTTGTCATACGTTGAGTAGTTCAAGGTTGCACCCTTAAGCTTTTCGCTAAAGTAAGCGATTGGCTCCGATTCTTGCATCAGCACTCCTCCAATCCCAACTCCAGATGCATCACACTCGACTTTGAATGCTTTGCCGAAGTCAGGGAGTTGCAACAATGAGGCAGAGCAAAGCCTCCGTTTCAACTCTTGGAAAGCCCTCTCTTGGGACTCTCCCCACACAAATGGATGGTCTTTCTTAACCAGCTCGGTTAAAGGAGCTGCGACGATGCTAAAGTCACGAACAAACCTTCGGTAAAAGCTAACTAAGCCATGGAAGCTACGAACTTGTGATACCGAGGTTGGAGTTGGCCAATCTTTGATGGCTTCGACTTTTGACTCGTCGACTTCAACACCATTAGCACTGACAATGAATTCTAGAAAGACTACTCGCTCGACACAAAAGGCACCTTTCTTGAAGTTTGCGTATAACTTCTCTTCTCTAAGTTTATCAAGCACTAGCCTTAGGTGTTCAACATGTTCATCCACAGATTTACTATAAACAAGTATGTCATCGAAGTACACGACAACTAACTTATTTATGAACGGTTTGAGCACATGGTTCATCAGTCGCATGAATGTACCCGGTGCATTGGATAAGCCAAAAGGCATCACCAACCATTCATAGAGACCGAATTTGGTCTTGAATGCAGTTTTCCACTCGTCTCCGGGTTTCATTCGGATTTGGTGGTAACCGGACCTGAGGTCTATCTTCGTAAAGCATGAAGAACTACTTAACTCGTCAAGCATGTCATCTAATCGAGGGATAGGATGACGATACTTTACCGTTATTTTGTTGACTGCTCGGCAATCAACACACAGTCGCCATGTTCCATCTTTCTTTGGGACAAGTATAATTGGAACGACGCAAGGACTCAAGCTCTCTCGAACAAGGCCCTTGTTCAGCAACTCATCAACCTGCCTTTGGAGCTCTTTGGTGTCTTCGGGATTACACCGGTATGCAGGTTTGTTGGGGATTTGAGACCCCGGTACGAAGTCAATTTGGTGCTCGATTCCTCTCAACGGAGGTAATCCACCTGGCATTTCCTCGGGAAACATGTCTCCGAAGTCCTGCAAAACACTTTGTACAGCACTAGGCAAAGGGTTATCATTAGAAAAATAATTATTAGAGTTTAGAAAGATACCCTTGTGCACGAGGCAAATCATCATCTGACCATTGTCGTTGCCTCGTAGAAACTCACCCGGTTGCATGATTGCATAGATTCATTTCACTTCGGGCAGTGAGTTTGTGTCTTCGGTTCCCAATTTTTCTCCTATCGGAAGCTTAGCTTTGGCCGCTTCTTTCAATTCTTTCATCCGTTTGTAGTCCTCGGTGACTTGTTTTGGAGACAAAGGTTTGAGTATGAAACTCTTCCCTTCGAGCTTTGTAGTGTAAGTGTTGGATCTTCCATTGTGAATGACCGACCGGTCATACTGCCATGGTCTTCCCAATAGCAAATGACAAGCTTGCATTGGCACCACATCGAATATCATCTCATCTTGATATTCGCCAATTCTAAACTTGACCCACACTTGTTTGACAACCCTCAATTCTCCACACTCATTCAGCCATTGCAACTTGTAAGGGTGGGGATGTTTCAACGTAGGTAGTCCCATTTGTGAAACCAAGGTTTGGCTTACTACATTTGCACAACTACCTAAATCAATGATCATCGAACACACCTTTCCCCTCACTCGACATCGGGCATGGAAGAGATTTTCTCTTTGGTTGTCCTCTTCTTCAAGAGTCATGCAGCTCAAATTTCTTCGAACCACAAGAAACATTTCTGGATGATCAGCTTCGGCAGCTTCATGATCATCATCACCTTCAGCTCGGTCAGCCTCCTCGATAAATTCCTCCTCGGTGTCACTCGCTTGCTCATGGACGGTTCCATCTTCGAGCAGAAGCATAACCTTGCGAGTTGGACACTCCTTTGCCATGTGATCATAACCTTTGCATTTATGACACTGAATATTTGATGCACTAGGAGAGTTTAGTTGAACTTTACCTCCCACTTCTCTTGGTTGGTTGACGGTCACACCCCTCTCGAAGGGTCTCTTCGAATCTCGATCAGTGTTGGCACTTGTTTGGTTAGGACTCTTCCATTCTTTACCTCGGTTCAAAGGAGTAGAAGTAGTGACTCCTCGATACCGGTTTGCCTTATCGTCCTTTACCAATTTCTCAGCTTCGGTGGCAGCTTCGAGCAGATCTTCCAATGTGTGGTACACATGTAGACTCAATTGAGATGACACATCCCGAGCCAAGCCATTTTTGAACCGAATAGTGGCTTGCTCTTCATCTTCTTCCAGATCAAGATTCAATCGAACCTTTTCGAATTCATTATGATACTCTTGGACAGACATGGACCCTTGCTTTAACTCATAGAGCATTTGTAACTGAGTTTGCCTGTACTTAGCACTCAAATACTTAGCATCCATTGCTCTTTTCAACTGCGGCCAAGTAATGACTTCGGGATAGGCATTCCTTCGTCTATGCCTCTTGTCAGCTTCCCACCATGTAGATGCATACGCTTCGAACGAAGCAATGGCATGGGCAGCTTTTCTCTCTTCGGTCATCTCATTGGTTTCGAAGATGTGCTCCATTTTAAGCTTCCATTCAAGATATTCATCTGGATCACTAGTTCCTTTAAAGGGTGGAATAGTGATCTTGACACTGCTCAAGTTTGAGTCTCGAACACCACGAACTTGTTCGGGATACTCATCATAGCGATCATCAGCCTTACGCTCAATATGTCGTCCAACATTTGCGCCTCGGCCTCCTCCGAAATTTCGACGACCTCGGTGAACTTCCCTTCGTTGAGCGAATGGCTGCTCGTAATCAGGTTCCGTATCAGGAAATTATCCTTCATCCACCTCTTCGTCAATGACCTCGATTTGTCTTCGGGCCATTGGAAGTGGTATTCTCTCTCCTCGGGGAATGCCCAAGTGTTGAGTCTCAACTTGGGGATTGCCCAAGTTTTGTTCTGTTTGGGGATTGCCCAAAACTACTCTTCGAATTGCCTCACATTTCAACTAATGTTGTCGAATAAGCTCAGTATACAACTGAGGTTTCATTGGAGTGGAATTGCTAGCTCCAGCGCCGGACCCAGGTAAGGCCACGGACGCACTTCCTTGCTCGAGTTGAGCTACTCGAGCACTCACTCCTCTTACTTCGGCACTGATGCCTTGTATCGCAGCCATGAGATCGGCTAACGACACTTCGGGCTTCTCAATGCCTTTGCCATCGCCTCCATTCCCAGCCATGGTACCTGCACAAATCAAAGACCAAGCAAATGTTAAGTGTAGAAATCACCTCACACACTCCCTCACCCTTTATGGGTGGCACTCGGGTCCACTCAATATATGGGTTCGGTTTTTTGGTCACTTAAGAACTTGCAGCCAATGGCTTCCTCGATTGATCAACTTCTCTCAGTTCCTTCGAATTTGACAAGTTACAATGTCTCCTTCGGGAAGAGTGAGTTGATTTGACTCAATGGAACGGACGCTATTTACTCTTGCGCTTCGGGAAGTCAAAAGAATTTTCTACGAAAGTTGGACTTCGGTCAACCCACGCACGAGTTCCTATAAGCTCAAATGAGTTAGTACTACCTCGAGTAGGAAGAATTACTCAAAAGATCCACTAACTAGAATTTTCGGACAGAAGAAAAGTGAACCTAGGAGAATCTACCCTTTGATTCCTCTTCGGAATCTTTTTCGAACACACCAACTCTTGTCCGTACAAGAGTGGTCTCTCCTTGGTACGGATAGGGTTTTACCTTAGCCAATTCCCTTTTCTAGCCGACAACTTTTCACCTTGGGTTTTGGTCTTTACACTTTACCCCTTTCTTCTTCAGTGGAACAGTGAAAGTGTTGCTCCGGTGTACGGATGATTTTAACTTTGTTCACTGACCACGAATTTCAACAGAGTTTGGGTTGCCTCTTTCAACTCCGGTTCCAACAACAATGGAGGAATTTAGTTCAAAATTCTTGAGCTAAGATTAAGCTCGTTCGTGTCGTACACCGTTACAAATCGTAACAATTTTCCGGTGTACGGACGATGGATTAAACACAGAACTTCAAAATTTAAGCACAAAACAAACCCAAATCACTCAAGAACCACCAATCTTCATCGGTTTCAACCAAAACACGCTGGGGTTCAGAATCATTCACCACTGAAGCTCAAAACAGTCCAAAATTTCACCAACAAACCCTAGTCACGAAAGTTGTACGTCGGGTACTCGTGGGATTCAGAAAACAATGGTGAACAAGAATCAATGGTTGTTTAATCCAAACAACCAACAATCAATCACAATTTTTGAATTTTCTTTTCCTATATATATATATATATATATATATATATATATATATATATTTTTGTAAACACCACAGCAACAACAATCAACAACAAGGAAGAAAGCAGAAACTGGAGACACAAGCAAGATTTAATGAACAGGATTTGAGGTTGTAAAAACAAACTCAAACCTTGCTCTGATACCAAGATTGTGCAAGCAAACCCGAGGGAATGGCTAAACACGAAACGCGGAAGAAAACAACAAGGAAATAAAGATAGAAGCAAGACAAATCTTGCTTCGATTCAAAAGAACAGTGAGGAACCTGTCTCAAAGCTCGATTGAATGAAATCAAGACGCACCTATACTATGCAACAATCCTCAAGAAAGACCCGCTTCTTGCAAATTGAATGACCAAGAAGAAAATGTTCAAACGAGTAACATCGTTTGACACAATTTCTTTAAAAGCCCACGTCGGGGTTCGGCTCCATCGGAGACTCACGATAGCACTTGCTATGTTTTTTCATACAACTTCAATAATAACTACAATAAAATGAAAGTAGAGTATTTATAGGCTATGCTAAGGATAAAGTAGTAAATAGTCACAAGTGACTAATAAAAACAAGCCACGCAGGGCTGAACTAAGTGTGTGTTCGGCAGACTAACCTTCGGTGCGTGGTTGCTTGCTCGAACTCATTTGTCCTCGGACACTCACTTGACTTCGAACACAATTTGTTGGTGTTCGGTCACTTTCTCCTCGGGCTCAAATTTGAACATGACGCCTTCGGTTCTTGAGCCCGGCCACTCAGCTTCAGAGCATTTACCTTCCTTCAACCAGGCCAAGTGAATGTGAACATCGTGCAGCAGCTTGGCTTGGCTTCGTGTCATTGGCCTCCTCGGTGGATCGAACACTTGATCAGCACGTGTTCGGGCTGCATCAATCTTCGGCCACAATTTTTGTTCCCATCGGAAGCTTAGCTTTGGCCGCTTCTTTCAATTCTTTCATTCTTTTATAGTCCTCACTGACTTGTTTGGGAGACAAGGGCTTGAGTATGAAACTCTTCCCTTCGAGCTTCGTAGTGTAAGTGTTGGATCTTCCATTGTGAACAACCGACCGATCATACTGCCATGGTCGACCCAATAGCATATGACAAGCTTGCATTGGCACCACATCGAACATCATTTCATCTTGATATTCTCCAACTCTAAACTTGATCCACACTTGTTTGACAACCCTCAATTCTCCACAGTCATTCAACCATTGTAATTTTTAAGGATGGGGATACTTCAAAGTAGGTAGTCCCAATTGTGAAATCAAGGTTTGGCTTACCACATTCGTACACTACCCGAATCAATGATCATCGAACACACCTTCCCCCTCACTCGACATCGGGAATGGAAAAGATTTTCTCTTTGGCTGTCCTCTTCTTCGAGAGTCATGCAGCTCAAATTCCTTCGAACCACAAGAAACATTTTTGGATGATCAGCTTCGGCAGCTTCACGACCATCATCATCTTCAGCTCGGTCAATCTCCTCGATATATTCCTCTTCGGTATCACTCACTTGCTCATAAACATCTCCATTGTCGAGCACAAGCATAACCTTGCGAGTTGGACACTCTTTCTCCATGTGACCATAAGCATTTATGACACTGAATGTTTGAAGCACTAGGAGAATTAAGTTGAACTTTACCTCCCACTTGATACGGGTCAAATCACGGAAGCAAATATTTAGTAACGGAAGCAATAAAGTAAATACAATAGAAGGAAAATAGGGATGGGGGAGAATAGAAATAGAAGAAAGAACGAATAAAACTAAACAATAAGATTGATTCAAAAGGGAGGAGAGACTTGAACAATTAAATGGGGTCACGCTAGCAGTGATCCACCATGGATTCAACGTAAGAGATACATGAAGCTCAAGCTTCAATAAGAATGGCCAAGCCTATTCTATCTTCTCAATTCTATCTTCAAAACTAGCTCCAGAAATAAAATGACAAAGTGTGGTATTTATAGGTTCACCACATTTCTAAATGAAATGTCTAAATAGCCCCTAAGTCTAGTCAAAACAATACAAGTCACTTAGGGCTATAGTTGGAATTACACTCAAAATAAGTAGGAGCCCCTTCTTGACACTTCAGCAACTAGGCGCCCCGCCTGAATAGTAGGCCACCAGAGTAGGCGCCCCAGCCCAAAAGTGGGCGGCCAGAGTAGGCGGTCCGCCCAAAACGTAGGCGGTCCGCCCATTAAACAGGCGCCCCAAACTCCTGAGGCTTTATTTCAAGTAGGCGGTCCGCCCCTTTGAGTAGGCGGTCCGCCCCTTCCCGGGGGTTCTTGGAATGGCTCAAAATGTGTCCCCCGAGCCTCTCCTTTGGTGCCTATGTGCTCCTCCTTCCTTGGCGCTCCATTGCATGATCTTTAAGTTGCTTTCGGAGGCCTTGACGGTACTCTTTGTGCTCTCAAGCGTGGCTCTTGATGGTTGGCGCTTTGGCAACAATTTGGCACGCATCATCCTCCCCTTCTTGAAAGGATTTCGTCCTCGAAATCAAACCATCAAGCCTACATTCAAAGCGAGCACAAACAAAACTTCCCACTACAAGAGTAGGTTAGTAGCAAAAGTTTGGGAAAACACACTCTTGTGATAAAGCCAAGCATCAATAACAAGTAAAAAGCTTATGTCTCCAAAGGAAACAACAAGTACTTGACTCCAAATTAAAGTACACCCAACACAAGAACAAACAAAGAGATCAATAGGATATGGAACATGCAAGATATAGCAATCAAATTCCCTATGACCCCTAAGCTTATGACCAACACACCAAGCTTTCAAACTAATATTATCACAATGTGACACATTGGCTTTGGCATGCTCAACACCCAAGGTATGATCAACATGTGGGGTGGAGTAAACAAAATAGTTCAATTGGCAACTAACATCAAATACTCCACTCCCCTTCTTGGAAGCACTCTTACACACACCAAGAGTGACTTCCTCTCCTCCAATTCAAACTCCAAGACAATCCCCCTCACTAGACAAACTCCAAAGGAAGGTCTCCAAAATCGGCCCTTCATCATTATAGTCCACACAATGAAGGTTAGGACTACTTGAAGATGGTTCAAAACAACCAATATCAAGACCACTCATCCCACTTGGAGTGCCAAACAATGGATTATCCATACAGTCTAACTTTACATACCATGGAGGTTCTATTTGACTACCAACTCTAGTCCGATACAATTCACTACCATAAATAAGATTATCTTCACACAATGGAAATGTAAAAGCATGCACCTCAAATTCATGGCCACACAAAATCATGGTATCACTCGAGGAGTCATTGAAGACAATTCTATCCATCTCATACTCTAGAGACTCCTCAAGGTCACAACCATCCTCACTACGACACATAGGTCCACCATTATCAAGAAATTCATCAAGGGAACGAATAGGGTATTCATTCAACTCATCTTCTCCTTTATCAAATATAGGTGGGGTGTCATAACAAGGGTCACAAATAGGGTCAACCACACAATCTTCACTAGAGAGAGGTTCAATGAATATCGAGCTCGCATCATCATGTGGCTTATCATTCCTCTCAACTAATGGTTCACAATCACACACAAGTTGGCCATTCCTCTCTACACTAGTTGCAAACACATTGTATTCATATAAATCATCAACTAATGTTGAGTTCTCACAAACACCATCATAAGACAAGGAAGTAACATTTTCAAGGGAAGAACTTTCACAAACCTTTGAGTGGCCATCTAGCTCACTCAATGCACTTGAAGTGTCATGAGTCGTTCTTTCACCTTGAAGCTCACATTGAAGATCTTCTTCACCTTGTCCTTCAATCTTGGAACATGATTGAGGCTCCATTGGTTTGCCTCCAAGAGTACCTACACAAGAGCTAACACACGTAGAAGAAAAAGATAAAGATTTAAGGTTAGAATAAGGTGTGTCCTCACTCTCAATAATTCTTTTTCCCTCTTTCTTTTCCCTCATTTTCTTTTCAAGGTTTGGTGTAGATTCGGGTGGTGACATCCCACTCACATCACTCAACACATCCTCTCCTTTTTCCACTCGAGGAATGTCACCGGTCACTCCCTTACTCCTCTCAATCTTTTGTCTCTCAAATTCGGGTGAGTTGGGACGAGGCCCAAGAATACCCATAGCCGGAGTAGGTGGACTTTTAACATCAACTCAGAATCTAGGTCTAAGAGACTCATCACTTGAGGTCTCTTTCTTCTTTGTTGGTGAACCACTTGGCTTTAGAGTTTGTGGTTTGGGGTTCACCTTGTTGACAATTGTCAACTCTTTTCTTGCACAAGTCCCAACATTGCTTGTGATTGTAGGACTTCTTGTTTGCACTCTTTCAACCATAGGATGAGGTTCTTTCTCCTTTCCCCTTTGCATAGGCCTAGAAGGTATACTAGGAGGTGACTTGATCTTAGCCCCAAGAGGCTCAAAGTCATAAGCCCTTTGGCCCTTTCTCACATAATACCTATCACACTCACTACCATATCGCACCTTCTTGCCTTGCAACCATGGTTCACCTAGCCACACATCACAATCTTGCATGGGATACACATCACACCACATATAAACCCAATAACTCCTATGAGATATGTACACCCGAGCTTGCTTGGAAACCCACACTCCGTGGTACTCATAAGGATGCTCTAGGGCATAGCAAGGTAGCCTTAGCTTATTAACCACCGATGTACTAATGCAATTGGCATCGGTGTTACCAATCTTAAGCAAGTACCCTCCCTTACCTTCCACCTCAACAACGAACCTCCTTATACCCAAGTTTCGTATAGGATCATCCAAATAAGAACTTGGAAGTTCAAGAAAAACATCACCCTCAACTTGAGACTTCCTCATTCCTCCTCCCCTAGCAACACCACTAGGATTACTCCCACTTCCCGTCACTCTTCCAATATAAGAAGTGTTGTTGGATGTCGAGGAAGGACCCTTGCCATGGAACCCATAAGTGCCTCTCGCCTTGGTTCCATAGCCCATAGTACTACTCCTACCATTACTACTAGAGCAATGTACTCCAGCCACGGTAAGAGAAACACCATTTCTCATTCCACCCTTCACATGGGAGTTAGAAGCATCAAGCCGTTTAGCATAAGTAGAATAGGCAAGCTTCTCCCTTCCCATTGAACAACCACCACCTCATCCCATACTAATGGAAGGACCTCTACTACTCCCTTGCACACCACAAGCAACACCAAGAGAAGATGCATATGCAGAATTCGTATAATCAACCTCATCATCCATTCTCTCTACATCACTATCATCATGTTCAAATTCATCACAAGAAGAGTAAGTAGGATCATCATACCTTGAAGCGTCACTATCTTCAAATTCTTGACTTGGAGCATGAGCTTCTTCACATTCATCTTCGCAAGCCCCATAGTCTTTTTCATCTTCATAATCAACATGGTGGCCCGGTTCTTCATCATATGAGCCTTGCTTTCCAGAATCATCATAGTAATACCCATCATCACCATCATAGGAACCATAGTCTCCATCATCTCCGCATGAGTCATACCCTCCACAATCGCCATCTGAAGCCATAGTTGTAATCAAAGAGTTAAGGACCTCACAAATTCACTCCCTCACGTGTATCACTCAAAAGATGTCACTCAATTTTCTTTCCACTCGTGTATACACTCAAGGTCGTTGGCTTTTGTGACCTCACTCTATTGTTCTCACCACTCAAGCCTTTTTCCACACTCAAGACCTTCTTGTCTCTTAGTAATCACAATGGCAAGATCAATCAACTAATGCACCCAAGTGATGGTTCGGAAGGGAGTTTAAGTGACTCGATGTACGAAAGCTATTTTAATGCGCACTTGAAGCAAGCAAGTTCTACGACTTTAAGTAAATACTCCAAGACACACAACACCCTAAAGGATCAAAGATTAGTGTTAATAAAGTAGGACTAATACCCTAAAAATACTAACCAAGAAGTTAGGAAGCAAACGGAATACAAAAACACACGAAACGAAGCCAACCGAAGACTCACCAGGAGTGGGCGGTCTGCCTAGACACAGGGGCGGTCCGCCTACTAATTTTCAGAGAGTTTACTAGGCGCCCCGCCTACTTTTTGGGCGGCCCGCCTACTGGGGTTTTCAGCACAGTCCGAAAACATGTTTTTTGGTCTTTTGACACCCAAATTCCGATGTTTTCAAGGTGTTTTTCCAATCCGAAGGTACCCAATGGTTTTTTCAACTACCACAATCAATCCCCAATAATTTATAACAATACCCAATCCATAACGAATCCAAATCAAGAAATTTCAATCAAATTCAAGGGTTTTTCAATTTTGGGGTTTTTGATTTTTTCAACTTTTGATTCTCAACACCAAATCATGTATCAAGGGAACCAAATCAACGGGTAATCATCATAGATCAATCCCCGATATCAAACACCAAAGGAATCATCAAATCCAATCCACAATAAGATTTTTTTTTGTATTTTCCACTTTTTCAATTTTTCTGTTTTTCTTCTTTTCTTCAAGAACAAGAACAATAATAACAATAAACTAAACTAAAGATAGGATGAACAAGGATCGAGGGTTTGTAGGAACAAATCCCAAGCCTTGCTCTGATACCAAGATGATACGAGTCAAATCACGGAAGCAAATAACTAGTAACGGAAGCAATAAAGTAAACACAATAGAAGGGATGGGGGAGAATAGAAATAGAAGAAAGAACGAATCAAACTAAAAGATTAGATTGATTCAAAAGGGAGGAGAGACTTGAACCATTAAACAGGGTCACGCTAGCGGTGATCCACCATCGATTCAACGTAAGAGATACATGTAGCTCAAGCTTCAACAAGAATGGCCAAGCTTATTCTATGTTCTCAATTCTATCTTCAAAACTAGCTCGAGAAATAAAATGACTAAGTGTGGTATTTATAGGTTCACCACACTTCTAAATGAAATGTCTAAATAGCCCCTAAGTCTAGTCAAAACAATACTAGTCACTTAGGGCTATAGTTGGAATTACACTCAAAATAAGTAGGAGCCCCTTCTTGACACTTCAGCAACTAGGCGCCCCGCCTGAATAGTAGGCCACCAGAGTAGGCGCCCTAGCCCAAAAGTGGGCAACCAGAGTAGGCGCCCCAGCCCAAAAGTGGGCGGCCAGAGTAGGCGGTCCGCCCATTAAACAGGCGCCCCAAACTCCTGAGGCTTGATTTCAAGTAGGCGGTCCGCCCCTTTGAGTAGGCGGTCCGCCCCTTCCCGGGGGTTATTGGAATGGCTCAAAATGTGTCCGAGCCTCTCCTTTGGTGCCTATGTGCTCCTCTATCCTTGGCGCTCCATTGCATGATCTTTAAGTTGCTTCCGAAGGCCTTGACGGTACTCTTTGTGCTCTCAAGCTTGGCTCTTGATGGTTGGCGCTTTGGCTCCAATTTTCCCCGCATCACCACTTCTCTTGGTTGGTTAACAGTCACACCCCTTTCGAAGGGCTTCTTCAAATGTCGAACAGTGTTTGCACTTGTTGGATTTGGACTCTTCCATTCTTTACCTCGGTTCAATGGAGTCGAAGTAGTGACTCCTCGATACCGGTTTGCTTGATCGTCCTTGATGAATTTTTCAGCTTCGATAGCAGCTTCGAACATATCTTCCACCGTGTGATACACGTGTAGCCTCAACTGAGATGACACAACCCGTGCTAAGCCATTTTTGAACCGAATAGTGGCTTGCTCTTCATCATCGTCCAGATCAAGATTCAATCGAATCCTCAAGAATTCATCATGATACTCTTGAACTGACTTGGACCCCTGCTTTAACTCATAGAGCTTTTGAAATTGGGTTTGCCTATACTTGGCACTCAAGTACTTGGCATTCATTGCTCTTATCAACTGTGTCCAAATAACGACTTCGGGATAGGCATTCCTTCATCTATGTCTCTTGGCAGCTTCCCACCATGTAGATGCATAAGTTTCGAATGAGTCAGTGGCATGGGCAGCTTTTCTTTCTTCGGTCATCTCATTGGTTTCGATGATTCGCTCCATTTTAAGCTTCCATTCAAGGTATTCATCCGGATCACTAGTTTCTCTGAAGGGTGGAATAGTAATCTTGAAACTGTTCAAGTTTAAATCTCGAGCACCACGAATATGTTCGGGATGCTCGTCATCAGCCTCACACTCAATATTTCGATCAACATTTGCGCCTCGGCCTCGACCTCAAAAATTTCCACGACCTCCTTCTTCGACCCCTTCATCAACATTCTCATTTTGTCTTCGGGACATTGGAAGCGGTACTCTTTCACCTTGGGGAATGCCCAAGTCTTGATAGTCAGCTTGGGGACTGCCCAAGTTTGGTTGTATTTGGGGATTGCCCAAATTTCATCGTTGTACTTGGGGATTGCCCAAGATTTCTCTTCGAATAGCCTCACTCGTCAACTGATGTTGTCGAACAAGCTCAGCATACAGCTCAGGTTTCATCAGAGTGGAGTCGCTAGTTTCAGCGCCGAACCCAGGTAAGGCCACGGACACACTCCCTTGCTCCAGTTGACCTACTCGAGCACTCACTCCTCTTACTTCAGCACTGATGCCTTGTATCGCAGCCATGACATCGGCTAACGAAACTTCGGGCTTCTCAATGCCTTTGCCACCGCCTCCATTCCCAACCATGGTACCTGCACGAATCAAAGACCAATTAAAATGTTAAGGTTAGAAATCACCTCACACACTCCCTCACCTTTGATGGGTACTACTCGGGTCCACTCAATTTACGGGTTCGGGTTTTGGTCACTTAAGAACTTGTAGCCAATGGCTTCCTCGGTTGATCAACTTCTCTCAGTTCCTTCAAATTCGACAAATTACAATGTCTCCTTCGGGATGAGTGAATTGATATGACTCGATGGAACGGACGCTATTTACTCTTGCGCTTTGGGAAGTCAAAAGAATTTCTACGAAGTTGGACTTCGGTCACCCCACGCACGAGTTCATAAAGGCTCAAATGCGTTAGTACGACCTCGAGTAGGAAGAATTACTCAAAAGATCCACTAACTAGATATATCTAACACAAGAAAAGTGAGAACCTAGGAGAATCTACCCTTCGATTCCTCTTCGGAATCTTTTTCGAACACACCAACTCTTGTCCGTACAAGAGTGGTCCCTCCTTGGTACGGATAGGGTATTACCTTATCCGCTTTCCCTTTTCAAGCCGACACGATTTCACCGGGGGTTTTTGAATTAAAACTTTACCCCTTCTTCAGTGGAATAGTGAAACTTTTAGCTCCGGCGTACGGACAGCTTTAAATTTGTTCACTGACCACGATTCAAGCAAAATTTCTGGGTTGTTTTCGACTCCGTTACAATCACAATCGGAGGAAATCAGTTCAAAGTCCTTGAGCTAAGATTCAGCTCCTCGTGTCCGTACACTGTTACAATGTAACAATTTTCCGGCGTACGGTCAACGGTTTAAATCATAGACTTCAAAAATTTTAAGCACAAAACAACCACAAATTACTCAAGAACCACCAGTCTTAAGCAGTAACAACCAATACACGCTGGGGTTCGAAATCAGTCACCACTAAGCTCAAAACAGTCCAAAATTTCGTTGAGAAACCCTAGTCGCCGATGGTGTATGACAGGTACTCAAATCAGTCCTCGGACAGTGGTGAACAAGAATCAATGGTTGTTTAATCCAAACAACCAACAAATCAACCCAAATTTTTGAATTTTCCTTTTCTAATATTTTTTTTTTGTAAAAACACCACAGCAACAACAATCAACAACAAGGAAGAAAGCTGAAACTGGAGACACAAAGCACGATGAAACGAACAGGATTTGAGGTTGTAACAATAAACTCAAACCTTGCTCTGATACCAAGACGGTGCAAGCAAACCCGAGGGAAAGCTAAACACGAAGAAGACGCGGAAGAAAAACAAGAACAAAAGATAGAAGCAAGACAAATCTTGCTTCGATTCAAAAGAACAGTGAGGAACCTGTCTCAAAGCTCAATCGAATGAAGGTCAAGACGCACCTATGCCATGCAACAATCCTCAAGAAGAACAAGCTTCTTGCAAACTGAATGACCAAGAAGAAAATGTTCAATCGAAGACACCGAATGACACAAGTTCTTTAAAATCCCACGTCGGGGTTTGGCTCCATCGGAGACTCAATAGCACTTGCTATGTTTGATCATTCAACAATAACTAACTATTACAATGAAATGTAAAGGAGTATTTATAGACTAAGCTAAGGGCAAAAAAGTAAATGGTCACAGGTGACCAATAGGAGTAAGCCACGCAAGGCTGCCGAAATGAGTGTTCGGTTACTCCTTTATCTGAACACGTGACTTCGAACACATGAGCTCGAGCTTCTTCACTTCGGCACTTGGTCGTTCTGCTCCGCTCATTCTTGACATCGGTCATTCTGTCTTCGGTTACTTGCCTTTACTTCGGTGCCGATGTTGAGTGTTCGGTTGAGGTTCGGTTACTCCCTTCTTCGAGCTCAAGCTTGTAGACGAAGCCTTCGATTCTTGTGCTCGGATACTCAGCTTCGGAGTAGTTGCTTTCCTTCGACCAAACCAAGTGAATGTGAACATCGTGGAGAAGTTTGGCTTGGCTTCGTGTCATTGGCCTCGGTGGATCGAACACTTGATCAGCACGTCTTCGAGCTGCATCAGGATCAAACAATCATTGATTCGTATTCACGACTGTCAAACGATCAATTTGAGTACCCGACGTACATCATTTGTGACTAGGGTTTCTTGGCAAATTTATGGACTATTTTGAACTTAGTGGTGACTGAATTCGAACCCCAGTGTGTTTTTTGTTGTTCTCGATGAAGACTGGTGGTTCTTGAGTATTTTTGGGTTGTTTGTGCTTAAAATTTCGAACTTCTATGATTTGAACCGTCGTTTGTATGCCAAAAAATTGTTACATTAGTAACAGTGTACGGATACGAGGAGCTGAGTTCTTAGCTCAAAGAACTTTGAACTGATTTCCTCCGTTGTTGATGTTACCGAAGTGAAAGGAACCCCAAAGCTTGTCAAATTCTTGGTCAGTGAATGAAGTGAGCTTGTCCGTACACCGGAGTTCGAACGTCACTGTTCCATTGAAGAAGAAAGGGGTAAAGTGTAAAGATCAAAACCCCTGGTGAAAAAGTTGTCGGCTAGGAAAGGGAATTGGATAAGGTAAAACCCTATCCGTACCAAGGAGGGACCACTCTTGTACGAACAAGAGTTGGTGTGTTCGAAAGGGATTCTAAAGAGGAATCGAAGGGTAGATTCTCCTAGGTTTTCACTTTTCTTGAGTTCGATAAATCTAGTTAGTGGATCTCTGGAGTAATTCCTCCTATTAAAGGTCGTACTAACTCATTTGAGCTTATAGGAGCTCATGCGTGGGGTAACCGAAGTCCAATTTCGTAGAAAATTCTTTGACTTTCGAAGCGCAGAGTAAATAGCGTCTGTTCCATCGAGTCGTATCAATTCATTCATCCCGAATGAGACAGTGTAACTTGTCAAATTCGAAGGAACTGAGAGAAGTTGATCAACCGAGGAAGCCATTGGCTACAAGTTCTTGAGTGACCAAAACCCGAACCCATAAATTGAGTGGACCCGAGTGCCACCCATCAAAGATGAGGGAGAGTGTGAGGTGATTTCTAACCTTAACATTTTATTTGGTCTTTGATTCGTGCAGGTACCATGGCTAGGAATGGAGGCGAAGGCAAAGGAGGCCCGAAGTGTCGTTAGCCAATCTCATGGCTGCGATACAAGGCGTCAGTGCCGAAGTAAGAGGAGTGACTACTCGAGTAGCTCAACTCGAGCAAGGAAGTGCGTCTGTGGCTTTACCTGGGTCCGGCGCTGGAACTAGCAACTCCACTCCGATGAAACCTGAGCTGTATGCTGAGCTTGTTCGACAACATTAGTTG
Organism: Petunia x hybrida; assembly: GCA_037355625.1. Classification (NCBI taxonomy): domain Eukaryota; kingdom Viridiplantae; phylum Streptophyta; class Magnoliopsida; order Solanales; family Solanaceae; genus Petunia; species Petunia x hybrida. Next base: position 283,373 of record JBBBVM010000534.1, read on the forward strand.
AAGAGCGAGGCAATTCAAAAGGAAATCTTGGGCAACCCCCAAGTACAACAACAAAACTTGGGCAATCCCCAATCTGGTTATCACCACTTGGGCATTCCCCGAGGTGAAAGAATACCACTTCCAATGGCCCGAAGACAAGCTAAGGTCGTTGATGAAGGGGTCGATGAGGGAGAATTTCCTGATGCTGAACCTAAATATGAAGCAGCCATTTACTCAACGAGGTCGTGGAAATTTTTGAGGTCGAGGCCGAGGCGCAAATGTTGAACGAAATATTGAGCGTGAGGCTGATGATTACTATGATGAGTATCCCGAACCGATTCGAGGTGCTCGAGATTCAAACATGAACAGTGTCAAGATCACAATTCCACCCTTCAGAGGAACTAGTGATTCGGATGAATATCCCGAATGGAAGCTTAAAATGGAACGAATCTTTGAAACCAATGAGATGGCCGAAGAAAGAAAAGCTGCACATGCTATTGCTTTGTTCGAAGCATATGCATCGACGTGGTGGGAGGCTGATAAGAGGTTGAGACGAAGGAATGTCTATCCTGAAGTCACTACTTGGGCACAGTTGAAGAGAGCAATGGATGCTAAATATTTGAGTGCCAAGTATAGGCAAACTCAATTCAAAAAGCTCTACGAGATAAAGCAAGGTCCAAGTCAGTTCAAGAGTATCATGATGAGTTTGTAAGAATTCGATTGAATCTTGATTTGGAAGAAGATGAAGAGCAAGCCACTATTCAGTTCAAAAATGGCTTGGCTCAGGATGTGTCATCTCAATTGAGGCTACACATGTATCATACAGTAGAAGATATGTTCGAAGCTGCCACCGAAGCTGAGAAATGGGTTAAGGACGATAAGGCAAAACCGATACCGAGGAGTCACTACTTCTACTCCTTTGAAACGAGGTAAAGAATGGAAGATCCAAATCCAACAAGTGCTAACACTGTTCAAGATTCGAAGAAACCCTTTGAGAGGGGTGTGACTGTTAACCAACCAAGAGAAGTGGGAGGTAAAGTTCAACTTAACTCTCCTAGTGCTTCAAGTATTCAGTGTCATAAATGCAAAGGTTATGGTCACATGGCAAAAGAGTGTCCAACTCGCAAAGTTATGCTTGTGCTCGATAATGGAGATGTTTATGAGCAAGCAAGTGACACCGAAGAAGACAATATCGAGGAGATTGACCGAGCTGAAAATGATGATGGTCGTGAAGCTGCATTTCTTGTAGTTCGAAGGAATTTGAGCTGCATGACTCTCGAAGAAGAGGACAACCAAAGAGAAAACCGTTTCCATGCCCGATGTCGAGTCAGGGGGAAAGTGTGTTCGATGATCATTGATTCAGGTAGTTGTGCGAATGTGGTGAGCCAAACCTTGGTTTCACAAATAGGGCTACCTACTTTGAAACATCCCCATCCTTACAGATTTCAATGGTTGAATGAGTGGGGAGAATTGAGGGTTGTCAAACAAGTGTGGATCAAGTTTAGAGTTGGAGAATATCAAGATGAGATGATGTTCGATGTGGTGCCGATGCAAGCTTGTCATATGCTATTGGGTCGACCATGGCAGTATGATCGGTCGGTTGTTCACAGTGGAAGATCCAACACTTACACTGTGAAGCTCGAAGGGAAGAGTTTCATACTCAAACCCTTGTCTCCCAAACAAGTCAGCGAGGACTATAAAAGAATGAAAGAATTGAAAGAAGCAGCCAAAGCAAAACTTCCGATGGGAATAAAAATTGTGGTCGAAGACACAAACTCACCGCCCGAAGTAAGAAATATTTGTGCAATCATGCAACCGGGTGAATATCTACGAGGCAACGACAACGATCAGATGATGATTTGCCTCGTGCATAAGGGTATCTTTCTAAACTCCAATGATGATTTTTCTAACGATAACGCTTTGCCTAGTGCTGTACAAAGTATTTTGCAAGACTTCGGAGACATGTTTCCCGAAGCAATGCCAGGTGCATTACCTCCGTTGAGAGGAATCGAGCACCAAATTGACTTAGTTCCGGGGTCTCAAATCCCCAACAAACCTGCATACCGGTGTAATCCCGAAGACACCAAAGAGCTCCAAAGGCAGGTTGATGAGTTGCTGAACAAAGGCCTCATTCGAGAGAGCTTGAGTCCTTGCGTCGTTCCTGTTATCCTTGTCCCGAAGAAAGATGGAACTTGGCAAATGTGCGTTGATTACCGAGCAGTCAACAAAATAACGGTAAAGTATCGTCATCCTATCCCTCGATTAGATGACATGCTAGATGAGTTAAGTGGTTCTTCATGCTTTTCGAAGATAGACCTCAGGTCCGGTTACCACCAAATCTGAATGAAACCCGGAGACGAGTGGAAAACCGCATTCAAGACCAAGTTCGATCTCTATGAATGGTTGGTGATGCCTTTTGGCTTATCCAACGCACCGAGCACGTTCATGCGGCTGATGAACCATGTGCTCAAACCGTTCATAAGTAAGTTTGTTGTCGTTTACTTCGATGACATCCTTATTTATAGTAAATCAATGGATGAACATGTCGAACACCTAAGGCTAGAGATGAGAGCCAAATCCGAAGACAAGCTAGCAATTGGAAATAACAAGAACTCGATGCGGAAACGATAAAGATAAGAAGCGGAAGCAATAGGATAACAAAGATAAAAAGAAATCGGGGATGGGGCAGAACAGAAATAGAAGAAAGAATGGATAATCCGAATCAAAACATGATTGATTATCCAAGGGAGAAAATGAAACTTGAACCTAACAAGGATTCATACTAGGGATGAAATCCATTTCGGTTCCAAGCCAAAGAAGGCATACACGAAGCTTCGGGCTTCAACAAGAATGGCTCCGCCAATTCTATCTCTATTCTCTCAATTCAACATCAACTAACTACCACTAATGAGCTATGCTAGGAGTTTATATAGACAACAATAAAAAGGGCAAAATAGTAAACTGGTCACAGGTGACAAATGAGATAAAGCCACGCAGGGCTGGGAGCAGTTTTATGTGTTCGGCAGCTCAGCTCGAACGCATTTGAGTCGGACGCTTGTTTGCCTCGTCAAGATTAGAATCAAATGCTCTCCTTCCTCGGGCACATTTGTAGCCCTTCGATCGATTCTCTGTTCGGCGTCGTTCTTCCTTGGTTCGGTTGCTTTTCATCTTCGGGCTCAAACTTGATCGTTGAGCCTTTATAAGTTGTGCTCGGTCTCACAGCATCCGAAATCAGAGTCAACAACGGTCACTTGTTGTCTGCACAGTGGATTTCCATCATTGTTGCTCGGCGAGGCAGTCTTCGACATCTTCCATTCCGGCCACACTTTGATCGTGGGCGTCATGTGAGTCCTCGGTGGACTATCTTGATGAATCGAACAGGTGAGCCTGGTTCGTATTGCATCATCCTCCCCTTATTGAAAGGATTTCGTCCTTGAAATCAAACCGACAAGACCTGCAACAAGGCAAAGACAAACAAAGCTTCCTACTTCAAGAGTAGGTTAGTGTTCAAAAGTGTGGAAAATACACTCTTATGATAGAGCCAAACATCAATAACGATCAAGAAAATTATGTTTCCGAAGGAAACAACAAGTTCTTGGCTCAAAAAGGAACTGTACCGAACACATGAGTACACGAAGAGATCGATAGGACACTTTACATGTAAAATGTAGCGATCAAAGGACCTATCACCTCTAAACTCATAGTCAACACACTGAGCCCTCAATTAACTTTCATCGCCATGGGGCTTATGGACTTCGGTATGTATAATCTCGAGGTGTGATCAACATGTGGAATGGAGTAAGTAAAATGATTGACTCGACAACTAACACCGAATACTCCACTCCCCTTCTTAAAAGCAATCTTATTCACACCAAGAGGTAGCTCTTCACCTCCAAAATCACCTTCAAGACAATCCTTCTCATTAGACAAGCTTCCAAAAAAGGTCTCAAGTAATGGATTATCGAAGGGGTTAAGCTCTACAAACCGAGGTGGTTCTCCTCTAGTCGGATGCACATCACCATCTCCTTCGACAAAGGGTTGGTGAATACAAGTTCACTACCCAGCAAAGGTGCATTCGAACCAAGATCATCATCCACACTTGAGGAGTCATCGAATATAATCCGATCCAACTCATCCACTAGGGACTCCTCAAGGGTATTATCATCCTTACTACAACACATAGATCCACCATTGGCAATAATTTCAACAAGGGTATGATCAAACAACTCATTATACCCTTTATCAAAGTTTGGTGGTATGTCATAACAAGGGTCACAAGCAAGGTACACTATAATTTCATCACTAAAGAGAGGTTCGGTGAATATCATTCCTCTCAACTAGTGATTCACATTCACCCACAAGTTGAACCTTTGACTCTACACTAGTTGCAAACACATTGTAGTCACACAAATCATCAACTAGCATAGAAGTTTCTCTATCAATTTCACAAGACAAGGAAGTATCATGCTCACGGGAAGGAAATCGAACACTTACCTCGGAGTGACCTTTGGTCTCTCTTACTGTCTCCGAAGTGTCATAAGTAGTTTCTTCATCGTGGAGCTCACATCAAAAGATTTTCTTTACCTTGTCTATCTACTTCGGAACATGGTTGAGGCTCTTTCGGTTTGCCTCCAAGAGTACCTACACAAGAATTCAAACAAGTAGAAGAAAAAGATAAAGGGTTAAGGTTAGAATAAGGGGTGTCCTCACTCTCAATGATTCTTTTTTCCTCTTTCTTTTCCCTCATTTTCTTTTCAAGGTCAGGTGTGGGTCCGGGTGGTGACAACTCACTCACATCACTCAACACAGCCTCTTCTTTTTCCTCTCGAGAGTTGTCACCGATCACTCCCTTACTCCTCTCAATCTTTTTTCTCTCATATTCGGGTGAGTTGGGTCGAGGCCCAAGAATACCCATAGCTGGAGTAGGTGGACTTCTAACATCAACCCGAAGCCTAAGACTCGAAGACTCATCAACCGATATCTCTATCTTCATCGGTGAATATGGCTCCAAAGCTGGTGCCCTTGGGACCTTTGTTGGCTCAAGTTTAGCAAGTCGGGCTTCCACACTTTGGAGTTCAGCTTCGATCCCCATTATTTCGACCATAAGATCGGCTCTAGTGATCTGGGGCTCGCCCGTCATCTGTTGTCCATTTAAAACGTTAACCTTGTTAACTTCGGTAGACTCTCTTAGTGTGCTTGTCCCACCACTTCGTGTATTCGTAGTACTCCTCGGTAGCATTCTTTTGGTCATGGATTGGAGTTCCCGCTCGTTTTCCTGCTGCGTAACCGAAACATGTGCACCATTGGACTTCTTGCTCTTCAACCTGCAAGGTGTAAACTCAAAAGCCAGTTGCAACTCTTCGACGTAGATGAGGTATACATCCCTATCATCCATATATAGCAACTGTTTGTTGTGCATCCACGGACCTCTTAGTAATACATCAAAATAGGGCAAGGGATACACATCACACCAAGCATATTCTCCATAATCCCTATGAGATATGAGTACCCAAGCATTCTTAGAAACCCACACTCCAATAGTCTTATATGGATGCTTTAGAGCCCGGCACTGTATCTTTTGCCTCTCAACTAAGAAGGTGCTGATGTAATTGGCATCGGTTCCTCCAATTCTGAGCAAGCTTCCTCCAACACCATTTACCTCAACAACGTACCTTTCTCTACCCAAGTCTTGCAAAGGAATAATCACGGAAAAACTTGAATGTCCACGAATATTGGAACCAACAACTTGGGTCTTCCTTATCCCTCCACTAGTGGCAACACCACTAGAATAACCTCCACTTCCTTTCACTCTTCCAACATTATAAGTATTGTTGAAAGTCGAGGAAGGAGTTTGAGCATGGAACCCGTAAGAAGTACTCCTTGGAGAAGGAGTTCGGTAGAAACCTCTTCTACCCTCCACGGGTCCACAACCACCAGTGCTCATCGAGCCACCCTTCCCATAAGAATTGGAAGCATTGAATCGTGTGTCACGACTCAAAGTTGCAAGTCTTCCTCCTCTCATGGAACAACCTCCACCACCTCCTCCCAACCCGATGGAAGGAGTTCTACTACTCCCTTGTGCCCCATATGAGACACCGAAGGAAGATGACATCGAATAGTTCACTCGATCAACTTCATCTTCGATTTCCCCGATGTCACATTCATCATATTCAAGATCATCACATTGAGATTAAGTAGGGTCATCATACCTTGAAGCGTCACTACCTTCGTATTCTTGACCCGAAGCATAAGAATCTTCTCATTTATTTTCACAAGCCTTGTAGTCTTCTTCGTCTTCGTAATCACCGTAGTGACCTGCTTCGTCCTCGTAAGAGCCATAGTCCCCGGTGTCGTTATAGGAATCATCACCATCATAGGAACCATAGTCTCCATCATCTCCACACGAATCATACCCTCCACAGTTACCATCATCCGAAGACATAGCTATAACAAATAAAGTAAAGGACCTCACAAGTTCACTCCCTCACGTGTATCACTCGAGTGATGTTCACTCAAGGTCGTTAGCTTTTCTGACCTCACTCTATTGTTCTCACCACTCCAGCCCTTTTCCACTCAAGATGGCCTTGCCTTCTTGTTGGGAAACCGAAGTGATAAGCCACAACTAGTACTTTCCAAGTATAGGTTCGAAAGGAGTTTATATGACTCGATGGAACGGTAGCTATTTTACGGCGCACGGGGAGTCAAAGAATTACCTACGAAATTGGACTTCGGTCACACCACACACGAGTTCCTATTAAGCTCAAATTCGATAGTACGACCTCGAGTAGAAAAAATTACTCCAGAGATCCACTATTGAGAATATTCTGACACAAGAAAAGTGAAATCCTAAGAGAATCTACCTCCTCGGTTCTGCTTCAGAATTTTCCGAACACGTGACCTCGGTACAAGTGTTTCCTCCTCGGTACAGATAGGGTTTAACCTTATCATCTTTCCCTTTTCTAGCCGACAACTTTTCACCTAGGATTTGGATTTTAATAGTTTTACCCCTTTCTTCTTCAATGGAACAGTAAACCTTTACTCCGGTGTACGGACAATTTTCAAGATTCATTCACAGTCCACTAACAACAGATTAAGCTCAAGATCTGGGACATGGTAAACTTGACAACGGAGTTAATATTCAGTTCCAAGCCGAGCTAAGACTAGCTATGGCGTCGTCCGTACACTGTTAACAATTTAACAAGGTTTCGGTGTATGGACGGCGGCTAAACAGTGGAACTTTGATTTCAAACTCTAAAATCGACCCAAATCAATCAACAACCACCAGTTTTCATCAATAAACACCAAAACACAACTGAGGCTCGAATTCAACTACACCACGTCAAGAACACAGTACAAACGAAGGAAAAGAAACCCTAGTTACAAATGATGTACGTCGGGTACTCAATCGATTCCTTAGCCAGTGGTGACTCCAATATGTGATTGTTTAATCCAAACAATCAATAACAAATAATTTTTTGATAAATTTTCAACTTTTCAATTTTTTTGTATTTTCTTCTTTTTTAAGCAACATAAGAACACCAACAGTAAAGTAAAGATAAGATGAACAAGGAACGTGGATCCGTAAGAACGAAATCCAAGCCTTGCTCTGATACCGAGCTGATGCAAGCCAAATCCGAAGACAAGCTAGCAATCGGAAATAACAAGAACTCGACGCGGAAAGCGATAAAGATAAGAAGCGGAAGCGATAGGATAACAAAGATAACAAGAAATCGGGGATGGGGGAGAACAGAAATAGAAGAAAGAATGGATAATCCGAATCAAAACATGATTGATTATCCAAGGGAGAAAATGAAACTTGAACCTAACAAGGATTCATACTTGGGATGAAATCCATTTCGGTTCCAAGCCAAAGAAAGCATACACGAAGCCTCTGACTTCAACAAGAATGGCTCGGCCAATTCTATGTCTATTTTCTCAATCCAACATCAACTAACTACCACCAATGAGCTATACTAGGAGTTTATATAGACAACAATAAAAAGGGCAAAATAGTAAAATGGTCACAGGTGACCAATGTGATAAAGCCACGCAGGGCTGGAGCAGTTTTATGTGTTCGACAGCTCAGCTCGTATGCATTTGAGTCGGACGCTTGTTTGCCTCGGTCAAGATTAGAATCGAATGCTCTCCTGCCTCTGGCACATTTGTAGCCCTTCGATCGATTCTCTGTTCAGCGTCGTTCTTCCTTGTTCCGTTGCTTTTCAGCTTCGGGCTCAAACTTGATCGTTGAGCCTTCATAAGTTGTGCTCGGTCTCACAGCTTCCGAAATCAGAGTCAGCAACGGTCACTTGTTGTCTGCACGGTGGATTTCCATCATTGTTGCTCGGCGAGGAAGTCTTCGACATCTTCCATTCCGGCCACACTTTGATCGTGGGCGTCATGTGACTCCTCGGTTGATGTAATCTAAATTATGGAAGCAAGAAAAATGATAAAAGCAAGACACTAATTGAAAATTCAACAAAGGATTTAGTAGGAACTAGTCTACTCACCCCTTTGTTAGGATTCAAAGAGCACCTAGACTACACGAACTATCCTCAAGACGAACCTGTGACTTGATAACAATTCGATCAATGGTAGAAAATTGTTCATTTCTGATTTCACTCAAAAGAAACGGTTTTCCAAGTGTTTGTAGGAAAAGCTCAACAACTGTTTTTTTACGTAATGTCTAGGAACTAAGGAAATAAGACTAAGTGTTAGGCTTTTATAGAAAAACCCTACACGCCTGAAATGTCAAAGAACAGCCATGAAAAAGGATAAATTTAAATGACCACGCAGGGCCCAATAAGTGCCATTCACCTAACTATGATCGTCTATACAAAGTACCAAATAGGAGCTCGTTGAGAAGCTCCTCGAGTATCCTAAGTTGCTGCCGTTTTTTAAGCTCCAACGCCCCAAGTATGAAGCTGCTCGTTGAGTAGCTCGCCGAGCTCTCTAAGTCTCGACCTCAACTAGTGGTGCAAGCAAACCCGGGGGAATAGCTAAACACGAAACGCGGAAGAAAACTACAAGGAAATAAAGATAGAAGCAAGACAAATCTTGCTTCGATTCAAAAGAATAGTGAGGAACCCCGTCTCAAAGCTCGATTGAATGAAATCAAGACGCACCTATACTATGCAACAATCCTCAAGAAAGACCCGCTTCTTGCAAATTGAATGACCAAGAATAAAATGTTCAAACGAGAAACACCGATTGACACAAGTTCTTTAAAAGCCCACGTCGGGGTTCGGCTCCATCGGAGACTCACAATAGCACTTGCTATGTTTTTCATACAACTTTAATAATTACTACAATGAAATGAAAGTAGAGTATTTATAGGCTATGCTAAGGATAAAGTAGTAAATAGTCACAAGTGACTAATAAAACAAGCCACGCAGGGCTGAACTAAGCGTGTGTTCCGCATCCTCAACTTCGGTGCGTGGTTGCTTGCTCGAACTCATTTGTCCTCGGACACTCACTTGACTTCGAACACAATTTGTTGGTGTTCTGTCACTTTCTCCACGGGCTCAAATTTGAAGATGACGCCTTCGGTTCTTGTGCCCGGCCACTCAGCTTCGGAGCAATTGCCTTCCTTCAACCAGGCCAAGTGAATGTGAACATCGTGCAGCATCTTGGCTTGGCTTCGTGTCATTGGCCTCCTCGGTGGATCGAACACTTGATCAGCACGTGTTCGGGCTGCATCATCCTCCCCTTCTTGAGAAGATTTTGTCCTCAAAATTGAGCCCTCTTCGTCCTCCGAAGTTTGACCTACAACACAAGGAACTAAGTCAACAACATTAAAGGTGTTGGACACATTTTACTCACCAGGGAGGTCGATCACGTAAGCATTGTTGTTGATCTTGGTCAACACTTGAAATGGACCATCCCCTCGAGGAGCCAACTTTCCTTTCCTTTGGTTCGGGAAGTGTTCCTTTCGGAACTGAACCCAAACCCAATCCCCCTTCTTTAATTCCAGCTTTTTTCGTCCCTTGTTTTCTTCAATGCAACCTTTGCATAAGCTTCCTCGAGGTTCTTCTTCACCTTTGCATGCAGCTCGATCAAGGCAGTGGCTCATCGAGTACCTTCAAAATCAACAACAAAATCTTGGGGCAATGGGGTTAAATCAAGTGGAATCAAAGGAATTAAAACATACACACATTCGAACAGGGTCATATTGATCATTCGATGCACCGTTCGATTGTATGCAAACTCCATCATGGGCAAACGATCAGCCCAGTTTCTAACCTTGCCTTTGGTCATTGCTCGAAGAAAAGATCCCAAGGTTTGGTTAACTACCTCGGTCTGTCCATCAGTCTGAGGATGGTGAGACGTCGAGAATAGTAACTTGGTGCCGAGGGCACCCCACAAACATTTCCAAAAATGACTCAAGAATTTTGAGTCTCGATCACTCACAATAGTACAAGGCACACCATGCAATTTCAACACATTTGAAACAAACAAGGTAGCTACATGTTGTGCATCATCACACTTTTTGCAAGGAATAAAGTGAGCCATTTTTGAAAAATAGTCGACTACAACAAAGATGCTATCATGTCCTCCGAATTCCCGCAAAACACTTTGTACAGCACTAGGCAAAGGGTTATCATTAGAAAAATCATCATTAGAGTTTAGAAAGATACCCTTGTGCACGAGGCAAATCATCATCTGACCGTTATCGTTACCTCGTAGAAACTCACTCGGTTGCATGATTGCACAGATTCCTTTCACTTCGGGCAGTGAGTTTGTGTCTTCGGCTTCCAATTTTGCTCCCATCGGAAGCTTAGCTTTGGCCGCTTCTTTCAATTCTTTCATCCATTTATAGTCCTCGGTGACTTGTTTTGGAGACAAAGGTTCGAGTATGAAATTCTTCCCTTCGAGCTTTGCAGTTTAAGTGTTTGATCTTCCATTGTGAATAACCGACTGGTCATACTGCCATGGTCTTCCCAATAGCAAATGACAAGCTTGCATTGGCACCACATCGAACATCATTTCATCTTGATATTCGCCAATTCTAAACTTGATCCACACTTGTTTGACAACCCTCAATTCTCCACACTCATTCAGCCATTGCAACTTGTAAGGGTGGGGACGTTTCAACGTAGGTAGTGCCATTTGTGAAACCAAGGTTTGGCTCACTACATTTGCACAACTGCCTGAATCAATGATCATCGAACACACCTTTCCCCTCACTCGACATCGGGCATGGAAGATATTTTCTCTTTGGTTGTCCTCTTCTTCAAGAGTCATGCAGCTCAAATTTCTTCGAACCACAAGAAACATTTCCGGATGGTCAGTTTCGGCAGCTTCATGATCATCATCACCTTCAGCTCGGTCAGCCTCCTCGATAAATTCCTCCTCGGTGTCACTCGCTTGCTCATGGATGGTTCCATCTTCGAGTAGAAGCATAACTTTGCGAGTTGGACACTCTTTTGCCATGTGACCATATCCCTTGCATTTGTGACACTGAATATTTGAATCACTAGGAGAGTTGAGTTGAACTTTACCTCCCACTTCTCTGGATTGGTTAACGGTCACACCCCTCTCGAAGGGTCTCTTCGAATCTCGATCAGTGTTGGCAGTTGTTTGGTTAGGACTCTTCCATTCTTTACCTCGGTTCAAAGGAGTAGAAGTAGTGACTCCTCGATACCGGTTTGCCTTATCTTCCTTTACCAATTTCTCAGCGTCGAACAGATCTTCCAACGTGTGGTATACGTGTAGCCTCAATTGAGATGACACAACCCGAGCCAAGCCATTTTTGAATCGGATAGTGGCTTGCTCTTCATCTTTTACCAGATCAAGATTCAATCGAACCTTTTCGAACTCATCATGATACTCTTGGACAAACTTGGACCCTTGCTTTAGCTCATAGAGCTTTTGTAACTGAGTTTGCCTATACTTAGCACTCAAATACTTAGCATCCATTGCTCTCTTCAACTGCGGGCAAGTAATGACTTCGGGATAGGCATTCCTTCGTCTATGCCTCTTGTCAGCTTCCCACCATGTAGATGCATACGTTTCAAACGAAGCAATGGCATGGGCAGCTTTTCTCTCTTCGGTCATCTCATTGGTTTCGAAGATTCGCTCCATTTTAAGCTTCCATTCAAGATATTCATCCGGATCACTAGTTCCTTTAAAGGGTGGAATAGTGATCTTGACACTGCTCAAGTTTGAGTCTCGAACACCACGAACTTGTTCGTGATACTCATCATAGCGATCATCAGCCTCACGCTCAATATGTCGTTCAACATTTGCGCCTCGGCCTCGACCTCGGAAATTTCCACGACCTCGGTGAGCTTGCCTTCGTTGAGCGAACGGCTGCTCGTAATCAGGTTCGGCATCAGGAAATTCTCCTTTATCCACCTCTTCGTCAACGACCTCAACTTGTCTTCAGGCCATTGGAAGTGGTATTCTCTCTCCTCGGGGAATGCCCAAGAGTTGACTCTCAGCTTGGGGATTGCCCAAGTTTTGTTGTGTTTGGGGATTGCCCAAAACTTCTCTTCGAATTACCTCACTTTTAAACTGATCTTGTCGAATAAGCTCAGCATACAGCTCACGTTTCATTGGAGTGGAATTGCTAGTTCCAGCGCCGGATCCAGGTAAGGCCACAGACACACTTCCTTGCTCGAGTTGAGCTACTCGAGTACTCACTCCTCTTACTTCGGCACTGAGGCCTTGCATCGCAGCCATGAGATCGGCTAACGACACTTCGGGCTTCTCAATGCCTTTGCCATCGCCTCCATTCCCAGCCATGGTACCTGCACAAATCAAAGACCAAGCAAATGTTAAGGTTAGAAATCACCTCACACACTCTCTCACTTTTTATGGGTGGCACTTGGGTCTACTCAATATATGGGTTCGGTTTTTTTGGTCACTCAAGAACTTGCAGCCAATGGCTTCCTCGATTGATCAACTTCTCTCAGTTCTTTCGAATTTGACAAGTTACAATGTCTCCTTCGGGAAGAGTGAGTTGATTTGACTTAATGGAACGGACGCTATTTACTCTTGCGCTTCGGGAAGTCAAAAGAATTTTCTACGAAAGTTGGACTTCGGTCACCCCACGCACGAGCTCCTTATAAGCTCAAATTAGTTAGTACAACCTCGAGTAGGAAAATTACTCAAAAGATCAACTAACTAGAATTTTCGGACAGAAGGAAAGTGAAATCCTAGGAGAATCTACCCTTTGATTACTTTTCGGAATTCTTTTTTTCGAACACACCAACTCTTGTCCGTACAAGAGTGGTCCCTCCTTGGTACGGATAGGGTTTTACCTTATCCAATTCCCTTTTCTAGCCGACAACTTTTTCACCTGGGGTTTTGATCTTTACACTTTACCCCTTTCTTCTTCAATGGAAGAGTGAAGGTTTTGCTCCGGCGTACGGACAATTTTAACTTCGTTCACTGACCACGAATTTTCAACAGAATTTGGATTGCTTCTTTCAACTTCGGTTCCAACAACAATGGAGAAATTTAGTTCAAAGTTCTTGAGCTAAGATTCAGCTCGTTCGTGTCGTACACTGTTACAAATCGTAACAATTTTCCGGTGTACGGTCGACAGATTAAACACAGAACTTCGAAATTTAAGCACAAAACAAACCCAAATCACTCAAGAACCACCAATCTTCATCGGCAACAACCAAAACACGCTGGGGTTCAAAATCATTCACCACTAAAGCTCAAAACAGTCCAAAATTTCACCAAGAAACCCTACTCACGAAAGTTGTACGTCGGGTACTTGTTGGAATCAGGAAACAATGGTGAACAAGAATCAATGGTTGTTTAACCCAAACAACCAACAATCAATCACAATTTTTGAATTTTTTTTCTTTTTTTTTTTTTGTAAATACCACAGCAACAACAATCAACAATAAGGAAGAAAGCTGAAACTGGAGACACAAGCACGAATATAATGAACAGGATTTGAGGTTGTAGGAACAAACTCAAACCTTGCTCTGATACCAAGATGGTGCAAGCAAACCCGAAGGAATAGCTAAACACGAAACGCGGAAGAAAACAACAAGGAAATAAAGATAGAAGCAAGACAAATCTTGCTTCGATTCAAAAGAACAGTGAGGAACCTGTCTCAAAGCTCGATTGAATGAAATCAAGACGCACCTATACTATGCAACAATCCTCAAGAAAGACCCGCTTCTTGCAAATTGAATGACCAAGAAGAAAATGTTCAAACGAGTAACACCGATTGACACAAGTTCTTTAAAAGCCCACGTCGGGGTTCGGCTCCATCGGAGACTCACAATAGCACTTGCTATGTTTTTCATACAACTTCAATAATTACTACAATGAAATGAAAGTAGAGTATTTATAGGCTATGCTAAGGATAAAGTAGTAAATAGTCACAAGTGACTAATAAAAACAAGCCACGCAGGGCTGAACTAAGTGTGTGTTCGGCAGCCTCAACTTCGGTGCGTGGTTGCTTGCTCGAACTCATTTGTCCTCGGACACTCACTTGACTTCGAACACAATTTGTTGGTGTTCGGTCACTTTCTCCCCGGGCTCAAATTTGAAGATGGCGCCTTCGGTTCTTGAGCCCGGCCACTCAGCTTCGGAGCAATTGCCTTCCTTCGACCAGGCCAAGTGAATGTGAACAACGTGCAGCAGCTTGGCTTGGTTTCGTGTCATTGGCCTCCTCGGTGGATCGAACACTTGATCAGCACGTGTTCGGGCTGCATCAACTAGCTCCAAGCGTCCCTCCTTCTCCAATGCTAATCAACGCCTCTCTTGTTACCTCTAACATTCTGCCCGCTGCTTCCATCATCGCACAATCATAGCTCTTCATTACCATCAAGTGGACATCATGAAGCTCCCTAGCTTGACTCTTCGTAAATGGTCTCGAAGGCACGAAGATAGCTTGATCAGGCTGGCCTGCATCATTAAAAATATTCTCCAACGAAATTTCACCAAGCTATCATCCAAGATTGATGAAGGTCTGATAACTCCTTAGCCCGACTCTTAGAATCATCCTCAATTTGGACTGCATCATCCTCCCCTTCTTGAAAGGGTTTCGTCCTCGAAATCAAACCATCATCAATACGGCAACAATGGATATTTATCTTCTCTCCTTCATGGATTACATCTACATCATTCTCCCTCTCTTGGGAAGGATTCGTCCTCGAATCTGATTCCTTCAAAATATGGACAACAATGAGTATAGATAACACCCAAGTCTCAACTAGGCAAGAGACAAATAGCCCCACAATAACACACCCATGAGTTGGCACAAGTGCGGCACCAAACTACCCAAAAATGATAACACTAATCGCCATGGCTTTAGAAAGGCCGAATATAAGCATAAGCCAAGAAAACATACCGTTCTCATAGAGTTTACAAATTCGGGTTGCATACCACAATAACTCCCACGGAGTATCTTTCCAACAGCCCTCCACCTGCATTACTTTCAAACACATGGAGTGCTTTTCAAGGTTACACGTAACACTAGTAGGACATATCAAACCAAAACTCGGGAACATCTTACCAGCCCATTCCAAGGCCATTAAGTCAAGCAAGTGACCAATTTTAAGCTCAATTCCCGAGTCAAAATCCAACGAGGTCAATACATCAAACATGACACATGTCTCAAGAAATTCATATTGTAATAACAAGCTGTAAGAACAAAGATGTATCCAATCACAACAATAGTATACCAGAGAAGCATGAATCATGAGATACAAGCATTTCCCATCCTCTATCCTAGAGTAAGCAAAAGCATCAAGACATGTGTAACAATCAGAATTTTCATCCTTCTCACAAGAACTTCTAACACCCTCGTGACTCTCATCATAGGCAAATAAATAGTGAAGAAAAGTGTTTCCTAGTTTAACTTCATCAATGGTGTCCACTTCAATAAGCATACTTTCAAAATCAGAATTACAACCATGCTCAAAGCCGATATTTGGACAACACAAAGAAGAAACAAGATTTAAACAAAGATCCACACTTTCTTCCTCATGACAATGCCCTCTACCAAGTGAACTACTATCAAACAAGGAGTTACTGCCATCACAAGAAGGAATGTTAAGAAATTCAAATTCACTATCTAAACAACAAGTATCTCAACGTAAGAATAGATTCACAAGAAAGGTCTCACTGAAATTCACATCACCATGGACGTCAAAAGTACCAAACTCATCATATAATTCAGTCTCATTACCATGGTCCATTTTGACACCAAAAGAACTCGAAGAGGACTCTACACCTTCAATTCCAGGATCAAACAAGTGATGTTTAAATTCTACTTCTAGGACAACATCAATGGCATCCCTAGAAGCATCAATGACATCCCTAGAAGTATCACTTTTAATACCTAGACCCTCAACATAAGTGTCAACACTAGTTTTCATTACATCCAACACACACGTAGTTTCAATTTTAGGAGCACATTTAAGAACAACTAGTGTATCATCACAAACCTTATTTAAATTTGCATTGTAAGGCAGCGACGACATACGGTCCAAACAAGACATTCCACTACTTATACTCACATTATTAACTTGCTCTTCACTAGCTCTAAATGTATTGAGTGTAGTAGACTTACCTTAGAGGACACAAGATTGACCTCTTTTACCTTCATTGTCTTCCTCAAGCTTAGAGTCAACACGGGCAGACCCTACATCACCATGGGCAGCCCCTAAAACGTCTTCTTCTTGCACTTCCAATAAGTTGTGTTCACTCCCAAGCTTGTTTCCAATGGTACCTAAAAGAGAATTTAAACAACTAGAGGAAAAAGAAGAATTACAAGTGTTAGAGTGAAAACTTCCCCTCTTTTCTTTTCTTCTTTCTTTTCTCTCATATTCTTTTCAACTACATCCTCTTGTCTCTTTGGTGGCAGCCCATCTATATTAATCACCCCAAACTTTCCCTTTTGATTATTACCCTCCTCTACGTGTATAAAAGAGGCATAGGCATTATTGGGACTTTTCTTTGTAAGCGGGAATGACATTAGAGGCCATCCTTCATCGTCCACCACATGTCTTATCCAATCTCGCACATGTGGAACATTGTGATGTAAGAACCATGGCTGCCCGAAACACAAGTCACATGTTTGAAGAGGATACACATCACACCAAACTGTTTCAAGGTATTCTCCTCGTGACACTATTACCTTGACCTTCCACTCAACCTTATATCCATCATAGAGATATGGATATCTTCGTCTCAAGCATGTTAAGTGCAAAAGATTAACCACTTCTGGTGAAATAAGCATGGCTTAACTCAAGCCGTCAAGCTCTAGATCGAAGACCTTATAACCATAAACATTCACCTTTATCTTGTGGAACCTCGGTTTTGGCATAAGTACTTGAGGATTGCCAAAGTTTGACTCATTACAAGAAGATTTTGGAGTCAAAGATGGCTGCTCCCTTTCAATATTATCAACTCGGGCTCCCATTCTGTCAATATATTGCCCTAAGTTCGCTTTCATTACTCTCATCTCGGCCCAAAGATTAGTTAAAGTAAGCTCGGAAACACCCTCTTGTTTATCAACTACTCCAGCCATGTACCTGCACACAAACAAAGGCTACAAAATATGTTAACATTAGCAAAATACCTCAGCCGCTCCCTCGCTTTGAATGACACTCGGGTTCACTCAAATTTTAAGACCTCACAACTCGCTCCAATTGGCTTCCTCAGAACTGATCAAGTTTCTCAATGATCTTTAAGTCCACAAGTTCACAAGTTCTCTTCGGGAAGAGTGAATTTATGTGACTCTATAGGCGGACAGCTTTTAAAGTGAGCACGGGAAGCCAAAGAATCAACTACGAAAGTTGGAAATTCTGGGTTTTAGCACGAAGACCTACAAGCTCAGGGATTAGTAATTAACTTAAGTAGAGGAATTACCTAATAATTACTAATTAGAAGTGATGTTCACAAAGAAATAAGGAAATCCTACGAAAATTCTGATTTTCTACCCTTAAATATGCGCCTAGAACAAGCCCCTTTTGAGTAGGATAAGTTTTCCCTCTTTTCCCTTGCTTTCCAACTCAAATTTGGTCAAGTTTTACCCCTCCTAATACACTTGATGGCCGAAATTCCCGCTCCCTTTACCCTAAGATCAGCCGCCCAAACACTCTCCAAAAGCCAAAGGAATATTAATTCCCTTACTTGGAAAGTGGGTAAACTTCTCTCCTTTGAATTGGGATTTGTTTCCCTCTTGAATTAGCCTTAGGTTTTCCTCCTTCTTTCCATTATGTGCAGCCGTTCCAAGCTTCTTAAACAATAAAGAAATTCAGCAATCAATCTCACCAATTCAACGTGCAAAAGCTAGGAATTTCAAGATCAAATCAAGTTATTTTTCAACCTATTCAAGAATAGCAAGTTGTTGATCAAGAACTTCCAACTTCTAGCAAAAAATCACATTTCCAAGGCTCATGGGAGATCAAGAACACGCTGCACTTTCTTCTTTCAAGATTCTATTGATTTTATTTTAAGAACTCAACTACGTTTTCAAGAATTCAATCAAGATTGTTCCAAGAATCTTACTACACATTTCTTTCACTCGTTTCTAATGTGTTCTAGTACTTTTGTCAAGAACTCTCAAGAACTCAATCAAGAACTTCCTAAATTGTTCAAGAACAATTCAAGAACTCAAGAATATTAGTTCTACAAGTCCAATAACGCAGCACTTGTTCAAGATTCCAAGAAAGAAGGCCAAATTCTTCAAGAAACAAGCCAAGATTCAACTAAAACTTCAAGATTTCAAACCCTAAGCATGCAATATCATCAACCAACAACTAAACACGGTTGTTTTTATTCTTTTCATGTTTTTCTTCTTTTTTTTTAATAAAACGAAAATTTAATGGAAACCTAAACTAAGAACCTAAAACTAGGGCACGAAGAACAGGATTGGAGTTGTAGAAACAAACCCTTTCCAAG
The DNA here is from genome assembly GCA_037355625.1 of Petunia x hybrida. Lineage (NCBI taxonomy): Eukaryota > Viridiplantae > Streptophyta > Magnoliopsida > Solanales > Solanaceae > Petunia > Petunia x hybrida. The sequence continues at coordinate 302,231 of JBBBVM010000534.1, forward strand.
CTCTGATACAAACTGATGTAATCTAAACTATTGAAGCAAGAACAATGATAAAAGCAAGACACTAATTGAAAATTCAACAAAGGATTTAGTAGGAACTAGTCTACTCACCCCTTTGTTAGGATTCAAAGAGCACCTAGACTACACGAACTATCCTCAAGACGAACCTGTGACTTGATAACAATTCGATCAATGGTAGAAAATTGTTCATTTCTGATTTCACTCAAAAGAAACGGTTTTCCAAGTGTTTGTAGGAAAAGCTCAACAGCTGTTTTTTTACGTAATGTCTAGGAACTAAGGAAATAAGACTAAGTGTTAGGCTTTTATAGGAAAATCCTACACGCCTGAAATGTCAAAGAACAGCCATGAAAAATGCTAAATTTAAACGATCACGCAGGGCCCAATAAGTGTCATTCACCTAACTATGATCGTCTATGCAAAGTACCAATTAGGAGCTCGTTGAGAAGCTCCTCGAGTATTCTAAGTTGCTGCCCGTTTTGGAAGCTCCCAATGCCCCAAGTATGAAGCTGCTCGTTGAGTAGCTCGCCGAGCTCTCTAAGTCTCGGCCTCAACTAGCTCCAAGCGTCCCTCCTTCTCCAATGCTAATCAACGCCTCTCTTGTCACCTCCAAAATGCAGCCCGCTTCTTCCATCATCGCAAAATCATAGCTCTTCATCACCATCAAGTGGACATCATGAAGCACCCTAGCTTGACTCCTCGTAAATGGTCTCGAAGGCACGAACATAGCTTGATCAGGCTGGCCTGCATCATTACAAATATTCTCCAACGAATCTTCTCCAAGCTATCATCCAAGATTGATGAAGGTCTGATAACTCCTTAGCCCGACTCTTAGAATCATCCTCAATTTGGACTACATCATCGGTGGACTATCTTGATGAATCGAACATGTGAGCCTGGTTCGTATTGCATCAGCTAGTGCTTGATAAGCTTAGAGAAGAGAAGTTATATGCTAACTTCAAGAAATGTGCCTTTTGTGTCGAACGTGTAGTCTTTCTAGGATTCGTTGTCAGTGCTAATGGTGTTGAAGTCGACGATTCAAAAGTCGAAGCCATCAAAGATTGGCCAACTCCAACCTCGGTATCACAAGTTCGTAGCTTCCATGGCTTAGCTAGCTTTTACCGAAGGTTTGTTCGTGACTTTAGCACCGTGGCAGCTCTTTTAACCGAGCTGGTAAAGAAATACCATCCATTTGAGTGGGGACAACCCCAAGAGAGGGCTTTCCAAGAGTTGAAACGGAGGCTTTGCTCTGCCCTGTTGTTGCAACTCTTTGACTTCGGCAAAGCATTCAAAGTCGAGTGTGATGCATCCGGAGTTGGGATTGGATGAGTGCCGATGCAATTCTACGTATGACAAGGAATTGTACGTAGACAAGGAATTGTATGCCCTCCTTCGAGCGCTCGCCCATTGGCAGCATTATTTGTGGCCTCGAGAGTTTGTGATAAAAAGTGATCATGGATCTTTGAAGCATCTCCGAGGTCACGAGAAGTTAAACCGAAGGCATGCCAAATCGGTTGAATTCATTGAAAGCTTTCCCTATGTAATTCATTACAAAAAGGGAAAAGACAATATTGTGGCCGATGCGCTATCAAGAAAATTTGTCTTGGCGACCACTCTCGCCTCGAGGCTCATGGGATTCAAAAGCATCAAGTCGATGTACGAAGACGATCCCAAGCTTAAATGCATTCGTGACGCAATCTTGAGTAGCCGAAGGGTTGAGAAATATCATTGGCAGGCTACCTCTTCAAGAATGGGAGGGTTTGTGTGCCAGTGTCATCATGGAGAGAACTCTTAGCTCGAGAAGCTCACTTCGAAGGCTTGATGGGACACTTCGGTGTCGACAAAACTCTTGGTAGCTTAACCGAGCAGTTCCATTGGCCAAAAATGCGACGAGATGTGGAGAAGCTTTGCAACGCTTGCCTCGTTTGCAAGAAAGCTAAATTGAAGTCCAACCCTCACAGTTTGTATACCCCGTTGCCTGTGCCTGATCGACCTTGGGTTGATATATCCATGGACTTTGTGTTGGGGCTACCGAGGTCGGAGGGTGGACATGATAGCATCTTTGTCATAGTCGACCATTTTTCCAAAATGGTTCACTTTATTCCTTGCAAGAAGTGTGATGATGCACAACATGTAGGTACCTTGTTTTTTTCCAATGTGTTGAAATTGCATGGTGTGCCTCATACTATTATGAGCGATTGAGAGTCAAAGTTCTTGAGTCATTTTTGGAAATGTTTGTAGGGTGCCCTCGGCACCAAACCACTATTCTCGACGTCCCACCATCCTCAGACTGATGGACTGATGCGGGGCAAATTGGAGCCTAAGCGCCAACCATCAAGAGCCAAGCTTGAGAGCACAAAGAGTACCGTCAAGGCCTCCGGAAGCAATTTGAAGATCATGCAATGGAGCGCCAAGGAAGGAGGAGCACATAGGCACCAAAGGAGAGGCTCGGGGGACACATTTTGAGCCATTTCAAGAACCCTCGGGAAGGGGCGGACCGCCTACTTGAAATCAAGCCTCAGGAGTTTGGGGCGCCTGTTTAATGGGCGGACCGCCTACTTTTTGGGCGGACCACCTACTCTGGCCGCCCACTCTTGGGCTGGGGCGCCTACTCTGGTGGCCTACTATTCAGGCGGGGCGTCTAGTTGCTGAAGTGTCAAGACGGGACTCCTACTTATTTTGAGTGTAATTCCAACTATAACCTTAAGTAACTTGTATTATTTTGACTAGACTTAGGGGCTATTTAGACATTTCATTTAGAAGTGTGGTGAACCTATAAATACCACACTTAGCCATTTATTTCATGAGCTTGTTTAGATTTGAAGAATAGACTTAGAAAGAGAGGCAAGACCTTCTTCTTTGTAGAAGCTTGAAGCTTGGGATTATCTCTTGCTTGGAACCTATGGAGATTCGTCACTAGTACGGAGTCCTTGTATGGTTCAAGTTTCCCTTCCTCTCTCGGATATTCAATGCATGGTTTGAATCGTTTATCCATTCTTTCTTCTGTTTCTGTTCTTCCCCATCCCTACTTTCTTATTATCTTGTGATTATTGCTTCCTCATCTTAGTTTATCGCTTCCGTGGGTTTACCCCGCATCAGTTTGGTATCAGAGCAAGGCTCGGGATTTGTTCCTACAAAACCTCGATCCTTGTTCATCCTATCTTTAGTTTAGTTTATTGTTAATGTTGTTCTTGTTCTTGAAGAAAAGAAGAAAAAAATTGAAAAAAAATACAAAAAATTTCTTTTTGTGGATTGGATTTGATGATCCGTTGGTTGTTTGATATCGGGGGTTGATCTATGATGATTACCCGTCGATTTGGCACCCTTGAAAAACCCTTGAATTTGATTGAAATTTATTGATTTGGATTCCTTATGGATTTGGTGTTGTTATAAATCATTGGGGATTGATTTTAGTAGTTGAAAACACCATTGGGTACCTTCGGATTGGAAAAACACCTTGAAAACATTGGAGATTTGGGTGCAAAAGACCAAAAAACACGTTTTCGGACTGTGTTGAAAACACCAGTAGGAGCCCAGAAGACACAGGGGCCAGGCGCTCCGCCCGCCCAGGAGGCGCCCCGCCCAGCCCCCTTCAGTGCACCAAATTGCAGGCGCTCCGCTCTGGGCGCTCCGCCAAATGTGCTGAGAGGCGTGAATTTTGAGTTTGTTAAGACTATTTTGACCCTACGTGGTCTTTTAACTTAAAGCCTATTATGTGGGCCTTTTAGACTTCTACTTAATGTCTAGAAACCTCTATAAATAGCTTAGCGTAGCCTTTTCATTACTTAGTCTATTATTGATGATTAAAGAACCTTATTGAGAGTTGAACTCTTGTGAATGAATGAAATAACCAAATTTGGGACTTGTTCTTCTCCTAGCGGATCTAGATGAATTCCATTCCCTTCCCCGATCATTCTACTTGCGGGTTCTAGTTGACTCGAGGGTAGTTGCTTAGCATAGCTGTTCCTTAACTACCTCCCGGGGTGTATCGGAACTACTTCTCCAGTGCTACTTGGGATTTTGTTCGAGCCACGTCTCGTTCTTTATCTTGTTTTTACTTTCCGCGTATTCCCTGCATCAATCTTGGTATCAGAGCAAGGCTCGGAATTTATTTCTACAAACCCTCGATCCTTGTTTGAAAAGGAAGAAAATACAAAAAAATAGAAAAGGTTGAAAAATACAAACAATTGCTAGAACTTTGTGAATATGATGACCCATTCGATGATATTTATTGGGGATTATTCCTTGATGTTTACCCGTTGATTTGGTACTATTTTTACATGTTTTGGAGTTTTGAAGCGAAATTTGAAGATTTGAGTCCCAACTTTTGAAACCCTAGCTTGAAGGGCTTTGGATCTTGATTGTGATCTTGTTATTGGGTGTTTGATGTTAAACATCATTGAGGTTTATTGGGATTAGTACAATACAACTTTCGGTACCTTTGATTTTGACAAAACAAGGTGAAATCATCAAAAAATTGGAGTGAAAAGTGATAAAACACGTTGTTGGAAAAAGCTGAAGAACACCATCAAGCGCTCCGCCTTTATTTTAGGCGCTCCGCCTAGGTGAACTACTAGCCGAGTTGTCAAGCATTCCGCCTGCACCAGGCACTTCGCCAAAGGCTGCTCCGCCTGACCCTGCGACTTGGGTTCGGGTAGTTTTCTTCTAGGTTTTTCATGTTTCTTTTGATTGCATAGCTTCCAGCTAGTACTATTAGAGTAACATTCCTACTTGATTAGTACTAGTTATTTGAGCCTTTAGGATAATCGTGCTTAGTGGAGAGTAGAACTCAAAGAAGACTCGTAGAACCATTTGTTTCAAGTCCGCACTTAAAGAGCTTAGCATCGATCGAGTCCCATTAATTCCACTCGTCCCGAAGAGTGCTTGTCTTGTGGATTATTTGGTTGTTGATTAGAAACGTGGTTCAACTATGTGATATCTTTAGTTCAAACATGAGTGATCAATCCCCCACCGCTAAACGAGTGTACCCGAGTGACATTCAAGTGAGGTGTGTGTGTGAGGTTATTTCACTAATCGTTTGCTTGTTTTGTAGGTACCATGGCCGGTGAAGGTAATGATACCATTAAGAATGTCTTGGCTACTTTAATGACCAAGTTAGAAGGCATGAGTGTGAGACTTGAAAATCTTGAAAGAAGGACCCCGAGTGTCCAACTTGAAGCCGCAGAGGGTACAAGTGATGGTTCTACTATCACCCCGGAACAATTTGCGGAATTAACCAAGCAACAAAGGCTAAAGGATGACCTTGCTCGGAGAGAGCATGTGTTGGGCATTCCTCAACAAGTCGGCATTCTCCACAACTTGGGCAATCCCCAAGGATATGCTCCACTCCCTAGACCCCGTAGGAATATTGTACCCCTTGAGCACGTTGATGTAGCTCAAGAAGGGGAGGAACCCAGGCTTGGAGATGATGATAATGATTATGATGTTCCCTATTCGGATAGGAGAGCAATGAATGGAGACCGGGAAGTGAATAGGGGTAGAGGCCGAGGTCGAGGGCCACCCATGGGGTATGTTGGAGGGAATTTGAGAAGGGATTATGATGCTTATGGTGCAACTTTGGGGGCCAATTGGAGCCTAACCGAGGGGGTCGTGACTACAATAATCTTAATAGTGTGAAGATTACTATCTCAAGCTTCAAGGGGAGTAGTGATCCGGTTGATTATCTTGAGTGGAAGGTGTCAATGGAAGGAGTGTTTGATACGAATGACATGGCCGAAGAAAAAAAAGCCAAATAGGCTATATCTTCCTTTGAATCCTTTGCTTCCACTTGGTGGGAATCGGTCAAGAGATCAAGAAGAAGAAATGCTTTGCCCTTGAACCTTACTTGGGGTGAATTGAAACGTGTGATGGATGAACAATATGTGACTCTCAAGTATCGTCAAGAACAACTCAAACGACTTTATGAGCTTCAGCAAGGTTACTAAAACGGTTGAAGAGTACTACAATGAGTTTGAGCAAATGTGTACGGCCTTAGACATGGATGCAGAGGAATATGAACAAGTCGTCATTCGATTCAAGAATAGTTTTAACCGAGAGGTAGCCTCTCAATTGAGGTTTCATAAGTATGATACTCATCATGAACTATTTGAAGTCGTGATTGACGCCGAGAAGTGGCTCAAAAAAGAGAAGTCCAACCGCTATAAGAGTACTACTTCTACTCCCGTGAGTAGACAAAAGGAATGGAAGACTCCAAACACAAGTGGTGCAAGTGCAAGTCGTGATGTGAAGAAGACCTATGAGAAGCCAACACCAAATGTGGGAGGTAATTCTAAAACTCAATTGAACACTCCTACTTCTTCTTCTATTCAATGCCACAAGTGTAAGGAGTATGGTCATTTTGCTAGAGATTGTCCCAGTCAAAAAACCATGGTTGTTATGGATGATGGGTTGGTATATGAACAAGAGAGTGAGCCCGAAAATGAGGAGAGTGATGTAGTGATGCAGGTCAAAAATAAAGTCGATAAAGATAAAGGAGCGAGACTTACCCAAACTTCCTACAAGGTATCCACGGAGAACTTGTTCCGTGAAACCCTCGTATCGGTGTCAAGATTCGCCTACACTGAGCAACTACCCTCGAGTCAATAAGAACCCACAAGTAGAATGATCGGAGGGTTTGGGGATCAACTAGCTCACCTAGAAGACTCAAACCAACAAAAGGGTTCTTCATTCAATCAAAGAGACTATTCTCTTGAAAGTTTGTTTAATCATTCATCAACGCTAACTAATGGAAATAAAAGACTATTGGCCCTTTTATAGGTGCCTTACACATGTAATAAAATGTCTAAAAGACCCCTAAAGTGGGCTTAAATAATATAGGCCACGTAGGGCTATAATAGTCAAAACATAACAATTAAGTAATGTGTCCCGTCTAGAAGTAGAAGGGGTGGGCGGTCCGCCCCAACCCCCTAGGCGTCTGCCTCTTGAGCGGCACACTGTGGTGGGCGGCCGCCTCCTCACCATAGGCGGTCCGCCTCATCAGAATCAAGAGAGCAGTCATTGATTAGGCCGTCCGCCCCCTTCAGTGGGCTGTCCGCCTCTTCCTGAAGCTTCTGGAACGCCTCGAAATGTGTCCCGGATGCTCCTCCTTCCATGGCGTTCCAATGCATGACCCTGAAGTGCTCTTCCTTGGCCTTGGATGGTTGCTCGATTTGCGCTACATCATCCTCCCCTTCTTGAGAAGATTTTGTCCTCGAAATCAAGGCGTGCTCTCTCATGGCATCATCAGCTTCTCGGGGTGGCCAATACTCTCCTTCTTTATCCTTCTTGAACGTCACTTTGACATAGGCTTCTTTCAAGATCTTCCTTGCCTTAGCATGGAGCTTAGAACCTACAAGCAACGACAAGCAAACACAAGCAAACTTCCTACTTTGAAAGTAGGTTAGAGCAAGAAGTGTGGAAAACACACTCTTGTAGTATAACCAAGCATCAATAATAAGCACAAATATCAAGTCTCAAAGGAGATCATCAAGTACTTGGTTCATTAAAAGCATGCACTCAACACAATAATGAGCAAATAGGTCATGGGGACATGCAAAATGCAAGATCAAGCTATCAAAATCCCCTTGAACCTTAAGCTCGAAATCAACAAACCAATCCCTCCTCAAAGTGTGATCAACATGTGGAGTAGAGTGAGTCAAATAACCCAATCGACAAGTAGCATCAAGCACTCAATCCCCTTCTTTAGAGCATACTTACTCACACCAAAGGATTCTTTCTCACCTCTAATTTCATCACCTAAGGATCCCTTCCCTCAAGACAGACTATCAAGAAAGGTATTGATAATGGCCTCTTCTTCACCATAACCCAAACAAGCAATAGTAGGGTCACTCAAAGAGTCATCTACCTCATTCAAGCTCTCACACAATGGGTTGCCTAAGGAGTCAAACCCTACACACTACGGGGGTTCCATTTGACTACCCACCCTAGTCTGATACAAGTCATTACCACTAATGAGGATGCCTTCAAACAATGGATTAGTATAAGCATGGATCTCAATATCATGATTAAGCATAGACAAGTTATCAAGGCTAGGTTCACTTGAGGAGCCATCATAGACAACCTTGTCCAATTCATGCAATTTGGACTCCTCAAGGTCACTTCCATCTTTACCACAACACATTGGTCCACCAAATAGAAGCACATCAATAAGGGAATGATCAATTATCTCATCTTTCCCTTTGTCAAAGGTTGGTGGTGTGTCATAGCAAAGGTCACAATCATGGTCAACTATCAAGTCTACACTAGCGAGAGGTTCACTGAACAATGAGCTCACATCATGATGTGGCATAGCATCCCTCTCAACTAGTGTTACACAAGCACACTTAAGTTGACTACTAGACTCTTCATTAGTGGCATATTCACTAGATGCATCACAAACACCAACTAGTGTTGAGTCATCACAAGACAAATAGTTAGTAGGCTCATGAAAAGGTGAAGTAACACTTACATTTGAAGTACTTCCTTGGTCACTCCCAAGGCTTGAAGTGTCATAGGCAACTCCTCCTTCATGAAGCTCACATTGAGAACTTTCCTCCTCTTGTTTTTTCTTTCCAAGCACATGGTTGAGGCTCCAATGGTTTGTCTTCAATTATACCTACACAAGAACTTTCACAAGAAAAAGTAGAAGATGAAGAATTGTTAGAACAATGGGTGCTCTCACTCTCAATTTTTATTTCCTCACCTCTCTTCTCTCTCAATTTTAACTCATGGTCAAGTGTAGTTTGTGATGACAATCCACTCACATCACTCCTCAAATCCTCTCATTTTTCCTCTCTTGGATTGTCACCGGTCACTCCCTCACTTCTCTCTATCTTTTCTCTCTTATTTTAAAGTACATGAGACTCAAGATTATCATCATTTGAAGTGGAGTGACTCTCATTTTCATCATGCAATGGCAAGACAATGAGATTGTTTGCCTCGGGCTCAAGTACAATGGGTGACTTTGCTTTAGCCGCTTCCCTCAACTCCTTCATACGCTTGTAGTCTTCCCTTACTTGCCTTGGAGTCAAAGGTTTAAGCACATACTTCCTCCCATCTTGCTTGACCGTATAGGAGTTGGTCCGGCCATCATGCACTACACACCTATCATGTTGCCATGGTCTCCCAAACAAAAGATGGCAAGCTTGCATCGGGACCACATCAAACATGATTTTATCCCTATAGTTTGCAATGCTAAACTCAATCATCACTTGCTTCACTACCTTTAGTTCACCACACTTACTAAGCCATTGTAAACGATATGGTTTTGGATGCTTTAGAGTGGGTAACTTCAATTGGGAAATCAAGGTTTGGCTCACTATGTTGGCACAACTCCCCAAATCAACAACCATTAAACATACTTGGCCCATCACACGACATCTAGCATGAAAGAGGTTTTCTCTTTGATCATTTTCCACCTCCTCTTCCATGAAAATGGTACTCAAGCTTCTCCTAAACACCAAGAACAATTGAGGATCCTCTCCCTCCTCTATAGCCTCCTCACAAGCAACCTCCTCATCCTCCTCATTTTTGGGCTCACTATCTTGCTCATGCACCAAATTACCAACCACAACCATGGTCCTTTTTGTAGGACAATCCCTAGCAAAATGACCATAGCCCTTGCACTTATAGCATTGAGTAGAAGTTGAAGTAGGATTGCTCAAGCGAGTTTTAGATGTACCTTCCAAGTGCGGTGTAGTCTTCTCATATGGCTTCTTCACTTCTTTGCTAGCGCTTGTACTCGAAAAGTTTGCATTCGGAGTCTTCCACTCCTTTGGCTTGCTTGTGGAAGTAGGAGTGTTGCCTTTGGATTTCTCTCCCTTAAGCCAATTCTCGGCTTAAGCAACCTCCTCATCCTCCTCATTCTTGAAGCGGATCATGGCTTGTTCTTCACATTCGGTATCCATATCCAATGCCATCTGGGTCTTCTCAAATTCATCATAGTATTCATGCATCGTTTTGACACCTTGTTTTAGATCAAAGAGCTTCTTGAGTTGCTCTTGTCGATACCTTTGAGTTATATACTTGGTATTCATAAGAACTTTCAATTCTTCCCAAGTCACATTTACATGCACATTCATCCTTCTTCTTTTTAACCTCTTCATGGACTCCCACCAAGTAGAAGCATAGGCCTCAAAGGTAGAAATAGCATAGGTGCCCTTTCTCTCCTCGGTCATCTCATTGGTGTCAAACACCCTTTCCATGAGTAGTACCCATTCCATGTATGCTTCCGGATCACAAGTTCCCTTAAAGGGTGGAAGATTGAGCTTAACACTATTGAGGTTGTTGTTGTCACGTACCCCATGATTAGTGATGCAGCCCGAACACGTGCTGATCAAGTGTTCGATCCACCGAGGAGACCAATGACACGAAGCCAAGCCAAGCTGCTGCACGGTGTGCACATTCACTTGGCCTGGCTAAAGGAAAGTAATTGCTCCGAAGCTGAGTGGCCGGGCTCAAGAACCGAGGGCGTCATCTTCAAATTTGAGCCCGAGGACAAAGCGACCGAACACCAACAAATTGTGTTCGAAGACAAGTGAGCGCCCGAGGACAATGAGTTCGAGCAAGCAACCGTGCACCGAAGTCAAGGCTGCCGAACACACACTTAGCTCAGCCCTGCGTGGCTTGTTTTTATTAGTCACTTGTGACTATTTACTACCTTATCCTTAGCATAGACTATGAATACTCTACTTTCATTTCATTGTAAAGATATCCAGTTTTTAGTTATATGAAAACATAGCAAGTGCTATTGCGAGTCTCCGATGGAGCCAAACCCCGATGTGGGCTTTTAAAGAACTTGTGTCAATCGGTGTTATTCATTTGAACAAATTCTTCTTGATCATTCAATTTGCAAGAAGCGGGTCTTTCTTGAGGATTGTTGCATAATATAGGTGCGTCTTGATTTCCCTTCAATCGAGCTTTGAAACAGGTTCCTCACTGTTCTTTTGAATCGAAGCAAGATTTGTCTTGCTTCTATCTTTACTTTTCTTGTTGTTTTCTTCCGCGTATCGTGTTTAGCATTTCCCTCGGGTTTGCTTGCACCATCTTGGTATCAGAGCACGGTTTGGGCTTGTTTCTACAACCTCAAATCCTGTTCAAGTTATCTTTACTTTTCGTGCGTTTGTGTCTTTGTTTTCCGTTTTGTGTTCTTGTGTTTGATTGTTGTTACTGTACAAAAAAAAAAAAGGTAGAAAAAGAAAATTCAAAAATTGTGTTTGGTTGTTGGTTGTTTTGATTCAAAAACCATTGATTCTTGTTCACCATTGTTTCCTGATTCCAACAAGTACCCCGACGTACAACTTTCGTGAGTAGGGTTTCTTGGTGAAATTTTGGACTGTTTTGGAACTTAGTGGTGACTGGAACTCGAACCCCAGCGTGTGTTGGTTGAAACCGATGAAGATTGGTGGTTCTTGAGTGATTTGGGTTTGTTTGGTGCTTAGATTTCGAAGTTCTGCGTTTGAATTCGTTGTCCGTACGCCGGAAAATTGTTGCAAATTGTAACAGTGTACGACACGAAGGAGCTGAATCTTAGCTCAAGAACTTTGAACTGAAATTCCTCTGTTGATTGTTGGAACCGGAGTTGAAGGAAGCAACCCAGGTCTGTTGAAATTCGTGGTCAGTGAACGAAGCTAAATTTGTCCGTACGCCGGAGTTAAAAGCTTCACTGTTCTATTGAAAAAGAAGGGGTAAAATTTTAAAATCCAAAACCCCAGGTGAAAAATTGTCTGCTGAAAAAGGGAATTGGATAAGGTAAAACCCTATCCGTACCAAGGAGGGACCACTCTTGTACGGACAAGAGTTGGTGTTCCAAAAGGGAATCAAAGGGTAGATTCTCCTAGGTTTTCACTTTTCTTCTCTCCGAAATTCTAGTTAGTGGATCTTTTGAGTAACTCTTCCTACTCGAGGTCGTACTAACCCGTTTGAGCTCATAGGAACTCGTGCATGGGGTGACCGAAGTCCAACTTCGTAGAAAATTTCTTTGACTTCCCAAAGCGCAAGAGTAAATAGCTGTCCGTTCCATTGTGTCAAATCAACTCACCCTTCCCGAAGTATGACATTGCAACTTGTCAAATTCGAAGGAATTGAGAGAAGTTGATCAACCGAGGAAGCCATTGGCTGCAAGTTCTTGAGTGACCAAAACCGAACCCATAAATTGAGTGGAACCGAGTGCCACCCATCAAAGGTGAGGGAGTGTGTGAGGTGAATTCTAACCTTCAACATTTGTTTGGTCTTTGATATGTGCAGGTACCATGGCTGGGAATGGAGGCGATGGCAAAGGCATTGAGAAGCCCGAAATGTCGTTAGCCGATCTCATGGCTGCGATACAAGGCATTAGTGCCGAAGTAAGAGGAGTGAGTGCTCGAGTAGCTAACCTCGAGCAAGGGAGTGTGTCCGTGGCCATGCATGGGTCCGGCGCTGGAATGAGTAGCTCCACTCCAATGAAACCTTAACTGCATGCTGAGCTTGTTCGACAACATCAGTTGACAAGTGAAGCAATTCGAAGAGAACTCAACTTGGGCAATCCCCAAGCACAACAAAACTTGGGCAATCCCCAAGCTGGCTATCAAAACTTGGGCATTCCCCGAGGAGAAAGGATACCATTCCAAAGGCCCGAAGAGATCTTGGAGCTGTTGTCGAAGAGGTTGGTGAACAGGAATTTCCCGAGGATGAATAGGAGCATGAGCCGCCATTCGCTCAATGAAGGCAAGCTCACCGAGGTCGTCGAAATTTCCGAGGACGAGGCCGAGGCGCAAATGTTGAACGACATATTGAGCGTGAGGCTGATGATCGCTATGATGAGTATCCCGAACAAGTTCGTGGTGTTCGAGACTCAAACTTGAGCAGTGTCAAGATCACTATTCCACCCTTTAAAGGAACTAGTGATCCAGATGAATATCTTGAATGGAAGCTTAAAATGGAGCGCATCTTCGAAACCAATGAGATGACCGAAGAGAGAAAAGCTGCCCATGCCATTGCTTCGTTCGAAGCGTATGCATCTACATGGTGGGAAGCTGACAAAAGGCATAGACGAAGGAATGCCTATCCCGAAGTCGTTACTTGGCCACAGTTGAAGAGAGCAATGGATGCTAAGTATTTGAGTGCTAAGTACAGGCAAACTCAATTGCAAAAGCTCTATGAGCTAAAGCAAGGGTCCAAGTCAGTTCAAGAGTACCATGATGAGTTCAAAAAGGTTCGATTGAATCTTGATCTGGTAGAAGATGAAGAGCAAGCCACTATTCGATTCAAAAATGGCTTGGCTCGGGATGTGTCATCTCAATTGAGGCTACACGTGTACCACACGTTGGAAGATCTGTTCGAAGCTGCTACCAAAGCTGAGAAACTGGTAAAGGAAGATAAGGCAAAGTGGTATCGAGGAGTCACTACGTCTACTCCTTTGAACCGAGGTAAAGAATGGAAGAATCCTAACCAAACAAGTCCCAAAACTGTTCGAGATTCGAAGAGACCCCTCGAGAGGGGTGTGACCATTAACCAACCAAGAGAAGTGGGAGGTAAAGTTCAACTCAACTCTCCTAGTGCTTCAAATATTCAGTGTCATAAATGCAAAGGTTATGGTCACATGACAAAAGAGTGTCCAACTCGTAGAGTTATGCTTCTGCTCGAAGATGGAACCGTCCATGAGCAGGCGAGTGACACCGAGGAGGAATTTATCGAGGTGGCTGACCAAGCTGAAGGTGATGATGATCATGAGGCTGCCGAAGCTGATCATCCGGAAATATTTCTTGTGGTTCGATGGAATTTGAGCTGCATGACTCTTGAAGAAAAAGACAACCAAAGAGAAAATCTCTTCTATGCCTGATGTCGAGTGAGGGGAAAGGTGTGTTCGATGATCATTGACTCTGGTAGTTGTGCAAATGTGGTGAGCCAAACCTTGGTTTCACAAATGGACTATCTACGTTGAAGCATCCCCACCCTTATAAATTACAATGGCTGAATGAGTGTGGAGAATTGAGGGTTGTCAAATAAGTGTGGATTAAGTTTAGAATTGGCGAATATCAAGATGAAATGATATTCAATGTGGTGCCGATGCAAGCTTGTCATTTGCTATTGGGAAGACCATGGCAGTATGACCGATCAGTTGTTCACAATGGAAGATCCAACACTTACACTGTAAAGCTCGAAGGGAAGAGTTTCATACTTAAACCCTTGTCTCCAAAGCAAGCCACCGAGAACTATAAAAGGATGAAAGAATTGAAAGAAGCGGCCAAAGCTAAGCTTCCGATGGGAGCAAAATTGGGGGCCGAAGACACAAATTCACTGCCCGAAGTGAAAGGAATCTGTGCAATCATGCAACCGGGTGAGTTTCTGCGAGGCAACAACAACGATCAGATGATGATTTGCCTCGTACACAAGGGTATCTTTCTAAACTCTAATGATGATTTTTCTAACGATAACCCTTTGCCTAGTACTGTAAAAAGTATTTTGCAGGACTTCAGAGACATATTTCCCGAGGGAATGTCGGGTGGATTACCTCCCTTGAGTGGAATCGAGCACCAAATTGACTTCGTACTGGGGTCTTAAATCCCCAACAAACCTGCATACCGGTGTAACCCCGAAGACAACAAAGAGCTCCAAAGGCAGGTTGATGAATTGCTTAACAAGGGCCTCGTTCAAGAGAGCTTGAGTCCTTGCGCCGTTCCTGTTATACTTGTCCCAAAGAAAGATGGAACGTGGCGAATGTGTGTTGATTGCCGTGCAGTCAACAAAATAATGGTAAAGTATCGTCATCCTATCCCTCGATTAGATGACATGCTAGACGAATTAAGTGGTTCTTCATGCTTTACGAAGATAGACCTCAGGTCCGGTTACCACCAAATCCGAATGAAACCTGGAGACGAGTGGAAAACCGCATTCAAGACCAAATTCGGTCTCTATGAATTGTTGGTGATGCCTTTTGGCTTATCCAATGCACCGAGCACATTCATGCGACTGATGAACCATATGCTCAAACCGTTTATAAATAAGTTTGTTGTCGTATACTTCGATGACATACTTGTTTATAGTAAATCTGTGGATGAACATGTTACACACATAAGGCTAGTACTTGATAAGCTTCGAGAAGAGAAGTTATATGCTAACTTCAGGAAGTGTGCCTTTTGTGTCGAGCGTGTAGTCTTTGTAGGATTCGTTGTCAGTGCTAATGGTGTCGAAGTCTCGAATCCATCAAAGATTGGCCAACTCCAACCTCAGTATCACAAGTTCGTAGCTTCCATGGCTTAGCTAGCTTTTACCGAAGGTTTGTTCGTGACTTTAGCAACGTGGCAGCTCCTTTAACCGAGCTGGTTAAGAAAGACCATCCATTTGTGTGGGGAGAGTCCCAAGAAAGGGCTTTCCTAGAGTTGAAACGGAGGCTTTGCTCTGCCCCGTTGTTGCAACTCGCTGACTTCGGCAAAGCATTTGAAGTCGAGTGTGATGCATCTAGAGTTGGGATCGGAGGAGTGCTGATGCAAGAATCGAAGCCAATCGCTTACTTTAGCGAAAAGCTTAAGGGTGCAACCTTGAACTACTCTACGTATGACAAGGAGTTGTATGCCCTCGTTCGAGCACTCGCCCATTGGCAGCATTATTTGTGGCCTCGAGAATTTGTGATTAAAAGTGATCACGAGTCCTTAAAGTATCTCCGAGGACAGGAGAAATTGAACCGAAGGCATGCCAAGTGGGTATAATTCATTGAAAGCTTTCCCTATGTAATTCATTACAAAAAGGGTAAAGATAATGTTGTGGCCGATGCGCTATCAAGGAAATTTGCCTTAGCGACCACTCTCGCCTCTAGGCTCATGGGATTTGAAAGCATCAAGTCGATGTACGAGAACGATCCCAAGCTGAAATGCGTTCGTGACGCAATCTTGAGTGGCCGAAGAGTTGAGAAATATCAGTGACATGATGGCTACCTCTTAGTTCGAGAAGCTCACTCCGGAGGTCTGATAGGACACTTCGGTGTCGACAAAACTCTTGGTATCTTAACCGAGCAGTTCCATTGGCCCAAGATGCGACGAGATATGGAAAAGCTTTACAACACTTGTCTCGTTTGCAAGAAAGCTAAATCGAAGTCCAACCCTCATAGTTTGTATACCCCGTTGCCTGTGCCTGATCGACCTTGGATTGATATATCCATGGACTTTGTGTTGGGACTACCGAGGTCGGGGGGAGGACATAATAGCATCGTTGTTGTTTTTGACCATTCTTCAAAAATGGCTCACTTTATTCCTTGCAAAAAATGTGATAATGCACAACATGTAGCTACTTTATTTGTTACTAATGTGTTGAAAATGCATGGTGTGCCTTGTACTATTGTGAGTGATCGAGACTCAAAATTCTTGAGTCATTTTTGGAAATGTTTGTGGGGTGCCCTCAACACCAAGTTACTATTCTCGACGTCTCACCATCCTCAGACTGATAGACAGACCGAGGTAGTTAACCGAACCTTGGGATCTTTGCTTCGAGCAATGACCAAAGGCAAGGTTAGAAACTGGGCTTATCGTTTGCCCATGATGGAGTTTGCATACAATCGAACGGTGCATAGAATGATCAATATGACCCCGTTTGAATGTGTGTATGGTTTTAATCCTTTGATTCCACTTGATTTAACCCCATTGCCTCGAGATTCTGTTATTGATTTTGAAGGTGCTCAGCGAGCCACTGCCCTGCTCGAGTTGCATGCAAAGGTGAAGAAGAACCTCGAGGAAGCTTATTAAAAGGTTGCATTGAAGAAAAACAAGGGACGTAAAAGGTTGGAATTAAAGAAGGGGGATTGGGTTTGGGTTCACTTCCGAAAGGAACCCTTCCCGAACCAAAGGAAAGAAAAGTTGGCTCCTCGAGGGGATGGTCCATTTCAAGTGTTGACCAAGATCAACAACAATGCTTACGTGATCGACCTCCCAGGTGAGTATAACATGTCCAACATCTTTAATGTTGCTGACTTAGCTCCTTGTGTTGTAGGTCAAACTTTGGAGGACGAGGAGGGCTCGATTTCGAGGACGAAATCTTCTCACGAAGGGGAGGATGATGCAGCCCGAACACGTGCTGATCAAGTGTTCGATCCACCGAGGAGACCAATGACACGAAGCCAAGCCAAGCTGCTGCACGTTGTGCACATTCACTTTGCCTGGCCAAAGGAAAGCAATTGCTCCGAAGCTGAGTGGTCGGGCTCAAGAACCGAGGGTGTCATCTTCAAATTTGAGCCCGAGGACAAAGTGACTGAACACCAACAAATTGTGTTCGAAGACAAGTGAGCGCCCGAGGACAATGAGTTCTGAGCAAACAACCATGCACCGAAGTCAAGGCTGTCGAACACACACTTAGCTCAGCCCTGCGTGGCTTGTTTTTATTAGTCACTTGTGACTATTTACTACCTTATCCTTAGCATAGCCTATAAATACTCTACTTTCATTTCATTGTAAAGATATCCAGGTTTTAGTTATATGAAAACATAGCAAGTGCTATTGTGAGTCTCCGATGGAGCCGAACCCCGACGTGGGCTTTTAAAGAACTTCTGTCAATCGGTGTTATTCGTTTGAACAAATTCTTCTTGATCATTCAATTTGCGAGAAGCGGGTCTTTCTTGAGGATTGTTGCATAGTATAGGTGCGTCTTGATTTCCCTTCAATCGAGCTTTGAGACAGGTTCCTAACTGTTCTTTTGAATCGAAGCAAGATTTGTCTTGCTTCTATCTTTACTTTTCTTGTTGTTTTCTTCCGCGTATCGTGTTTAGCATTTCCCTCGGGTTTGCTTGCACCAATTAGGCTCCGGTTGGCCTCCATAGTGGTGATAAAAATCAAACGCAGAAAAAGTAAAAGATAATGAACGAGACGTAACTCGATCAATAATCTCAAGTAGCAATGGAGAACTCGTTCCGTTACACCCCGAGAGAATGTCAAGAACACCTACGCTAAGCAACTACCCTCGAGCTAATGTGAGCACGCAAGTAGAATGGTCCGGGGGGATTGGAATTCATCTAGATCCGCTAGAGGAAGAACAAGTCCCATCAAGGTTTTCATTCAATCAACAAAGAGTTTAACTCTTACAATATTCTTAATTATCAAGAATAAGCTAAGGAATAAAACAAGCTAACTAGCTATTTATAGTTGTTTTTAGGCACTAAGTAAAAGGTCTAGAGTGCCCACATTTAGGCTTAGGACTAAAAGACCACGTAGGGTCAAAACAGTAAAAGCATGATAAATCCCGCAGTTGGGAGGGGCGCCTGAAGGCAGGAGGGGCGCCTGGCTTGTGCTGGGTCTGGGCGGGGCGCCTGAGGGTAGGCGGGGTGCCTGGGTGTAGGCCTAGGCAGGCAGGCGCCTGGGCAGGGGCGCCTGGGTGGGTGGCCCGCCTGTGCACATTTGCACTTTAGGCAGTGAGCTCCTCAGGCGGGGCGCCTGGGCCAGGCAAGGCACCCAATGTGCTGGGATGCTCCTCATGCATTTTGATCACTCAGAATGGCTTCCAATCGTTTCCTTCTTCTAGGCCCTTCCTCACCAAGTGTAGGTGTACTCCTTGGATCTCCTTAGCTTGGCTCCGTGTGAATGGTCTTGTGGGGGTTTGAGTCTTATCATCCTCCCCTTTTTGAGAGGATTTCGTCCTCGAAATTGAAGCATCATCATCCACGACCTCTTCTTCACCTACATCCAAAGGAACCAAGTCACAAACATTAAAGGTATTAGAAACTTGATACTCACTTGGCAAGTCGACCACATAGGCATTGTTGTTTATCTTCGAGAGCACTTGAAATGGGCCATCTCCTCGGGGTGCCAACTTCCCCTTCCTAAGGTTTGGAAACCTTTCTTTCCGGAAGTGCACCCACACATAGTCACCCTTCTTGAGTTCCACCTTCTTGCGTCCTTTGTTTTTCTTGGAGGCAACCATAGCATAAGCTTCCTCCAAATTCTTCTTCGCCTTTGCATGGAGTTCAACCAAAGCCTTGGCTCTAGCTTTACCTTCAAAATTAACAACCATTTCCCTTGGAAAAGGGGTTAGATCAAGGGGAATCAAGGGGTTAAAACCATAAACACACTCAAAGGGAGTCATGCCAATCATGCTATGCAATGTGCGATTATAGGCAAACTCCATAAGAGGAAATCTATCAATCCAAGTCCCGGCATTACCTCGGGTCATGGCTCTAAGAAGAGCACCGAAAGTTCGGTTTACCGCCTCAGTTTGACCATCCGTTTGGGGGTGGTGGGACGTAGAAAACAAAATCTTGGTGCCGAGGGCACCCACAAGCATCTCAAAAAGTGGCTTAGGAACTTCGTGTCCCTATCACTCACAATGGTTTGTGGCACACCATGCAACTTTAAAACATTGTCAATGAACAAAGAAGCAACATGTTGTGCATCATCACACTTCTTACATGGAATGAAGTGAGCCATCTTGGAGAACCTATCCACAACAGCATAAATGCTATCATGGCCCCCCTAGTCCGTGATAATCCCATGACAAAGTCCATTGATATATCCATCCACGGGCTAGTAGGTACGGGGAGAGGGGTATACAACCCATGAGGGTGGGCTTTAGATTTGGCACGTTTGCACTCAAGGCAATTAGTGCAAAGCTTTTCAACATGCACCCCCATCTTCGGCCAATGGAATTTTTCTTGAAGAACGGCCAAAGTCTTTCTTATCCCAAAGTGACCCATGAGTCCTCCACAATGTGCCTCTTGCACAAGCAATTCCCTCCATGAGGACTCGGGTATGCACACTCTACCATTTTTAAAGATGTAACCATTAAACCATTGGTATTTCTCAACTCTCTCCCCCTTCTCTAGAGCTTCATGGATGCTCTTGAGCTTAGGGTCGTGAGCATACATAAATTTGATGCTCTCGAATCCCATGAGCTTGGAGGTGAGAGTAGTGGCAAGAGCGAACTTCCTAGAAAGTGCATCCGCCACAACATTGTCTTTCCCTTTTTTATATTGGATAACATAGGGAAAAGACTCAATAAACTCTACCCACTTGGCATGCCTTTTATTCAACTTCTCTTGGCCTCTAAGATGCTTGAGTGCCACATGGTCACTCTTGATCACAAACTCTCTAGGCCACAAGTAATGTTGCCAATGAGCAAGGGCTCTCACTAAGGCGTACAGTTCCTTGTCATACGTAGAGTAATTCGAAGAGGCACCCTTCAACTTCTCACTAAAGTAGGCGATGGGTTTGCTATCTTGCATTAAAACACCACCAATTCCTACCCCCGAGGCATCACATTCAACCTCAAATGCCTTTCCGAAGTCGGGCAATTGCAATAAAGGGGCGGTACTCAACCTACTTTTCAATTCTTGGAAGGCTTTCTCTTGAGGCTCTCCCCACACAAATGGTTGGTCCTTCTTCACCAATACGGTGAGTGGAGCGGCAATGGAGCTAAAATCTTTCACAAATCGTCTATAAAAACTAGCAAGACCATGAAAGCTCCTCACTTGAGTCACGGTGGTAGGAGTGGGCCAATCACGAATGGCCTCCACCTTGGACTCATCCACCTCCACTCCTTGGGCACTCACAACAAACCCAAGGAAGACAACCTTCTCCACACAAAAGGCACACTTTTTCAAATTGGCATAGAGCTTTTCGGCTCTTAGCGCTTCAAGAACTTGACTCAAGTGGCCAACATGATCATCTATTGACTTACTATAGATCAAGATATCATCAAAATAGACAACCACAAATTTATTGATAAAAGGCTTCAAAACATGGTTCATGAGTCTCATGAAAGTGCTAGGTGCGTTGGATAACCCAAAGGGCATTACCAACCATTCATAGAGACCAAATTTGGTCTTGAATGCGGTTTTCCATTCATCCCCGGGTTTCATCCGGATTTGATGGTAACCGGACCTAAGGTCGATTTTGGAAAAGACACATGACCCACTCAATTCACGTGGAATAGGGTGACGGTACTTTACTGTTATCTTATTCATGGCCCGGTAATCCACGCATATTCTCTACGTCCCATCCTTCTTGGGCACAAGAATGACAGGTACGGCGCGTGGACTCAAACTCTCCCGGACCAAGCCTTTAGTGAGAAAGTCATCTACTTGCTTTTGCAATTGTCTTGTGTCCTCCGGATTGCTTCTATAAGCCGGTTTGTTTGGGATTTGAGACCCCGGGATGAAATCAATTTGATGTCCAATCCCTCTCAAGGGAGGGAGACCACTTGGCATTTCATCCGGGAACATGTCTTCAAACGCCTTCAAAACACTTTCAATTGCACTAGGTAAAGGGTTAGTTAAAGAATCAATATCGGATGCAAGAATCATACCTTTGTGCACTAGGCAAAGAAGTAGCTTGTTGCCATCATTTCCTCTCAAGAGTTCACCCGGTTGCATCATGGCACATATGCCACCGGTAGAAGATGGTGGGATTGCCACCACACTTTCGGCCAAAGGACTAGTCTCCACAACCGACTTAGCCTTCGCCACCTCTCTTAACTCCCTCATTCGCTTGTAATCCTCACTTACTTGCTTGGGAGTCAAGGGTTTAAGCACAAATTTCCTTCCTTCATGTTTGACCGTGTAAGTGTTGACACGACCATCATGCACCACTTGCCTATCAAATTGCCAAGGCCTCCCGAAGAGAAGGTGACATGCTTGCATAGGCACAACGTCAAACATATGCTCATCTACATAACTCCCCATTTTGAATCGAATCATCACTTGCTGCACTACCTTGAGCTCCCCACACTTGCTAAGCCATTGTAAACGGTAAGGTTTGGGGTGTTTCACGGTAGTCAACTTCAATTGGGAAACAAGTGATTGACTCACAATATTTGCACAACTTCCCGAGTCAATTATCATAGAGCAAACAACACCTTTGAGTCGGCACCTAGCATGGAAGAGATTTTCCCTTTGCAAGGTTTCACTATCTTCCACAATCATGGCACCTAAACTCCTTCTCACAACTAAGAAAATATGAGGATCTTCATCCTCCACCGTGTCATCTTCCAAATCCTGCTCTACTCCCTCATCTCCTTCTACTCCCTCATCCTCCGGCTCACTCTCTTGTTCATATGCATCATTACCAACAACAACCATGGTCCTTTTCGTAGGACATTCCCTAGCAAAGTGACCATAGCCCTTGTATTTGTGGCATTGTATCGAAGAAGAAGTAGGAGCATGTAATTGGGTTTTAGAGTTACCTCCCACATTAGGTGTGTTCTTCTCATAGGGCTTCTTCACATCCTTGCTAGCATTTGCACCACTTGTGCCACTTGCATTTGGGAACCTTGCATTTGGAGTAGGAGTCTTCCAATCCTTTGGTTTGCTCACGGAAGTGGAAGTGTTGGCCTTGTAACGGTTGGACTTTTCATTTGTGAGCCATTGCTCGGCTTGAATAGCGGCATCAAGGACCTCTTGAAGTGAAAGATAAGCATGCAATCTCAATTGTGAAGCTATACCATAGCTCAAGCCATTCTTGAAACGGATCACGGCTTGTTCCTCATCTTCGGTGTCCATATCCAAAGTCATGCGAATCGTCTCAAACTCATCATAGTACTCATGAACCGTCTTGACACCTTGCTTTAACTCATAAAGCTTCTTGAGTTGCTCTTGACGATATCTAGGAGTAACGTACTTGATACTCATGAGACCTTTCAAATCATTCCAACCCACATTCACGGGAATTCCCGCTCTCCTCCTTGATCTCTTGACGGATTCCCACCAAGTAGATGCATAGGACTCAAAGGATGAAATAGCATAAGTACCTTTCTTTTCATCGGTCATCTCATTTGTGTCAAACATCCTCTCCATGAGTAGCACCCATTGAATGTAGGCCTCCGGATCATAATTCTCCTTAAAACTTGGAAGATTGAGCTTCACACTATTGAGGTTGGTATTGTCACGACCCCCACGGTAAGGCTCCGGTTGGCCTCCATAGTGATCTTAAACTTCACCATAGTCCCTCCTAGCATTCCCTCCAACATACCCCATGGGTGGCCCTCGACCTCGGCCTCTACCCCTATCCACATTTCGACCCATTCATACCTCACCTTGGTTGAAAGTGATCATCATACCCATAAGCCTCATCAACATACTCGGCTTCCTCCCCTTCTTGAGATTCAATGATTTGCTCAAGAGCTTGGACATTTCGAACGGGTCTTGGAAGTGGAATGTTTCTTTGGGGGTTGTCCAAAATACGGGGAATGCCCGCTCGTTGGGTATTGCCCAACACTTGATCAATCCTCTCACGATCTTCCTTTACCCGTTGTTGCTTAAGAAACTCAACAACTTATTTCGGGGTAAAGTTAGGACTACTTGAGCCCTCACCGGTCTCAATTTGGACACTCGGGGTCCCTTTCTCAACTTGGACACTCGGGATCCCTTGGTCACCTTGGGTACTTGAGGCCCCTTTTTCAAGAAACTCAATCCTTTGGTTCATGATATCCATCTTGGCAAGAAGATTAGCCAAGGCCTCCTTTATGAAATCTTGACCTTCGTTGGCCATTGTACCTACAAAGAAAAAGAACAAGAGTTAGTGAAATCACCTCACCCGCTCCCTCACTTGTGTTCACTCGGATCACTCGTTTAGTGGTGGTGGATATTTCACTCGACTTGTAGTTCCAAAGCTTCACGTAGATGACTAGCAATTCCTCAACTCAACCAGACTATTCACGAGTCAAGCACACTCCGGGGTAAGTGGAGTTAATGGGACTCAATGAACGCTAGGCACTTTGAAGTGAGGACTTGAACCAAACGAAGCTACGAGTCTTCTTTGAATCCTACTCTCCAACTATGGCACGAATTCACCTAAGAGCTTAATGAACTAGTGTAGATCAAGTAGGAAGATTACTTGGATAAACACTAATTAGAGGTTAAGCAATCAATTAAACAAAGAAACCTAGAAGAAACTACCCAAATCAACACCTTCAGCACTCAGGAGGGGCGCCTAGAAGCAGGAGGGGCGCCCAAAAATTGTGCAGGCAATCAGGCGGGCCGCCTGGGACAAGGCGGGGCACCTGAGATCTTAGGTAGTAACCAAATCAGGCGGGGCGCCTGGCTTAGGCGGGGTGCCTAACCTTGAGCGGTTTCCAATCCGTCCCAAACTTGGTCAAATTCGATTTTCAATCCACAAATCCGATGTTTTCAACTTGTTTTCACAATCCAATGATACCCAAAGTTGTTTTTGATCTTTCTTAACAAAACCCAATCAAATTTACAACCAAACAATCAATCAAATCGAGATTCAAGCCAAGAAACTCAAGAGCACAAGGGGTTTCCAAAAGGGTTCAAAATGGATTGTGATTCATCAAATTTGGTGTTATACATGTTCAAATCCCACAAAATTGGTACTAAATCGTTTGTTTTTCAACGAAGATCAATCTCCAATATCAAGTTCCCAATCAAGCACCCATTCAACCCAAGAATCAAGCCCAAATCATCATGAACAAGGTTTATCAAGGGTTTAAGGAAATTTTGGGGTTTCAATTCTTCAATTTCACAAATCCAATCAAAACCAAGTGTTTTTGGTACCCAAACGATGGTATTTCAACTAGAATCAAGAATCTATAACACCCATATCATAAATCAAACAAACCAACAAGTTACACCAAATTTTTGGATTTTCAATTTTTCTATTTTTTTGTATTTTTCTTCTTTCAATAACTTCTAACACAAGAAACCTAATGAAACTAACGTAGGCACGAAGAATCAAGGGTCAGGGGTTTGTAGAAACAAAACCCGAGCCTAGATCTGATACCAAACTGATAAGAATCAAATGCGGAAAAAGTAAAAGATAATGAACGAGACGTAACTCGATCAATAATCTCAAGTAGCAACGGAAAACTCGTTCCGTTACACCCCGAGAGAATGTCAAGAACACCTACGCTAAGCAACTACCCTCGAGCTAACGTGAGCATGCAAGTAGAATGGTCGGGGGGGATTGGAATTCATCTAGATCCGCTAGAGGAAGAACAAGTCCCATCAAGGTTTTCATTCAATCAACAAGAGTTTAACTCTTACAATATTCTTAATCATCAATAATAAGCTAAGGAATAAAACAAGCTAACTAGCTATTTATAGTTGTTTTTAGGCACTAAGTAAAAGATCTAGAGTGCCCACACTTAGGCTTAGGACTAAAAGACCACGTAGGGTCAAAACAGTAAAAGCATGATAAATCCCGCAGCTGGGATGGGCGCCTGAAGGCAGGAGGGGCGCCTGGCTTGTGCTGGGTCTGGGCGGGGCGCCTGAGGGTAGGCGGGGCACCTGGGTGTAGGCCTAGGCAGGCAGGCGCCTGGGCAGGGGCGCCTAGGTGGGCGGCCCGCCTGTGCAAATTTGCACTTTAGGCAGTGAGCTCCTCAGGCGGGGCACCTGGGCCAGGCGGGGCGCCCAATGTGCTGGGATGCTCCTCGTGCATTTTGATCACTCGGAACGGCTTCCAATCATTTCCTTCTTCTAGGCCCTTCCTCACCAAGTGTAGGTGTACTCCTTGGATCTCCTTAGCTTGGCTCCGTGTGAATGGTCTTGTGGGGGTTTGAGTCTTATCAAGTTTTCATCATAAGCAACATATTCCCTCCTAGCATTCCTTCCATCAAACCTTATGGGTGGCCCTCGACCTCCGCCTCTACCCCTATCTACATTTCGTCCCCAATTCATTTGCCTCCTAGGTTGATAAGGAGCATCATACCCATAGGCTTCATCACCATACTCGGCCTCCTCTTCTTCTTGAGCCTCAACAACGTGCTCAAGAGGCGGAACAAATCTAACGGGTCTTCGAAGTGGAGCATTTTCTTGGGGATTGCCCAAGTTGTGGGGAATGCCCACGGGTTGGGTATTGCCCAACACACACTCTTGAAGAGCTTCAACTTTCTTTTGTTCATATTTCTTGGCTACCTCCGCAAAGTGTCCGGGAGTCATAGTAGTGATATGACTTGTGCCTTCTCTGGATTCAATTTGGACACTCGGGGTCCTCCTCTCAACGGTCTCAACTTGATTCCTCTCAACGGTCTCAAGTCTCAAAGATATGTCCTCCAACTTGGCCATAATGGTAGCCATGAAATTCTTCATGGGATTATCTCTATGTTTCACCATTGTACCTACAAAATCAACAAACGTTAGTGAAAACACCTCACTCACACCCTCACGTGTATGGCATTCGGCTCACTCGTTTAGTGGTGGTGGATATTTCACTCAAGTTTGAATCTAGAAGCTTCACGTAGTTGATCAATGAACCACAACCCAATCACTCAACTCACAAGTCAAGTGTACTCCGGGGTGAGTGGAGTTAATGTGACTCTATTGGACGATAAGCACTTTAAGTGAGGACTTGAGTCAAAAGATACTACGGGTCTTCTTTGAATTCTACTCTCCTATCTAGGCACGATGATCCTAAAAGCTCAAAGTAATTAGTACTAATCAAGTAGAATTATACTCTAATAGCACTAATTAGAAGCAATGCAAGCAATGAAACAAGAGAACCTAGGATAAACTACCCAAATCAACAACTCCAAGAAACAGGCACCCCGCCTCTGCAGAGTGGGCGGCCGCCCTGTGTAATTCAGCAGGGGGTAAGCGGTTCGCCTCCTGAGCTAGGCGCTCCGCCTCCCAAAAATCCAGAGACCTCAAAAATTGAGGCGGTCTGCCTATTGCAAATTTCAGCACAGTGCAACTTCGTGTTTTTCGACTTTAGAACCCAAAAATCCAACAAATCTCACGATGTTTAAGCAATCCGAAGGTACCCAAATGTGTTTTCAACTACAATAATCAAACCCCAATGATTTTTATCAAACCCCAATCAAAAACAACCAAATCACCATGTTCATCAAGTTTTTATCAAGGGTTTCAAGAACAAGGGTTTCAAATTTTCAAATTTTGGAATAGAACTTCAAATCATGTGTTTTGGGTACCAAAATGACAGGTTTCCAACAAAGAACAAACCCCAATATCACCCATAACAAGAATCAATCAAACGAACAAGATATGCCAAATTTTTGGTGTTTTTCAATTTTTCAATTTTTTTGTGTTTTCTTCTTTTCAACAACAACAAACAAGAAACTTAGATAGAAACCGACCTAGGCACGAAGAATCAAGGGTCAGGGGTTTGTAGAAATAAAACCCGAGCTTTGCTCTGATACCAAGATGATGCGGGTCAAAAATAAAGACGATAAAGATAAAGGAGCAAGACTTACCTCGAACTCCCTGCAAGGTATCCACGGAGAACTTGTTCCGTGAAACCCTCGTACTGGTGTCAAGATTCGCCTATACTAAGCAACTACCCTCGAGTCAACAAGAACCCGCAAGTAGAATGATCGGGGGGTTTGGAGATCAACTAGCTCACCTAGAAGACTCAAACCAACAAAAAGGTTCCTCATTCAATCAAAGAGACTATTCTCTTGAAAGTTTGTTTAATCATCATCAATGATAACTAATAGAAATGAAAGACTATTGGCACTTTTATAGGTGCCTTACACGTGTAATAATGATACGGGGTAAAACCACGAAAGCAAATAACAAGTAACGGAAGCAAATGATAAACACGAGATCAAAGAAATAAGGGACGCGGAAGAACAGACATAGAAGAAAGAACGAATCAAACTAACCAAGTAGATTGATTCAAAGGGAGAAAGAGACTAGAACCACTAACGGGGTCACACTAGCGGTGATCTACCATGGATTCCAAGTAAGAGATACATGAAGCCAATGCTTCAGCAAGAAGGAACCCAGTCTCTTCTAATGTCTATTCTTCAATACTCAAATCTAGCTAATGAATGAAATGGCTAAGGGAAGCTTATATAGTTTTCCCACACACAAGTGTGAAATGACTAAAAGCCCATAAGACAAGTTAGTGCAATAGAAGCACTTTGGGCTAGAATAGGAATTACACCACAAAAACAAGTCTTCAAATGGCCCGGAGCCTAGTGGAAAGAGGCGCCCCAATGGGCAGGAGTAGGCGCCCCACTTACTTGAAGTAGGCGCCCAACCTACTTGAAGTAGGCGGTCCGCCCAAAATAGAGGCGGCCAGAGATCGAGAGGCTTGCATTCTAGTAGGCGGTCCGCCTAGTGAAACGGGCGGTCCGCCCCTTCCTGGAGGTTCTTGAAACGGCTCAAAATGTATCTCTCGAGCCTTTCCTTTGTCGCCTAAGTGGTCCTCCTTCCTTGGCGCTCCAATGCATGATCTTCAAGCCTCATCCGGAGCCCTTGACTTGCATTCCTTGTGCTCTCAAACTTGGCTCTTGATGGTTAGCGCTTTGGCTCTAATTTGCCCCGAATCATCCTCCCCTTCTTGAAAGGATTTCGTCCTCGAAATCAAACCATCAAGCCTACATTCAAAACAAGCACAAACAATTTTTCCTACTTCACAAGTAGGTTAGCTTAACAAGAACAAGTGCGAGATGTGTGGAAAACACACTCTTGTGATAGAGCAAGGATCAATACCAATCAAAAAGCTTATGTCTCTAAAGGAAACAACAAGTTCTTGGCTCAACAATGACAAGCAGTTACTACCATAACAAGCAAAGAGATCAATAACATATTGAACATGCAAGATTAAGCAACTAAGTTGATGCGGGTCAAATCGAGCCAAGACACTTTCCAACGTGTACCAAGCTTGGAAGATGCAAAGGACTAGAAGTCAAAAGCTTTGGAAGTATTTCGGATGATTTCAGCTCTAGGCCCCACGCCTAAGGAGGAAGAGGGACGCCCAGCACAGTCAGGCGCCCCGCCTAGCCCAGGCGCCCCGCCTGGAGGACACACTGCCTAAGGAGCCAGGCGCCCCCGCCTAGTGACCCAGGCGCCCCGTCTGCCCAGGCCCTCTGCCTAGCCAGGCCCCCGCCTAGCCAGGCCTCCGCCTGGCCAACGACCTCCTATCTCACTGCCTAAGTTCCAGGCGCCCCTCCTAGGCCTAGGCGCCCCGCCTGGAACACTGAAGACTTTTTACAACTTATGTTTTATTACTATTTTGCCCTACATGGCCTATTGGTGAACTTTATTAGTAAGGGTATTTGGGTCATTGTGTAAGCTTGGAAAACATTATAAATAGCAAAGCCTAGCCTATTTCATTAGTTAGCTTTGTTGAATGATGAATGGATTTTGTAAAGAGTGGAACTCTTTGGGTTTATGAAAACCAACCTTGTTTGGGACTTGTCTTCTACTAGTGGATTCTAGTTGAATGTCGACCCCGCCCTGATCATACTACTTGCGGGTTCTAGTTAACTCGAGGGTAGT
Source organism: Petunia x hybrida (assembly GCA_037355625.1). NCBI lineage: Eukaryota > Viridiplantae > Streptophyta > Magnoliopsida > Solanales > Solanaceae > Petunia > Petunia x hybrida. The sequence goes on from JBBBVM010000534.1 coordinate 331,395, forward strand.
TGCTTAGCGTAGGCTGTTCTTGACACTGATACGAAGGTTTCACGGAACAAGTTCTCCGTGGATATTTTGTAGGGAGTTCGAGACGCGTCTCGTTCCCTTTATCTTTACTTTCCGCGTTTTTCCCTGCATCAGTCTGGTATCAGAACAAGGCTCGGGTTTTGTTTCTACAAACCCCTGACCCTTGATTCTTCGTGGCTACATTAGTTTCTTTTAGTTTCTTGTGTTTTAAGTTATTGAAAGAAGAAAAATACAAAAAAATTGAAAAAGTTGAAAATCCAAAATTTTGGTGTAACTTGTTGGTGTGCTTGATTCATGTTATGGGTGTTATGGCGGATTGATCCTTGATGAAAACCCAACGTTTTGGTAACTAAATCTCGTGGTTTGGATTGATATTACAAAATTGAAGATTTGAAACCCAAAATTTTCTTAAACCCTTGATAAACCTTGTTCTTGATGATTTTGGCTTGATTCTTGGGTTGAATGGGTGTTTGATTGCGAACTTGATATTGGGGATTGATCTTGATTGAAAAACAAACGATTTGGTACCAATTTTGTGGATTTGAAGATGTATAACACCAAATTTGAAGAATCACAATCCATTTTGAAACCCTTTGAAAAACCCCATTGTTCTTGAGTTTCTTGGCTTTGAATCTTGAAATTGATTGATTGTTTGGTTGAAAATTTGATTGAGGTTTGTTAGAGAAGATCAAAAGATACTTTGGGTATCATTGGATTGTGAAAACAAGTTGAAAACATCGGATTTGTGGATTGGAAATCGAATTGGAACAAGTTTGGAACGATTTGAAACTGCTCCAGGGCCAGGCGCCTCGCCTAGCTTGGACACTGCATAGGAGTTGCAAATTGCACAGGCACCCTGCCTAGCCAGGCCCCCGCCTCCCCTCCTGCACTCTAGGCGCCCCTTCTGCTGCTGAAGCTTGTTGTTTGGGTAGTTTTTCCTAAGTTTTCTTGTTTCTTTGTTCGCATAACATCTAACTAGTGCTACTTTGGGTAACCTTCCTACCTAATTGGCACTGGTCCTTGAAGCTTTTAGGTGATTCATGCCTAGTTGGAGAGTAGAACTCCAAGAAGACTCGTAGAATGTTTTTGACTCAAGCCCTCACTTTAAAGTGCTTATCGTCCATTGAGTCATATAAACTCCACTCACCCCGGAGTACACTTGACTTGTGGATTGAGTGATTGAGTTATGGATTGTTTTTCAACTATTTGAAGCTTTTAGAATTTAAGTTTGAGTGAATTATCCACCACCACTAAACGAGTGAACCGAGTTCTATACACGTGAGGGTGTGAGTGAGGTGTTTTTACTAACGAGTTATTCATTTTGTAGGTACAATGGCAATTGAAGGTGATGGTTTCATGAAGAGTACCTTGGCTACTATCTTAGCAAAATTGGATAGTATGAGCCTAAGGATTGAAACTCTCGAAAGAAGGGCCTCAAGTGCCCAAGTTGACAAAGGGACCCCGAGTGTCCAAGTTGAAGCCGGAGAAGGCACAAGTGGTTCAATCTTTGCCCCGGAACAAGTTGTTGAATTGTTTAGTCAACAACGGGTAAAGGAAGACCGTGAAAGAAATGAACAAGTGTTGGGCAATCCCCAACGAGTAGGCAATCCCTACCTTTTGGGCAATCCCCAAAGGAATACTCCACTTCCAAGACCCATTCGAATTGTTCTACCTATGGATGATGTGGGGAAGGATACGGTTGAGGAGGATAATCCTCATGTTTCCCTAGTTGTGAGGAGGAGCTTAAGTGCTATGCTTGTGGAGGATAGTGAGAACTTGCAAAGAGAAAACCTCTTTCATGCTAGATGCCGAGTCATGGGTATTGTTTGTTCTATGATTATCGACTCGGGAACTTGTGTCAACATAGTGAGCCAAACCTTGCTTTCCCAATTGAAATTACCCACTCTAAAGCATCCAAACCCATACCGTTTACAATGGTTAAAGTGAGTGTGGTGAGTTGAAAGTGGTGGAACAAGTATTGATCGAGTTTAGCATTGGAAACTATAGGGACAAAATCATGTTTGATGTGGCCCCTATGCAAGCTTGGCATCTTTTGTTTGGGAGAGCATGGCAATACGATAGATATATGGTGCACGATGGCCGGACCAAATCATATACGGTCAAGCGAGATGGGAAGAAGTATGTGTTTAGACCTTTGACTCCAAGACAAGTAAGGGAAGACTACAAGCGAATAAAGGAGTTGAGGGAAGCGGCTAAAGCAAAATCACCCATTGTACTTGAACCCAAAGCAAACAATCTTGTTGTCTTGCCATTTCATGATGCAAGTGAGAGTCACTCCACTTCAAATAAGAGAGAAAAGAAAGAGAGAAGTGAGGAAGTGACCGGTGACAATCTAAGAGAGGAAAAAGGAGAGGATTTGAGGAGTGATGTGAGTGGATTGTCACCACAAACTACACTGACCTTGAGGGAAAATTGAGAGAGAAGAGAGGTGAGGAAAGAAAAATTGAGAGTGAGAGCACTCATTGTTCTAACAATTCTTCATCTTCTATTCTTTCTTGTGTTAGTTCTTGTGTAGGTACAAATGAAGACAAGCCATTGGAGCCTCAACTATGTGCTTGGAAGGAAAGACAAGAGGATGAAAATCTTCAATGTAAGCTTCATGAAGAAGGAGTTGCACATGACACTTCAAGCCTTGTGAGTGACCAACGAAGTACTACAAATGTAAGTGATGCTTCACCTTTTCATGAGCCTACTAGCTATTTTTCTTGTGATGACTCAACACTAGTTGGAGCTTGTGATGCATCTAGTGAATATGCCACTAGTGAAGAGTCTAGTTGTCAACTTGAGTGTGCTTGTGAAACACTAGTTGAGAGAAATGCTAAGCCACATCATGATGTGAGCTCATTATTTTGTGAATCTCTTTCTAGTGTAGATTTGAAAGTTGACAATGATTGTGACCTTTGCTATGACACACCACCAACCTTTGACAAAGGGGAGGATGAGATAGTTGATCATACCCTTTTGATATGCTCCTATTTGGTGGACCAATGTGTTGTGGTGAGGATGAAAGTGACCTTGAGGAGTCCAAATTGCATGAATTGGATAAGGTTGTCTGTGATGACTCCTCAAGAGAGAGTAATGCACCTAGTCTTGATAACTTGTCTATACTTGATCATGATATTAAGATGCATGTTTTTACTAATTCATTGTTTGAAGGCAACCTCATTAATGGTAATGACTTGTATCGGACTAGGGTGAGTAGTAAAATTGAACCTCCATGGTGTGAAGGGTTTTACTCCTTAGGCAACCCATTTTGTGAGAACTTGGGTGACGTAAATGACTCTTTGAGTGACCCTACTATTGCTTGTTGGGGTTATGATGAAGAAGAGTCCATAATCAATACCTTCCTAGAGAGCTTGTCTTTTGAGAAGGGTTGCTTAGGTGATGAAATTGGAGGTGAAAAGGAATCCCTTTGTGTGAGTAAGTATGCTCTAAAGAAGGGGAGTGAAGTACTTGATACTACTTGTAGGTTGGGTTATTTGACTCACTCCACTCCACATGTTGACCACACTTTGAGGATAGATTGGTAGGTTGATAGTGAGCTTAAGGATCAAGGGGATTTTGATAGCTTGATGTTGCATTTTCCATGTCCCCATGACCTATTTGCTCATTATTGTGTTGAGTGCATGTTTTCATTGAACAAAGTACTTGATGATCTCCTTGGAGATTCGATATTTGTGCTTATTATTGATGCTTGGTTATACCATAAGAGTGTGTTTTTCGCACTTCTTACACTAACCTACTTTCGAAGTAGGAGATTTTGTGTTTGCTTGTCGTTGCTCGTAGGTCCTAAGCTCCATGTTAAGGCAAGGGAGATCGTGGAAGAAGCCTATGACAAAGTGACGATCAAGAAGTACACGGGAAGAAAGCATTGGGCACCCTAAGGAGATGATGATGTCATGGACGTGAACGCATTGATTTCGAGGATGAAATCTCTTCAAGAAGGGGAGGATGATGCGGGGCAAATAGAGCCAAGACACTTTCCAACATGTACCAAGCTTGGAAGATGCAAAGGACTAGAAGTCAAGAGCTTTGTAAGTGTTTCGGATGATTTCAGCTCTAGGCCCCACGCCTAAGGAGGAGGAGGGACGCCCAGCACAGTCAGGCACCCCGCCTAGCCCAGGCGCCCCGCCTGGAGGACACACTGTGATGCCGGGCAATCCACCACGAGGAGACCATTCACTCGGAGCCAAGTCAAGGATGTCCAAGAGGTGCATTTATACTTGGAGAGGAGAGGACTTGAAGAAGGAAGCGAGTGGAAGCCATTCCGGGTAATCAAACTAGGCCTCATGCCTAAGGAAGAAAGTGGCACAGCAGAGCCAGGCGCCCCGCCTAGCCCGGGCGCCCCGCCTAGCAAGCTCACTGCCTAAGGAGCTGAAAGTGCACAGGCGGGCCGCCCAGCCAGGCGCCCCACCCAGGCGCCCGCCTAGCCAGGCGCCCCGCCTGAGCCAGGCGCCCCTCCCAGACAAATCCGCCCCAGCTGAAGGCAATCCAGGCGCCCCTCCCAGATCCCAGGCGCCCCTCCCAGCTGTGAAGCCTATGTTTATTTTACCGTTTTGCCCTACGTGGCCTATGTTTGTGAACCTTATTAGTAAGGGTATTTTAGTCATTGTGCAAGCTTGGGAACACTATAAATATCCATGCTTAGCCTATTTTGAACTTAGTTTTATGATTGATGAATATTGAACATGAGCATAGCTCTTGAGTAATAAATGAAAACCTTGTTTATGGAACTTGTTGTTCTTCTAGCGGATCTAGATGACTACCTTTCCCCCCCGACCATTCTACTTGCGTGCTCACGTTACCTCGAGGGTAGTTTCCTAGCGTAGGTGTTCTTGTCCTTCTCTCGGGGTGTAACGGAACAAGTTCTCCGTTGCTACTTGAGATTAGAGATCGAGTTACGTCTCGTTCTTATCTTTTACTTTCCGCGTTTGATTTCCCTACATCATTTGGTATCAGAGCAAGGTTCGGGTATCGTTTCTACGAACCCCCGACCCTTGATTCTTCGTGCCTAGGTTAGTTTGTTTAGTTTTCTTGTGTTTGAAGTTATTACAAAAGAAAAATACAAAAAAATTGAAAATTCGAAAATCCAAAAATTTGGTGATATTTGTTGGTTTGTTGGATTCGTGATATGGGTGTTATGGATTCTTGATCGTGATTGAATTCCCATTGCTTGGGTACCAAGATTGCTTGAATTGGTGAAGTTTGAAAAATTGAAACCCCAATTTTCCTTAAACCCTTGATGAACTTGTTCTTGATGATTTTGGCTTGATTCTTGGGTAGGATTGATGTTTGATTGGAAACTTGATATTGGGGATTGATCTTCTTTGAAAAACAAACGATTTGGTACCAATTTTGTGGGATTTGAACATGTATAACACCTACTTTGAAGAATCACAATCCTTGTTCAAACCCTTTTGATAAACCCTAGTGTTCTTGAAGTTCTTGACCTTGAACCTTGATTTGATTGTTTGTTTGGATAAAAATTTGATTGGGTTTTGTTAAGGAAGAACAAAAACAACTTTGGGTATCATTGGATTGTGAAAACAAGCTGAAAACATCGGATTTGGGGCTTGAAAATCGACTTGAAACGAGTTTGGAACGAGTTGGGAAAAGCTTCAGGCCAGGCGCCCCGCCTAAGCCAGGCGCCCGCCTGAGTTGCTCACTGCCTAAGACCTCAGGCGCCCTGCCTAGGTCCCAGGTGCCCCGCCTGTTTGACTGCACACCTTGGGCGCCCCTCCTGAGTTTCAGGCGCCCCTCCTGAGTGCTGAACGTGTTGTTTTTGGTAGATTTTCGTAAGTGTTCCCATTTGTTTGATTGCATTACATCTAGTTAGTACTAATTTGAGTAACCGTTCTACTTGAATAGTACTAGCCCTTTGATTGCTTTTAGGTGAGTCGTGCCTAGAAAGGAGAGTAGAATTCTAAGAAAAGCGTAGAACCTTTTACTCAAGTCCTCACTTCAAAGTGCCTAGCGTTCATTGAGTACCATTAACTCCACTCACCCCGGAGTGTACGTGACTCGTGAATAGTTTGGTTGGGTTGAGGGATTGATATTCATCTACGTGAAGTTGTTGAACTACAAGTCGAGTGAAATATCCACCGCCCACTTAAACGAGTGATCCGAGTGAACACAAGTGAGGGAGTGTGTGAGATTGTTTTGCTAACGTTTGTTACTTGTGTAGGTACAATGTCCACCGAAGGCGAAGACTTTGCTAAGAGTGCCCTTGCTACTATCCTTGCCAAATTGGATAGTATGAACTTAATGATTGAAAGCCTTGAGAGGGTGAACTCTAGTGCTCTTGTTGAGCAAGGGACTTCCAATGTCCAATCGGAGAAAGGGACCCCGAGTGTCCAAGTTGAGAAAGGGACCACGAGTGTCCAAGTTGAAGTCTCAAGTACTCCTATCTTTACCCCGGAACAAGTTGTTGAGTTGCTTAATCAACAACGGGTAAAGGAAGATCGTGAGAGGATTGATCAAGTGTTGGGCAATACCCAACGAACGGGCATTCCCCGTATTTTGGACAACCCCCCAAGAAACATCCCACTACCAAGACCCATCCGAAATGTGCAACCTCTTGAGCAAGTTGATGAAGCTCAAGAAGGGGAGGAAGCCGATTATGGTGATGATATGTATGGGTTTGATGATCACTTTCAACCGAGACGAGGTATGAATTGGGGTCGAAATGTGGATAGAGGTAGGGGCCGAGGTCGAGGGCTACCTATGGGGTATGTTGGTGGGAATGCTAGAAGGGAGTATGGTGCTAATGAATATCACTATGGGGGCCAACCGAAGCCTTACCGTGGAGGTCGTGACAATACCAACCTCAATAGTGTGAAGCTCAATCTTCCGAGCTTTAAGGGGAATTGTGATCCGGCGGCTTACATTGAATGGGTGCTACAAATTGAAAGATTGTTTGACACCAATGATATGACCGATGAAAAGAAAGGCACTTATGCTATCTCTTCCTTTGAATCCTATGCATCTACTTGGTGGGAATCCGTCAAGAGGTCAAGGAGGAGAGCGTGAGTTCCCGTGAATGTGGGTTGGAATGACTTGAAGGGTATCATGAGTATCAAGTACGTCACTCCTAGATATCGTCAAGAGCAACTTAAGAAACTTTATGAGTTGAAGCAAGGTGTCAAGACGGTGCATGAATACTTTGATGAGTTTGAAAGAACTCGAATGGCCTTGGATATGGACACCGAAGATGAGGAGCAAGCCGTGATCCGTTTCATGAGTGGTTTGAGCTATGGCATAGCTTCACAATTGAGATTGCATTCTTATCTCTCACTTCAAGAAGTCCTTGATGCCGCTATTCAAGCCGAGCAATGGCTTGATAAAGAAAAGACCAACCGTTATAAGAGCAACACTTCTACTTCCATGAGCAAGCCAAAGGATTGGAAAAATCCTACTCCCAATGCAAGATTCACAAATGCAAGTGGCCCTAGTGGAGCAAGTGCAAGCAAGGATGTGAAGAAGCCATTTGAGAAGCATACGCCCAATGTAGGAGGTAATTCTAAAACTCAATTGAACACTCCTACTTCTTCTTCCATTCAATGTCACAAATGTAAGGGGTATGGGCACTTTGCCAAGGAGTGTCCTACGAAAAGGACCATGGTTGTTGTTGGTGAAGTTGCTTATGAACAAGAGAGTGAGCCGGAGGAAGATGAGGGAGTAGAGGGAGATGTGGGAGTAGAGGAGGATGGTGAAGATGACACGGTGGAGGATGAGGAACCTCATACTTTTCTAGTAGTGAGGAGGAGTTTAGGAGGTATGATTGTGGAGGACGGCGAAGACTTGCAAAGGGAAAACCTTTTCCATGCTAGGTGTCGCGTCAAAGGTGTTGTGTGCTCTATGATCATTGATTCGGGGAGTTGCACTAATGTTGTGAGCCAATCTCTTATATCCCAATTGAAGTTGCCTACCGTGAAACACCCCAAGCCATATCGGTTGCAATGGCTTAGTGAATGTGGGGAGCTCAAGGTAGTGAAACAAGCATTGATCAAGTTTAAGATGGGTAGTTATGTGGATGAACACTTGTTCGACGTTGTGCCCATGCAAGCTTTCCACCTTCTCTTTGGAAGGCCTTGGCAATTTGATCGACAAGCGGTTCACGATGGACGTGTCAACACTTATACTCTCCAACATGAAGGAAGGAAATTTGTTTTGAAGCCCCTAACTCCCAAACAAGTGAGTGATGACTACAATCGGATGAAGGAGTTGAGGGAAGCGGCAAAGGCCAAGTCAATCATTGAGACTAGCCCTTTGCCCAAGAGCATGGTGGCAATCCCACCTCCTTTACCTACCGGTGGCATATGTGCCATGATGCAACCGGGCGAGGTCCTAAAAGGAAATGATGGCACCAAGTTTCTCCTATGCCTAGTGCACAAAGGTATGATCCTTAACTCTAATTGTGATTTTTCTTCTAACCCTTTGCCTAGTGCTTTTGAAAATGTCTTGAAGGACTTTGGGGACATGTTCCCGGATGAGATGCCCGATGGCTTACCTCCCTTGAGGGGTATTGAACATCAAATCGACTTTATCCCGGGCTCTCAAATTCCAAACAAGCCGGCCTATAGAAGCAATCCCGAGGACACAAGGGAGTTGCAAAAACAAGTAGATGACTTGCTTTCCAAAGGCTTGGTGAGGGAGAGTTTGAGTCCTTGTTCCGTACCCGTCATTCTTGTACCAAAGAAGGACAACACTTGGAGAATGTGCGTGGATTTCCGAGCCGTGAATAAGATAACGGTAAAGTACCGTCACCCTATTCCATGACTTGATGATATGTTGGATGAATTGAGTGGGTCATGTGTCTTTTCCAAAATCGACCTTAGGTCCGGTTACCATCAAATCCGGATGAAACCCGAGGATGAATGGAAAACCGCATTCAAGACCAAATTTGGTCTCTATGAATGGTTGGTAATGCCCTTCGGGCTTTCCAACGCACCTAGCACCTTTATGCGACTCATGAACCATGTTTTGAAGCCTTTTATCAATAAGTTTGTTGTTGTCTATTTTGATGATATCTTGATCTATAGTAAGACAATTGATGAACATGTTGGCCACCTTAGGCAAGTGCTTGAAGTTTTGAGAGCCGAAAAGCTCTATGCTAACTTTAAAAAGTGTGCCTTTGGTGTGGAGAAGGTTGTCTTCCTTGGGTTTGTTGTGAGTGCCCAAGGAGTGGAGGTGGATGAGTCTAAGGTAGAGGCCATACGTGATTGGCCTACTTCTACTACCGTGACTCAAGTGAGGAGCTTTCATGGTCTTGCTAGCTTTTATAGACGATTTGTGAAGGACTTTAGCTCCATTGCCGCTCCACTCACCGAATTGGTGAAGAAGGACCAACCATTTGTGTGGGGAGAGCCTCAAGAGAAGGCCTTCCAAGAGTTGAAAGGTAGGTTGAGTACCGCCCCCCTATTACAATTGCCCGACTTCGGAAAGGCATTCGAGGTTGAATGTGATGTCTCGGGGGTGGGAATTGGTGGTGTATTAATGCAAGATAGCAAACCCATCGCCTACTTTAGTGAGAAGTTGAAAGGGGCCTCCTTGAACTATTCTACATATGACAAGGAGTTGTATGCCCTTGTGAGAGCCCTTGCCCATTGGCAACACTACCTTTGGCCTCGAGAATTTGTAATCAAGAGTGACCATGAGTCACTCAAGCATTTGAGAGGCCAAGAGAAGCTCAATAAGAGGCATGCCAAGTGGGTTGAATTTATTGAGTCCTTTCCCTATGTTATCCAATACAAGAAAGGGAAGGACAATGTTGTGGCGGATGCGCTTTCTAGAAAGTTCGCACTAGCCACCACTCTCACCTCTAAGCTCATGGGATTCGAGAGCATTAAATTGATGTATGCTCATGATCCAAAGCTAAAGAGTGTCTATGATGCTCTAGAGAAAGGGGAGAGAGTTGAGAAATACCAATGGGTTAATGGATACATCTTTAAAAATGGTAAAGTGTGCATACCCGAGTCCTGATGGAGGGAATTGCTTGTGCAAGAGGCACATTGTGGAGGACTCATGGGTCACTTTGGTAGGGATAAAACCTTAGCCATCCTTAGGGAGCAATTCCATTGGCCTAAAATGGGGACACATGTTGAGAGACTTTGCAACTCTTGTCTTGAGTGTAAGTTTGCTAAGTCCAAGTCGAATCCCCATGGCCTATATACCCCACTCCCCGTACCTACTAGTCCGTGGTTGGATATATCAATGGACTTTGTCATGGGATTACCAAGGACTAGGGGGGCCACGATAGCATCTTTGTTGTCGTGGATAGGTTCTCAAAGATTGCTCATTTCATTCCATGCAAGAAATGTGATGATGCCCAACATGTAGCTTCCTTGTTTATTGAAAATGTTTTGAAGCTACATGGTGTGCCTCAAACTATAGTGAGTGATAGGGACACTAAGTTCCTAAGTCATTTTTGGAGAAGTTTATGGGGTGCCCTTGGCACCAAACTCTTGTTTTCTACGTCCCACCACCCCCAAACCGATGGTCAAACGGAGGTGGTAAACCGTACTTTGGTTGCTCTTCTTCGAGCCATGACCCGAGGTAAGGGTGGGACTTGGATTGGCAAGCTACCTCTTATGGAGTTTGCCTACAATCGCACCGTGCATAGAATGATTGGCATGACTCTATTCGAATGTGTTTATGGCTTTAACCCCTTGATTCCCCTTGATCTAACCCCTTTGCCAATGGAAATGGTTGTTAATTTTGAAGGAAAAGCTAGAGCCAAGGCTTTGATGGAGCAACATGCTAAGGCAAAGAAGAATTTGGAGGAAGCTTATGCTAAGGTTGCCTCCAAGAAAAACAAAGGACGCAAGAAGGTGGAACTCAAGAAGGGTGACTATGTGTGGGTGCACTTCCGGAAAGAAAGGTTTCCAAACCTTAGGAAAGGGAAGTTGGCACCCCGTGGAGATGGCCCATTCCAAGTGCTCTCAAAGATAAACAACAACGCCTATGTGGTCGACTTGCCAAGTGAGTATCAAGTTTCTAATACTTTCAATGTTTGTGACTTGGTTCCTTTGGATGTAGGTAATGAAGAGGTCGTGGATGATGATGCTTCAATTTCGAGGACGAAATCTTCTCAAGAAGGGGAGGATGATGCCGGGCAATCCACCACGAGGAGACCATTCACTCGGAGCCAAGTCAAGGATGTCCAAGAGGTGAATTTATACTTGGAGAGGAGAGGACTTGAAGAAGGAAGCGAGTGGAAGCCATTCCGGGTGATCAAACTAGGCCTCACGCCTAAGGAAGAAAGTGGCACAGCAGAGCCAGGCGCCCCGCCTGGCAAGCTCACTGCCTAAGGAGCTGAAAGTGCACAGGCGGGCCGCCCAGCCAGGCGCCCCACCCAAGCGCCCGCCTAGCCAGGCGCCCCGCCTGAGCCAGGCGCCCCTCCCAGACAAATCCGCCCCAGCTGAAGGCAATCCAGGCGCCCCTCCCAGATCCCAGGCGCCCCTCCCAGCTGTGAAGCCTATGTTTATTTTACCGTTTTGCCCTACGTGGCCTATGTTTGTGAACCTTATTAGTAAGGGTATTTTAGTCATTGTGCAAGCTTGGGAACACTATAAATATCCATGCTTAGCCTATTTTGAACTTAGTTTTATGATTGATGAATATTGAACATGAGCATAGCTCTTGAGTATTGAATGAAAACCTTGTTAATGGGACTTGTTGTTCTTCTAGCGGATCTAGATGACTACCTTTCCCCCCCGACCATTCTACTTGCGTGCTCACGTTAGCTCGAGGGTAGTTGCCTAGCGTAGGTGTTCTTGTCCTTCTCTCGGGGTGTAATGGAACAAGTTCTCCGTTGCTACTTGAGATTAGAGATCGAGTTACGTCTCGTTCTTATCTTTTACTTTCCGCGTTTGATTTCCCTACATCACACTGCCTAGGAGCTAGGCGCCCCACCTAGTGACCCAGGCGCCCTGCCTTCCCAGGCCCTCCGCGTAGCCAGGCCCCCGCCTAGCCAGGCCCCCGCCTAGCCAGGCCTCCGCCTGGCCAACGACCTCCTATCTCACTGCCTAAGTTCCAGGCGCCCCTCCTAGGCCTAGGCGTCCCGCCTGGAACACTGAAGACTTTTTACAACTTATGTTTTATTACTATTTTGCCCTACATGGCCTATTTGGTGAATCTTATTAGTAAGGGTATTTGGGTTATTGTGTAAGCTTGGAAAACACTATAAATAACCAAGCCTAGCCTATTTCATTAGTTAGCTTTGTTGAATGATGAATAGATTTTGTAAAGAGTGGAACTCTTTGGGTTTATGAAAACCAACTTTGTTTGGGACTTGTCTTCTACTAGTGGATTCTAGTTGAATGTCGACCCCACCCTGATAATTCTACTTGCGGGTTCTAGTTAATTCGAGGGTAGGTGCTTAGCGTAGGCTCTTCTTGACACCGATACGAAAGTTTCACGGAACAAGTTCTCCGTGGATACTTTGTAGGGAGTTCGAGAAGCGTCTCATTCCCTTTATCTTTACTTTCCGCATTTTTCCCTGCATCAGTTCCTTATGATCTCCAAGCTTATGGTCAACACACCAAGCCTTCAATGCATTACTATCACAATGCGGTGTAAGCCAAATCCAAAGACAAGCCTAGCAACCGAATCAACAGCGGAAAACTAGATAACGACAAGAAATATAAGATAGAAGCAAGACAAGACTTGCTTTGCTTCGAAAGAACAGCGACGAACTTGTCTCAAAGCTCGATCGAATGAAGGCCAACAATCACCTATACTATGCAACAATCCTCAAGAGAACATTGCCTCTTGCAAACTGGATGATCAAAGAGGAAATATTCAATCGGAGTCACCAAAAGCCACAAGTCCAAAAAGCCCACACTGGGGTTTTGCTCACATTGGAGACAAGGAAATGCTATCGGCAATTTCATTCATTCATCAATATCCAAAAACTAGCTACTTACAATGAAATAGAACAAGGTTTATATAGGAAATACTAAGGGTAAACTCGTAAAATAGTCACAGTTGACCAATATAAACAAGCCACGCAGGGTTGAACTAAAGTGTGTTCGGCAGCCTTGACTTCGGTACTCGGTTGCTTGCTCGATCACACTTGGGTGAGTGTTCGGCAGCCTTGACTTCGGTACGCGGTTGCTTGCTCGAACACATTCATCATCGGGCGCTCACTTAACTTTGAACACAAGTTGTTGTGTTCGACTCTATTCTGCTCAGCGCCAAGAGTTGGTGTTCGGTCACTTTGTCCTCGAGCTCAAATTTGAAGGTGTGGCCTTCGGATCTAACACCTTGCAATTCCTCCTCCGAACACATGCTTCCTCCCAGCCAAGCCAACTGAATGTGCATGTCATGGAGCAGTTTGGCTTGGCTTCGTGCCATTGGCCTCGGTTGATCAGTCACTGACTTCGGTGGATTGTCGAGCACTTGATCAGCTCTTTGGGCTGCATCATCCTCCCCTTCTTGAGAAGATTTCGTTCTCTAAATCGCTTCATCATCTGTCTCTGGTACTTGGCCTATAACAGAAGGAGTTAAGTTAGCAACATTGAAAGTGTTGGACACATTATACTCACCTGGGAGGTCGATCACATAAGCATTGTTGTTGATCTTGCTCAGTACTTGAAATTGACCATCCCCTCGAGGAGCCAACTTTCCTTTCCTTTGGTTCGGGAATCGCTCTCTTCGGATGTGAACCCAAACCCAATCTCTCTTCTTCAAGTCCAACTTCTTTCGCCCCTTATTCTTTTTCAACGCCACTTTAGCATAAGCTTCCTCGAGATTCTTCTTAGCCTTGGCATGCAACTCGAGCAAAGCTTTGGCTCGGTGAGTACCTTCAAAATCAATTACAATATCTCGAGGCAAGGGGGTTAGATCAAGTGGAATCAAAGGATTAAAACCGTACACACACTCAAACGGAGTCATATTTATCATTCGATGTACCGTTCGATTGTATGCAAACTCCATCATAGGCAAACGATCAGCCCAGTTTCCAACCTTGCCTTTGGTCATTGCACGAAGCAAAGATCCCAAGGTTCGGTTAACTACCTCGGTCTGTCCATCAGTCTGAGGATGGTGAGATGTCGAGAATAGTAGTTTGGTGCCGAGGGCACCCCACAAACATTTCCAAAAATGACTCAAGAACTTCGAGTCTCGATCACTCACAATTGTACGTGGCACACCATGCAATTTTAACACATGAGCAATAAATAAGGAAGCAACATGTTGTGCGCAATCGCATTTCTTGCAAGGAATAAAGTGAGCCATTTTGGAAAATCGATCCACGACAACGAAGATGCTATCATGTCCTCCCCCCGATCTCGGTAACCCCAAGACAAAGTCCATGGATATATCAACCCAAGGTCAATCAGGCATAGGCAACGGGGTATACAATCCATGAGGGTTGGACTTCGATTTAGCTTTCTTGCAAACGAGACAAGCGTTGCAAAGCTTTTGCACATCTCGTCACATTTTTGGCCAATGGAACTGCTCGGTTAAGATACCAAGAGTTTTGTCGACACCGAAGTGGCCCATCAAGCCTCCGCAGTGAGCTTCTCGAACTAAGAGTTCTCTCCACGATGACACTGGCCCACAAACCCTCCCATTCTTGAAGAGGTAGCCATCGTGCCACAGATACTTCTCAACCTTTTGGCCACTCAAGATTGCGTCTCGAACGCATTTAAGCTTGGGATCGTCTTCGTACATCAACTTGATGCTTTCAAATCCCATGAGCGTCGAGGCGAGAGTGGTCGCTAAGGCAAATTTCCTCGATAGCGCATCGGCCACAAAATTATCTTTTCCCTTTTTGTAATGAATTACATAGGGAAAACTTTCAATGAATTCAACCCACTTGGCATGCCTTCGGTTCAATTTCTCCTGACCTTGGAGATGCTTCAAAGATTCATGATCACTTTTAATTATAAACTCTCGAGGCCACAAATAGTGCTGCCAAAGGGCGAGTGCTCGAACGAGGTCATACAACTGCTTGTCATACGTAGAGTAATTCAAGGTTGCACCCTTAAGCTTTTCGTTAAAGTAAGCGATCGGCTTCGATTCTTGCATCAGCACTCCACCGATCCCAACTCCGGATGCATCACACTCGACTTCGAATGCTTTGCCGAAGTCAGGGAGTTGCAACAACAGGGCAGAGCATAGCCTCCGTTTCAACTCTTGGAAACCCCTCTCTTGGGACTCTCTCCACACGAATGGATGGTCTTTCTTTATCAGCTCGGTCAAAGGAGCTGCCACGGTGCTAAAGTCTCGAACAAACCTTCGGTAAAAGCTAGCTAAGCTATAGAAGCTACGAACTTGTGTTACCGAGGTTGGAGTTGGCCAATCTTTGATGGCTTCGACTTTTGATTGATCGACTTCAACACCATTAGCACTGACAACGAATCCTACAAAGACTACACGCTCGACACAAAAGGCACATTTCTTGAAGTTAGCATGCAACTTCTCTTCTCTAAGCTTATCAAGCACTAGCCTTAGGTGTTCGACATGTTCATCCACAGTCTTACTATAAATAAGGATGTCATCGAAATAAACGACAACAAACTTATTTATGAACGGTTTGAGCACATGGTTCATCAGTCGCATGAATGTGCTCGGTGCGTTGGATAAGCCAAAAGGCATTACCAACCATTCATATAGACCGAACATGGTCTTGAATGCGGTTTTCCACTCGTCTCCAGGTTTCATTCGGATTTGGTGGTAACCGGACCTGAGGTCTATCTTCGTAAAGCATGAAGAACCACTTAATTCGTCTAGCATGTCATCTAATCGAGGGATAAGATGACGATACTTTACCGTGATTTTGTTGACTGCTCGACAGTCAACACACATTCGCCATGTTCCATCCTTCTTCGGGACAAGGATAACAGGAACGGCGCAAGGACTCAAGCTCTCTCGAACGAGGCCCTTGTTCAGCAACTCATCAACCTGCCTTTGGAGCTCTTTGGTGTCTTCGGGATTACACCGGTATGCAGGTTTGTTGGGGATTTGAGACCCCATTACAAAATCTATTTTGTACTTGATTCCTCGCAATGGCGGCAATCCACCTGGCATTTCCTCGGGAAACATATCCTCGAAGTCCTGCAAAACTTTACGAACAGACAAAGGCAAAGGGTTATCGTTAGTTAAATCATCATTTGGAGTTAAAAGGATACCCTTATGCACGAGGAAAATCATCATTCGACCGGGGTCGTTGCCTCGTAAAATTTTACCCGGTTGCATGATTGCACAAATATTTTTGACTTCGGGTGATGGAGCTTTTGCTTCGGCCACAACTGGTCCACCGATGGGATTCTTAGCTTTAGCCGCTTCCTTCAGCTCCTTCATTCTTTTATAGTCCTCACTGACTTGCTTCGGAGTCAACGGTTTAAGCACAAACTTTTTTCCTTCGTGAGTGGCAGTATAAGTGTTAGCTTTACCATTATGCACAACATTCCGATCAAATTGCCATGGCCTCCCAAATAGAAGGTGGCAAGCTTGCATTGGCAACACATCAACCATGAGCTCGTCAATGTAGTTGCCAATTTTGAACTTGACCAACACTTGTTTTACAACTTTTAGTTCACCACATTCATTAAGCTATTGCAACGGATAGGGGTTCGGGTGCTTCAAGGTGGGTAACTTCAGTTGAGAGACTAATTGATACGGGTCAAATCACGGAAGCAAATAACTAGTAATGGAAGCAACAAAGTATACACGATAGAAGGAAAATAGGGATGGGGGAGAATAGAAATAGAAGAAAGAACGAATCAAACCAAACAATTAGACTGCTTCAAAAGGGAGAAAGAGACTTGAACCATTAAAAGGGGTCACACTAGCGGTGATCCACCATGGATTCAACGTAAGAGATACATGAAGCTCAAGCTTCAACAAGAATGGCCAAGCCTATTCTATCTTCTCAATTCTATCTTCAAAACTAGCTAATGAAATAAAATGACTAAGTGTGGTATTTATAGGTTCACCACACAACTAATGTAATGTCTAAAAAGCCCTCAAATGATATAAAAATATTACAAGCCTCGTAGGGCCAAAATAGGGATTACACGTCAAAATCCCGTCCAAAACAACGCAAAACAGGCGCCCCAGACATCAGAGTAGGTGCCCCACCCTGCAGAGTAGGCGCCCAGACTACGCGCCCCACCCTCCAAAGTAAGCGGTCCGCCCAAAAAGTAGGCGGTCCGCCCCTTTTATGGGCGGCCCAAAGTCCAGAGAGTGTGCAAGTCACTAGGCGGTCCGCCTAGTCCAATGGGCAGTCCGCCCCCTTCTTGGGAGGCTTCGAAACGGCTCAAAATGGACTCTAAGTGTTCCTCCTTGGTCCGTAGCTGGTCCTCCCTCGTTGACGCTCAAGTCCATGACTCCAAATCACTCTCGAACCCTCCTCCGGTGCCCTTGTCTTGAATCCTTAGTGCTCTCACGCTTGGCTCTTGATGGTTGGCGCTTTGGCTCGAATTTGCCCCGCATCATCCTCCCCTTCTTGAAAGGATTTCGTCCTCGAAATCAGACCATCAAGCCTACATTCAAAGCAAGCACAAACAAAGCTTCCCACTACAAGAGTAGGTTAGTGCCAAAAGTGTGGGAAAACACACTCTTGTGATAGAGCCAAGCATCAATAACAAGTAAAAAGCTTATGTCTCCAAAGGAAACAACAAGTACTTGACTCCAAAGGAAAGTGCACCCAACACAAGAACAAGCAAAGAGATCAATAGTATATGGAACATGCAAGATATAGCAATCAAATTCCCTATGACCCCTAAGCTTATGACCAACACACCAAGCCTTCAAATCAATATTATCACAATGTGACACATTAGCATTGGCATGCTCAACACCCAAGGTGTGATCAACATGTGGGGTGGAGTAAACAAAATAGTTCAATTGGCAACTAACATCAAAAACTCCACTCCCCTTCTTGGAAGCACTCTTACACACACCAAGAGTGACTTCCTCTCCTCCAATTCCAACTCCAAGACAATCCCCCTCACTAGACAAACTCCAAAGGAAGGTCTCCAAAATCAGCCCTTCATCATCATAGTCCACACAATGAAGGTTAGAACTACTAGAAAATGGCTCAACACAACCAATATCAAGACCACTCACCTTACTTGGAGCTCCAAACAATGAATCGTCCATAGAGCCTAACCTTTCAAACCATGCAGGTTCTATTCTATTACCAATCCTAGTCCAATACAATTCGCTACCACAAATGAGATTATCTTCACACAATGGAAATGTAAAAGCATGCACCTCAAATTCATGGTCACACAAGAGCATGGTATCAAGACTAGGTTCTTCACTCTCACCCGAGGAGTCATTGAAAACAATTCGATCCATCTCATACTCTAGAGACTCCTCAAGGTCACAACCATCCTCACTACGACACATAAGTCCACCATTATCAAGGGAAAGAATAGAGTATTCATTCAACTCATCTTCTCCTTTATCAAATATAGGTGGGGTGTCATAACAAGGGTCACAAATAGGGTCAACCACACAATCTTCACTAGAGAGAGGTTCAATGAATACCGACCTCACATCATGATGTGGCTTATCATACCTCTCAACTAATGGTTCACAATCATATACAAGTTGACCATTCGACTCTACACTAGTTGCAAACACATTGTATTCATACAAATCATCAACTAGTGTTGAGTTTTCACAAACACCATCACAAGACAAGGAAGTAACATTTTTAAGGGAAGAACTTTCACATACCTTTGAGTGGCCATCTAGCTCACTCAATGCACTTGAAGTGCCATGAGTTGTTCTTTCACCTTGGAGCTCACATTGAAGATCTTCTTCACCTTGTCCTTCAATCTTGGAACATGATTGAGGTTCCATTGGTTTGCCTCCAAGAGTGCCTACACAAGTATTCACACAAGTAGAAGAAAAAGATAAAGAGTTAAGGTTAGAATAAGGGGTGTCCTCACTCTTTTTTTCCTCTTTCTTTTCCCTTATTTTCTTTTCGAGGTTAGGTGTAGATTCGGGTGGTGAAATCCCACTCACATCACTCAACACATCCTCTCCTTTTTCCACTCGAGGAATGTCACCGGTCACTCCCTTACTCCTCTCAATCTTTTGTCTCTCAAATTTGGGTGAGTTGGGACGAGGCCCAAGGATACCCATAGCCGGAGTAGGTGGACTCTTAACATCAACCCGGAATCTAGGACTAAGAGACTCATCACTTGAGGTCTCTTTCTTCTTTGTTGGTGAACTACTTGGCTTTGGAGCTTGTGGCTTGGGGTTCACCTTGTTGACAATTGTCAACTCTTGATGCAGGGAAAATGCGGAAAAAGATAAAACAAGATGAAAGCGAGACGAGGCTCGAACAAAGACCCAAGTAGCACCGGAGAACTAGTTCCGATACACCCCGGGTGGATGTCAAGGATCACCTACACTACGCAACTACCCTCGAGTCAACTAGAACTCGCAAGTAGAATGATCGGGGCGGGGTCGTTGTCCAACTAGAATCCACTTGAAGCACATAAATCCCAAACATAGGTTGGTTTTCATAAACCCAAAGAGTTCCACTCTTTACAATATTCAATCATCATTCATCTAAACAAGCTAAGTGATAAATAAGCTATACTTGAGTTTTTATAGTGTTTCCCAAGATTACACAATGACCAAAATACCCTTACTAATAAGGTTCATCAAATAAGCTACGTAGGGAAAAACAGTAAAAGAAACATAAGTTCAGCAGCTGGGAGGGGCGCCTGAAGCTGGGAGGGGCGCCTGGATTGTGCTGAATCTGGGAGGGGCACCTGGAGTCAGGTGGGGTGCCTGGGGTGGGCGCCTAGGCAGGCAGGCGCCTGGGCGGGCGCCTGTGCACATTTGTGCTCTTATGCAGTGAGGTCTCCAGGCGGGGCGCCCGGGCTAGGCGGGGCGCCTGGATGTGCTGGGCCTCCCTCCTCCTCCTTAGGCGCGAGGCCTAGAGCTGAAACCATCCGAAACACTTCCAGAGCTCTTGACTTCAAGTCCTCTGCATCTTCCAAGCTTGGCACATGTTGGAAAGTGTCTTGGCTCGATTTGTCCCGCATAATCCTCCCTTTCTGGAAGAGATTTCGTCCTCGAAATCAATGCAGTCACGTCCATGGCATCATCTCTTAGGGGTGCCCAATGCTCTCCTCCCTTGTAACCCTTGATCGTCACTTTTGACATAGGTCTCTTCCAGAATCTCCCTTGCCTTAACATGGAGCTTATAACCTACAAGCAACGACAAGCAAACACAAGATTTCCTACCTTGAAAGTAGGTTAGTGCAAGAAGTGTAGAAAACACACTCTTGTGATATAACCAAGCATCAATGATAAGCACAAATATCAAGTCTCCAAAGAGAACAATAAGTACTTGGTTAAAGATCATCATTCACTCAATACAATAGTGATCAAATAGGCCATGGGGATGTGGAAAATGCAAGATGAAACTATCAAAATCCCCTGGATCCTTAAGCTCAAGATCAACGCACCAATCAATCCTCAAGGTGTAATTAACAAGTGGAGTGGAGTGAATCAAATAACTCAACCTACAAGGGGTATCAAGTACTCCACTCCCCTTCTTTAGAGCATACTTACTCACACCTAGGGATTCCTTTTCACCTCCAATTTCATCACTTAGGATACCCTTCTCAAAAGACAAGCTCTCAAGAAAGGTATTGATAATGGCCTCTTCTTCATCATAACCCCAACAAGCAATAGTAGGGTCACTCAAGGAGTCATTTACCTCAATCAAGTTTTCACACAATGGGTTGCCTAAGGAGTCAAATCCTTCACACCATGGAGGTTCCATCTTACTATCAAGTCAGGAAGTGAAAGAACTGTGATAGTATTGTCACCCAATTTTGTCCCTCATTTTTACATAATTGGCTATAATTTAACTTAAAGGTGCAATTTAACAGTTTGAACAAAATATGCATTAGAAAGCAGGCATTTATGTGTGTTATCACCTACTTATGCAATATAATATATATATATATATATATATATATATATATATATATATATATATATATTATATTTAATTGTGATTATATTACGTAATTACATCACTTAGGTTATGTGTTTTAAGTATGTGCCAAATTATGGTCATTTGCATAAATTGCTACATTTATAACATTTGTTAATTTTGTATGACTATTTGTATTTAAATATTTTTATTTGACCCCACTTACTTTATATGTTTATTTTCTCACTTTTATATAATATATATATTTTTTATTATTTACTTACTATACACGTTTAAGTTATTATCAGTCCAATTAAAGACATCTAGTCCAACTTTCGACTTTATATTTATCGAGTCTGAATCCTTTTAAAATTTGAAATCTTTCTTACTCGTATTTCGAACCTGGACAAGCGGAAGTCCAACTACATTTTGTTTAATCCCTCCGTATTTCAAAATCCTTACCATTCTTATCTCCACTCCAGGTTGAACCTAGACAATAGGTAGTCCAATTACATTCCCAAATCTCAATCCCAATTTCCCAAGAAAATAGTGTGCATTTCACACCAGAAGTTAGAAAACAATACATTGAATTCCTTAAGGAGTATGAAGATGTATTCGTATGGTCGTACGATGATATGATAGGCATAAGCACAGATTTTGTGGCATACAAGTTACCAATTAATCTAGGTTTCCTGCCAGTTAAGTAAAAGGCATGGACTTTCAAGTCATCGGCCTTGGTGAAAATTGGGAAAAGGTGCCCAAGCAACTATATGCAAGAATCTTGAAAGTTGTTGAGTATCCGACGTGGTTGGCCAATATTGTGCAGGTCCCAAAGAAAAATGGAAAAATCAGAGTTTGTGTGGATTATCTAGATTTGAACACAGCAAGCCCAAAGGATGACTTTCCATTGCCGAACATACACATCCTAATAAAAATTTTTGCAAAGCACGAGCTACAATATTTCATAGATTTCTTTTCTGATTATCGCCAAGTGCTTATGGATGAAGATGATGCATAAAACAGCTTTCACTACTTCTTGGGGGATATACTGTGACAAAGTGATGCCTTTCGGTTTGAAAAATGCTGGAGCTACCTACATGAGGGTCATGAATACAATGTTTTATGACTTTATGCACAAGGAGATCGATGTATATGTAGATAACGTGATCATTAAGTCGAGGAAAAGCTCACAATACTTGGACAATTTACGAAAGTTCTTCAATCGCTTGCATAGGTACAACCTAAAGTTGAACCCAGCAAAGTGCGCTTTCAGTGTCTCGGCTGAAAAGTTATTGGATTTCATAGTCAGCAGAAGAGGCATCGAGTTGAATCCAGCCAAGGTCAAAGCCATAAGAGAATTACCACCACCAAAGAGCAAGAAAAAAGTCATGAGTTTCTTGGGGCGATTCAACTACATAACTCATTTCATAGCCCAATCCACAGTCATATGCGAGCTTATTATCAAGTTACTGAGAAAAGATGCAGTTATTGAGTGGAGAGAAGATTGTTTGAAAAATATTTCATTAGATAAAGGAGTACTTGTCTAGCCTACCTGTGTTGGTTCCATCTGAACTGGGACGACCTATGATACTTTATTTTTCCGTATTAGATTTTGGCATTTGGGTGTGTACTAGGTTAACTCGATGTAATTTGAAGAAAAGATCAAGCAATATACTACCTGAGATAAGAAATTCACTCCTTATGAAGCTAAGTACACATTTCTAGAGCGCACCTACTGTGCATTAACTTGGGTAGCACAAAAGCTGAGACATTATCTGACATCATATGCATCCTTATTGATTTCAAGAATGGACCCCTCAAATACATCTTCCAGAAGTCGATGCCTATTGGAAAATTGGCCAAATGACAAATGTTGTTCAGTGAGTTTGACATCACTTTTGTCACTCAGAAGGCAGTAAAAGCTCAGGCACTAGCTTATCACATGGCCGATAATCCTGCAAACGATGATTATAAGCCTCTGCACACATACTTTCCAGACGAGAAAGTCATGTTCATTGGGGAAGACATCAGAGAAGAGTATGATGGCTTGATATTGTTCTTTGATGTAGCGGTGAATTTCAAAGGAGTCGGCATTGGGGTAGTATTAGTTTCCGATGCAATTTGCTACCACAAGTAAGATTATCTTCAAACAATGGAAATGTAAAAGCATGCAACTCGAATTCATGGTCACACAAAAGTATGGTATCATCACTAGGTTCTTTACCCACACTCGAGGAGCCATCGAAAACAATTCGATCCATCTTACACTGAAGAGACTCCTCAAGGTCACAACTATCCTCACTACGGCACATAGGTCCACCAAATAGAATCATATCAATAAGGTTATGATCAACTATCTCATCTTTCCCCTTGTCAAAGATTGGTGGAGTGTCATAGCAAAGGTCACAATCATTGTTAACCATCAAATCTACACTAGTGAGAGGTTCTTTGAACAATGAGCTCACATCATGATGTGGCTTAGCAAGGCTCTCAACTAATGTTACAAAAGCACACGCAAGGTGACTTTTAGTCTCTTCACTAGTGACATATTCACTAGATGCATCACAAGCAACAACTAGTGTTGAGTCCTCACAAGACAAATAGCTAGCAGGCTCATGAAAAGGTAGAGCAACACTTACATCTGTAGTACTTTCTTGATCACTCACAAGGCTTGAAGTGTCATGTGTAACTCTTTCTTCATGAAGCTCACATTGAGAATGTTCCGCCTCTTGTCTTTCCTTCCAAGCACATGGTTGAGGCTCCAATGGCTTGTCTTCAATTGTACCTACACATGAGCTAACACAAGAAAAAGTAGAAGATGAAGAGTTGTTAGAACGATGGGTGCTCTCACTCTCAATTTTTCTTTCCTCACCTCTCTTCTCTCTAAATTTTACCTCATGGTCAAGTGTAGTTTGTGGTGACAATCCACTCACATCACTCCTCAAATACTCTCCTTTTCCCTCTCTTGGATTGTCACCGGTCACTCCCTCACTTCTCTCTATCTTTTCTCTCTTATTTGAAGTGGAGTGACTCTCATTTTCATCATGCAATGGCAAGACAATAAGATTGTTTGCCTCAGGTTCAAGTACAATGGGTGACTTTGCTTTAGCCGCCTCCCTCAACTCCTTCATTCGCTTGTAGTCTTCTCTTACTTGCCTTGGAGTCAAAGGTCTAAGCACATACTTCCTCCCATCATGCTTGACCGTATATGAATTGGTCCGGCTATCGTGTACCACACATCTATCATGTTGCCAAGGTCTCCCAAATAATAGATGGCATGCTTGCATCGGGAAAACATCAAACATGATTTTGTCTTTATAGTTCCCAATGCTAAGCTCAATCAATGCTTGCTTCACCACCTTAAACTCCCCACACTCACTTAGCCATTGTAGTCGATATGGGTCGGGATGTTTCAAGGTGGGTATCTTCAATTGGGAAATCAATGTTTGGCTCACTATGTTGGCACAACTTTCCGAGTCAACAATCATGGAACAAACTACACCCATGACTCGGCATCTAGCATGAAAGAGATTCTCTCTTTGCAAAGTCTCACCATCCTCTACAAATGTGGCACCTAAACTCCTCCTCACAACAAGGAAGGCATGGGGATCATCATCCTCCATTGCATCTTCCCCCAAATCAACTTCCTCATCACACTCTACCTCTTCACCCTCGGGCTCACTTTCTTGCTCATACACCAAGTTACCAACTATAACCATAGTTCTTTTTGTAGGACAATCTTTAGCAATATATCTATACCCTTTACACTTATAGCATTGAGTAGAAGTAGAAGTAGGATTATTCAAGCGAGTTTTAGAAGTACCTTCCAAGTGTGGTGTAGTCTTCTCATATGGCTTCTTCACTTCTTTGCTAGCACTTGCACTTGGAAAGTTTGCATTTGGAGTCTTCCACTCCTTTGGCTTGCTTGTGGTAATAGGAGTGTTGCTTTTGGACTTCTCACCCTTAAGCCAATTCTCGGCATCAGTTGCGGCTTCAAACATATCTTGAAGTGAGAGATAATGATGCAACCTCAATTGAGACGCTATACCATAGCTCAAGCCATTCTTGAAACGGATCATGGCTTCTTCTTCACCCTCGGTATCCATAGCCAATGCCATCCGGGTCTTCTCAAATTCATCAAAGTACTCATGCACCGTCTTGACACCTTGTTTTAGATCATATAGCTTCTTGAGTTGCTCTTGTCGATACCTTGGAGTTATATACTTGGTATTAATGAGCACTTTCAACTCATCCCAAGTCACATTCAAATGAAAATTCATCATTCTTCTTGACTTCTTCATGGACTCCCACCAAGTAGAAGCATAGGCCTCAAAGGTAGAAATAGCATAGGTACCCTTTCTCTCCTCGGTCATCTCGTTAGAGTCAAACACTCTTTCCATGAGTAGTACCCATTCCATGTATGCCTCCGGATCACAAGATCCCTTAAAGGATGGAAGATTGAGCTTGACAATATTGAGGTTGTTGTTGTTGTCACGTACCCCATAGTTAGGCTCCGGTTGGCCTCCATAATATTCATTATGAGCAACATATTCTCTCCTAGCATTCCTTCCATCAAATCTCATGGGTGGCCCTCGCTCGGCCTCTACCCCTATCCACATTTCGACCCCAATTCATTTGCCTCCTAGGTTGATAAGGAGCATCATACCCATAGGCTTCATCTCCATACTCGGCCTCCTCCCCTTCATGAACTTCATCAATTTTCTCAAGAGGTGGAACATTCCGTACGGGTCTTCGAAGTGGAGCATTTCCTTGGGGATTGCCCAAGTTGTGGGGATTGCCCACGGGTTGGGTGTTGCCCAACGCACACTCTTGAAGAGCTTCAACTTTCCTTTGTTCATACTTCTTGGTTAGCTCCACAAAGGGTCCGGGAGTCATAGGAGTGCTATGACTTGTGCCTTCTCCGGATTCAATTTGGACACTCGGGGTCCTCCTCTCAACGGTCTCAACTTGATTCCTCTCCACGGTCTCAAGTCTCAAAGATATGTCCTCCAACTTGGCCATAATGGTAGCCATGAAATCCTTCATAGGATTGTCTCCATCATTCGCCATTGTACCGACAAAATCAACAAACGTTAGTGGAAACACCTCACACACACCATCACGTGTATAGCACTCGTGTCACTCGTTTAGTGGTGGTGGATATTTCAGCGGACTTGAGTTCTAAAAGCTTCAAGTAGTTGAACAACAATCCTCAACTCAATCAACTATTCATAAGCCAATTGTACTCCGGGGTGAGTGGAGTTGATATGACTCAATGAACGCTAAGCACTTTGAAGTAAGGACTTGAGTCAAAGGATTCTACGATTCTTCTTTGAGTTCTACTCTCCAACGAAGGCACGAACTACCTAATAGCTCAAAGGACTAGTGCTAATTAAGCAGGAAAGATACTTAGATAAGCACTAGTTAGAGGTTAAGCAACAAAAAATTAGGAAAACTTAGGAAAAACTACCCTAAACAACAAGCTTCAGCAGCAGGAAGGGCGCCTGGAATGCAGGAGGGGCGCCCAGAGTTGTGCAGGAATTCAGGCGGGGCGCCTGGGGTCTTATGCAGTGTCCAAGCTAGGCGGGGTGCCTGGCTTAGGTGGGGCGCCTGGCCCTGGAGCAGTTTCAACTCGTTCCAAACTTGTTCCAATCCGATTTTCAATCCACAAATCCGATATTTTCAACTTATTTTCACAATCCAAGGATACCCAAAGTTATTTTTGATCTTCTCTAATTTACAACCAAACAATCAATCATATCAAGATTCAAAGCGAAGAAACTCAAGAACACAAAGGTTTTTCAAAGGGTTTCAAAATGGATTGTGATTCATCAAACTTGGTGTTACATATGTTCAAATTCCACAAAATTGGTTTCTAATCGTGTGTATTTCAATGAATAACAAACCCCGATAATCAAATCAATGATCCACAACCATCCAACCCATGAATCATCCAAGAATTATCAAGAACAAGGGTTTTAAGAAGGGTTTATCAATTTTGGAGTTTTCAAATTCCAAATTTCTCAATTCCAATCCAAACCTCGTGTTTTTGGTTCCCAAACAACGGGTTTTCAACAAGAATCAATAATCTATAACACCCATATCATGAATCAATCACACCCAAAAGATACACCAAATTTTTGGATTTTCAATTTTTCTATTTTTTTTTTTTGTATTTTTCTTCTTTCAATAACTTCAACAACTAGAAAACTAAAAGAAAAGATACTAGGCACGAAGAACCAGGGGTCGGGGGTTTGTAAAAACAAAACCCGAGCCTTGCTCTAATACAAAACTGATGCAGGGAAAATGCGGAAAAAGATAAAACAAGATAAGTGAAAAATAAGCTATACTTGGGTTGTTACAGTGTTTCCCAAGCTTACACAATGACCCAAATACCCTTACTAATAAGGTTCATCAAATAAGCCACGTAGGGCAAAACAGTAAAAGAAACATAAGTTCAGCAGCTGGGAGGGGCGCCTGGACTATGCTGAATATGGGAGGGGCGCCTGGAGTCAGGTGGGGCGCCTGGGGTGGGCGCCTAGGCAGGCGAGCGCCTGGGCAGGCGCCTAGGCAGGCGAGCGCCTGTGCATATTTGTGCTCTTATGCAGTGAGGTCTCTAGGCGGGGCGCCTGGATGTGCTGGGCGTCCCTCCTCCTCATTAGGCGTGAGGCCTAGAGCTGAAACCATCCGAAACACTTCCAAAGCTCTTGACTTCAAGTCCTTTGCATCTTCCAAGCTTCGCACATGTTGGAAAGTTTCTTGGCTCGATTTGTCCCACATCAACACTTTTCTTGCACTAGTCCCACCATTGCTTGTGATTGTAGGACTTCTTGTTTGCACTCTTTCAACCATAGGATGAGGTTCTTGCTCCTTTCCCCTTTGCATAGGCCTAGAAGGTATACTAGGAGGTGACTTGATCTTAGCCCCAAGAGGCTCAAATTCATAAGCCCTTTGGCCCTTGCTCACATAATACCTATCACACTCACTACCATATCGCACCTTCTTGCCTTGCAACCATAGTTCACCTAGCCACACATCACAATCTTGCATGGGATACACATCACACCACATATAACCCCAATAACTCCTATGAGATATGTACACCCGAGCTTGCTTGGAAACCCACACTCCGTGGTACTCATAAGGATGCTCTAGGGCATAGCAAGGTATCCTTAGCTCATTAACCACCGAGGTACTAATGCAATTGGCATCGGTGTTACCAATCTTAAGCAAGTACCCTCCCTTACCTTCCACCTCAACAACGAACCTCCTTAGACCCAAGTTTCGTATAGGATCATCCAAATAAGAACTTGGAAGTTCAAGAAAAACATCACCCTCAACTTGAGTCTTCCTCATTCCTCCTCCCCTAGCAACACCGCTAGGATAACTTCCACTTCCCGTCACTCTTCCAACATTAGGAGTGTTGTTGGAAGTCGAGGAAGGAGTACTACTATGGAACCCATAATTTCCTCTCGCCTTGGTTCCATAGCCCATAGCACCACTCCTACCACTACTACTAGAGCAATGTACTCCAACAACGGTAAGAGCAACATTTCTCATTCCACCCTTCACATGGGAACTAGAAGATGCAAACCTCCCATTTCCCATGGAACAACCACCACCTCCTCCCATACTAATGGAAGGACCTCTACTACTCCCTTGCACACCACAAGCAACACCGAGAGAAGATGCATATGCACAATTTGTTTAACCAACCTCATCATCCATTCTCTCTATGTCACTATCATCATGTTCAAATTCATCACTGATGCAATGCAATCCAAGCCAAGACCCTTTACTAGAAGTCAAGCCAAAGCAATCCATGATGCTCACATTCACTTGGTAGGGAAGAGCTTGGACGTGGAAGATGCAAATGCAATGCAATCCAAGCCAAGACCCTTTACTAGAAGTCAAGCCAAAGCAATCCATGATGCTCACATTCACTTGGTAGGGAAGAGCTTGGACGTGGAAGATGGAAGCTCCGGAACAACCTTGAAGATCATTTATTGGAGCACCATGGATTGAGGACCACTTAGACCACATGGAGAGGCTCAAGAGACACAAATTGAGGCACTTCAAGAAGCTTCAGGAAGAGGCGGACCACCTACCAAATGAGGCGGACCGCCTCTAAATTGTTGACTCTCTGGATCTAGGTGAGGCGGACCGCCTACCTGCTAGAGGCGACCGCCTACTCACTGGTTGCTCTCAGGACTTTCATGAGGCGGACCCCCTAGTGGGGGTGGGCGGACCGCCTACCCCCTGTGCAAGCAGGACGAGTTACTTTTGTTTTTAGCATGTAATTCCTACTTTAGCCCTAAGTGGCCTTTAATGTTTTAACCCACTTTGGGGGTATTTAGGACCTTTCATTACAAGTTGTAGAAGACTATAAAAGTCTTCATTAGGTCTTGAATTCATTTAGCTTACTTTGAATACACAAAACATATGAAACTCTCTCTATTGAAAACCCTTGTTTTTGGCTTGATTTCAATTGGTGGATTCCGAGTTGAACTTCAAACCTCTCCGATCATTCTATTTGCAAGAACCTCGTGATTCTTGAGGATATTTGCATAGCGTAGGTGATTCTTTCCAATCGTTCGGGGTGTAACGGAACAAGTTCTTCGTTGCTAGTTGGACTTTCGTGTGAGTCTCGTCTCGTTTCTTCTCTTTTATCACTTTCGTAGTTTCGATTGCATCGGTTGGTATCAGAGCAAGGCTAGGGTTACGTTCTTACGAACCCTCGTCCTACTCTTCGTGTTTTTCATCTTTTTTCTTGTTTGTTTTCATGTTCTTGTTGTTGTTTATTTGAAAGAGAAGAAAAAAAATTCAAAAACAAAAAAATCACTAGATGTTCTTGGTTATGATGCTTTCTTTGATGAATGTTATTGGGGATTGTTTGTTATCACATTCCCGTTGATTGGGTACCCACAAAACTCGTTTTAAGGTTGAGAATCAAAAATTTGAAAATCAAAGCCCCAAAATGTTGAAAACCCTAGAAATTGTTCAAATTTTTCTTGATTTGGGATTTTGTTGGTTGAAAGTTGTTATAAACCATTGGGGTTTGCTTGTAATAGTTGAATATACATTGGGGTACCATTGGATTCGAAAAACACCTTGAAAACAGTGGGAAATCGGGTGCCAAAAACCAAGAACACGGAGTTGAAACTGTGCAGGAATTCACAGTAGGCGGAGTGCCTCAATTTGGAGGCGGAGCGCCTAAACCCTGACTGCTCTCTGGACTTTTCGAGGAGGACCGCCTCTCAGCCTAGGCAGACTGCCTACTCTTGGGAAGGTGTCCGGGTAGTTTGTTTCTTAAGTTTTCGTGTTTTCTTTGCTTCCGTTACTTCCGGTTAGTACTTTGCGAGTAATCCTCCTACTCAACTAGTACTAATTCATTGAGCGCTTAGGATATTCGTGCGTGTTGGTGGTTGATAAATTCCAAGAAGACTCGTAGAATTTCTTTGGCTCAAGTGCTCACTTAAAAGCCGAACGTCCATAGAGTCCCATTGAATCCACCCTTCCCGAAGAGCATTGGGAACTTGTTGAATTATTTGGTTGTTGAGGTGGTTGTTCAACTCCGAGGAAGACTTTTGGAATCAAGCTAGAGTGAACCTACCCCAAACTTGAGTGAACCCGAGAGGCAAACTAAAGTGCGGGAGCGAGTGAGGACTTTTACTCTAATCTCTTTGCTTGTTTTTGATTGTTGTAGGTACAATGTCCAATGAAGGAGATGATACCACGAAGAATGCCTTGGCTACTATCCTTGCCAAATTGGATAGTATGAGCCTAAGGATTGAGAACCTTGAGAAGGTGACTTCAAGTATCCAAACCGAGAAAGAGACCCCGAGTGTCCAAGTTGAGAAAGGGACCTCGAGTGTCCAAGTTGAAGCCGGTGAAGGTACATCTAGTTCCACCTTTACCCCGGAACAAGTTGTTGAGTTACTTAGACAACAACGGGTAAAGGAAGATCGCGAAAGAAATGAACAAGTGTTGGGCAATACCCAACGAGTGAGCATTCCTCACATAATGGGCAATCCCCAAAGAAATGTTCCACTTCCCGGACCTATTTGAAATGTTCAACCTCTTGAGCAAGTTGATCAAGCTCAAGAAGGGGAGGAGGAAGAGTATGGTGGTAGTGAATATGGGGCTCCTAATCCGAATGGGAGAGCCATGAATTGGGGTCGTAATGTGGATAGAGGTAGGGGCCGAGGTCGAGGGCCACCCATAGGGTATGTTGGAGGGAATGCTAGGAGGGATTATGGTGGTTATGGAGATAACTTTGGAGGCCAACCGGAGCCGTACCAAGGGGGTCGAGAAAATAACAACCTTAATAGTGTGAAGCTCACTATTCCTTCTTTCAAAGGGAGTAGTGACCCGGTGGAGTACATTGATTGGAAGTTGTCCATGGAGCGAATATTTGACACCAATGATATGACCGAGGAGAAAAAGGCCAAGTATGCAATATCTTCTTTTAAGTCCTTTGCTTCTACTTGGTGGGAGTCGGTCAAGAGGAGTAGAAGGAGAAATGCCATGGCCATCAATTTTACTTGGGGAGAATTGCTTCGAGTGATGGATGAGAAGTATTTGACCGAGCAATACCGTCATGCCCAATACAAACGCCTCTATGAGTTGAAGCAAGGGTACAAAACGGTTGGGGAATACTTCAATGAGTTTGAGCAAATTCGGATGACCCTAGACTTGGATGGAGAAGACAATGGGCCGGCCGAGATCCGTTTTAGGAATGGTTTGAATCGAGACATAGCCTCTCAATTGAAGTTCCACAAGTATGACAACCACTATGACCTCTATGATGATGCGGTTGAAGCCAAAAAATGGATCAAAGAGGAGAAGTTCACTCGCTACAAGAGTAGCACTACTACTCCCATGAGTAAGCCAAAGGAGTGGAAGACTCCTACACCAAATGCAAGGTTTCCAAACACAAGTGGTACAATTGCTAGCAAAGACGTGAAGAAGCCTTATGAGAAGTCCACACCACATGTGGGAGGTAACTCTAAAACTCATTTGAGCAATCCTACTTCTACTTCTACTCAATCCTATAAATGTAAGGGTTATGGACATATTTCCAAAGATTGCCCTACCCGGAAAACTATGGTCGTGGTGGGTGAATTGGTGTATGAACAAGATAGTGAGCCCGAGGATGAGGGAGTAGAGGGTGATGAGGAGGTTGATATGGGGGAGGATGCAATTGAGGATGATGATCCTCATGCCTTCCTTGTTGTGAGGAGGAGTTTGGGTGCCATGTTTGGGGAGGATAGTGAGACTTTGCAAAGGGAAAATCTCTTCCATGCTAGATGCCGAGCCATGGGTCTTGTTTGTTCCATGATTATTGACTCGGGAAGTTGTGCCAATGTCATTAGCCAAACACTAGTTTCCCAATTGAAGATACCCACCTTGAAACACCCAAATCCTTATCGTTTGCAATGGCTTAGCGAGTGTGGTGAATTGAGGGTGGTAAAGCAAGTCATGATTAAGTTCAAGATAGGAAACTATGTGGATGAACACATGTTTGATGTGGTGCCTATGCAAGCATGCCATCTTCTATTTGGAAGGCCATGTCAATTTGATAGACATGTGGTTCATGATGGCCGTGCCAACACCTACACGGTGAAGCATGAAGGGAAAAAGTTTGTGCTCAAACCCTTGTCGCCCAAGCAAGTAAGTGATGATTACAAGCGCATGAGGGAATTGAGGGAAGCAGCAAAGGCTAAGTCAGTTGTTGAGACTAGCCCTTTGGCCGAGAGCTTGGTGGTAACTCCACCATCTTCTACCGGTGGCATTTGTGCCATGATGCAACTGGGTGAACTTTTGAGAGGAAATGATGGCAAAAAACTACTCATTTGCCTAGTATACAAAGGTATGATTCTTACTTCCGAATTTGATTATTCTTCTAACCCTTTGCCTAGTGCTTTTGAAAATGTTTTGAAGGATTATGGGGACATGTTCCCGGATGAGATGCCCGATGGATTATCTCCCTTGAGGGGTATTGAACATCAAATTGACTTTGTCCCGGGATCTCAAATCCCAAACAAGCCGGCATATAGAAGCAATCCCGAGGACACAAGGGAGTTGCAAAAGCAAGTAGATGAATTGCTTACCAAGGGCTTGGTGAGGGAAAGCTTGAGTCCTTGTGCCGTACCCGTGATCCTTGTTCCAAAGAAGGATGGCACTTGGAGGATGTGTGTGGATTGTCGTGCGGTCAACAAGATCACGGTAAAGTATCGACATCCCATACCTCGTTTAGATGACATGTTAGATGAGCTTAGTGGTTCTAGCATCTTTTCAAAGATAGACCTTAGGTCCGGTTACCATCAAATCCGGATGAAACCCGGGGATGAATGGAAAACCACATTCAAGACCAAGTTTTGTCTATATGAATGGTTGGTGATGCCCTTTGGCCTCTCCAACGCACCTAGCACTTTCATGAGGCTAATGAACCATGTGCTAAAGCCATTCATCAACAAGTTTGTGGTCGTCTAATTTGATGATATATTGATATATAGCAAATCAATAGACGACCATGTTGATCACTTAAGGCAAGTGCTTGAAGTGTTGAGAGCCGAAAAGCTCTATGCTAATTTTAAGAAGTGTGCTTTTGGTGTTGAAAAGGTAGTCTTTCTTGGGTTTGTTGTGAGTGCCCAAGGAGTGGAGGTAGATGAGTCTAAGGTAGAGGCCATTCGTGATTTGCCTACTCCTATTACCGTGACTCAAGTGAGGAGCTTTCATGGTCTTGCTAGTTTTTATAGGCGATTTGTGAAAGACTTTAGCTCCATTGCCGCTCCACTCATCGAATATGTGAAGAAGGACAAGCCTTTTGTGTGGGGAGAGCCTCAAGAGAAGGCCTTCCAAGAATTGAAAAGTAGGTTGAGTACCGCCCCTCTATTGCAATTGCCCGACTTCGAAAAGGCATTTGAGGTTGAATGTGATGCCTCGGGGGTGGGAATTGGTGGTGTCTTAATGCAAGATGGAAAACCCATAGCCTACTTTAGTGAGAAATTGAAGGGTGCCTCCTTTAACTACTCTACGTATGACAAGGAGATGTATGCCCTAGTGAGAGCTCTTGCTCATTGGCAACATTATCTTTGGCCTAGGGAATTTGTGATAAAGAGTTATCATGAGTCACTCAAACATCTTAGGGGCCAAGAGAAATTGAACAAGCGTCATGCCAAGTGGGTAGAGTTCATTGAGTCTTTTCCCTATGTCATTCAATATAAGAAAGGGAAAGACAATGTTGTGGCGGATGCACTTTCTAGGAAGTTTGCTCTAGCCACCACTCTTGCCTCCAAGCTCATGGGTTTTGAGAGCATTAAGTTGATGTATGCTCAAGACCCTAAGCTAAAGAGCATTCATGAAGCTCTTGAGAAGGGAGAAAGATTTGAGAAGTACCAATGGGTTGATGGCTATATCTTTAAAAATGGTAGAGTTTGTGTTCCGAGTCCTCTTGGAGAGATGTGCTAGCGCAAGAAGCACATTGTGGGGGCTTGATGGGTCACTTTGGGGTGGATAAGACTATGGCCATACTTAAAGAGCAATTCCATTGGCAAAAAATGCGGCCTCTTGTGGAAAGATTTTGCAATGCTTGTTTAGATTGTAAGAAGGCCAAGTCTAGATCCAATTCCCATGGCTTGTACACTCCTTTGCCCGTACCTACTAGTCCGTGGGTTGATATCTCTATGAATTTTGTTATGGCTTTACCCCGGACTAGAGGAGGACACGATAGCATTTATGTTGTCGTTGATAGGTTCTCCAAAATGGCTCACTTCATTCCGTGCAAAAAGACTAATGATGCACAACATGTAGCTTCTTTGTTTATTGATAATGTATTAAAGTTGCATGGGGTGCCTCGCACCATTGTTAGCGATAGGGACTCCAAGTTCCTTAGCCATTTTTGGAAGTGTTTGTGGGGTGCTCTTGGCACCAAATTGCTATTCTCTACGTCCCACCACCCTCAAACCGATGGGCAAACTGAGGTGGTGAACCGAACCTTGGGAGCTCTACTTAGAGCCATGACCAAAGGTAAGGCCGGGACTTGGATTGATAAGCTACCACTCATGGAGTTTGCATATAATCGCACGTTGCATCGTATGATTGGCATGACTCCGTTTGAGTGTGTTTATGGTTTTAACCCTTCGATTCCTCTTGATCTTACCCCTTTGCCAAGAGATGTGGTTGTTGATTTTGAAGGTAAAGCTCGGGCCAAAGCATTGCTTGAACTTCATGCCAAGGTGAAGAAAACTTTGGAGGAGGCCTATGAGAAGATAGCAACCAAGAAGAACAAAGGAAGGAAGAAGGTGGATTTCAAAAAGGAAGATTGGGTGTGGGTACACTTCCACAAGGAACGATTTCCAAACCATAGGAAGGGGAAGTTGGCACCAAGCGGAGATGGACCCTTCCAAGTGTTGTCCAAGATCAACAATAATGCATATGTGATAGACTTACCGGGTGAGTATAATGTGTCGAATACTTTCAATGTTAGTGACTTGACTTCTTTTGATGTAGGTGATGATGACTTGGAGGATGACGCCTTAATTTCGAGGATGAAATCTTCTCAAGAAGGGGAGGATGATGCAATGCAATCCAAGCCAAAACCCTTTACTAGAAGTCAAGCCAAAGCAATCCATGATGCTCACATTCACTTGGCAGGGAAGAGCTTGGACGTGGAAGAGGGAAGCTCCGGAACAACCTTGAAGATCATGCATTGGAGCACCATGGATGGAGGACCACTTAGACCACATGGAGAGGCTCAAGAGACACAAATTGAGGCACTTCAAGAAGCTTCAGGAAGAGGCGGACCGCCTACCAAATGAGGCGGACCGCCTATAAATTGTTGACTCTCTGGATCTATGTGAGGCGGACCGCCTACCTGCTAGAGGCGGCCGCCTACTCACTGGGTTCTCTCAGGACTTTCATGAGGCGGACCGCCTAGTGGGGGTGGGCGGACCGCCTACCCCCTGTGCAAGCAAGACGAGTTTCTTTTGTTTTTAGCATGTAATTCCTACTTTAGTCCTAACTGGCCTTTAATGTTTTAACCCACTTTGGGGGTATTTAGGACCTTTCATTACAAGTTGTAGAAGACTATAAAAGTCTTCATTAGGTCTTGAATTCATTTAGCTTACTTTGAATACACAAAACATATGAAATTCTCTCTATTGAAAACCCTTGTTTTTGGCTTGATTTTAATTGGTGGATTCCGAGTTGAACTTCAAACCTCTTCGATCATTCTATTTGCAAGAACCTCGTGATTCTTGAGGATAGTTGCATAGCGTAGGTGATTCTTTCCAATCGTTCGGGGTGTAACGGAACAAGTTCTTCGTTGCTACTTGGACTTTCGTGTGAGTCTCGTCTCGTTTCTTATCTTTTATCGCTTTCGTAATTTCGATTGCATCAATCACAAGAAGAGTAAGTAGGATCATCATACCTTGAAGCGTCACTATCTTCTAATTCTTGACCTGGAGCATGGGCTTCTTCACATTCATCTTCGCAAGCCCCATAGTCTTCTTCATCTTTATAATCAACATAGTGACCCGCTTCTTCATCATATGAGCCTTGGTTCCCCAAATCGTCATAGCAATACCCATCATCACCATCATAGGAACCATAGTCTCCATCACCTACGCATGAGTCATACCCTCCACAATCGTCATCCGAAGCCATAGTTGTAACCCAAGAGTATAGGACCTCACAAATTCACTCCCTCACGTGTATCACTCAAAAGATGTCACTCAATTTTCTTTCCACTCGTGTATACACTCAAGGTCGTTGGCTTTTGTGACCACACTCTATTTCTCACCACTCAAGCCTTTTTCCACTCAAAACCTTCTTGTCTCTTAGTAATCACAATGGCAAGATCAATCAACTAATGCACCCAAGTAATGGTTCGGAATGGAGTTTAAGCTACTCCATGTACGGAAACTATTTTAATGCGCACTTGAAGCAAGCAAATTCTATGACTTTAAGTAAAGACTTCAAGACACACAATCACCCTAAAAGATCAAAGATTAGTGTTAATAAAGTAGGACTAATACCCTAGAAACACTAACCAAGAAGTTAGGAAGCAAACGGAACACAAAAACACAGGAAACGAAGCCAACCGAAGACCCACCAAGTGGGCGGTCCGCCTAGTCACAGGGGCGGTCCGCCTACTAATGTTCAGAGAGTTTACTAGGTGCCCCGCCTACTTTTTGGGCGCCCCGCCTACCGGGGTTTTCAGCACAGTCCGAAAACGTGTTTTTTGATCTTTTGACACCCAAATTCTGATGTTTTCAGGGTGTTTTTCCAATCCGAAGGTACCCAATGGTATTTTCAACTACCACAATCAATCCCCAATGATTTATAACAACCCCCAATCCATAACGAATCCAAATCAAGAAATTTCAATCAAATTCAAGGGTTTTCAATTTTTGGGATTTTTTATTTTTTTCAACTTTTGATTCTCAACACCAAATCATGTAACAAGGATACCAAATCAACGGGTAATCATCATAGATCAATCCCCGATATCAAACACCAAAGGAATCATCAAATCCAATCCACAATAAGAAGTTTTTTGTATTTTTTCACTTTTTCAATTTTTTTTATTTTTCTTCTTTTCTTCAAGAACAATAACAACAATAACAATAAACTAAACCAAAGATAGGATGAACAAGGAACGTGGATTCGTAAGAACGAAACCCGAGCCTTGCTCTGATACCAAGATGATACGGGTCAAATCACGGAAGCAAATAACTAGTAATGGAAGCAATAAAGTAAACACGATAGAAGGAAAATAGGGATGGGGGAGAATAGAAATAGAAGAAAGAACGAATCAAACTAAACAATTAGACTACTTCAAAAGGGAGAAAGAGACTTGAACCATTAAACGGGGTCGCACTAGCGGTGATCCACTATGGATTCAACGTAAGAGATACATGAAGCTCAAGCTTCAACAAGAATGGTCAAGCCTATTCTATCTTCTCAATTCTATCTTCAAAACTAGCTAATGAAATAAAATGTTTAAGTGTGGTATTTATAGGTTCACCACACTCCTAATGTAATGTCTAAAAAGCCCTCATATAATATAAAAACATTACAAGCCTCGTAGGGCCAAAATAGGGATTACACGTCAAAATCCCGTCCAAAACAAGGCAAAACAGGCGCCCCAGACAGCAGAGTAGGCGCCCCACTCTGCAGAGTAGGCGCCCAGAGTAGGTGCCCCACCCTCCAAAGTAGGCGGTCCGCCCAAAAAGTAGTCAGTCTGCCCCTTTTATGGGCGGCCCAAAGTCTAGAGAGTGTGCAAGTCACTAGGCGGTCCGCCTAGTCCAATGGGCAGTCCGCCCCCTTCCTGGGAGGCTTGGAAACGGCTCAAAATGGACTCTAAGTGTTCCTCCTTGGTCCGTAGCCGGTCCTCCCTCGTTGACGCTCAAGTCCATGACTCCAAATCACTCTCGAACCCTCCTCCGGTGCCCTTGTCTTGAATCCTTTGTGCTCTCACGCTTGGCTCTTGATGGTTGGCGCTTTGGCTCGAATTTGCCCTGCATCACTAATGTTTGACTAACAATGTTAGCACAGCTTCCGGAGTCAATGATCATCGAACAGACCATACCCATGACCCGGCATCTAGCATGGAAAAGATTCTCACGTTGCACATTCTCATTGTCTTCGGCTAACATCACACTCAAGCTTCTCCTCACAACAAGAAATGCTCGAGGGTCATCATCCTCGATTGCATCTTCTCATTCGGAAATTAATTCCCCTTCATCACTATTCTCCTCTTCGGCTTCACTATCCTGCTCTTGGGGTCTTCCATCGATAAGAGTTATGGCCTTCCGAGTAGGACAATCTCTAGCAAAATGACCATATCCTCCACACTTGTGGCATTGGTTAGAAGAAGATGATGGTTTATTCAACTGAGTCTTAGAGTTACCTCCTACATTTGGCGTCGGCTTCTCATAAGTCTTCTTCACTTCGGGTTTTGCACCGGTGCCACTAGTCTTCGGGCTCTTCCACTCCTTCGGTTTAGTTACCGGGGTAGTAGTTGTACTCCGGTAACGATTGGACTTATCCTCCTTAAGCCATTTCTCAGCTTCAACTGCAGCTTCATATCCTCCATATGGACATTGGTACTTGTGAAACCTCAATTGGAAGGCTATATCTCGACTCAACCCATTTTTGAATAAAATAGCAGCTTGCTCTTCATCCTCCTCTTCCATATTCAAGGCCATTTGAATTTGTAAGAACTCATGGTAGTATTGATCCACTGTTTGTGAACCTTGCTTCAACTCGTACAGCCATTTGAGTTGATCATGTCGGTACGAAGCTTTGACATATTTCTCTCTCATTACCCGCTTCAATTTTTCCCAGGTAACATTTACGGGCAAGGCTGATCTTCTCCTCGATCTCTTCACCATTTCCCACCACACAGATGCATAAGATTCAAACAATGATATAGCATAAGTGGCTTTCTTCAGCTCAGTCATCTCATTGGTGTCAAAAATTCGATCCATTGTCACCGCCCACTCGATGTACTTGGAAGTATCACTACACCCTTTGAATGTGGGCATATTGATCTTCACACTGTTGAGGTTGAAGTGATCTCGACCTCCTTGGTGAGGCTCCGGTTGAGCTCCCAAGTTTTCACCAAAAGCACCATATTCTCTCCTCGGATTCCCTCCTTCGTAACCGAAGTGTGGCCCTCGACCTCGGCCTCTTCCTCTGTTTGCATTTCGACCTCCCATCATCGGTCTCCTATTCTGATAGGGAAAGTCATACCCATAGTCATCATTTCCTTCGTCGGCTCCTTCTCCAACTTGGGCTTCATCAGCTTGTGCGAATGGTGGAACATTTTGAACGGGTTTGGGAAGTGGAATATATCTTTGGGGAATGCCCAAAGGGTGGGGAATGCCCACTTGTTGGGGAATGCCCAACTCATGCTCTTGTGGAGTGACATCGGTTCTCAGCTCATATTTCATCACTACCTCCTTAAAAGGGGCAGGAGTTAGAGTAGAACATCGGCTTGTTCCTTCTCCGGACTCAATTTGGACGCTCGGGGTCCTTCTTTCAACATTCTCAAGTCTCAAGGATATTTCTTCCAACTTGGACATGATAATATCCAAGGTCGCCTTCGGGGGATCATCTCCTTCGCTAGCCATTATACCTGCAAAACAACAAACGTTATCGAAAATAACCTCACACACTCCCTCACCTTTTGGTGGCACTCACTAGCGCTCGATTTGGGGGTAAGTGTCCTCGGTCACTCAAAGACTTGTTAGCAGTGGCTCGTCTGATTGATCAATGTCCTCTAAGATCCTTCAAGTTCGACAATAGTCACTGTCTCTTCGGGAAGAGTGAAGTGATGTTCGATTCGATGGAACGGACGCTTTTTAACTGAGCACGGGGAGTCAAAAGAAATTTTCTATGAAATTTGGACTTTGGTCACCCCTCGCACGATTTCCTAAAAGCTCAGATGCGATAGTACAACCTCGAGTAGAAGAGTTTACTCTAGAGATCCACTATCGTGAATTTTCGATCACAAAGAAAAGTGAGAACCTAAGACAATCTACCCTTCGATACCTCTTCAGAATCTTTTTCGAACACACCAACTCTTGTCCGTACAAGAGTGGTCCCTCCTTGGTACGGATAGGGTTTTACCTTATCCGCTTTCCCTTTTCAAGCCGACACGATTTCACCTGGGGTTTTGAATTTAAAACTTTACCCCTTCTTCTTCAATAGAACAGTGAATCTTTTTCTCCGGTGTACGGACAAATTTTCACTTCATTCACTGCCCAAGAATTTAACAAGCTTCAGCTCCGGTAATAACAACAATCAGAGGAATTCAGTTCAAAGTTCGTTGAGCTATGATTCAGCTCCTCGTGTTCGTACACTGTTACAAACGTAACAATTTTCCGGCATATGGACACGACTCGAATCTTAGAACTTCGAAATTTAAAGCACCAAACAACCACAAAATACTCAAGAACCACCAGTCTTCATCGGAAACAACCAAGACACGCTGGGGTTCTAAAACAATCACCACTAAGCTCAAAACAGTCAAAAAATTTGTTGAGAAACCCTAGTGGTCGATGGTGTACGACAGGTACTCAAATCAGTCCTCGGACAGTAGTGAACAAGAATCAATGGTTGTTTAATCCAAACAACCAACAAATCGACCCAAATTTTGAATTTTCTTTTTCTACCTTTTTTTTTTGTTTTAAGAGCAATACTAATAACAAACACCAACAGTAACAAGAACAATACAAGAACACGAAACGGAAAACAAAGATACAAACGCACGAAATTTAAAGATAACTTTGAACAGGATTTGGGGCTATAGAAGCAAGCCCAAACCGTGCTCTGATACCAAGACGGTGCAAGCCAAATTCGATGACAAGCCTAGCAACCGAATCAACAGCGGAAAACTAGATAACGACAAGAAATATAAGATAGAAGCAAGACAAGACTTGCTTTGATTCAAAAGAACAGTGAGGAACTTGTCTCAAAGCTCGATCGAATGAAGGCCAAGAATCACCAATACTATGCAACAATCCTCAAAAGAACATTGCCTCTTGCAAACTGAATGATCAAAGAGGAAATGTTCAATCGGAGTCACCGAAAGCCACAAGTCCAAAAAGCCCACACTGGGGTTTTGCTCACATCGGAGACAAGGAAATGCTCTCGGCAATTTCATTCATTCATCAATATCCAAAAACTACATACTTACAATGAAATGGAAGAAGGTTTATATAGGAAATACTAAGGGTAAACTCGTAAAATGGTCACAGGTGACCAATATAAACAAGCCACGCAGGGCTGAACTAAAGTGTGTTCGGCAGCCTTGACTTCGGTACTCAGTTGCTTGCTCGATCACACTTGGGTGAGTGTTCGGCAGCCTTGACTTCTGATAAGACCCAAACCGAGCAACCATCCAAAAACACCATCCAAGGGCAAGGAAGAGCTTATGCAATGGAACGCCATGGAACGAGGGGCCTTAGAGACACATTTCGAGGCGTTTCAAGTGCTCAGGGAAGCAGGCGGACCGCCCACTAGACTAGGAGGACCGCCCACTTTGTGTCTAGCCTCAGGACTTTGGTCCGCCCACTGCAGAGGCGGAGGGCCTACTTGGGGCGCCTGCTGGAGACTAGACGGGGCGCCTACTACACTAGGCGGGGAGCCTAGTTGCTGAACAAGTTGCGGGATTGCTAGTTTTTATCCTATGTAATTCCTATTATGCCCCTACGTGGCTTATGACTTTAGAATCTACTTAAGGGTACTTTAGGCCTTTCATTATGTCTTAAATGAGGCCTATAAATACTCCATAGCTTAGCATTTTTCCTTAGTTAGCTTTGATGATGAATGATTGATGAACAATGTTCAAGAGTGGATTCTCTTTGAATGAAAACCCTTTCAGTTGGTTTGAGTTTACTAGTGGATTCTAGTTGAACCCCAAACCCCCCCCCCCCCCGATCATTCTACTTGCGAGTTCTTTGTTAACTCGAGGGTAGTTGCATAGTGAAGGTCCTCCTTGATACCGATACGAGGGTATTATGGAACGAGTTCTCCATAGTTACTTCGTAGGGA
Source organism: Petunia x hybrida (assembly GCA_037355625.1). NCBI lineage: Eukaryota > Viridiplantae > Streptophyta > Magnoliopsida > Solanales > Solanaceae > Petunia > Petunia x hybrida. The sequence goes on from JBBBVM010000534.1 coordinate 373,924, forward strand.
GTTCGAGTAGTGTCTCGCTCTCTTATCTTTATTTCCGCGTTTAGTTTTGGTTCTTATCAGCTTGGTATCAGAGCAAGGCTCGGGTTTTGTTTCTACAAACCCCCGACCCTTGATTTTTCGTGCCTTAGGTCGATTATATCTTTAGTTTCCTTGTTCTTGTTATTGGAAAGGAAGAAAATCACAAAAAAATTGAAAAATTGAAAATACCAAAAATTTGTTCTATCTTGTGTTTTGGATAGATTCTTGTTGTGATTGATATTGGGGTTTGTTCCTTATTGGAAACCCGTTATTTTGGTACCCAACACACATGATTTGGAGTTGTATTCCATGATTTGAGATTTGAAACCCTTTGAAAAATTTGAAACCCTAGCTATGAACATGATGAACATGGTAGATTGTTGGATTTTGATTGGGGTATGATAAAAGTGATTGGGGTTTGATCTCTGTGGTTGAAACAACATTTGGATACCTTCGGATTGCTAAAACATCGTGTGATTTGTTGGATTTTTGGGTGCAAAAGCCAAGAAAAATGAAGTTGAACTGTGCTGGAAATTGCAGTAGGCGGGGCGCCTAGTAGAGGAGGCGGACCGCCCGTTTTTTGTCTGCTCTCTGGAATTTGGAGTAGGCGGACCGCCCACTTGCAGAGGCGGACCGCCCACTCTCCACTGCAGGGCACCAGGCGGACCACCTACTAAAAACAGGTGGGGCGCCTACTTCCTGGAAGTTGGGAATTGGGTAGATTCTTCTAGGATTTCTTGTTTTGTTGATTGCATTGCTTCCAATTAGTGCTATTAGAGTAAAATCCTACTCGATTAGTACTAATTACTTTGAGCTATTAGGATCATCGTGCCTAGAAAGGAGACTAGAATTCAAAGAAGATCCGTAGTATCATTTGATTCAAGTCCTCACTTAAAGTGCTTAGCGTTCCAATCGAGTCCCATTAACTCCACTCACCCCGGAGTGCATTGGACTTGAGAAGTTGAGTGATTGAGTTGTGGTTCGTTGATCAACTACTTGAAGCTTTTAGACTCAAACTTGTGTGAAATATCCACCTCCATTAAACGCGAGTAAGCCGAGTGAAACACTTATGAGGGAGTGGGTGAGGTGTTTTACTAACGTTTGTTGCTTTTTGTAGGTACAATGGCAAATGATGGGGATGATCCCATGAAGAACTTCATGGCCACCATTATGGCTAAGTTGGAGGACATATCATTGAGACTTGAAACCGTCGAGAGGAATCAAGTTGAGACCAGTGAGAGGAGGACCCCGAGTGTCCAAATTTAATCTGGAGAGGACATAAGTCATAGCACTCCTATGACCCCCGGACACTTTGTTGAGCTAACCAAGAAGTATGAACAAAGCAAAGTTGAAGCTCTACAAGAGCGTGGGTTGGGCAATCCCCAACAAGAGGGCAATCCCCTCAACTTGGGCAATCCCCAAGGAAATGCACAACTTCGAAGACCCGTTAGGTTTGTCCCACCTCTTGAGCAAGTTGTTGAGGCTCAAGAAGAGGAGGAAGCCGAGTATGGTGATGAAGCCTATGGGTATGATGCTCATTATCAACCTAGGAGGCAAATGAATTGGGGATGAAATGTGGATAGGGGTAGAGGCCGAGGTCGAGGGCCACCCATGGGTTATGGAGGAAGGAATGCTAGGAGGGACTATGTTGCTTATGATGATCATTATGGAGGCCAACCGGAGCCTAACCATGGGTTACGTGACAACAACAACCTCAATAGTGTCAAGCTCAACCTTCCATCCTTTAAAGGAACTTGCGATCCGGAGGCATACATGGAATTATGGGTGTCAAACGGGTATACGGGTCCGGGTTCGGGTTGTAAAATTGTAACCCCACAGGTTCCGGGTACGGGTCGGGTACGGGTTTAAATTACGGGTTTTTAACGGATACGGGTTTCGGCTAGAAAAAAAAAAACCCGTGCGGGTTCGGGTCTTAGCGGGTAGGGGTACGGGTCGGGTTTTAGCGGGTAGGGGTACGGGTCGGGTCTTAACAAATCGGGTTTGGCTACGGATTATAATTTTATTTTTTAATAATATTATTTTAAATACTTAAAACAAATTAAAAAAAGATCAATAGGAAAAACTCAAAGAGTTACTTTATTTAAGATACTTGAACTATTAAAGTCTTAAATATTAAACTTCCAAATTTAAAAAGTGCAACATCAAAACTATAATGAAAATTCAAATTACAAATTTAAATATACCTAATTCTTTGTGTAATTTCTTCCATGTCATTTCCATCATGCTCCGGTGTAGGTGCCATTGATGGTGCTTGATCACTTAACAAAATTTCTTCAAGGTTATCATCTTGTTCTAGTGAGTCTTCAATTCCTTGATTTTTCGCTCCGATCTAATCTAGTCTCGTAAACAAACTAGAACGTCCAAAGCATTATTACCCAAAGAGTGGCGGGTATCACCTATCATTTGTCTTCCTTGGCTAAATGCACTTTCTGATGCAACTGTTGAAACTGGTACAACTAAAACATCTCGGGCCATTGCTGCAAGAATCGGATATCTGATACAGCTTCCATATAATCTGGTTTATTTTTATAAGTCCAAAGTAATTTTCTAATAAATACGATCCCATAATTACTTTGTCCGACTCCAAGTAGCTTATTTTCTGAGGTATATATCGAAATTAATAGTTGAAGTTCTATACCATATTAGAGTAATATATATTCAAACTTCAAAGTGTTGATTTATTATGGAATATAAAGTATTTTTTTAATTAAATAAATAATTTGTTTCTCTTGAACATATTTTACTACTAACAATATGGACACAAAACAAATTAAACCATGAGTGGAAAACTTGTGTATACATTTCTCTCCACGTACAAGTTTTATTACTCAGTTTATTTTAACGGGTATGGGTACGGGTATATCCATTAATACCCCATAATTTTGACGGGTCTTAACGGATACGGGTATTTGTTAAGAAAAAAAAAACCCGTTCGGGTAGGGGTATTTTAGCGGGTCTACGGGTTCGGGTCCGGGTTTTTGCGGGTCCGGGTGGGTTCGGGTTTTAATGAGTCCGGGTCCGGGTTTTGACGGGTAGACCCCTACCCGTTTGACACCCATACATGGAATGGGTACTACAAATGGAGAGGGTGTTTGATACCAATCAGATGACCGAGGAGAGAAAGGGGACCTATGCTATTTCTACCTTTGAGGCCTATGCTTCTACTTGGTGGGAGTCTATGAAGAGGTCTAGGAGAAGGATGAATTTGCATTTGAATGTGACTTGGGATGATTTGAAAGGGCTTATGAATACCAAGTACATAACTCCAAGGTATCGGCAAGAGCAACTCAAAAAGCTCTATGATCTAAAGCAAGGTGTCAAAACGGTGCATGAGTACCATGATGAATTCGAGAAGATCCGGATGGCATTGGATATGGACACCGAGTGTGTAGAACAAGCAATGATCCGCTTCAAGAATGGTTTGAGCTATGGTATAGCTTCTCAATTGAGATTGCATATTTATCTTTCACTTCAAGACCTACTTGAAGCCGCCATTGAAGCCGAGAGTTGGCTTAAAGGAGAAAGGTCCAAAAACAACACTCCTACTACTACAAGCAAGCCAAAAGAGTGGAAGACTCCAAGTGCAAACTTTCCAAGTGCAAGTGCTAGCAAAGAAGTGAAGAAGCCTTATGAGAAGACTACACCACACTTGGAAGGTACTTCTAAAACTCGCTTGAGTAATCCTATTTCTACTTCTACTCAATGTTATAACTGCAAGGTCTTTGGGCATATTGCTAAGGAATGCTCTGCAAAAAGAACCATGGTTGTGGTTGGTAATTTGGTGTATGAGCAAGAAAGTGAGTCCGAAAATGAGGGAGTAGAGGAGGATGAGGAAGTTGATTGTGAGGAGGCCGTAGAAGAGGATGATAGTCCTCAAATATTCTTGGTGGTTAGGAGAAGCTTGAGTACCATTGTTATGGGAGAGGAGGAGGAAAATGATCAAAGGGAAAACCTCTTTCATGCTAGGTGCCGAGTGATGGGCCAAGTATGTTCAATGGTTGTTGATTCGGGGAGTTGTACCAACATAGTGAGCCAAACCTTGATTTCCCAATTGAAGTTACCTACTCTAAAGCATCCAAAACCATATCGATTACAATGGCTTAGCGAGTGTGGTGAACTTAAAGTGTGAAACAAGCGTTGATTGAGTTTAGCATTGGGAGCTATAAGGATAAGATCATGTTTGATGTGGTCCCGATGCAAGCATGCCATTTATTGTTTGGGAGACCATGGCAACTTGATAGGTGTGTAGTGCATGATGGCCGGGCCAACTCCTACACGGTCAAGCAAGATGGGAGGAAGTATGTGCTTAGACCTTTGACTCCAAGGCAAGTGAGGGAAGACTACAAACGAATGAAGGAGTTGAGGGAAGCGGCTAAAGCAAAGTCACCCATTGTACTTGAGCCCGAGGCAAACAATCTTATTGTTTTACCATTGCATGATGAAAATGAGAGTCACTCCACTTCAAATGAGAGAGAAAAGATAGAGAGAAGTGAAGGAGTGACCGGTGACAATCCAAGAGAGGAAAAAGGAGAGGATTTGAGGAGTGATGTGAGGGGATTGTCACCACAAACTACACTTGACCATGAGGTAAAATTAAGAGAGATGAGAGGTGAGGAAGGAAAAATTGAGAGTGAGAGCACCCATTGTTCTAACCCTTCTTTATCTTCTATTTTTTCTTGTGAAAGTTCTTGTGTAGGTACATTTGAAGACAAGCCATTTGAGCCTCAAAGTGAGCTTCATGAAGGAGGAGTTGCATATGACACTTCAAGCCTTGTGAGTGACCAGGGAAGTACTACAAATGTAAGTGTTGCTTCACCTTTTCATGAACCTACTAGCTACTTGTCTTGTGATGGCTCAACACTAGTTGGTGGTTTTGATGCATCTAGTGAGTATACCACTAGTGGAGAGTCTAGTTGTCAACTTGTATGTGCTTGTGAAACACTAGTTGGAAGGGATGCTATGCCACATCATGATGTGAGCTCCTTGTTCATTGAACCCCTCCCTAGTGTAGATTTGATAGTTGACCATGATTGTGACCTTTGCTATGACGCGCCACCAACCTTTGACAAAGGGGGAGATGAGGTAGTTGACCATTCCCTAATTGATATGCTTCGGTGGACCAATGTGTTGTGGTGAGGATGGTCTTGTCCTTGAGGAGTCCAAATTGCATGAATTGGACAAGATTGTCTATGATGACTCCTCAAGTGAACCTAGTCTTGATAACTTGTCTATGCTTAATCATGATATTGAGATGCATGCTTATACTAATCCATTGTTTGAAGGCATCCTCATTAGTGGTAATGACTTGTATCGAACTAGGGTGAGAAGTCAAATGGAACCTCCAAGGTGTGAAGGGTTTGATTCCTTAGGCAATCCATTGTTTGAGAATTTGGATGAGGTAGATGGTTCTTTGAGTGACCCTACTATTGTTTGTTGGGGTTATGATTAAGAAGAGTCCATCATCAATGCCTTCCTTGAGAGCTTGCCTTTTGAGAAGGATTGCTTAGGTGATGAAATTGGAGGGGAAGAGGAATCTCTTGGTGTGAGTAAGTATGCTCTAAAGAAGGGGAGTGGAGTTCTTGATCCTACTTGTAGGATGGGCTATTTGATTCACTCCACTCCACATGTTGATCACACCTCGAGGATAGGTTGGTGTGTTGATCTTGAGCTTAAGGTTCAAGGGGATTTTGATAGCTTGATCTTGCATTTTTTATGCCCCCATGACCTATTTGCTCATTATCTTGTTGAGTGCATGTTAATCTTTAACCAAGTGCTTATGGTTCTCTTTGGAGACTTGATATTCATGATTGTTATTGATGCTTGGTTATATCACAAGAGTGTGTTTTCCACACTTCTTGCACTAACCTACTTCCAAAGTAGGACGTTTGCTTGTTTTTGCTTATCGTTGCTTGTAGGTTCTAAGCTGCATGCTAAGGCGGAGGAGATCTTGGAAGAAGCCTATGTCAATGTGACGATCAAGAAGGACAAAGGAGGAGATTCTTGGCAACCCCGAGGAGTTGATAGAGCCATGAGAGACCAAGCCTTGATTTCGAGGACGAAATCTTCTCAAGAAGGGGATGATGATAAGACCCAAACCGAGCAACCATCCAAGGCCAAGGAAGAGCTTATGCAATGGAACGCCATGGAACGAGGGGCCTTAGAGACACATTTCGAGGCGTTTCAAGTGCTCAGGGAAGCAGGCGGACCGCCCACTAGACTAGGCGGACCGCCCACTTTGTGTCTAGCCTCAGGACTTTGGTCCGCCCACTGCAGAGGCGGAGGTCCTACTTGGGGCGCCTGCTGGAGACTAGGCAGGGCGCCTACTACACTAGGCGGGGCGCCTAGTTGCTGAACAAGTTGCGGGATTGCTAGTTTTTATCCTATGTAATTCCTATTATGCCCCTACGTGGCTTATGACTTTAGAATCTACTTAAGGGTACTTTAGGCCTTTCATTATGTCTTAAATGAGGCCTATAAATACTCCATAGCTTAGCATTTTTCCTTAGTTAGCTTTGATGATGAATGATTGATGAACAATGTTCAAGAGTGGATTCTCTTTGAATGAAAACCCTTTGAGTTGGTTTGAGTTTACTAGTGGATTCTAGTTGAACCCCAAACCCCCCCCCCCCCCCGGATCATTCTACTTGCGAGTTCTTTGTTAACTCGAGGGTAGTTGCATAGTGAAGGTCCTCCTTGACACCGATACGAGGGTATTATGAAACGAGTTCTCCATAGTTACTTCGTAGGGAGTTCGAGTAGTGTCTCGCTCTCTTATCTTTATTTCCGCGTTTAGTTTTGGTTCTTATCAACTTCGGTACACGGTTGCTTGCTCGAACACATTCGTCATCGGGTGCTCACTTAACTTCGAACACAAGTTGTTGTGTTCAACTCTGTTCTGCTCAGCGCCAAGAGTTGCTGTTCGGTCACTTTGTCCTCAGGCTCAAATTTGAAGATGCGGCTTTCGGATCTAACACCTTGCAATTCTTCCTCCGAACACATGCTTCCTCCCGGCCAAGCCAACTGAATGTGCATGTCATGGAGCAGTTTGGCTTGGCTTCGTGTCATTGGTCTCGGTTGATCAGTCACTGACTTCGGTGGATTGTCGAGCACTTGATCAGCACTTTGGGCTGCATCACAATGTGACTCATTGGCAATGGCATGCTCAACATGTGGGGTGGAGTAAACAAAATAGCTCAATTGGCAACTAACATCAAATACTCCACTCCCCTTCTTGGAATCACTCTTAAACAAATCAAGAGGACTTCTTCACCTCCAAGACAATCTCCCTCACTCGACAAACTCCAAAGGAATGTCTCCAAAATCGGTACTTCATCATTATAGTCCACACCATAAAGGTTAGGACTACTAGAAGATGGTTCAACACAACTAATATCAAGACCACTCATTCCACTTGGAGTTCCAAAAAATAGATCGTCCTTAGAGTCTATCTTTACATACCATGGAGGCTCTATTTTACTACCAACCCTAGTCCGATATAATTCGCTACCACAAATGAGATTATATTCAATCAATGGAAATGTAAAAATATGCACCTCAAATTCATGGTCACACAAAAGCATGGTATCAAGACTAGGTTCTTTACCCACACTCGAGGAGTCATCGAAAACAAATCGATCCATCTCACACAAAAGCATGGTATCAAGACTAGGTTCTTCACTAATGAGAGGTTCAATGAAAACCGAGCTCACATCATGATGTAGCTTATCATCCCTCTCAACTAGTGGTTCACAATCACACATAAGTTGACCAACCAACTCTACACTAGTTGCAAACACATTGTAATCACACAATTCATCAACTAGTGTAGAGTTTTCACAAACACCATCACATGACAAGGGAGTAATATGTTCAAGGGAAGAACTTTCACGTACCTTTGAGTGGCCATCTTGCTCACTCAATGCATTTGAATTGTCATGAATTGTCTCTTCACCTTGAAGCTCACATTGAAGATTTTCTTCACCTTGTCCATCCTTCTTGGGACATGATTGAGGCTCCATTGGTTTGCCTCCAAGAGTACCTACACAAGTATTCACACAAGTAGAAGAAAAAGATAAAGGGTTAAGGTTAGAATTAGGGGTGTCCTCACTCTCAATGATTATTTTTCCCTCTTTCTTTTCCCTCATTTTCTTTTCAAGGTCGGGTGTAGATTCGGGTGGTGACATCCCACTCACATCACTCAACACATCCTCTCCTTTTTCCACTCGAGGAATGTCACCGGTCACTCCCTTACTCCTCTCAATCTTTTGTCTCTCAAATTCGGGTGAGTTGGGACGAGGCCCAAGAATACCCATAGCCAGAGTAGGTGGACTTTTAACATCAACCCTGAATCTAGAACTAAGAGACTCATCACTTGAGGTCTCTTTCTTCTTTGTTGGTGAACCACTTGGCTTTGGAGCTTGTGGTTTGGGGTTCACCTTGTTGACAATTGTCAACTCTTTTCTTGCACTAGTCTCACCATTGCTTGTGATTGTAGGACTCTTTGTTTGCACTCTTTCAAGCATAGGACTTCTCCTTAATGGTGTCCTACTATTTCTCATGTTCGTAGGACTTCTTGATTGCTCACTTTTAATCATGGAATGAGGTTGTTGCTCCTTTCCCCTTTGCATAGACCAAGAAAGTGTACTAGGAGGTAACTTGTCTCTTTCCCTACGAAGTTTCAACTCATAGCTTCTTCGACCCTCGCTCACAAGATACTTGTCCTCCGCAAGTCTATATTTCACTTTCTTGCCTTGCAACCATGGATCACCTAACCAAACATCAAGATGTGCATCGGATATACATCACACCAAACGTAGCTTTTGAAATTCCTATGAGATATGTACACCCAAGCTTTCTTGGTAACCCACACTCCCTTGCACTCATATGGATACTCTAGAGCATAGCATGTTAGCCTTAGCTTACTAACTAATGAAGTGCTAATGCAATTGGCATCGGTGTCACCAATCTTGAGCATGTATCCTCCATTTCCCTCTACCTCAACATCAAACCTTCTTAGACCCAAGTTTCGTATAGGCTCATCCACGAGATAACTTGGAAGTCCAAGAATAGTATCACCATCAACTCGAGTCTCCCTTATCCCTCCTCTCCTAGCAACACCACTAGGATAACTTCCACTTCCCGTCACTCTTCCAACACTAGAAGTGTAGTTGAAAGTCGAGGAAGGAGTCTCATCATAGAACCCATAAGAACTCCTTGAAGAGGTAGGAGTGTGGTAGAAACTCTCTCTCCTCTTCTCGGTTCCATAACCCATAGCACCACTCCTACTACTACTACCACCCATTGATAGCACAATTCAAGCCCTTTGTAGCAAGAGCAACACCATTTCTCACATCACCCTTCACATGGGAATAAGGAGCATTAAGTCGTTTAGCACAACTAGAAGATACACGTCTCCCTTCTCCCATGGAACAATCACCACCGCCTCCCATACTAGTGGAAGGACCTCTACTACTCCCTTGCACACCACAAGCAACACCAAGAGAAGATGCATATGCAAAATTTGTATAATCAACCTCATCATCAATTCTCTCTATATCACTATCATCATGTTCAAATTCACCACAAGAAGAGTAAGTAGGATCATCATACCTTGAAGCGTCACTATATTCAAATTCTTGACTTGGAGCATAAGATTCTTTACATTCATCTTCGCAAGCCCCATATTCTTCATAATCTTTCTTTATAATCAACATAGTGACCTGCTTCATCATCATACGAGCCTTGGTTCCCCGAATCGTTATAGCAATACCCATCATCATCACCATAGGAACCATAGTCGCCATCATCTCCGCATGAGTCATACCCTCCACAATCGTCATCCGAAGCCATAGTTGTAACCATAGAGTTAAGGACCTCACAAATTCACTCCCTCACATGTATCACTCAAAAGATGTCACTCAATTTTCTTTCCACTCGTGTATACACTCAAGGTCATTGGCTTTTGTGACCTCACTCTATTGTTCTCACCACTCAAGCCTTTTTCCACTCAAAACATTCTTGTCTCTTAGTAATCACAATGGCAAGATCAATCAACTAATGCACCCAAGTAATGGTTCGTAATGGAGTTTAAGTGACTCGATGTACGGAAGCTTTTTTAATGCGCACTTGAAGCAAGCAAATTCTACGGCTTTAAGTAAAGACTTCAAGACATACAACACCCTAAAAGACCAAAGATTAGTGTTAATAAAGTAGAACAAATACTCTACAAACACTAACCAAGAACTGAGGAAACAAACGGAACACAAAAACACACAAAACGAAGCAAAACGGACTCACCCCAGGAGTGGGCGGTCCGCCTCCTCAGGGTGGGCCGTCCGCCTACTCAGAGATCCAGAGAGCAAGCAGAAAGTGGGCGGTCCGCCTCTTGGGGTGGGCGGTCCGCCTACTACGGTTCACAGCACAGTCCAACAGTGGATTTTTGGTTCTTTTGCACCCAAATCTCCAATGTTTTTAAGGTGTTTTCCCAATCCGAAGGTACCCAATGGTGTTTTCAAATACTACAACCAATCCCCAATGATTTATAACAACACCCAATCCATAACGAATCCAAATCAAGAAATTTCAATCAAATTCAAGGGTTTTTCAATTTTTTGGGGTTTTGAATTTTTTTCAACTTTTGATTCTCAACACCAAATCATGTAACAAGGGTACCAAATCAACGGGTAATCATCATAGATCAATCCCCGATATCAAACAACTAACGGATCATCAAATCCAATCCACAACATGAATTTTTTTGTATTTTTTCACTTTTTCAATTTTTTTTTTTTTTGTTTTTCTTCTTTTCACAAGAACATAAACAAAAATGACAATAAAGTAAAGATACGATGAAGAAGGAACGTGGATTCGTAAGAACGAAACCCGAGCCTTACTCTGATACCAAGATGATAAGGGTAAAACCACGGAAGCAAATAACAAGTAACGGAAGCAAATGATAAACACGAGATCAAAGAAATAAGGGACGGGGAGGAACAGAAATAGAAGAAAGAACGAATCAAACTAACCAAGTAGATTGATTCAAAGGGAGAAAGAGACTTGAACCACTAACGAGGTCACACTAGCGGTGATCCACCATGGATTCCAAGTAAGAGATACATGAAGCCAATGCTTCAACAAGAAGGAACCTAGTCTCTTCTAATGTCTATTCTTTAATACTCAAATCTAGCTAATGAATGAAATGGCTAAGGGAAGCTTATATAGTTTTCCCATACACAAGTGTGAAATTACTAAAAGCCCATAAGACAAGTTAGTGCAATAGAAGCACTTAGGGCTAGAATAGGAATTAAACCACAAAAATAAGTCTTCAAATGGCCCGGAAGTAGGTGCCCCGCCTAGTGGAAAGAGGCGCCCCGCCTAGTGGAAAGAGGCGCCCCAATGGGCAGGAGTAGGCGCCCCACCTACTTGAAGTAGGCGGTCCGCCCAAAATAGAGTCGGCCAGAGATCCAGAGGCTTGCATTCTAGTAGGGGGTCCGCCTAGTGAAACGGGTGGTCCTCCCCTTCCTGGAGGTTCCTGAAACGGCACAAAATGTGTCTCTCGAGCCTCTCCTTTGTCGCCTAAGTGGTCCTCCGTCCTTGGCGCTCCAAGGCATGATCTTCAAGCCTCATCCGGAGCGCTTGACTAGCGTTACTTGTGCTCTCAAGCTTGACTCTTGATGGTTAGCACTTTGGCTCTAATTTGCCCCGCATCAAATAAAATGTCTAAAAAACCCCTAAAGTGGGCTTAAATAACATAGGCCACGTAGGGCTATAATAGTCAAAATGATGCGGGGCATGCTACCTCAAGGCCGTTCACTAGAAGTCAAGCCAAGTTGATTCAAGACACTCAAGAGCGACTTGAAGATCATGCTTTGGAGTGCCATGGATGGAGGACCATCTAAGACACTTGGAGAGGCTCAAGAGACACAAAATGAGACACCCCAAGAGGCTTCAGGAAGAGGCGGAGCGCCTCCCAAAATCCAGAGAGCTGAACCTCAGAAGGCGGAGCGCCTCAAAGAAGAGGCGGAGCGCCTCCCAAAATCCAGAGAGCTGGTTTTCAGAAGGCGGCCGCCTGCCCCCTGTGACAGCAATGCGGGATTTTTACTACTTTTTGCATTAACTTTTAACTATAGCCCTGTGTGGCCTTATTTGTTTTAACCCACTTTGGGGGTACTTTAGACCTTTTATTATGACTAAGTGAAGCCTATAAATACTTCACTTAGCCTCATCAAACCTTAGCTTACCTTTGAATCTTATGAATGAAGAATAGAGTTTATCTCTTGTTATGAAGAAACCCTCTTTGTTTGGCTTGAAATTCACTAGCGGATCCTAGTTGAGTCTCGAACCGAAACCCGATCATTCTGCTTGTGAATCCCGGGTGCGACTCGAGGGTGGTTGCATAGTGTAGGTCCTTCTAGACGCCGATACGAGGGTATCTCGGGACAAGTTCCCCAAGGTTACTTCGTAGGGAGTTCGAGAAGTGTCTCGCTCTCCTATCGTTCTTTTTGTCTTATCGTTTTGATCCTTATCATCTTGGTATCAGAGCAAGGCTCGGGTTTTGTTCCTACAAACCCCCGACCCTTGATTCTTCGTGCCTAGGTTAGTTACAACTTTAGGTTCTTGTTTATTGTTATTGAAAAGAAGAAAAAACACGAAAAAATAGAAAAGTTGAAAAAAAACAAAACACACCAAAAATTTGATTGTGGATTCTTGGATTTGATGACCCGTTGTTAGATTATTATTGGGGTTTGTTCCTCGTTGGAAACCCGTTTTGGTACCCTAAATACACGATTTGGAGTTGTATTCCATGAATTGAAAATTTGATAACCCTTTGAAAATTTGAAAATTTTGAAACCCTAGTTTTGAAGATGATGAACATGGTGGATTGCTTGTTATTGATTGGGATTTGATAAAAGTTGTTGGGTTTTGTTCTTTGTGATTGAAACAACATTGGGGTACCTTTGAATTGCTAAAACAACGCGTGATTTGTTGAATTTTTGGGTGTTAAGATTGAAAAACACGAAGTGAAACTATGCTGAAAGTTGCAGGAGGCGGAGCGCCTAAAATCTGAGGCAGACCGCCTAAACTCTGAGACCTCTCTGGACTTTTGTGAGGCGGAGCGCCTCCCCACTGTTGCATTGCTCTAGGCGGCCGCCTACTCTGCTGAGGCGGGGCACCTAGTCCTGAAGGTGTTTGTTTCGGGTAGTTTTTCGTAGAATCTCTTGTTTCTTTGATTGCATTGCATCTAACTAGTACTACTTTGAGTAATCTTACCTACTTGAATTGTGCTAGCCCTTCTAAGCTATTAGGAAACTCAAGCCTAGACCGGAGAGTAGAATTCGAAGAAGACACGTAGTATCATTTGGCTCAAGTCCGCACTTAAAGAGCTTATCGTTCCAATAGAGTCCTATTAACTCCACTCACCCCGGAGTGCATTTGGCTTTTGAGTTGAGTGATTAAGTTGAGGTTTGCTATTCAACTTAGTGAAGCTTTGGATTCAAGCTAGAGTGAAAAATCCACCACCACTAAACGAGTGATCCGAGTGAAACACTTGTGAGGGAGTGAGTGATGTTGTTTTGCCCACGTTTGTTTCTTGTGTAGGTACAATGTCCACTGAAGGAGAAGATTTTGCTAAGATAGCCCTTGCTACTATCCTTTCCAAATTGGATAGTATGAACTTGAGGATTGAAATCCTTGAGAGGGTGACCTCAAGTGCCCTAGTTGAGCAAGGGACTTCCAATGTCCAATCGGAGAAAGGGACCCTGAGTGTCCATGTTGAGAAAGGAGCCCCGAGTGCCCAAGTTGAAGCCGTGGAGGGTACAAGTAGTCCGACCTTTACCCCGGGACAAGTTGCCGAGTTGCTCAATCGCCAACAACGGGTAAGGGAGGATCGTGATCGAATTGACCAATTGTTGGGAAATCCCCAACGAGTGACTATTCCTAACCTTATGGGCAATCCCCAAAGGAATGCTCCACTTTCCGGACCAATCCGGAATGTTCAACCTCTTGAGCAAGTTGCACAAGCTCAAGAAGGGGAGGAGGATGATTATGGTGATGGTGGGTATGATGCTCACTATCAATTTAGGGGTCGGAATGTGGATAGGGGTAGAGGCCGAGGTCGAGGGCCACCCATGGGGTACTATGGAGGGAATGCTAGGAGGGATCTTGGTGGTTATAGAGATCACTTTGGAGGCCAACCGGAGCCTTTCCAAGGAGGTCGTGAAAACAACAACAATCTTAATATTGTAAAGCTAACTATTCCTTCTTTCAAAGGAAGTAGTGACCCGGTGGAGTACATTAATTGGAAGTTGTCTATGGAGCGTATATTTAACACCAATGATATGCCCGAAGTGAAGAAGACCAAGTATGTAATATCTTCCTTTGAATCCTTTGCTTCTACTTGGTGGGAGTCGGTGATAAGACCCAATCCGAGCAACCATCCAAAAGCACCATCCAAGGCCAAGGAAGAGCACTTCAAGGTCATGCATTGGGACGCCATGGAAAGAAGAGCATCCGAGACACATTTCGAAGTGTTTCAAGAAGCTTCAGGAAGAGGCGGACCGCCTAAAAGATGTTAGCTCTCGGGACTTTTGGAGGCGGACCAAAGAGGCGGCCGCCTAGAGGAGCAGAGGCGGGCGCCTAAGGCATGGAGGCGGGCGCCTCCCCCTGTTCAAGTTTGACAGGAATTTGACTTTAAGTTGCTATGTAATTCCTATTATGCCCCTACGTGGCTTACGACTTTAGAACCTACTTAAGGGTACTTTAGGTCTTTCATTAATGTCTAGGAAAGGCCTATAAATACTACATTAGCTTTACATTTTCCTTAGTTAGCTTTGATGATGAATGATTGATAAACACTGTTCAAGAGTGGATTCTCTTTGAATGAAAACCCTTTGAGTTGGTTTGAGTTTACTAGTGGATTCTAGTTGAACTCCAACCCCCCCCCCCCCCGATCATTCTACTTGCGAGTCCTTTGTTGTCTCGAGGGTAGTTTCATAGTGTAGGTCCTCCTTGACACCGATACGAGGGTATTATGGAACGAGTTCTCCATAGTTACTTCGTAGGGAGTTCGAGTAGTGTCTCGCTCTTTATCTTTATTTCCGCGTTTTGGTTTTGATTCTTATCATCTTGGTATCAGAGCAAGGCTCGGGTTTTGTTTCTACAAATCCCCGACCCTTGATTCTTCGTGCCTTAGGTTGATTCTATCTTTAGTTTCCTTGTTCTTGTTATTGAAGGAAGAAAAACACAAAAAAATTGAAAAATTGAAAATACCAAAAATTTGGTCTATCTTGATCGTTTGTTTGATTCGTGTTGTGATTGTTATTGGGGTTTGTTCCTTATTGGAAACCCATTATTTTGGTACCCAACACACATGATTTGGAGTTGTATCCCATGAATTGAAAATTTAAAACCCTTGAAAAATTGAAGAAATTGAAACCCTAGTTTTGAAGAAGATGAACATGGTGAATTCGTTGTTTTTGATTGGGGTTTGTTAAAAATCATTGGGGTTTGCTCATTTTGGTTGAAACAACATTTGGGTACCTTCAGATTGCTAAAACAACATGAGATTTGTTGGATTTTTGGGTGTTAAAGTTGAAAAAACCCGTTGTTGAATTGTGCTGAAAGTTGCAGGAGGCGGAGCGCCTCAATTTGGAGGCGGAGCGCCTCATCTTTGTTATCTCTCTGGAAATTGTTGAGGCGGAGTGCCTCCCCCTGGTACCTTGCCTGGGCGGCCGCCTACTATCCTGAGGCGGAGCGCCTACTTCCTGAAGGTTGGGAATTGGGTAGAACCTTCTAGCATTTCTTGTTTTGTTGATTGCTTGCATTGCTTCCGGTTAGTGCTATTAGAGTAAAATCCTACTCGATTAGTACTAATCACTTTGAGCTATTAGGATCATCGTGCCTAGAAAGGAGACTAGAATTCAAAGAAGATCCGTAGTATCATTTGGTTCAAGTTCTCACTTAAAGTGCTTAACGTTCCAATCGAGTCCCATTAACTCTACTCACCCCGGAGTGCATTGGACTTGAGAAGTTGAGTGATTGAGTTGTGGTTCGTTGATCAACTACTTGAAGCTTTTAAACTCAAACTTTTGTGAAATATCCACCTCTACTAAACACGAGTGAGCCGAGTGAAACACTTGTGAGGGAGTGGGTGAGGTATTTTACTAACGTTTGTTGCTTTTTGTAGGTACAATGGCAAGCGATGGAGATGATCCCATGAAAAACTTCATGGCCACCATTATGGCTAAATTGGAGGACATATCTTTAAGACTTGAGACCGTGGAGAGGAATCAAGTGGAGACCGGTGAGAGGAGGACCCCGAGTGTCCAAGTCGAATCCGGAGAGGGTACGAGTCATAGCACTCCTATGACTCCCGGACACTTTGTGGAGCTAACCAAGAAATATGAACAAACCAAAGTTGAAGCTCTACGAGAGCGTGGGTTGGGCAATCCCCAACAAGAGGGCAATCCCCTCAACTTGGGCAATCCCCAAGGAAATGCTCCACTTCGAAGACCCGTTAGGTTTGTCCCACCTCATGAGAGAGTTGTTGAGGCTCAAGAAGAGGAGGAAGCCGAGTATGGTGATGAGGTCTATGGGTATAATGCTCCTTATCAACCTAGGAGGCCAATGAATTGGGGTCGAAATGTGGATAGGGGTAGAGGCCGAGGTCGAGGGCCACCCATGGGTTATGGTGGAAGGAATGCTAGGAGGGACTATGTTGCTTATGATGATCATTATGGAGGCCAACCGGAGCCTAACCATGGGTTACGTGACAACAACAACCTCAATAGTGTCAAGCTCAACCTTCCATCCTTCAAGGGAACTTGTGATCCGGAGGCATACATGGAATGGGTACTACAAATGGAGCGGGTGTTTGATACCAATGAGATGACCGAGGAGAGAAAGGGTACCTATGCTATTTCTACCTTTGAGGCCTATGCTTCTACTTGGTGGGAGTCTATGAAGAGGTCTAGGAGAAGGATGAATTTGCATTTGAATGTGACTTGGGATGAATTGAAAGGGCATATGAATGCCAAGTACATAACTCCAAGGTATCGGCAAGAGCAACTCAAGAAGCTCTATGATCTAAAACAAGGTGTCAAAACGGTGCATGAGTACCATGATGAATTTGAGAAGATCCGGATGGCATTGGATATGGATACCGAATGTGTGGAACAAGCAATGATCCGCTTCAAGAATGGTTTGAGCTATGGTATAGCTTCTCAATTGAGATTGCATACTTATCATTCACTTCAAGATCTACTTGAAGCCGCCATTGAAACCGAGAGATGGCTTAAGGGAGAGAGGTCCAAAAACAACACTCCTACTACTACAAGCATGCCAAAAGAGTGGAAGACTCCAAGTGCAAACTTTCCAAGTGCAAGTGCTAGCAAAGAAGTAAAGAAGCCTTATGAGAAGACTACACCACACTTGGAAGGTACTTCTAAAACTCGCTTGAGTAATCCTATTTCTACTTCTACTCAATGTTATAAGTGCAAGGGCTTTGGGCATATTGCTAAAGATTGCTCCACAAAACGAACCATGGTTGTGGTTGGCAATTTGGTATATGAACAAGAAAGTGAGTCCGAAAATGAGGGAGTAGAGGAGGATGAGGAAGTTGATTGTGAGGAGGACGTAGAAGAGGAAGATGGTCCTCAAATGTTCTTGGTGGTTAGGAGGAGCTTGAGTACCATTTGTATGGAAGAGGAGGTGGAAAATGAACAAAGGGAAAACCTCTTTCATGCTAGGTGTCGGGTGATGGGCCAAGTATGTTCAATGGTTGTTGATTCGGGGAGTTGTACCAACATAGTGAGCCAAACCTTGATTTCCCAATTGAAGTTACCTACTCTAAAGCATCCAAAACCATATAGATTACAATGGCTTAGCGAGTGTGGTGAACTTAAAGTGGTGAAACAAGCGTTGATTGAGTTTAGCATTGGGAGCTATAAGGACAAGATCATGTTAGATGTGGTCCCGATGCAAGCATGCCACTTGTTGTTTGGGAGGCCATGTCAACATGATAGGTGTGTAGTGCATGATGGCCGGACCAACTCCTACACGGTTAAGCAAGATTGGAGGAAGTATGTGCTTAGACCTTTGACTCCAAGGCAAGTGAGGGAAGACTACAAAAGAATGAAGGAGTTGAGGGAAGCGGCTAAAGCAAAGTCACCCATTGTACTTGAGCCCGAGGCAAACAATCTTATTGTTTTACCATTGCATGATGAAAATGAGAGTCACTCCACTTCAAATGAGAGAGAAAAGATAGAGAGAAGTGAAGGAGTGACCGGTGACAATCCAAGAGAGGAAAAAGGAGAGGATTTGAGGAGTGATGTGAGGGGATTGTCACCACAAACTACACTTGACCATGAGGTAAAATTAAGAGAGATGAGAGGTGAGGAAGGAAAAATTGAGAGTGAGAGCACCCATTGTTCTAACCCTTCTTTATCTTCTACTTTTTCTTGTGAAAGTTCTTGTGTAGGTACACTTGAAGACAAGCAATTGGAGCCTCAAATGTGAGCTTCATGAAGGAGGAGTTGCATATGACACTTCAAACCTTGTGAATGATCAAGAAAGTACTACAAATGTAAGTGTTGCTTCACCTTTTCATGAACCTACTAGCTACTTGTCTTGTGATGACTCAACACTAGTTGGAGCTTGTGATGCATCTAATGAATATGCCACTAGTGAAGAGTCTAGTTGTCAACCTGAATTTTTTGTGAAACACTAGTTGGGAGGAGCACTATGCCACATCATGATGTGAGCTCATTGTTCATTGAACCCCTCCCTAGTGTAGATTTGAAAGTTGACCATGATTGTGACCTTTGCTATGACACACCACCGACCTTTGACATAGGGGAAGAAGAGGTAGTTGATCATGCTCTTATTGATATGCTTCTATTTGGTGGGCCAATGTGTTGTGGTGAGGATGGTCTTGACCTTGAGGAGTCCAAAATGCATGAATTGGACAAGGTTGTCTATGATGACTCCTCAAGTGAACCTAGTTTTGATAACTTGTCTACGCTTAATCATGATATTGAGATGCATGCTTATACTAATCCATTGTTTGAAGGCATCCTCATTAGTGGTAATGACTTGTATCGAACTAGGGTGAGAAGTCAAATGGAACCTCCATGGTGTGAAGGGTTTGATTCCTTGGGCAATCCATTGTTTGAGAATTTGGGAGAGGTAGATGGTTCTTTGAGTGACCCTACTATTGTTTGTTGGGGTTATGATGAAGAAGAGTCCATCATAAATACCTTCCTTGAGAGCTTGTCTTTTGAGAAGGATTGCTTAGGTGATGAAATTGGAGAGGATGAGGAATCTCTTGGTGTGAGTATGTATGCTCTAAAGAAGGGGAGTGGAGTACTTGATCCTACTTGTAGGTTGAGTTATTTGACTCACTCCACTCCACATATTGATCACACCTTGAGGATTGATTGGTATGTTGATTTTGAGCTTAATGTTCAAGAGGGTTTTGATAGCTTGATCTTGCATATTTCATGCCCACATGACCTATTTGCTCATTATCTTGTTGAGTGCATGTTGATCTTTAACCAAGTGCTTCTGGTTCTCTTTGGAGACTTGATATTCATGATTGTTATTGATGCTTGGTTATATCACAAGAGTGTGTTTTCCACGCTTCTTGCATTAACCTACTTCCAAAGTAGGACGTTTGCTTGTTTTTGCTTGTCGTTGCTTGTAGGTTCTAAGCTCCATGCTAAGGCGGGGGAGATCTTGGAAGAAGCCTATGTCAAAGTGACGATCAAGAAGGACAAAGGAGGAGATTCTTGGCCACCCCGAGGAGTTGTTAGAGCCATGAGAGACCAAGCCTTGATTTCGAGGACGAAATCTTCTCAAGAAGGGGAGGATGATAAGACCCAATCCGAGCAACCATCCAAAAGCACCATCCAAGGCCAAGGAAGAGCACTTCAAGGTCATGCATTGGGACGCCATGGAAAGAAGAGCATCCGAGACACATTTCGAAGTGTTTCAAGAAGCTTCAGGAAGAGGCGGACCGCCTACGGATTGAGGCGGACCACCTAAAAGATGTTAGCTCTCGGGACTTTTGGAGGCGGACCAAGGAGGCGGCCGCCTAGAGGAGCAGAGGCGGGCGCCTAAGGCATGGAGGCGGATGCCTCCCCCTGTTCAAGTTTGACGGGAATTTGACTTTAAGTTGCTATGTAATTCCTATTATGCCCCTACGTGGCTTATGACTTTAGAACCTACTTAAGGGTACTTTAGGTCTTTCATTAATGTCTAGGAAAGGCCTATAAATACTACATTAGCTTTACATTTTCCTTAGTTAGCTTTGATGATGAATGATTGATAAACAATGTTCAAGAGTGGATTCTCTTTGAATGAAAACCCTTTGAGTTGGTTTGAGTTTACTAGTGGATTCTAGTTGAACCCCAAACCCCCCCGATCATTCTACTTGCGAGTCCTTTGTCGTCTCGAGGGTAGTTGCATAGTGTAGGTCCTCCTTGACACCGATACGAGGGTATTATGGAACGATTTCTCCATAGTTACTTCGTAGGGAGTTCGAGTAGTGTCTCGCTCTTTATCTTTATTTCCGCGTTTTGGTTTTGATTCTTATCAGTTGGTGAAGAGGAATAGAAGGAGGACGGGAATGGCTATCAATCTTACTTGGGAAGAGTTGATCCGTGTGATGGATGAGAAGTACTTGACTAATCAATACGGAGTGGAACAACAAAAACGTCTCTATGAGTTGAAGCAAGGTTACAAATCTGTTGGGGAGTACTTCAATGAGTTTGAGCAAGTCCGGATGAACTTGGACTTGGATGAGGAAGATAATGAGACGGCCATGATCCATTTTAAAGGAGGCTTGAACCGAGACATAGCTTCACTATTGAAGTTTCACAAGTACAATGACCACTACAAGCTATGTGAAGATGCGGTTGAGGCCGAGAAATGGCTCAAAGAGGAGAAATCCCTTCGCTACAAGAGTAGTACTACTACTCCCTTGAGCAAGCCAAAGGAGTGGAAGACTCCTACAACAAATGCAAAATTCCCAAATGCAAGTGGTGCAAGTGCTAGCAAGGATGTGAAGAAGCCTTATGAGAAGTCTACACAACATGTGGGAGGTAACTCTAAAACTCACTTGAGTAATCATATCTCTACTTCTACTCAATGCTTTAAGTGTAAGGGTTATGGGCATATCTCCAAAGATTGCCCTACCCGGAAAACTATGGTTCTTGTGGGTGACTTCGTGTATGAACAAGATAGTGAACCCAAGAATGAAGAGGGAGTAGAGGGTGATGAAGAGGTTGATGATGGGGAGGTTGCAATGGAGGATGATGATGATGCCCATGCCTTCCTTGTTGTGAGGAGGAGTTTAGGAGCCATGTTTGTGGAGGATAGTGAGACTTTGCAAAGGGAGAACCTCTTCCATTCTAAATGCCGAGTCATGGGTCTCCTTTGTTCTATGATTATTGACTCGGGGAGTTGTGCCAATGTCATTAGCCACACACTAGTTTCCCAATTAAAGATACCCACCTTAAGATACCCAAATCCCTACCGTTTACAATGGCTTAGTGAGTGTGGTGAATTGAAGGTGGTCAAGCAATGCATGATCAAGTTTAAGATAGGAAACTATGTAGATGAACACATGTTTGACGTTGTGCCTATGCAAGCATGCCACCTTCTCTTCGGAAGGCCTTGGCAATTTGATAGACATGTAGTTCATGATGGCCATGCTAACACCTACACAGTTAAGCATGAGGAAAAGAAGTTTGTGCTTAAACCCTTAACTCCCAAGCAAGTGAGTGATGACTACAAGCGGATGAGGGAGTTAAGAGAGGCGGCCAAGGCTAATTCGGTTGTTGAGACTAGCCCTTTGTCCGAAAGCTTGGTGGCAATCCCACCATCTTCTACCGGTAGCATATGTGCCATGATGCAACCGAGCGAAATCTTGAGAGGAAATGATGGCAACAAACTACTCATATGCCTAGTGCACAAAGGTATGGTTCTTACTTCCGAATTTGATTATTCTTCTAACCCTTTGTCTAGTGCTTTTGAAAATGTCTTGAAGGACTTTGGGGACATGTTCCCGGATGAGATGCCCGATGGTTTACCTCCCTTGAGGGGTATTGAACATCAAATCGACTTTGTCCTGGGATATCAAATCCCAAACAAGCCGGCATATAGAAGCAATCCCGAGGACACAAGGGAGTTGCAAAAACAAGTAGATGATTTGCTTTCCAAAGGCTTGGTGAGGGAGAGCTTGAGTCCTTGTGCCGTGCCCGTGATTCTTGTCCCAAAGAAGGACGGCACTTGGAGAATGTGCGTGGATTGCCGAGCCGTGAACAAGATAACGGTAAAGTGCCGTCATCCCATTCCACGTCTTGATGATATGTTGGATGAATTGAGTGGGTCATGTGTCTTTTCAAAAATAGACCTCAGGTCCGGTTACCATCAAATCCGGATGAAACCCGGGGACGAATGGAAAACCGCATTCAAGACCAAATTTGGTCTCTATGAATGGTTGGTAATGCCCTTCGGGCTTTTCAACGCACCTAGCACTTTTATAAGGCTCATGAACCATGTTTTGAAACCGTTTTTTAATAAGTTCATGGTTGTCTATTTCGATGATATCTTGATCTATAGTAAGTCGATAGATGATCATATTGGCCACCTTAGGCAAGTACTTGAAGTGTTGAGAGCCGAAAAGCTCTATGCTAACTTTAAAAAGTGTGCCTTTGGTGTTGAGAAAGTTGTCTTCCTTGGGTTTGTTGTGAGTGCCCAAGGAGTGGAGGTGGATGAGTTTAAGGTGGAGGCCATACATGATTGGCCAACTCCTACCACCGTGACTCAAGTGAGGAGCTTTCATGGTCTTGCTAGTTATTATAGACGATTTGTGAAAGACTTTAGCTCCATTGCCGCTCCACTCACCGAATTGGTGAAGAAGGACAAACCTTTTGTTTGGGGAGAGCCTCAAGAGAAGGCCTTCCAAGAATTGAAAAGTATGTTGAGTACCGCCCCTCTATTGCGATTGCCCGAATTCGGAAAGACATTTGAGGTTGAATATGATGCCTCGGGGGTGGGAATTGGTGGTGTTTTAATGCAAGATGGAAAACCCATAGCCTACTTTAGTGAGAAATTGAAGGGTGCATCCTTGAACTACTCTACGTATGACAAGGAGATGTACGCCTTAGTGAGAGCTCTTGCTCATTGGCAACACTATCTTTGGCCTAGAGAATTTGTGATTAAGAGTGATCATGAGTCACTCAAACATCTTAGGGGCCAAGAGAAGTTGAACAAGTGTCATGCCAAGTGGGTAGAGTTTATTGAGTCTTTTCCCTATGTTATTCAATACAAGAAAGGGAAAGACAATGTTGTGGCGGGTGCACTTTCTAGGAAGTTTGCTCTAGCCACCACTCTTGCCTCCAAGCTCATGGGATTCGAGAGCATTAAGTTGATGTATTCTCAGGACCCTAAGCTAAAGAGCATTCATGAAGCTCTTGAGAAAGGAGAAAGTGTTGAGAAGTACCAATGGGTTGATGGCTATATCTTTAAAAATGGTAGAGTGTGTGTTCCCGAGTCCTCTTGGAGGGAGTTGCTTGTTCGTGAAGCTCATTGTGGGGGCTTGATGGGATACTTTGGGAGAAACAAGACCTTGGCCATTCTCATGGAACAGTTCTATTGGCCAAAGATGGGGGTACAAGTTGAAAAGCTTTGCAAAAATTGCCTTGAGTGCAAGCATGCTAAGTCTAAGGCTAACACCCATGGTTTGTATACTCCCCTCCCCGTACCTACTAGCCCGTGGATGGATATCTCAATGGACTTTGTTATGGGTTTGCCACGGTCTAGAGGGGGACATGATAGCATTTATGTTGTCGTGGATAGGTTTTCCAAAATGGCTCACTTCATTCCATGTAAAAAGTGTGATGATGCGCAACATGTTGCTTCTTTGTTCATTGATAATGTGTTGAAGTTGCACGGTGTGCCTCAAACTATTGTGAGTGATAGGGACACCAAGTTCCTTAGCCATTTTTGGAGGAGCTTGTGGGGTGCCCTTGGCACCAAGCTTTTGTTTTCTACGTCCCACCACCCTCAAACGGATGGGCAAACCGAGGTGGTGAACCGAACTTTGGGTGCTCTTCTTAGAGCTATGACCCGAGGTAAGGCTGGGACATGGGTTGATAAGTTGCCTCTTATGGAGTTTGCATATAATCGTACTTTGCATAGTTTGATTGGTATGACTCCGTTTGAGTGTGTGTATGGCTTTAATCCTTTGATTCCACTTGATCTAACCCCATTGCCCAAAGAATTTGTTGTGAGTTTTGAAGGTAAGAGCCGAGCCAAGGCTATGGTTGAGCTTCATGCTAAAGCCAAGAAGAACTTGGAGGAAGCCTATGCAAAGGTTGCTTCCAAGAAGAACAAAGGAAGGAAGAAGCTTGAGCTCAAAAAGGGAGATTGGGTGTGGGTGCACTTCCGCAAAGAAAGGTTCCCAAACCTTAGGAAAGGAAAGTTGGCACCCCGTGGAGATGGACCGTTCCAAGTGCTTTCCAAGATCAACAACAACGCCTATGTAATTGACCTACCCGGTAAGTACAATGTGTCCAACACTTTTAATGTGACTGACTTGTCTCTTTGTGATGTAGGGGATGGTGATACCGGAGAGGAGGAGGCCATGGTTTCGAGGACGAAACCTTCCCAAGAAGGGGAGGATGATGCAGGGCATACTACCTCAAGGCCGTTCACTAGAAGTCAAGCCAAGTTGATTCAAGACACTCATCTCCACTTGACTTGGAAGGATATGGAAGAAGGCTCCAAGAGCGACTTGAAGATCATGCTTTGGAGTGCCATGGATGGAGGACCATCTAGGACACTTGGAGAGGCTCAAGAGAAACAAAATGAGACACCCCAAGAGGCTTCAGATGAGGCGGAGCGCCTCCCAGATGAGGCGGAGCGCCTCCCAAAATCCAGAGAGCTAAACCTCCGAAGGCGGAGCACCTCCCAAAATCCAGAGAGCTGGTCTTCAGAAGGCGCCCGCCTCCCCCCCCCCCCAGGCGGCCGCCTCCCCCCTGTGACAGCAATGCGGGATTTTTACTACTTTTTGCATGAAATTTCAACTATAGCCCTGCGTGGCCTTATTTGTTTTAACCCACTTTAGGGGTACTTTAGACCTTTTATTATGACTAAGTGAAGCCTATATATACTTCACTTAGCCTCATCAAACCTTAGCTTACCTTTGAATCTTATGAATGAAGAATAGAGTTTATCTCTTGTTATGAAGAAACCCTCTTTGTTTGGCTTGAAATTCACTAGCGGATCCTAGTTGAGTCTCGAACCGAAACCCGATCATTCTACTTGCGAGTCTCGGGTGCGACTCGAGGGTGGTTGCATAGTGTAGGTCCTTCTAGACGCCGATACGAGGGTATCTTGGGACAAGTTCCCCGGGGTTACTTCGTAGGGAGTACGAGAAGTGTCTCGCTCTCCTATCGTTCTTTTTGTCTTATCGTTTTGATCCTTATCACAAAACATAACAACTAAGTGATGTGTCCCGTCTAGAAGTAGCAGGGGTGGGCGGTCCGCCCCAACCCCTAGGCGCTCGCCTCTTGAGCAGCACACTGTGGTGGGCAGCTGCCTCCTCACCATGGGCGGTCCGCCTCATCAGAATCCAGAGAGCAGTCATCGATTAGGCGGTCTGCCCCCTTCAGTGGGCGGTCCGCCTCTTCCTGAAGCTTCTTGGAACGCCTCGAAATATGTCCCGGATGCTCCTCCTTCCATGGCGTTCTAATGCATGACCTTGAAGTGCTCTTCCTTGGCCTTGGATGGTGCTTTTGGATGGTTGCTCGATTTGCGCTACATCATGTAGTTGCTTGTGAAGAGGCTATAGAGGAAGGAGATTATCCTAACTTGTTCGTTGTTGTTATGAGGAGTTTAAGTACGATCTTCTTTGAAGAGGAGAAAGAAAATGTGCAAAGAGAGAATCTTTTCCATGCTAGATGTCGTGTGATGGGGCAAGTGTGCTCAATGGTTATTGATTCGGGAAGTTGTGCTAACATATTGAGCCAAACATTAATTTTGCAATTGAAATTGCCCACTTTAAAGCATCCACATCCATACCTTTTACAATAGTTGAGTGAGTGTGGAGAGTTGAAAGTGGTGAAGCAAGTCTTGATCGAGTTCAACATTGGAAACTATCGAGATAAGGTCATGTTGGATGTGGTGCCGATGCAAGCTTGCCATCTCTTGTTTGGTAGGCCTTGGCAATATGATAGGTGTGTGGTACATGATGGCCGAACCAACTCTTACACGGTCAAGCAAAAAGGAAGAAATATGTGCTTAAGCCTTTGATGCCAAGGCAAGTAAAAGTGGACTATAAATGCATGAGGAAGTTGAAAGAAGCGGCTAAATCGAAGTCACCTATGGTACTTGAATCCGAAGCCAACAATCTTATTGTCATGCCATTGCAAGTTGAAAGTGAGAGTCACTCTACTCTAAATGAAGACAATCTTGAATCTCATTCCATTGTACTTGAACATGAGAGAAAAAAGAAAGAGAGGAGTGAGGGAGTGATCGGTGACAATCCTAGAGAGAAAAAAAGAGAGGATGTGAGAAGTGATGTGAGTGGATTGTCACCACAAACAACACTTGACCTTGAGAGAAAAATGGAAGAAAGGAGAAGTGAGGAAAGAAAAATTGAGAGTGAGAGCACCCATTGTTCTAACCAATATTTACCTTCTTCTTCTTCTTCTTGTGTTAGTTCTTGTGTAGGAACCTTTGAAGACAAACCATTGGAGCCTCAACCATGTGCTTTGGAGGAAAGACAAGAGGATGAAAATCTTCAATGTGAGTGCTCAAGGAAGTAACTCAACTGTAAGTGTTTCTTCACCTTCTCATGAGCCTACTAGTTACTTGTCTTGTGATGACTCAATGCTAGTTGGTATTTGTGATGCATCTAGTGAATATGCCAGTAGTGAAGAGTCTAGTAGTCAACTTGTGTGTGCTTGTGTATCACTAGTTGAGAGAGATGCAAATCCACATCATGATATGAGCTCAATGTTCAATGAATCTCTCTCTAATGTAGATGTGATAGTTGACCTTGATGATGACCTTTGATATGACACACCACCAATTTTTAACAAATGGGAAGATGAGGTAGTTGATCATACCCTTGTTGATATGCTTCTCTTTGGTGGATCTATGTGTTATGGTAAGGATGGTAGTGACCTTGAGGAGTCCAAGTTACATGAGTTGGACAAGGTCGTCTATGATAACTCTTCAAGTGTGGATGATGAACCTAGTCTTGATACCTTACCTTTATTTGATCATAAAATCGAGATGCATGCTTTTACTAATCCATTGTTTGAAGGCATCTTCATTTGTGGTAGTGAATTATATCGGGCTAGGGTTGGTAGTAAGATAGAACCTCCATGGTGTGAAGGATTTGACTCCTTAGGTAACTCATTATTTGAGACCTTGAGTGAGGTGAATGGCTCTTCGAGTGACCCTACTTTTTGTTGTTGGGGTTATGATGAAGAAGAAGCCATTATTAATACCTTCCTTGAGAGTTTGCCTTATGAGAAGGGTTGCTTAGGTGATGAATTTTGAGGTGAAAAAGGACCTCTTAGTGTAAAGAAGGGGAGTGGAGTAATTAATGCTAGTTGTAGGTTGGGCTATTTGACTTACTCTATCCCACATGTTGATCACACTTTGGGGATGGTGTGGTATGTTGATCGAGAGCTTAAGGATCAAAGGGGTTTTGATAGTTTGATCTTGCATTTTCTATGTTCCAATGATATATTTGCTCATTCTTATGTTGAGTGCCTATCTATGTTAAGCCAAGTACTTGTTGTTTCACTTGGGAACATGGCCTTTTTCATTGCTATTGATTCTTGGCTATACCATAAGAGTGTGTTTTCCACACCGTTGACACTAACCTACTTGTGCAGTAGGAGATTTTATGTTTGCTTGTCGATGCTTGTAGGTGCTAATTCCCATGCTAAGGCAAGGGAGAACTTGGAAGAAGCCTATGTCAAAGTGACGTTCAAGAAAGACAAAGGAGTAGAGCATTGGGCACCCCGAGGAGATGATGATGTCATGGACGAGAATGCCTTGATTTTGAGGACGAAATCTTCTCAAGAAAGGGAGGATGATGTGGAGCAAATCGAGCCAAGACACTTTTCAATGTGTGCCAAGCTTGAAGGATGCAAAGGACGAGATGTC
This sequence comes from Petunia x hybrida, assembly GCA_037355625.1. Taxonomy (NCBI): domain Eukaryota; kingdom Viridiplantae; phylum Streptophyta; class Magnoliopsida; order Solanales; family Solanaceae; genus Petunia; species Petunia x hybrida. The sequence goes on from JBBBVM010000534.1 coordinate 402,151, forward strand.
AAGGGCTTTAGGAGCGATTTGAAGAAGCATTAAGAGGACTAAGGGCCAGGCGCTCTGCCCAAGACCCTAGGCGCTCCGCCCAAGGCAGCTCCCCCTAGCCCAAGCGCAACGCCCAAGTTGACTAATGCCTAGAAAGGGACGCGCTCCGCCCATCCCCCAGGCGCTCCGCCCAAGGCAGCTCCGCCTAGCCCAGGCACTCCGCCCACCTATGCCTTGGTCTGAGTTTTAGCTTGGTTATTTACTAAGTTGACCCTGCGTGGTCTTATCTATTTTACCCAGCTTGTGGGGTGTTTTAGTCATTACTTAGGCATGAGGAGAACCTTAAAAATACCTCAAAAGCCGCTTTATTTCATTATTACCAAGCTTTGAACATTGAAGACAAAAACTTGAGAGATGATTTTTCTTTGAATGAATGAACCTTCTTTTGGCTTGAATCAATTAGTATAACTAGTTGAATCTCATTCCAAACCCGACCGGACTATTTTCAAGAGTCGAGTGCCTTTTGAGGACTGTTTGTATAGTATAGGCAATCCTTGATACGATTCGAGGGTTAGCTACCTTGAAGGGAGTTCAAAACTCGTCTTGTTTCTATTTTATTTTCTCGCTTCCGTATTTTTCCCGTATCACTTCATCACCATCAAGTGGACATCATGAAGCTCCTTAGCTTGACTCCTCGTAAATGGTCTTCAAGGCACGAACTTAGCTTGATCAGACTGGACTGCATCACTCTCCCCTTCTTGAGAAGATTTCGTCCTAAATCGAGCCATCATCATCTCTCAAAGCAGCACTACCTACAACACAAGGAGTTAAGTCAGAAACATTGAAAGTGTTAGAAACATTATACTAACCAAGCAGGTCTATAACATAGGCGTTATTGTTGATCTTTTGAAGCACTTGGAATGGACCATCTCCCCTCGGGCTAGCTTTCCCTCCATTGGCTCGAGAACTTCTCCTTTCGGAAGTGCACCCAAACTTTATTTCCTTTCTTCATGTCCAACTTTTTCCACCCCTTATTCTTCTCGGACAACACCTTCTCATAGGCTTCCTCTAAGTTCTTCCTTATCTTAGCATGTAGCTGAAGCAACACGGTTGCCCAGCTTTCACCTTCAATACTAATAACTGCATCTCTAGGCAAAGGAGTAAGATCGAGTGGAATCAAGGGGTTAAAGCCATAAACATATTCAAGTGGAGTCATGCCAATCATCCTATGCGCAGTTCTATTATATGCATACTCCATATAATATCAGCCCACGTCCCAGCCTTACCTTCGGTCATACCTCTAAGTAGAGCTCCCAAGGTGCTGTTAACAACCTCAATTTGCCCATCCGTCTGAGGATGATGGGACGTACAAAATAGCAACTTGATGCAAAGAGCCCACACACACTTCCAGAAGCGACTCAAAAACTTAGAATCCCTATCACTAACAATTGTACGAGGCACGCCATGTAACTTTAACACATTAGCAATGAGCAATGAATCAACATGTTGTGCATCATTACATTTTTTACAAGGGATGAAATGAGTCATCTTAGAGAACCTATCAACAACAACATAGATGCTATCATGGCCACCCCTAGAATGAGGCAGCCCCATTACAAAATCCATAGATATGTCTACCCATAGATATGCTTGAGTGTGGAACACTTGCCCTCTAGCTTGGCCGTATAAGTGTTGGCCTTGCCATCATAAATGACACCCCGGTCATATTGCCAAGGCCTGCCCAATAACAAATGGCAAGCCTGCATAGGCACCACATCAAACATGAACTCATCTTGATAAGCTCCCACTTTAAACTTGATGAGCACTTAATTCACCACCCTCAGCTCACCACACTCTCTCAACCATTGCAGCCTACAGGGATGGGGATATTTTAATATGGGCAGCCCAAGTTGTGACACTAACGTTTGGCTCACTATATTGGACAGCTACGCGAATAAACTATCAAAGAGCACACCTTACCCCTCACTCTACACCTAACATGAAAGAAGTTCTCTCACTGCACATCTTCCTCCTCCTCTATAATTATGGTGCTCAAATTCCAACGCACCACAAGAAACATGTTCACATCTTCCTCCTTCGCTACCTCTCCCTCACACTCAACCTGATCAGCCTCCTCATCTTCCTAAACATACTTGTCACTTTCTTGCTCCTAGACAGTACCATCATTAAGTAAAATCCTTGTCCTTCGAGTAGGACAATCCTTGTAAAAGTGCCCGTAGCCTTTACAGTTATGACATTGAAAAGAAGATGCACTAGGAGTATTAAACTGAGTTTTAGAATTACCTCTCGACTCCTTAGAGTCTCTCTTAGGCATCCCCATCTAAAGGTTTTCTTCACCTCACGGCTCACACTGGCTCCTCCCAAACATGGGGTTTTCCACTCTTTGTTTCGGCTCATAGGAGTGGAAGTTGAGCTTCCTCTATAGCGGACTACTTTGTCTTCTTTAAACATTTTCTCGGCTTCAATGGCAGCATGGAATTCATCATAGAGTGTTTGGAACACATGCAACCTCAATTGATTATATATGTCACGATTCAAGCCGCCCTTGAACCGTATAATGGCATGATCCTCTTCTTTTTCTTCCATGTCTAAATCTTGCCGAATCTTCTCAAATTCATCATAGTATTCTTCTACAGATTTCAACCCTTGCTTCAAGTCATATAATCTCCGGAGTTGAACTTGCTTGTGCTTTGGAGTGATATATTTTCGACTCATCACTCGCTTCAATTCTCCCCTTGTAATACGCTAGGGCTGATTATGCCTTATTTTTGACCTTTTTCTACCTCCCACCAAGTAGAAGCATAATACTCAAAGGCAGCAATGGCATATGTAGCTTTCTTCTCCTATTACATGTCATTTGTCTCAAAGATTCTTTCAACACGGACCTTCCATTCTAGAAACTTGTCAGAATCACTAGTTCCTTTGATTAATGGGATTGTAATCTTGATATTGTTCACGCTATTTTCACGACCACCACGGGCTGGTTCAGGATATCTCTCATAAGGTTCAGCATGTTCTTCAAATTTAGGTTCTGAGTTCCTTCCCCAAAAACCCCTAAAGCCCCCTCGAGGCCCACGGCCCCTCATGTTACTACGGCCTCCCTACAAATACTCACCCTCGGGTATTGCTGCTCAATATCATCAACATATTCCTCATGTTCAGGATGGTCATCATCATGAGCTGCTTCTATTCCTCCATCGGACACTACATGTCTACGGGCTTGCATAAGTGGTGGTACATTACCTTGGGGAATGTCCAAGGCTCTCACATTTCGAGCAGCTCCTTCTCTCAACTTTTGTTGACGAGCTAGCTCATCAAACTATTCTTCTCTCATGGTAGAACCATCATTAGTTCCTTTTCCGACATCCTTTTAAGCAGTAGCTGATTTTTCCTTTTCGAGATTCTCAACTCGGGCTCCCACGCCTTTGATTTTAGTGCTCATTACTTTTATCTCGGCCAAAACCTCCTCAATCACCCTTCCAGACTTATCTCCTTTTCCAACCATGATAAGGATCAAAAATCAAAAGACGATAAAAGATAAAAGATAAAGGGAACGAGACGCGTCTCGAACTCCCTACAAGGTAACCACGGATAATTTGTTCCGTGATACCCTCGTATCGGTGTCAAGAAGAGCCTACGCTAAGCAACTACCCTCGAGTCAACACTCCGGACTCGCAAATAGAATGATCGGGGGGGTTTAGGGATCAACTAGCTCACCTAGAAGACTCAAACTAACTAAGGGTTTCATTTCATTCAAAGAGACTCTTTCTCTTGAAAGTTTCGTTCAATCATTCATCATGGCTAACTAAGGAAATTGAAAGACTAATGAAGTATTTATAGGCCTCACCTAGTCATCAATAAAAGGCCTAAAGTACCCCCCAAAGTGGGTTTAAATAACATATGCCACGTAGGGCTAAACTAGGAATTCCCGTCACAAGCTTCAGTGAGTAGGTGCCCCGCCTGAATACTAGGCGGTCCACCCAATGGCCAGTAGGTGCCCCAGTAGGTGGTCCGCCCCTTTAGTGGGCGGCTCAGAATCCAGAGGCCAGACATCAAGTGGGCGGTCCGCCCCTTTCACTAGGCGGTCCGCCCCTTCCTGGGAACCTTGAAACGCCTCGAAATGTGTCTCGAATATCCCTCCTTCCATGGCGTTCCAATGCATAAGCTCTTCCTTGGCCTTGGATGGTGCTTTTGCATGGTTGCTCGAGTTGCCCCGCATCATCTTCCCCTTCTTGAGAAGATTTCGTCCTCGAAATCAAGGCTTGGTCTCTTATGGCATCAACAACTCCTCGGAGTGGCCAAGACTCTCCTTCTTATTCCTTCTTGATCGTCACTTTGACATAGGCTTCTTCAAAGATCTCCCCCGCCTTAGCATGGAGCTTAGAACCTACAAGCAACGACAAGCAAACACAAGCAAACTTCCTACTACGAAAGTAGGTTAGGGCAAGAAGTGTGGAAAACACACTCTTATGATATAACCAAGCATCAATAATAAGCACAAATATCAAGTCTCCAAGGAGAACAACAAGTACTTGGTTCATTAAAAGCATGCACCAACACGATAATGAGCAAATAGGTCATGGGGACATGGAAAATGCAAGATCAAGCTATCAAAATCCCCTTATTCCATAAGCTCACTATCAACATACCAATCCATTCTCAAAGTGTGATCAACATGTGGAGTGGAGTGAGTCAAATAGCTCAACCTATAAGTAGTATCAAGCACTCCACTCCCCTTCTTTAGAGCATACTTACTCACACCAAGGGATTCCTCTTCCCCTCCAATTTTATCACCTAAGCAACCCTTCTCAAATGACAAGCTCTCAAGGAAGGTATTGATCATGGACTCTTCTTCATCATAACCCCAACAAGCAATAGTAGGGTCACCAAAAGAACTATCTACCTCACCCAAATTCTCAAACAATGGGTTGCCTACGTGGTCAAACCCTTCACACCATGGGGGTTCCGTTTGACCACCCACCCTAGTCCGATACAAGTCATTTCCACTAATGAAGATGTCTTCAAACAATGGATTAGTAAAAACATGTATCTCAATATCATGATCAAGCATAGACAAGTTATTAAGACTAGGTTCACTTTAGGAGTCATCATAGACAACCTTGTCCAATTCATGCAAGTTGGACTCCTCAAGACCACTACCAACCTCACCACAACACATGGATCCACCAAATAGAAGCATATCAATAAGGGTATGATCAACTATCTCATCGTGATAAGGTGCAAAGCACGCGGAAGCTAACTATACGATAAACAAGCAGAAGCAAGTAAATTTGATAACGAGATATCAAAGATATCGAGAAGTTTAAGACTAGGAAGATAAGAATTAGAAGAAAGAACGGATAAACAATTCAAACAAGAATTTAATTATCCAAAGGGAGAAAGTGAAACTCAACCTTACAAGGAATTCACACTAGCGATGAATCTTCATAGGTTCTAAGTCGAGACATACACGAAGCCTCGGGCTTCAACAAAGAAAGCCTCGGCCTTCCCTTAGTTCTCTCTTCTCTCTATTCTATGTTCAATGCTAACTAATGAAGAAAATGGCTAAGTGTTCCTATTTATAGCCTTTCACAAGACTAGATGAAATGTCTAAAATGCCACAGTGGGCCTCTTCAGCATGTTGGGCGGGGCGCCTAGAGGTGGGCGGGGCGCCTAGCTGTTGGGCGCTGCTAGAGCAAAGCTGAGGCTAGGTGGGGCGCCTAGTGGGTAGGCGGGGCGCCTGAGGTGAGGCGCCTGGTGGTTAGGCGGGGCGCCTGAGGCGGGGCGCCTAGGGTCAGGCGCGGCGCCTGAGTTCCATGCAGTGGGCTGCCTAGGCCTAGCATAGGCGGGGCGCCTAGCTAGCAGGCGGGGCGCCTAAGGTCCTGGGCCTCTTGTCACTTCTTCAAATCGCTTCCGAAGCCCTTGACTTGCATCTCTTGTGCTCTCAAGCTTGGTTCTTGATGGTTGGTGTCTTGGCTCGATTTGTCCCGCATCACATCGTCCCTTTTGTCAAAGATTGGTGGGGTGTCATAGGAAAGGCCACAATCATTGTCAACTATCAAATCTACACTAGGGAGAAGTTCATTGAACAATGAGCTCACATCATGATATGGCATAACATCCCTCCCAACTAGTGTTTCACAAGCACATTCCAGTTGACAACTAGACTCTTCACTAGTGGTATACTCACTAGATGTATCAAAAATATCAACTAGTGTTGAGTCATCAAAAGACAAATAGCTAGTAGGCTCATGAAAAGGTGAAGTAACACTTACATTTGTAGTACTTCCTTGATCACTCACAAGGCTTGAAGTGTCATATGCAACTCCTCCTTCATGAAGCTCACATTGAGAACTTTCCTCCTCTTGTCTTTCCTTCCAAGCACATAGTTGAGGCTCCAATGGCTTGTCTTCAATTGTACCTACACAAAAACTTTCACAAGAAAGAGTAGAGGATGAAGAATTGTTAGAATAATGGGTGCTCTCACCCTATGTTAGAATAATGGGTGCTCTCACTCTCAATTTTTCTTTTCTCACCTCTCTTCTCTCTCAATTTTACCTCATGGTCAAGTGTAGTTTGTGGTGACAATCCACTCACATCACTCCTCAAGTCCTCTCCTTTTTCCTCTCTTGGATTGTCACCGGTCACTCCCTCACTTCTCTCTATCTTTTCTCTCTCATTTGAAGTGGAGTGACTCTCATTTTCATCATGCAATGGCAAGACAATGAGATTGTTTGCCTCGAGTTCAAGAACAATGGGTGACTTTGCTTTAGCCGCCTCCTTTAACTCCTTCATTCGTTTGTAGTCTTCCCTTACTTGTCTTGGAGTCAAAGGTCTAAGCACATACTTCCTCCCATCTTGCTTGACCGTGTAGGAGTTGGTCCGGCCATCATGCATTACACACCTATCATGTTGCCATGGTCTCCCAAATAATAGATGGCAAGCTTGCATCGAGACCACATCAAACATGATCTTATCCTTGTAGTTCCCAATGCTAAACTCAATCATCACTTACGTCACCACCTTTAGTTCACCACACTCACTAAGCCATTGTAAACGATATGGTTTAGGGTTCTTTAGAGTGGGTAACTTCAATTGGGTAATCAAAATTTGGCTCACTATGTTGGCACAACTCCCCGAATCAACAACCATTAAACATACTTGGCCCATCACACGACACCTAGCATGAAAGAGGTTTTCTCTTTGATCATTTTCCACCTCCTTTTCCATAAAAATGGTGCTCAAGCTTCTCCAGACCACCAAGAACAATTGAGGATCCACATCCTCCTCTATAGCCTCCTCACAAACAACTTCCTCATCTTCCTCTACTCCCTCATTTTCGGGCTCACTATCTTGCTCATACACCAAATTACCAACTACAACCATGGTTTGTTTTGTAGGGCAATCCCTAGCAAAATGGCCATAGCCTTTGCACTTATAGCATTGAGTAGAAGTAGAAGTAGGATTGCTCAAGCGAGTTTTAGAAGTACCTTCCAAGTGTGGTGTAGTCTTCTCATATGGCTTCTTCACTTCTTTGCTAGCACTTGTACTTGGAAAGTTTGCATTTGGAGTCTTCCACTCTTTTGGCTTGCTTGCGGTAGTAGGAGTGTTGCTTTTGGACTTTTCTCCCTTAAGCCAATTCTCGGCTTCAATTACGGCTTCAAAAAGATCTTGAAGTGAAAGATAAGAGTGCAACTTCAATTGAGAAGCTATACCATAGCTTAAGCCATTCTTGAAGCGGATCATGGCTTGTTCCACACATTCGGTATCCATATCCAATGCCATCCGGGTCTTCTCGAATTCATCAAAGTACCCATGCACTGATTTGACTCCTTGTTTTAGATCATAGAGCTTCTTGAGCTGCTCTTGTCGATACCTTGGAGTTATGTACTTGGCGTTCATAAGAACTTTCAACTCTTCCCAAGTCACATTTACTTGCATATTCATCCTTCTTCTTGACCTCTTCATGTACTCCCACCAAGTAGAAGCATAGGCCTCAAAGGTAGAAATAGCCTAGGTGCCCTTTCTCTCCTCGATCATCTCATTGGTTTCAAACACTCTCTCCATGAATAGTACCCATTCCATGTTTGCCTCTGGATCACAAGTTCCCTTAAAAGATGGAAGATTGAGCTTAACACTATTGAGGTTGTTGTTGTCAGGTAACCCATGGTTAGGCTCCGGTTGGCCTCCATAGTGATCATCATAAGCAACATAGTCCTTCCTAGCATTCCTCCCACCATATCCCATGGGTGGCCCTCGACCTCGGCTTCTACCCCTATCCACATTTCGACCCCAATTCATTTGCCTCCTAGGTTGATAAGGAGCATCATACCCATAGGCTTCATCACCATACTCGGCCTCCTCCTTTTCTTGAGCCTCAACAACTTGCTCAAGAGGTGGAACAAATCTAACGGGTCTTCGAAGTGGAGCATTTCCTTGGGGATTGCCCAAGTTGTGGGGAATGCCCATGGGTTGGGTATTGACCAACACACACTCTTGAAGAGCATAAACTTTCTGTTGTTCATACTTCTTGCTTAGCTCCACAAAGTGTCCAGGAGTCATAGGAGTGCTATGACTCGTGCCTTCTCCAGATTCAATTTGGACACTCGGGGTCCTCCTCTCACTGGTCTCAACTTGATTCCTCTCAACGGTCTCAAGTCTCAAAGATATGTCCTCCAACTTGGCCATAATGGTGGCCATGAAATCCTTCATGGGATTATCTCCCTCCTTTGCCATTGTACCTACAAAAGCAACAAACGTTAGTAAAACACCTCACTCACACCCTCACGTGTACAGAACTCGGGTCACTCGTTTAGTGGTGGCGGATATTTCACTCAATTTGAGTCTAGAAGCTTCACGTAGTTGATCAACGAACCACAACTCAATCACTCAATTCACAAGCCAAGTGCACTCCGGGGTGAGTGGAGTTAATACGACTCTATTGGAACGATAAGCACTTTCAAGTTAGGACTTGAGTCAAAAGATACTACGGGTCTTCTTTGAATTCTACTCTCCTATCTAGGCACGATGATCCTGAAAGCTCAAAGTAATTAGTACTAATCGAGTAGGATTATACTCTAATAGCACTAACCGGAAGCAATGTAATCAAAGAAACAAGAAATCCTAGAAGAATCTACCCAAAACTAACACCTTCAGGACTAGGCGCCCCACCCCTTTGGAGTGGGCGGTCTGCCCGAAATCCTGCAGTGGAGAGTAGGCGGTCCGCCACTTAAACCAGGTGCCCCGCCACTCTAAAATCCAGAGAGCTCACACAAAAGAGGCGGTCCGCCCCTTGGACTAGGCGCCCCGCCTACTACAATTTCCAGAACAGTTCAACTTCATGTTTTCTTGGTTTTGCACCCAAAAATCCAACAAATCTCACGTTGTTTTAGCAATCCGAAGGTACCCAATAGTGTTTTCAATCACCAAGATCAAACTCCAATGATTTTATGCAAACCCCAATCAAAAAAAATCAAATCACCATTTTCATCAAGTTCAAACTAGGGTTTCAAATTTTTCAAATTTTCAAAGGGTTTCAAATTTTCAAATCTTGGAATACAATTCCAAATCACGTGTTTAGGGTACCAAAATAACGGGTTTCCAACAAGGAACAAACCCCAATATCAATCATACAACGGGTCCATCAAACCAAGAACATACGATCAAATTTTTTGGTGTTTTTCAACTTTTTCTATTTCTTTTTTTTTTTTGTGTTTTTTCTTCTTTTCAATAACAACAACAAGAAAACAAAGATATAAACCAACCTAGGCACGAAGAATCAAGGGTCCGGGGTTTATAGAAACAAAACCCGAGCCTTGCTCTGATACCAAGATGATAAGGATCAAAAATCAAAAGACGATAAAAGATAAAAGATAAAGGGAACGACACGCGTCTCGAACTCCCTACAAGGTAACCACGGAGAACTTGTTCCGTGATACCCTCGTATCGGTGTCAAGAAGAGCCTACGCTAAGCAACTACCCTCGAGTCAACACTCGGGACTCGCAAATAGAATGATCGGGGGCGTTTGGGGATCAACTAGCTCACCTAGAAGACTCAAACCAACAAAGGGTTTCATTTCATTCAAAGAGACTCTTTCTCTTGAAAGTTTTGTTCAATCATTCATCATGGCTAACTAAGGAAATTGAAAGACTAATGAAGTATTTATAGGCCTCACCTAGTCTAAAGTACCCCCAAAGTGGGTTTAAATAACATATGCCACGTAGGGCTAAACTATGAATTTCATACTAAACAAAATAGAATTCCCGTCACAAGCTTCAGTGAGTAGGCGCCCCGCCTGAATACTAGGCGGTCCGTCCAGTGGCCAGTAGGCGCCCCAGTAGGTGGTTCGCCCCTTTAGTAGGCGGCTCAGAATCCAGAATCTAGACATCAAGTGGGCGGTCCGCCCCTTTCACTAGGCGGTCCGCCCCCCCCTTCCTGGGGAACCTTGAAACGCCTCGAAATGTGTCTCGAATGTCCCTCCTTCCATGGCGTTCCAATGCATAAGCTCTTCCTTGGCCTTGGATGGTGCTTTTGGATGGTTGCTCGAGTTACCCCGCATCAAGCCATTTACCTGCAAAGATCAAAGACTCAAAATTATGGTTAAGGTTAGTAAATACCTCACATGCTCCCTTTCATTTGAATGACACTTAGGTTCACTCAATTTATAGGGTAGGATCACAAAAACTTGTCACCAATGGCTTCCTCGAATTGATCAACTTCCTCAACGACCTTTCAAGTTCACAACTTTCACTAGTTCTCTTTGGGGTGAGTGAATTGATTTAACTCTGTGGACGGACAGTTTTTAAAGTAAGAACGAGAAGATAAATAAATTCTACGAAAGTTGGAAATTTTAGAATAAGCATGAAATCTTACAAGCTCAAGAATTAGTAATAGCTCAAGTAGAAGAATTACTTAAGAATTACTAACTAGAAGCAGTGTGTAACAAAGAATTAAGGAAATCTTAAGAAAGGCTGATTTTCTACCCTTAAATAGGCGCCTACACTAGGCCTTTTCAAAGTAGAATAAGTTATTCCTCCTTTTCCTTGCTTTCCAACTCTGATTTGGACAACTTTTACTGCTTTTCCCTACACCTTCACACGCTTTTTCCTTGCTGAAATTCCCTTTGTCCGGCCGTGTATACCTTCCCCTAAAGCCTAAGGTAAACTAATTTCCTTGTTAGAAAAGTAGGTACACTTCTCCTTTTTGAATTGAGTGTTATTTCCTACTTGAATTAGGCCTAGGTTTTCCTTCCTTTCACCCTTAATATGCAGCGCCTCCTCCTCTTATTCAACCTCAAAATTCAGCAACTCAACTCCCACAAATTAACATGTAAAAGCTATGAGTTTCAAGATAAAATCAAGTTATGTTAAGTCCTATTCAAGAACAAACAAGTTGTTGTTCAAGAACAACAAGTTGTTGTTCAAGAACTACAATTTTCAACCAAGAAACACGTCAACAAACTTCAAGAATATGCTGCCTATTGGTTCTACACGTTTCAAGACTTCTCTTTCAATAACAATCCAAGAATTCAAGCATACATAATCTGGAATTTAACAACACGCCAAGAAAATTCAATAAATGTTTCAAGAACTGGACTAGGATTTCAAGAATCAATCAAGAACACTTCTTTTTCGAATTTTCTTAAACCCTAGGCGTAAACAAACAATACATGGCTGCAACACAACTCCACTTTGTTACCTTTTTTTTAATCAAAAATAAAAAATAACAAGAATCTAAACTAGAAAATCTAAGCTAGGGCACGAAGAATAGGATTGGGGTTGTAGAAACAATCTCTTTCCTTGCTCTAATACCAACTGATGTAATCAAACCAATAAACAAGAAAGAAAGATAAAAGCTAGACATAATTTAAATTAAAATAAGGCAATACTTAGGAACGAGTCTAAATACCTCCTTGTTGGACGCAAAGGGCACCTAAGCTATGCAGACAATCCTCAAGACAACCTGTGTCTTGCAAATTGAACGATCAAGTGTTGGAACAAGTTCAATTTCAATTATCACCAAAAGGAACAAGTCTACAATGTTTTGTACGAAATGCATAAAAGTTGCATTCTATTCTCTGAATTGTGTAAATTGAAATAAAAGCAAAGTGTAGGCTTTTATAGTAGAAGTCCTACACGCCTAAGTAGTCAATGTAAAAGCCTTAGAGTGGCTAAATGTCAAGTGACTACATGCATAAATAATCAACGTAAAAGCCTCAGAGTGGCTAAATTTAAAGTGACCTCGCAGGGCCAATAAAGTGTCATATGCCCGTGCTCTCCCAATTCCATATGCCCAACTTGAGCTTGTTGAGGTGCTTGTTGAGCTCTCTAACTCTCGGCCTCAATCTTCACGCAATGCCTCTCCTTCTCCAATGCTCACCAATGTGCTTCTTGTCTTCTCCAACATGCTGCCCGCTTCCTCCATGCTCGCACCATCATGACTCTTCATTACCATCAAGTGGACATCATGAAGCTCCTTAGCTTGACTCCTCGTAAATGGTCTTGAAGGCAAGAACTTAGCTTGATCAGGCTGGACTGCATCAAAATTACATGGGAGATATTACGTCTACATTTTGAGATGATTTTGGCCTCATGTATTTGTAAAATAAAATGGACAAATAATGCTAGATAGGCCTTGTTTTATTTTACTTTGAATTTTTGTATCTAGGCAAAGTGATGACAATTTGGTATAATTTATTTTTAAAATAGAGAAAGTAGTTTGGCTCACTTGTAAGTAAATGAAGACAAATTGTCTTTCTTTTATTTTTTACTTTGAACTTTTGTATATGAGCAAAGTAATGACGATTTGGCATCATTTATTTTTAAAATGAACATGATTTTTTGCTCACTATATAAAGAAAATGATACCAGATTAGTCTTATGTTATGTTTTACTTTGAATTTTGTAGATGAGCAAAACGATGACGATTTGGCCTTATTTATTCACAAATGGACGTGACTATATGAATAAACACAGACGGATTATTTCTGCTTTGTGGATAGCAATGATATTTTTTGTAATTACGGCTACATTAAGGTGCGATAGTATTTTTGTAATTAAGACTTCATTAAAGTGCAGTGAATTTTCTTTAATTATGAAAGTGCTCAATTTATTAAGAGTACCTTTAAAGTGCTCAACTCTTCAAGACTATCCTCTTTTTTACGTAAAAATTTAGCCCACATGCCATTTTTACCACTGGTATTTGGTTTGACGCCACTTTTTTTATTGGTTTTACATGAGAGGCCACTTTTTGGAACTTCAATCTTTGTGGGCAGAAGTTCAAACCTTGTGGGTTGAACTTCATGCCTAAGTTATGAAGTTCAACTAACTTCAATCCGTAAGGGCTGAACTTTTAGGCATAGATGCGTAAACTTCAACCCTTGTGGGCTAAAGTTGAACTTCAACCTTTATGGTGGGCTGAAGTTGAACTTCAACCCTTGTGGGCTAAACTTGTGTGAAGTTCAACCCACAAAGATTGAAGTTCCAAAAAATGGCCTCTCATGAAAAATCAGTAAAAAAAGTGGCTTCAAACCAAAGACAAGTGGCAAAAATGGCCTCTCATGCACTTTTCTCTATGTATTTGTTAAATTTTGCCAAGGCCCAAATATGTTGGTTTGAGGCTTTTCCGCCCTATGAAACATTTGTCTTGGTTTCAGTTTGTCCAAGTAAGAAGAAGAAGAAGTAGAGGATAAGAAAGAAAGTAGCGGCAAATAACACGCTGCTCTGTCGTCGTATCCCCTTCTTTGCCTGAAAAGCTCTCACAGTAAGCTTGCGTTTCTTTGATAACAATCTTATACAAAGAGGAGTTTCCCACAGCGTTTAGATAGAATGAGCGGTCGTTTCTAGTTTTTTTTGTTGGTGTAAATTTTTTGATGGAGTTAATAGTACCAACTAAGCAAACCCATGAAGGGTTTTGCTCGTTTTACTCTACTGTTAAGCATTGTAATTATAGGAGGTCCTCCAGAAGCAGCACTTGTGTAAAGGTACTTCTTTTGAGACAAACTAAGTTATTTGCTATTTCAAGAAGTGAAACTTTAGGCTCCAATGGTAGGTTATCTAGTGTAGATAAAAGGCCTTCCCCACATGTGCAAGGGACCTTATCTGATAATTTTGATGAATTTGAAAGTAATAATTATCTGCGTCGCTTGGTTAGGAATGGGGAATTAGAAGAAAGTTTTAAGCACCTTGAGACTATGGTGTATCGTGGTGATATTCCTGATATTATTCCATGTACAAGTTTGATTCGTGGCTTTTGTAGAATCGGCCAAACTAAGAAGGCTACTAGGGTGTTGGAGATTCTTGAGGATTCCGGGGCTATTCCTGATGTTATCACTTACAATGTTTTGATTAGTGGATACTGTAAGTCTGGAGAAATTGATAGCGCTTTGAAGGTTTTGGACCGAATGAGTGTTGCACCTGATGTTGTCACTTATAATACAATTTTGCGTACTTTATGTGATAGTGGTAAATTAAAACAAGCTATGCTTGTTCTTGACCGCATGTTGCAAAGGGAGTGTTACCCTGATGTCATTACCTATACAATTTTGATCGAAGCAACTTGTAGGGAATGTGGGGTGGGGCAGGCAATGAAGCTGTTGGATGAAATGAGGAGTAAAGGATGTATACCGGATGTAGTCACTTATAATGTTCTTATCAATGGGATTTGTAAGGAAGGGAGACTGAATGAAGCAATCAAGTTTCTCAATAATATGCCATCTTATGGTTGCCAACCTAATGTGATTACACACAATATAATTTTGCGTAGTATGTGTAGTACCGGTAGGTGGATGGATGCCGAGAAACTGCTGGCCGATATGGTTAGAAAAGGCTGTTCTCCTAGTGTTGTCACGTTTAACATCTTGATCAATTTTTTATGTCGGAAAGGACTGTTGGGACGGGCTATTGATTTATTGGAGAAGATGCCTAAGTATGGGTGTACTCCAAATTCCTTGAGTTATAATCCATTGCTTCATGCATTCTGCAAAGAGAAGAAAATGGATCGGGCAATTGAGTATTTGGAAGTTATGGTGAGTAGGGGTTGTTACCCTGATATTGTGACTTATAATACGTTGCTCACAGCTTTGTGCAAAGATGGTAAGGTTGATGTTGCAGTTGAAATCCTTAATCAACTTAGCAACAAAGGTTGTTCTCCCGTCCTAATCACTTATAATACAGTGATTGATGGACTATCCAAAGTGGGAAAAACTGAGCTTGCCATTGAACTGCTAAGTGAAATGCGAGAGAAAGGTCTCCAACCTGATATAATTACCTATTCCTCGCTTGTGGCAGGTCTTAGTAGGGAAGGAAAAGTTGATGAAGCCATTAAGTTCTTTCATGACTTAGAAGGATTGGATGTCAGGCCCAATGCTATAACCTACAACGCCATTATGTTGGGGCTGTGTAAAGCTCGCAAAACAGATCGTGCAATTGACTTCTTGGCTTATATGATTTCAAAGGGATGTAAGCCTACTGAATCTACATACACTATTTTAATTGAAGGTATTGCTTATGAAGGATTAGCAGAGGAGGCTTTGGAGTTATTGAATGAGTTATGCTCGAGAGGAGTTGTGAAGAAGAGTTCTGCTGAACAGGTGGTGGTGAAAATATAGCTCGAAAGCATGCTTTCACTGCTTTATGGCAACATATTGAGGTTGAACCTCTTGGGTCATAGTTTTGCTGGATAGCTACTATTAATTGCTTACGAAGTGTTTGCGGTCACATCACCATGTAACAATATTTTTCCTCAGTTAGCTAGAAATATTATGTGTTAATCAATTTTGTTTGGTAATCATCATTTCCGTTTTCCCCGATAATTTTCAGCTAGCCTACTTTTAGTTTTAGCCCATGATTGCTGATGGACACATCTTTTGTTCCTGTGTGAGCATCTGTTTGTAGCATGCTACCTTGCATCCTTTACAGCATTTTTTGAGGACCGAGTTTCTCTGATATGAAGAAGAATAGTAAGTTGCTACTATGGATTTTTATCCTTTTGTTTGTTTATTGTGGACTTAGTAGTTATGTGTTTGATGCAATGGTGGAAGGTCCTTGTGTGCTAGGGGATGAGAAAGAGAAGATTGCTATGATTGACCATGTTATTTGTGAGTCGTTATGAGGGGTGACAGTCTGTGCTTCCTATCACTTCATGCCTGCGTAGTGCCCTTGAAGATATGTTTTTTCTGTGATTTTCATCAACTCTGTTTGAGAGTTCTTGTGATGCTAATATAGTAGAGGTAAAAAGTAAAAAAAAATTGAAAAACTGTAGTGGCCGTGTTTGTAGCAAAGCGTCTATGGTGTTGCCATCTTACCTATGTTTAGTTATACCATAACTTGGGGAACTATGCGCATATGAGTGGTCCAAAGCTTGCTGTACCTGCATATTTGCAATTCAAGCGACACCTTTGGAATGACTTCCACAGAGACTCTAACCTCCAGGATTGTGTCAGTACTTGAAGTTAAAAGGGAAATAGGTGGCAGTTATGTCGTCAATACCATCTTATTTAGACCTATCAAAAAAAAAAAACCATCTTATTTAGTTATTATAATTTTGACGTTAACATTTACATTCATTGAGATAATTTTTTGTGAGATTGAAAGATGGAATTTCCAACGTCTTGCCTTCGCTTGTGACAATAGTATGTTCTTGAACGCTAAACGTTACGCTGATGAGCTCTTTACGCTTTTAACGTTTCACAAACAACCTCGTGCTAGCACAAGTAATGAACATATTGTGGTTTCCCGAGGAGATGGATAACTGGTTGTGGCATAAGGGATCGTTCGGTTGAAACAAATTTTATGTGGATATTAGCAATGCAGGATAAATAATGCGGGCATTTGTAATTTGGGTATTAGCAATACGGAAATAAATAATGCAGGTATTACCAATGCAGAATTAATAATGCGGGTATTATAATATAGGGATAAGTAATGTATGAATCATAATGTAGGAATTATTTCTTACTTAATTATTAAAATAAATTAATAAAGTATTTATTTATTATTTAAAAAATTAGAAAAATATATATTTTTGCTATTTTGAGGGATAGTTTTGTTATTTTATAATTTTAATACATTACTAATAACCGTATCATTTATTTTATATCTTATACCGCATAAAATAATACATAGATTCATGCATAACTTATGCCTGTATTACTTCTTAAGAGGAAATCCAAAATATCAACCAAACAATATAATAGCTAGAGTACTAACTTGGGAATTTCATTCGGGTTCCACTTACAAAGGACAGATAGATTGGTAAGTACGCAAAAGCTGGACCATAATTATTATCTTTATGTAAGAAATGTAAAAAGTGTGCTCGTAGTTAGCGGCGGACCTACACTGTGTGAAGGGGTATCAATTGATACGCTTTTGCCGGAAAATTATATTGTATAGAAAGGTTAATTTTTTTTTAAATGTATATATGGCATTGTTGAGTTCCCTAATTATTTTTGTACCTTTACTTGTTTATATTTTGATACCCCTTAATAAAAATCCTGGGTCCGCTACTGAAGTCGTAGCCACTAGTTAGAGTGCAAAACAAGGAATAATCAGTATTTGAAAAGTTTTAGATTAATAGATGCAGCGGTTTAAATTCTAAAGTTTTTTTAGATTTCAATTCAAGATCTTAGGTAAAAATACTAAATTTGAAATGAAAATTGGAATTCTCAAACTCTAGTATGGTTTCTTGAAATTAATATTTTTTTACTTCAAACTTCAATATTTTGACGTGGGATTTTGAACTGAAATGCATGATTTTTTCCGAAGTTTGAGCAACTGTGGCGATTCATCAAGAACTTTGCAAATATTGACTATACCTATTTTTTTGATATATAAAGTGGCTATTCGTCAAAATTACTAGTAAGGATTGAATAAGGAAAAATTACACAAATAAACTAGTTAAGGCACTTAATTAGCTTTCATAAATACATTTCTAAAATATTATTGAATATAGCAAATCCTAACGGGTTGTCTACAAAACATAGCTATTTAAGATAATTAAATAGATAAAGTAACATACTTAAATATAGACTTTTATTATGGAAGAATTAACACAAAAGACACTCCTAAATTAACTTCCTTAAATTTTCTCTACTATCAGACTTTTATTTACTCTAAAATATATATTCTCCCAATCTTGTTTCTTTTACCCAACAAATTAACCTCTATTTTCATGGTCATTTTGCTCTTTGATACTTAAATTCTTGAGCATCAGGGTTTTAATTCAGTCCTAATCTCTCGTTTTGCCCCAATTGTGTTAGTAAAGTCTAAAAAAGATGAATTATTGCCCTCATCGATAGAAATTCGTTCAGAATTCCTTCATGACGCCAGAGTGAAAATTACAAAAGTCCGTGCAACAATTGAACAACCATAATCTACAAGGAGGAAAACTAGACAGAGTTCACCCAAAAAAAAAAGGCGACGGTGAGTAATATAACTGCTAAAGACAAAGGGAAAAATATAGTTGAGGATGATTTTGTGGAAGAAGTCTCAGATGATGATATTCGGAAAATATTGAAGGTTTATTCTGTGGTTGGTTTGAAAAATTCTCAGTCTTTGGGGAAGGTATATGTTTTTGAATTCTAATACTATTTCTCAAAACTGATTTTAACTGAAATGTATTTGTACTAAAAGAAGGAGAACCTTTGAGCAACTGGTAAAGTCGTCTTCGTGTAGCCTAAAGGTCACAGGTTCCAAGCCATGAAAACAACCACTGATACTGATGCAATGTAAACCAAGCCAAGACCCTTTACTAGAAGTCAAGCCAAAGTAATCCATGATGCTCACATTCACTTGGTATGGCAAGGCATGGACATGGAAGATGGGAGCTCCGGAAGCAACTTGAAGATCATGTATTGGAGCACCATTGAAGGAGGACCACCTAGGCTACAAGGAGAAGGATCCGAGGCACATTTTGAGGCTTTTCAAGAAGTCACAGGAAGGGCGGACCGCCTAGTTGAAAAGAGCCAAAATTTGGCTAAGTATGGAATTGCACAACCTCTGGATCTCCACTGGGCGGACCGCCCACATCACTTTGTTGCTGAGACACACCTTGCAGAGGCGGACCGCCTCCCATTATGGGCGGGGCGCCTGTTTTGCTGAGCCACCATCCGAAATTCCTACTATTTTGTTGTGTAATTCCAACTTTAGCCCTAACTTACTTCTATTGTTTTAGCCCACTTTGGGGGGTGTTTAAGACCTTTCACTATGTCATGTAGAAGACTATAAGAGTCTTCATTGTCATACCTGATTTCCAGCTCAACTCGAGGCGAGTCGGGTTTCAGATCTGACTGGGTGAACTCGTTTGAATTTAGAAGTTGGAGTCACCACCTAATATAATTTCTAAGGCGTATTAGGTCACCTAATGTCTAAAATTAAGTTCAAAAGGTCTACTAGTCTATTTTAGAGATTCTATGTGGGTAAGAAGTCCAAATGACTCAGGGAGGAAGGTGTTAGGCACTTCCCAAGTCCCACAAAAAGTGGTTACTGTCCGAGTCTTAATTTTGGGATGTAAACAGTATATAATGTCATACTAACTTGGAGATTTAGCATTTTAACTAAGATGGAACATGCTCATACACACACATACAAATAACTTACTTTCACATTCATCCTATAGTTAAGCATAATCGCATCTATGGCCTCTAATGTCAAAGACTAATCGTAAACAAGTGTTATCATACAAATGGATATTCTAATTTAACTTACATATGTAGTTAACACATTTTAAAGGAAAGACATTTGCATAAGTAGCCTAATTTGTAAATAATTTCAGATTTAATAAGCAAACCGAAAGGGGTTTGTTTTAAAACAAAATATTGGCTCATTTAGGGTCGGTGTGACTCGTCATTAATTGTCGAGACCTAACCTTAATGGCCTTTTTATGTAGGGGTCGAGTTTTTGGAAGATATATATAGGCAAGAGGGGCTATTTTCAAAAAACGGGACCACGAAATCACATAAGTGCAAATAATGGGCTGTCGCACGTAATAAGTACATATATAGATGTACACATGCAAATACATGATCTAAATGATGATTATACTTTCAAAAATATAGTTTTAAAGCGTATAAATGACCCCTATTACTTTATACACCCCTATACACTAGCCAAGACACATTCCAACATGTGCCAAGCTTGGAAGATGCAAAGGACTTGAAGTCAAGAGCTTTTGAAGTGTTTCGGATGGTTTCAGCTCTAGGCCTCACGCCTAAGGAGGAGGAGGGAGGCCCAACACATCCAGGCGCCCCGCCTAGCCCGGGCGCCCCGCCTGGAGACCTCACTGCATAAGAGCACAAATGTGCACAGGCGCCCCGCCTGCCTAGGCGCCCGCCTGCCTAGGCGCCCGCCTGCCTAGGCGCCCACCTGCCTAGGCGCCCACCCCAGGCGCCCCGCCTGACTCCAGGCGCCCCTCCCAGCTTCAGCACAATCCAGGCGCCCCTCCAAGCTGCTGAACTTATGTTTCTTTTACTGTTTTCCCCTATGTGGCTTATTTGATGAATCTTATTAGTTAGGGTATTTGGGTCATTGTGTAAGCTTGGGAAACACTATAAAAACCCAAGTATAGCTTAGTTTTCACTGAGCTTGTTTAGATAAATGATGATTGAACATTGTAAAGAGTGGAACTCTTTAGGTTTATTGATAAGTACCAAATCGCGGAAGCAAGTAAAATAGAGGCGGAAGCAATTAAGACACGATAACCAAGAAATAGGGATGGGGAAGAATAGAAAGTAGAAGAAAAGAATGAATCAAACTAAACACATAGATTGATTCAAAAGGGAGAAGAGACTTGAACCATTAAACGGGACTCATACTAGCAGTGATCCACCATGGATTCAACGTAAGAGATACATGAAGCCAAGCTTCAACAAGAATGGCCAAGCCTATTCTATATTCTATTCTCTCAATTCAACATTGACAAACTTTAATGAAATAAGCTATCTAGCTATTTATAGAGGTTTTTAGGCACTAAGTGAAAGGTCTAGAATGCCCATACTTAGGCCTTAAAGATAAAAGACCACGTAGGGCCAAAATAGACAAAACACACTTAAAATCCCGTGCTTCAGCTTTTGGGGCGGAGCGCCTCTCCTTGGGCGGAGCGCCCGCGAACTTAGGCAGTGGAGGGGGCTGGGCGGAGCGCCCCCTGGGTGGGCGGAGCGCCTGGCCCCTTTGCTTCCTGGGCGGGGAGCCTGGATGGCCTGGGCGGGGCGCCTCAGCCTGGTTCTTCCGGAACGGCTTCAATTCATCTCCGATGCTCTTGACCTCTCGTCCCTTGCATCCTCAAATCCTGGCTCTTTATGGTAAGTACTCTAAGCTCGATTTGAGGCTTATCATCCTCCCCTTCTTGAAAGGATTTCGTCCTCGAAATCAAACCATCAAGACCTACAACCAAAGACAAGAACAAGCCAAATATCCTACTACAAGAGTAGGTTAGTGCAAGTAGTGTGGAAAACACACTCTTATGGTATAACCAAGTATCAATGACAATAATAAAGCGCATGTTTCCAAAGAAAACAACAAGTACTTGGCTTCCCCAATGGGTGCACTCAATACATGATTTATCAAAGAGATCAATAGGGTAGAGAATATGCAAGATCAAGCCATCAAAATTCCTATGATCCCCAAGTCCGATAAGAACAAACCAAAACTTCCCACTACAAGAGTAGGCAAGTCCAACAAAAGTGAGTGCAAGTGCTATGGAAAGCACACTTTTGTGATAGAGTCAAGTATCAATACCGATCAAAAAGAAGAGGTCTCCAAAGGAAACAACACGTTCTTGGCTCAACAATGAAAAGCACTCACTTTTATAACAAGCAAAGAGATCAATAAGACATGGAACATGCAAGATTAAGCAACTAAGTTCCTTATGACCTCCAAGCTTATGGTCAACACACCAAACCTTCAATGCATTACTATCACAATGTGACTCATTGGCTTTTGCATGCCCAACACCCCAGGTGTAATCAACATGTGGGGTGGAGTAAACAAAATAGTTCAATTGGCAACTAACATCAAATGCTCCACTCCCCTTCTTGGAAGCACTCTTACACGCACCAAGAGTGGCTTCCTCACCTCCAAATCCATCTCTAAGACAATCTCCCTCACTAGGAAAACTCCAAAGGAAGGTCTCCAAAATCGGCCCTTCATCATCATAGTCCACACAATGAAGGCTAGGACTACTAGAAGATGGTTCAACACAACCAATATCAAGACCGTTCATCCCACTTGGAGTTCCAAACAATGGATCATCCTTAGAGTCTATCTTTACATACCATGGAGGTTCTATTTTACTATCAATTCTAGTCCGATAGAATTCGCTACCACAAATGAGATTATCTTCACATAATGGAAATGTAAAAGCATGCACCTCAAATTCATGGTCACATAAAAACATGGTATCAAGACTAGGTTCTTTACCCACACCCGAGGAGTCATCGAAAACAAATCGATCCATCTCACACTCTAGAGACTCCTCAAGGTCACAACCATCCTCACTACGGCACATAGGTCCACCATTATCAAGGAATTCATCAAGGGAAAAGATAGGGTATTCATTCAACTCATCTTCCCCTTTGTCAAATATAGGTGGGGTGTCATAACAAGATTCACAAGCAAGGTCAACTACACATTCCTCACTAATGAGAGGTTCAATGAAAACCGAGCTCACATCATGATGTGGCTTATCATCCCTCTCAACTAGTGGTTCACAATCACACACAAGTTGACCATTTGACTCTACACTAGTTGCAAACACATTATATTCATACAAATCATCAACTAGTGTTGAGTTTTCACAAACACCATCACAAGACAAGGGAGTAACATTTTCAAGGGGAGAACTATCACTTACCTTTGAGTGGCCATCTTGCTCACTCAATGCACTTGAAGTATCATGGCTAGTTCCTCCACTTTGAAGCTCACATTGAAGATCTTCTTCACCTTGTCCTTCTTTCTTGGAACGTGATTGAGGCTCTATTAGTTTGCCTCCAAGAGTACCTACACAAGCATTCACACAAGTAGAAGAAAAGGATAAAGGGTTAAGGTTAGAATAAGGGGTGTCCTCACTCTTTTTTCCCTCTTTCTTTTCCCTCATTTTCTTTTCAAGGTTAGGTGTAGATTCGGGTGGTGACATCCCACTCACATCACTCAACACATCCTCTCCTTTTTTCCACTCGAGGAATGTCACCGGTCACTCCCTTACTCCTCTCAATCTTTTGTCTCTCAAATTCGGGTGAGTTGGGACGAGGCCTAAGAATACCCATAGCCGGAGTAGGTAGACTTTTTACATCAACCCGAAATCTAGGACTAAGAGACTCATCACTTGAGATCTCTTTCTTCTTTGTTGGTGAACCACTTGGCTTTGGAGCTTGTGGCTTGGGGTTCACCTTGTTGACAATTGTCAACTCTTTTCTTGCACTAGTCCCACCATTGCTTGTGATTGTAGGACTTCTTGTTTGCACTCTTTTAACCATAGGATGAGGTTCTTGCTCCTTTTCCTTTTGCATAGGCCTAGAAGGTACACTAGGAGGTGACTTGATCTTTACCCTAATAGGCTCAAAGTCATAAATCCTTGGGCCTTGGCCGAGATAATACTTATCATTCACATTACTATATCACACCTTCTTGCTTTGCAACCACGACTCGCCTAACCACACATGACAATGTTGCATGGGGTACACATGACACCACATATAACCCCAATATCCCCTATGAGATATACACACCCGAGCTTGCTTGGAAACCCACACTCCGTAGTAGTCATAAGGATACTCCAAGGCATAGCAAGGTAGCCTTAGCTCATCAACCACCGAGGTACTAATGCAATTGGTATCGGTGTTACCAATCTTGAGATAGTACCCTCCAATACGTTCCACCTCAACAAGGAACCTCCTTAGACCCAAGTGTAGTATAGGATCATCTAAGTAAAACCTTGGAACTTCAAGATAACCATCACTATCAACTTGGATCTTCCTCAATCCTCCTCTCCTAGCAACACCACTAGGATAACTTCCACTTCCCGTCACTCTTCCAACACTAGAAGTGTAGTTGAAAGTCGAGGAAGGAGTACCACTATGGAACCCATAATTGCCTCTCGCCTTGGTTCCACAGCCCTTAGCACCACTCCTACCACCACTACAAGAGCAATGCACTCCCACCACGGTAAGAGTAATACCATTTCTCCTTCCACCCTTCTCATGGGAGCTAGAAGATGCAAACCCCCCATTTCCCATGGAACAACCACCTCCTCCTCCCATACTAATGGAAGGACCTCTACTACTCCCTTGCACAACACAAGCAACATCAAGCGAAGATGAAAATGAACAATCCTCAGAATCAACCTCATCATCAATTCTCTCTACGTCACTATCATCATGTTCAAATTCATCACAAGAAGAGTAAGTAGGATCATCATACCTTGAAGCGACACCATCTTCAAATTCTTGACTTGGAGCATAAAATTCTTCACATTCATCTTCGCAAGCCCCATAGTCTTCTTCACCTTCATAATCAACATAGTGACCCGCTTCATCATCATATGAGCCTTGGTTCCCCGAATCGTCATAGCAATACCCATCATCACCATCATAGGAACCATAGTCTCCATCATCTCCACATGAGTCATACCCTCCATAATCGTCATCCGAAGCCATAGTTGTAACCAAAAAGTATAGGACCTCACAAATTCACTCCCTCACGTGTATCACTCAAGAGATGTCACTCAATTTTCTTGCCACTCGTGTATACACTCTAGGTCGTTGGCTTTTGTGACCACACTCTATTGTTCTCAACACTCAAGCCTTTTTCCACTCCAAACCTTCTTGTCTCTTAGTAATCACAATGGCAAGATCAATCAACTAATGCACCCAAGTAATGGTTCGGAATGGAGTTTAAGGGACTCGATGTACGGAAGCTAATTTAATGCGCACTTGAAGCAAGAAAATTCTACGACTTTAAGTAAAGACTCCAAGACACACAACACCCTAAGGATCAAAGATTAGTTTCAATAAAGTAGGACTAATACCTTAGAAACACTAACCAAGAAGTTCGGAATCGAAACAAACACAAAAAACCATGAAACAAAGCAAATTGAGCCAACCAGTGAACTGGGCGGTCCGCCTGGGTGGGTGGGTGGTCCGCCTAGGGTATGGACCAGTAGCCTAAGTGGGCGGGGCGCCTAGGGGGTGGGCGGTCCGCCTGGGTGGGTGCTCCAGCTTTTCCGAAAACGGGTTTTTGATGGTTTTTGACCCAAATTTTCAACGTTTTCACCCCGTTTCTTCAAAATCAATGGTACCCAAAGTTGGATAATGATATAACCTTCAAACCCCAATAGATTTCACACCCAAACAACCAACAAATAGGCACAATCATGATTCAAAGTTTCAAGTTGGGGGTTTTCAACAGGGGTTTCAAAGGTTCAAGGTGGATTTCGATTCTTCAAAATCGATGTTATACAACTCCGATTCACATGAAATTTGTTTCTATTTGTTCGTTTTCCAATGAAGAACAAACCCCGATAATCAATTCCACAACCCCATAATCAAACAACCAAAGAATCAACCAAATTCACCAAGAAAAAAGGGTTTTGGGAGGGTTTAACAATTTGGGATTTTAAATTTTCAAATCAATCCAATCCACAAGATTGTGGTACCCAAACGTCGGGTTTTCAACAAGGATCAAGAATCTATAACACCCATAACACGAATCGATCACACCACAAAGTTACACCAATTTTTGTATTTTTCACTTTTCTACTTTTTTTGTGTTTTTCTTCTTTTCTTCACAAGAACAATAACACTAAGAATACTAAAGTAAAGATACGATGAACAAGGAACGTGGATTCATAAGAACGAAACCCGAGCCTTGCTCTGATACCAAACTGATAAGAATCAAAACACGGAAAGTAAAAGATAAAGAGCGAGACGTAACTCGTTCAATAATCTCAAGTAGCAACGGAGAACTTGTTCCGTTACACCCCGAGAGAATGACAAGAATACCTACACTAGGCAACTACCCTCGAGCTAACGTGAGCATGCAAGTAGAATGGTCGGGGGAGATTGGAATTCATCTAGATCCGCTAGAGGAAGAACAAGTCCCATCAAGGTTTTCATTCAACAATAGAGTTGATAAGAACCAAAATCGCGGAAGCAAGTAAAATAGAGGCGGAAGCAATTAAGACACGATAACCAAGAAATAGGGATGGGGAAGAATAGAAAGTAGAAGAAAAGAATGAATCAAACTAAACACATAGATTGATTCAAAAGGGAGAAGAGACTTGAACCATTAAATGGGACTCACACTAGCGGTGATCCACCATGGATTCAACGTAAGAGATACATGAAGCCAAGCTTCAACAAGAATGGCCAAGCCTATTCTATCTTCTATTCTCTCAATTCAACATTGACAAACTTTAATGAAATAAGCTATCTAGCTATTTATAGAGGTTTTTAGGCACTAAGTAAAAGGTCTAGAGTGCCCATACTTAGGCCTTAAAGATAAAAGACCACGTAGGGCCAAAATAGATAAAACACACTTAAAATCCCGTGCTTCAGCTTTTGGGGCGGAGCGCCCGCGAACTTGGGCAGTGGAGGGGGCTGGGCAGAGCGCCCCCTGGGTAGGCGGAGCGCCTGGCCCCTTTGCTTCCTGGGCGGGGTGCCTGGATGGCCTGGGCGGGGCGCCTCAGCCTGGTTCTTCCGGAATGGCTTCAATTCATCTCCGATGCTCTTGACCTCTCGTCCCTTGCATCCTCCAATCCCGGCTCTTTATGGTAAGTACTCTAAGCTCGATTTGAGGCTTATCATTTATAAAAACCAACCTATGTTTGGGATTTGTGTGCTACTAGTGGATTCTAGTTGGACAACGACCCCGCATCGATCATTCTACTTGCGAGTTCCCGTTGACTCGAGGGTAGTTGCTTAGCGTAGGCTCTTCTTGTCACCGATACGAAGGTTTCACGGAACAAGTTCTCCGTGGATACTTTGTAGGGAGTTCGAGACGTGTCTCGTTCCCTTTTTTTTTTACTTTCCGCATTTTTTCCTACATCAATTTGGTATCAGAGCAAGGCTCGGGTTTTGTTTTTACAAACCCCCGACCCTTGGTTCTTCGTGCCTAGTATCTTTTCTTTTAGTTTTCTTGTTGTTGAAGTTATTAGAAAGAAGAAAAAACAAAAAAAAATTAAAAAAGTTGAAAATCCAAAAAAAAAATTGGTGTATCATTTTGGTGTGATAGATTCTTGTTATGGGTGTTGTAGATTCTTGATCCTTGTAGAAAACCCGTTGTTTGGGTACTAAAAACACTTTATTTGGATTGGATTTGGGAAATTGAAGATTTGAAACCCCAAAATTTCCTTAAACCCTTGATAAACCTTGTTCTTGATGATTTTGGCTTGATTCTTGGGTTGAATGGGTCTTTGATTGAGAACTTGATATCGGGGATTGATCTGGATTGAAAAACAAACGATTTGGTACCAATTTTGTGGGATTTGAATATGTATAACACCAAATTTGATGAATCACAATCCATTTTGAAAACCCTTTGAAAAACCCTTGTGTTCTTGAGTTTCTTGGCTTTGAATCTTGATTTGATTGATTGTTTGGTTGTAAATTTGATTGGGGTTTGTTAGAAAAGATCAAAAACAACTTTGGGTATCATTGGATTGTGAAAACAAGTTGAAAACATCGGATTTTTGGATTGAAAATCGGATTGAAACAAGTTTGGAACGAGTTGAAACTGCTCCAGGGCCAGGCGCCCCGCCTAGCTTGGACACTGCATAAGACCTCAGGCGACCCGCCTAGGTCACAGGCGCCCCGCCTGAATCCCTGCACAATTCTGGGCGCCCCTCCTTGACACGACCCGAAATTCGGCTAGGCCGTGCGGGTACCCGACATCCTCCCCTAGACCCATCGGGCGAACCCTTACCAATTAAATTAGTAAAATAAATATAATTCAATTCATAACTAAGAACAAGACTAAAAAAAATACAGATATACTGATACCTCTATGCTGTACAAAAGAAATTACAGCTAACTACCCAACATACTAGGTTTAGGGCTATCCAGACTAGACATCTAAGAGTACAAAGGAAGACAAATACCTCCTGAAGGGAGCAAAATGCAACTGAAGTAATAACCAATAAACTGGTGGCAATCCGAAATAAAAGCTGGCTCACCCTGACAGCTGAAATTGTCTTCGCTCCTTCACAATGTGGCGAACTTAATCCTGGAGCGAACCTGCCGAAACGAAATAGATAGACCAAAAAAAAAACAACAAGCAAGGGTGAGTCAAAGGACTCAATAAGTGGGGCAGACTAGCCACCTCAAAGAATAGGATAGCTAGCCAGGGAGAAAAGAAACAGATAAACCAAATTCTTCTTATTTAAATTATGAAAAGGCAGAGCCAGATAATAACTAGAAACACGTATGGAATCACAAACTCATCAACAACCAGGAACGTAAGATAGCCAGAACATATAGGTATCCCGAACACATCAACAATTAGAAATACATCCTGTTGCGGCGTGCAACCCGATCTATTTATACCGCTGCGACGTGCAACCCGATCCATATATTTATACCGTTTCGGCGTGCAACCCGATCCCCGCAACCCAGAATACGAGCCAGAAATATATAGACGCAATGCACGTATAAGCAGAACAGTAGTTATGTACCACAAGTCTACACAATGGTATGAAATGAAATGAGATGAAATGAAATATGATGCAAAGAGTCACATGTGTCAAATGAATGGAGCGGAATCCTCCTGCTCCTAGGGCGGAATCCTCCTACCCTCAATATGATGCAATGGAGCGGAATCCTCCTGCTCCTGGGGCGGAATCCTCCTACCCCTCAATATGATGCAATGGAGCGGAATCCTCCTGCTCCTGGGGCGGAATCCTCCTACCCCTCAATATGATAGAATGGAGCGGAATCCTCCTGCTCCTGGGGCGGAATCCTCCTACCCCTCAATATGGGCAATGTAATGCGTATGAATGCAATATGATGCCATGCAGTCACCTATACCTGATACCTATCTCCGGTGCGGGACTCTCATCGTCTACCAGGAGATATACGCAATAATGACTCTTCACCGGTGCGGGACTCTCATCTCCAACCGGGAAGTATATGCAATAATGACCCTTCACCGGTGCGGGACTCTCATCGCCAACCGAAAAGTATATACAATAATGACCCTTCACCAGTGCGGGACTCTCATCGCCAACCGGGAAGTATATGTAATAATCAAAACCAGAGTGCAATGCTCATATGCTCAATGCAATACCAACGACAGGGCATAGCATATATTATACAATGTAAATTCAAAGCTAAGGCGTAATGAGTACGCCTATCGGCAGCTACACACTTAAGGAACACGTGGTAGAAAATCCACAAGGCCAAGGGCCTCCAAAGAAATGGATATCAACACTTACCTCGTCCAAAAGTTAGCTCTGCTAATCAACAACCGCTTTATCCTTTGGTTTCATTTCCAAACGATCCCACTCTATTCAATAAGCAGAAAAATATATCAAATTAGGCTAAAGGCTTTATTCTTCACATCTTAGGGCAATCCACGTAGGAACCTAATACCCTATTCGCATACGCAATACGCAGGGCAGGCCAATATACAGGGTTTATGGTCACATAACCAAACCCCAAATAAATTACATTTATATGTTGCCCATAACTCACTGAGTACGAATATATAATCAATTTCGTTATCGGGGTCCATTTGACCCTTTAAACTATTAATTGAACTTATTAAAACGATGTATAATATTCCAAGTTTTATCGTTAAAACATATTCAAACACACGTAATAAACTCAAATAATATATTAGGATCATTACCTGAATGTTTCAGGGTGAAAATTCTACTTTTTTTCCGGCCCCTTTTCTCATTTTCTGGCATTTTTTTCCATATTTTCTTGTTTCTTGTTTCCTCTGTTCTCGTTTTTGCTTCTCGTCCTTTCTCATCTGCTCATTATGAGCTTTATAAGCTCACCAACCGACAATTCTCTTTCCTTTTGTCTTTTTTTTTTCTTTTAAAATTCGCGGTTACGGTAAAAATTAAAACGGTACCCTACGATATTCGAAATAATTCCATCTTTTGTATACCCGTTATACAAAATATATGTAACATACTCACAAAGGCGGATCTCAAATTGGACTCCCGAAACTCAAGATGCGAATTTAAATAGAAAAAAGTCAAATTATTTAACTTTCGGTATTTTAGCGGAAACTAGCCGAACAGTATCGAAATTTACTTTCGAAAAATCACAAAAGTCACAAATAATCATACGAACCTAACGGCGCTTTCAGATTTCGAATCGGAGCTCATTCGCCAAAACCGAGCTCGAAAATCTATTTTTAATATTTATCGACGATAAAAACTGAAACCTTCTTCCGATGCCTACCAAACGAGGTCTGATTTAGCTCAAATTTTACAGACAGAACCTAATGGATATTATGAATATTTTAAAATTATCGGCACGTCAATCGGAGTCCTAACTTTCGAAATGACTAACCGAGGTCGTTTCACTCCTGCATTCCAGGCGCCCCTCCTGCTTGCTGAAAGTGTTGTTTGGGGTAGTTTTTCCTAAGTTTTCCTATTTCTTTGCTTGCATAACATCTAACTAGTACTACTTTAAGTAACCTTTTCTACTTAATTGGTACTAGTCTTTGAAGCTTTTAGGTAATTCGTGCCTAGATAGGAGAGTAGAATTCGAAGAAGACTCGTAGAATCCTTTGACTCAAGTCCTCACTTCAAAGTGCTTAGCGTTAATTGAGTGATATCAACTCCACTCACCCCGGAGTACAATTGGCTTGTGAATATTTGATTAAGTTGAAGATTGTTGTTCAACTACTTGAAGCTTTTAGAACTCATGTCCGAGTGAAATATCCACCACCACTAAACGAGTGACCCGAGTGCTATACACGTGAGGGTGTGTGTGAGGTGTTTTCACTAACGTTTGTTGCTTTTGTAGGTACAATGGCAAATGATGGAGACCATCCTATGAAGGATTTCATGGCTACCATTATGGCCAAGTTGGAGGACATATCTTTGAGACTTGAGACCGTGGAGAGGAATCAAGTTGAGATCGGTGAGAGGACCCCGAGTGTCCAAATTGAATCCGGAGAAGGCACAAGTCATAGCACTCCTATGACTTCCGGACACTTTGCGGAGCTAACCAAGAAGTATGAACAAAGGAAAGTTGAAGCTCTTCGAGAGTGTGTGTTAGGCAACACCCAACCCGTGGGCAATCCCCACAACTTGGGCAATCCCCAAGGAAATGCTCCACTTTGAAGACCCGTACGGAATGTTCCACCTCTTGAGAAAATTGATGAAGTTCATGAAGGGGAGAAAGCCGAGTATGGAGATGAAGCCTATGGGTATGATGCTCCTTATCAACCTAGGAGGCAAATGAATTGGGGTCGAAATGTGGATAGGGGTAGAGGCCGAGGTCGAGGGCCACCCATGAGATTTGATGGAAGGAATGCTAGGAGAGAATATGTTGCTCATGATGACCATTATGGAGGCCAACCGGAGCCTAACTATGGGGTACGTGACAACAACAACAACCTCAATAGTGTTAAGCTCAATCTTCCATCCTTTAAGGGAACTTGTGATCCGGAAGCATACTTGGAATAGGTACTACTCATGGAAAGAGTGTTTGACACAAATGAGATGACCGAGGAGAGAAAGGGTACCTATGCTATTTCTACCTTTGAGGCTTATGCTTCTACTTGGTGGGAGTCCATGAAGAGGTCAAGAAGAAGGATGAATTTGCATTTGAATGTGACTTGGGATGACTTGAAAGGGCTCATGAATACCAAGTATATAACTCCAAGGTATCGACAAGAGCAACTCAAGAAGCTCTATGATCTAAAACAAGGTGTTAAGACGGTGCATGAGTACTTCGATGAATTTGAGAAGACCCGGATGGCATTGGATATGGATACCGAGGGTGAAGAAGAAGCCATGATCCGTTTCAAGAATGGCTTGAGCTATGGTATAGCGTCTCAATTGAGGTTGCATCATTATCTCTCACTTCAAGATATGTTTGAAGCCGCAATTGATGCCGAGAATTGGCTTAAGGGTGAGAAGTCCAAAAGCAACACTCCTATTACCACAAGCAAGCCAAAGGAGTGGAAGACTCCAAATGCAAACTTTCCAAGTGCAAGTGCTAGCAAAGAAGTGAAGAAGCCATATGAGAAGACTACACCACACTTGGAAGGTACTTCTAAAACTCGTTTGAGTAATCCTACTTCTACTTCTACTCAATGCTATAAGTGTAAAGGGTATGGACATATTGCTAAAGATTGTCCTACAAAAAGAACCATGGTTGTAGTTGGTAACTTGGTGTATGAGCAAGAAAGTGAGCCCGAGGGTGAAGAGGTAGAGTGTGATGAGGAGGTTGATGTGGGGGAGGATGCAATGGAGGATGATGATCCCCATGCCTTCCTTGATGTGAGGAGGAGTTTAGGTGCCATGTTTGTAAAAAATGGTGAGACTTTGCAAAGAGAGAATCTCTTTCATGCTAGATGCCGAGTCATGGGTGTAGTTTGTTCCATGATTGTTGACTCGGGAAGTTATGCCAACATAGTGAGCCAAACATTGATTTCCCAATTGAAGATACCCACCTTGAAACATCCCGACCCATATCGACTACAATGGCTAAGTGAGTGTGGGAAGTTGAAGGTGGTGAAGTAAGCATTGATTGAGCTTAGCATTGGGAACTATAAAGATAAAATCATGTTTGATGTTGTCCCGATGCAAGCATGCCATCTATTATTTGGGAGACCATGGCAACATGATAGATGTGTGGTACACGATGGCCGGACCAATTCATATACGGTCAAGCATGATGGGAGGAAGTATGTGCTTAGACCTTTGACTCCAAGGCAAGTAAGAGAAGACTGCAAGCGAATGAAGGAGTCGAGAGAGGCGGCTAAAGCAAAGTCACCCATTGTAGTTGAACCCGAGGTAAACAATCTTATTGTCTTGCCATTGCATGATGAAAATAAGAGCCACTCCATTTCAAATGAGAGAGAGAAGATAGAGAGAAGTGAGGGAGTGACTGGTGACAATCCAAGAGAGGAAAAAGGAGAGGATTTGAGGAGTGATGTGAGTGGATTTTCACCACAAACTATACTTGACCTTGAGGTAAAATTGAGAGAGAAGAGAGGTGAGGAAAGAAAAATTGAGAGTGAGAGCACCCGTCGTTCTAACAATTCTTCATCTTCTACTTTTTCTTGTGTTAGCTCATGTGTAGGTACAATTGAAGACAAGCCCTTGGAGCCTCAACTATGTGCTTGGAAGGAAAGACAAGAGGAGGAAAATTTTCAATGTGAGCTTCATGAAGAAGGAGTTACACATGACACTTCAAGCATTGTGAGTGATCAAGAAAGTACTACAAATATAAGTGTTGCTCCACCTTTTTATGAGCCTACTAGCTATTTGTCTTGTGAGGACTCAACACTAATTGTTGCTTGTGATGCATCTAGTGAATATGTCACTAGTGAAGAGTCTAAAAGTCAACTTGTGTGTGCTTGTGTAACATTAGTTGAGAACCTTGCTAAGCCACATCATGATGTGAGCTCATTGTTCAAAGAATCTCTCACAAGTGTAGATTTGATGGTTGACAATGATTGTGACCTTTGCTATGGCACTCCACCAATCTTTGACAAGGGGAAAGATGAGATAGTTGATTATACCCTTATTGATATGCTTCTATTTGGTTGACCTATGTGCCGCAGTGAGGATAGTTGTGACCTTGAGGAGTCTCTTGAGTGTGAGATGGATCGATTTGTTTTCGATGACTCCTCGAGTGTGGGTAAAGAACCTAGTCTTGATACCATGCTTTTGTGTGACCATGAATTTGAGGTGCATGCTTTTACATTTCCATTGTTTGAAGATAATCTTATTTATAGTAGCGAATTGCATCGGACTAGGGTTGATAGTAAGATGGAACCTCCATGGTGTGAAGGATTTGACTCCTTAGGCAACCCATTGTGTGAAAACTTGATTGAGGTAAATGACTCTTTGAGTGACCCTACTATTGCTTGTTGGGGTTATGATGAAGAAGAGGCCATGATCAATACCTTCCTTGAGAGCTTGTCTTTTAAGAAGGGTAGCCTAAGTGATGAAATTGGAGGTGACGAGGAATCCCTTGGTGTGAGTAAGTATGCACTAAAGAAGGGGAGTGGAGTACTTGATACCCCTTGTAGGTTGAGTTATTTGATTCACTCCACTCCACTTGTTAATCACACCTTGAGGATTGATTGGTGTGTTGATCTTCAGCTTAAGGATCAAGGGGATTTTGATAGCTTGATCTTGCATTTTTCATATCCCCATGGCCTATTTGATCACTATTGTGTTGAGTGCATGATGATCTTTAACCAAGTACTTATTGTTCTCTTTGGAGACTTGATATTTGTGCTTATCATTGATGCTTGGTTATATCACAAGAGTGTGTTTTCTACACTTCTTGCACTAACCTACTTTCAAAGTAGGATATCTTGTGTTTGCTTGTCGTTGCTTGTAGGTGGTTCTAAGCTCCATGTTAAGGCAAGGGAGATCTTGGAAGAGACCTATGTCAAAAGTGACGATCAAGGGTTACAAGGGAGGAGAGCATTGGGCACCCCGAAGAGATGATGCCATGGACGTGAATGCATTGATTTCGAGGACGAAATCTCTTCAAGAAGGAGAGGATGATGCGGGGCAAATCGAGCCAAGACACTTTCCAACATGTGCCAAGCTTGGAAGATGCAAAGGACTTGAAGTCAAGAGCTTTGGAAGTGTTTCGGATGGTTTCAGCTCTAGGCCTCACGCCTAAGGAGGAGGAGGGAGGCCCAGCATATCCAAGCGCCCCGCCTAGCCCGGGCGCCCCGCCTGGAGACCTCACTGCATAAGAGCACAAATGTGCACAGGCGCCCCGCCTGCTTAGGCGCCCACCCCAGGCGCCCCGCCTGACTCCAGGCATCCCTCCCAGCTTCAGCACAATCCAGGCGCCCCTCCCAGCTTCAGGCGCCCCTCCCAGCTGCTGAACTTATGTTTCTTTTACTGATTTGCCCTACGTGGCTTATTTGATGAATCTTATTAGTTAGGGTATTTGGGTCATTGTGTAAGCTTGGTAAACACTATAAAAACCCAAGTATAGCTTATTTTTCACTGAGCTTGTTTAGATAAATGATCATTGAACATTGTAAAGAGTGGAATTCTTTGGGTTTATGAAAACCAACCTATGTTTGGAATTTGTGTGCTACTAGTGGATTCTAGTTGGACAACGACCCCACCCCGATCATTCTACTTGCGAGTTCCCGTTGGCTCGAGGGTAGTTGCTTAGTGTAGGCTCTTCTTGATACCGATACGAAGGTTTCCCGGAACAAGTTCTCCGTGGATACTTTGTAGGGAGTTCGAGACGCGTCTCGTTCCCTTTATCTTTACTTTCCGCATTTTTTCCTGCATCAATAAGGACGATAGTAAAGGTTAAAAATCAGTTTAGGTATGTAAGAGGCCTTTTTTGAAAATGTTTTTGGGCCTGGACTGTTTATACAAAAGAGGGGCAAGTTCAATTTTCAGGAATAATCTCGTATAGGCAAGCAAAGCACATATAGCCCCCTGTTTATCAAAAGTTTTAATAACGACACTATTGATCATGCTTCTGGACTTCTAAAGTGTACAGATCTTCAGGAAAAGTTGGAACTCAATCATGCTATCAGTTTCCACTGAAGAAATGACTCAGAAACATTTTAACTTAGGCCTAGATATGATGCAATGCACGCAGGGGTAAGAGAGTTGAGAGAATGGCTCCTGGGTAGCCTGTTTGGTACAACATCATTGTTGTACCCCTGTTTTAAGAAGATACAAGCAGGGCACTTAATAAATATACAAGTTTTAGGGGACAGTTCCTAAGGGGAAATACAGAAAGAGAAGGGGTATTGGCCAAAGTAAGAAGGCCTTGTTTCTCAAAGAAGTATCTCGTTTTCAAGGTTCAGGAGTATCACTAGTCAGGGGTTCCTTATTTCAAAGCCACCAGAACCAGTTTAGGCAGTTCAGACGTTAATCTTATTGAGCCCTCAAGGTTCTGTATGCAATAGAACACAGCTGCAAGAAATAGAGTTAGCGGGGGTGAGGGAAAGGGAAAGCCTGACCCTAAAGGAAAGGTCTATCAAGAACCAGTGCAGTCAGTACACCCTGGTGTGTCTTTCAGATGTGCAGGTCATTCAAAAGAGGGTAATGAAGACCAATAGTTTAGGCCACAACTGATGCAGTCCAAATTGAGGATGATTCTAAGAGTCGGGCTAAGGAGTTATCGGACCTTCATCAATCTTGGATGATAGCTTGGAGAAGATTCTTTGGAGAACATTCGTTCGGGCAGCATGTTAGAAGAGCCTTGGGATTCGTTGGTTAGCATTAGAGAAGGGGCGTTCTAGAAGAATGCTTGGGGCGTGGTACTCGCGTGGCACGCGGCCTATATTTTCTATACAATTCAGCCGCGTGGAGGGCTCGTTTATTGGCCTTAATGCGCTGTATTTTTTAGTACTTTTTCATGCTTTCGCATAGCTAGACTTATTTATTTTATGGTGCTTATTTAGCCCTGCGAGGCTATTGACATTTAGCCCACTTGGGGCCTATTTCATTACCTTTTAGGCGTGTGAGGCTCACCTATATAAGCCTAACACTTAGTTTATTTTCAGAACCTTACATTATAACAAAAGAAACACAGCTTTTTGCTATAAACTTGTTCTTTTTGAGTGAAATTCAATTGAACTTGTTCCTTTCCATTGATCATTCAACTTTCAATTCCTAGTTGTCTTGAGGGTTGTTCCGTAGTATAGGTCCTCTTTGGCTTCATCAAGAAGGTAAGTAGACTAGTTCCTACTTGCAATTCTTGATAGATCAACGAGTGTCTTGCTTTTATCCTTTATTTTCGTTCTTCGTTGTTAATCTTGCATCAGTTGGTATCAGAGCTTGGAAAGGGTTTGTTTCTACATCCTCAATCCTGTTCTTCATGCCTAGAATTAGGTTTCTTAGTTAGTTTCTTGAAATTTTTGTTTTTGATTAAAGAAAAAGGAAAAAACGTGAAAAAAATAAAAAGATCAGCCGTGTATTGTTTTTGGGACACCTAGGTTACCAGAAAACTTTACTAAAGAAGGGATTTATTTGAATCTTGAAGTTTGAAACGATTCTTGAAGAGTTTCTTGAAGATTCTTGGTGTGTTTCTTGATTTTCATCCGTTCTTGCTTTGATTCTCGATTTTTCTTGAAGGAGAATACTTGAAAACTTGTTTGAGTAATAGTGCAGCGCCTCTTGAACCATTCTTGAGCTTAAAAACGTGTTCTTGGCTAAAAACATAAGAATTCTTGAATAACAACTGGTTGTTCTTGAGTTTGGTTGAAAGAATTCGTTTTTGATCTTGAATCCTTAGCCTTTCTACATGTTTTGATCTTGTTCTTTGCTGAAAATTGTGGTGTAAAGGAGGCTTGAAATCAGCTGCATATAGAGGAAAGAAGGAGGAAAACCTAAGCCTAATTCAAGAGAGAAACAAATCCCAATTCAAGTGGGAGAAGTTTACCCACTTTCCAAGTAAGGGAATTAGTTTCCCTTGGGCTTTAGGAGAGGACTTTTACACATTTTTGCAAGGGGATTTCAGCAAGCTTAGGTGTGTGAAAGATAGGTAGAAAGGTGGTAAAAGTTCTCCAAATCAAAGTTGGAAAGCAAGGGAAAAGAGGTAAAACTTAGCCTACTCTAAAAAAGCTTGTCTTGTGCGCCTATTTAAGGGTAGAAGATCAGATTTTTCGTAGGATTTCCTTTTTTCTTTGTGAGCATCACTTCTAATTAGTAATTCTTAGGTAATTCTCCTACGTAAGTTAATTACTAATCTTTGAGCTTGTAGGACTTCGTGCTAAAACTCAGAATTTTCAACTTTCGTAGTTAATTCTTTTGCTTCCCGTGCTCACTTTAAAAGTTGTCCGCCTATAGAGTCTCATAAATTCACTCGCCCCGAAGAGAACTAGTGAACTTGTGAACTTGAAAGGTCGTTGAGGAACTTGATCAATTCGAGGAAGCCATTTGGAACAAGTTATTGAGATACTGCATTAAATTTTGAGTGAACCCGAGTGTCATTCAAAAGTGAGGGAGCGGGTGAGGTATTTTGCTAAACATAACGCATTCTTTAGTCTTTCATTTTGTGCAGGTACATGGCTGGAGTAGTTGATAAATAAGAGGGTATTCCCGAGCTTACTTTGGCCGATCTTTGGGCCGAGATGAGAGTAATGAAAGCAAACTTAGGGCAATATATTGACAGAATGGGAGCCCGAGTTGATAATCTTGAAAAGGAGCAGCCATCTTTGACTCCAAAATCTTCTTGTAATGAGTCAAACTTGGGCAATCCCCAAGTACTTATGCCAAAACCGAGGTTCCACGAGTTAAAGGTGAATGTTTATGGTTATAAGGGCTTCAATCTAGAGCTTGACGGCTTGAGTGAAGCCATGCTTATTTCACCAGAAGTGGTTAATCTTTTGCACTTAACATGGGTGAGACAAAGATATCCATATCTCTATGATGGATATAAGGTTGAGTGGAAGGTCAAGGTAATAGTGTCACGAAGAGAATACCTTGAAACGATTTGGTGTGATGTGTATCCTCTTCAATCATGTGACTTGTGTTTCGGGCAGCCATGGTTCTTACATCACAATGTTCCATATGTGCGAGATTGGATAAGGCATGTGGTGGACGACGAAGGGTGGCCTCTAATGCCATTCCCGCTTACAAAGAAAAGTCTCAATAGTACCTATGCCTCTTTTATGCACGTAGAGGAGTGTAATAATCAAAAGGGAAAGTTTGGAGTGAATAATGTAGTTGGGCTGCTACCAAAGAGACAAGAGGATGTAGTTGAAAAGAATATGAGAGAAAAGAAAGAAGAAAAGAAAAGAGGGGAAGTTTTTCACTCTAACACTTGTAATTCTTCTTTTTCCTCTAGTTGTTTAAATTCTCTTGTAGGTACCAATGGAAAGAAGCTTGGGAGTGAACACCACTTATTGGAAGTGCAAGAAGAAGACGTTTTAGGGGCTGCCCATGGTGATGCAGGGTCTGCCCGTGTTGACTCTAAGCTTGAGGAAGACAATGAAGGTAAAAGAGGTCAATCTTGTGACCTCCAAGGTAAGTCTACTACACTCAATACTTTTGGAGCTAGTGAAGAGCAAGTTAATAATGTGAGTATGAGTAGTGGAATGTCTTGTTTGGACCTTATGTCGTCGCTGCCTTACAATGAAAATTTAAATAAGGTTTGTGATGATACACTAGTTGTTCTTGAATGTGCTCCTAAAATTGAAACTACTTGTGTGTTTGATGTAATGAAAACTAGTGTTGACACTTGTGTTGAGGGTCTAGGTATTAAAAGTAATGCTTCTAGGGATGTCATTGATGAAAGATTGCATGTTGTCATAGAAGTAGAATTTAAACATCACTTGTTTGATCCTGGAATTGAAGGTGTAGAGTCCTTTTTAAGTTCTTTTGATGTCAAAATGGACCATGGTAATGAGACTGAATTATATGATGAGTTTGGTACTTTTGACATCAATGGTGATGTGAATTTAAGTGAGACCTTTTTTGTGAATCTATTCTTACGTGGAGATACTTGTTGTTTAGATAGTGAATTTGAATTTCTTAACATTCCTTCTTGTGATGGTAGTAACTCCTTGTTCGATAGTAGTTCACTTGGTAGAGGGCATTGTCATGAGAAGGGACGTGTCAATATTTGTTTAACTCCAGCTTCTTCTTTGTGTTGTCCAAATATTGGCATTGAGCTTTGGTGTATACATGTTTATGAAAATATGTCTTTTGTTGTAGAGATCATTGATGAAGCTACACTAGGAAACGCTTTTCTTCACTATTTATTTGCCTATGATGAGGGTCATGAGGTTGTTAGGAGTTCTTGTGAGAAGGATGAAAATTCTGATTGTTACACATGTCTTGATGCTTTTGCTTACTCTAGGATAGAGGATGGGAAATGTTTGTATCTTATGATTCATGCTTCTCTGGTATACTTTTGTGGTGATTGGATGCATCCTTATTCCTACAGCTTGTTGTTACAATATGAATTTCTTGAGACACGTGTCATGTTTGATGTGTTGACCTCGTTGGTTTTTGACCCGGGAATTGAGCTTAAAATTTGTCACTTACTTGACTTAATGGCTTTGGAATGGGCTGGTAAGATGTTCCTGAGCTTTGGTTTGATATATCCTCCTAGTGTTATGTGTAACCTTGGAAAACACTCTGTGTGTTTGAAAGTAATGCAAGTGGAGGACTGTTTGAAAAATACTCCGTGGGAGTTATTGTGGTATGCAACCCGAACTTGTAAAATCCATGAGGACGGTATGTTTTCTTGGCTTATGCTTATATTTGGGCTCTCTAAAGCCATGGTGATTAGTGTTATCATTTTTGGGCAGTTTGGTGGCGCACTTATGCCATCTCATGGGTGTGTTATTGTGGGGCAATTTGTCTATTGCCTAGTTGAGACTTGGGAGTTATCTAAACTCATTGTTGTCCGTATATTGCAGGAATCAGATTCGAGGATGAATCCTTCCCAAGAGAGGGAGAATGATGTAGATATAATCCATGGAGGAGAGAAGATAAATATCCATTGTTGCCGTGTTGATGATGGTTTGATTTCTAGGACGAAATCCTTTCAAGAAAGGGAGGATGATGGAGTCCAAATTGAGGATGATTCTAAGAGTCGGGCTAAGGAGTTATCGGACCTTCATCAATCTTGGATGATAGCTTGGAGAAGATTCTTTGGAGAACATTCGTTCGGGCAGCATGTTAGAAGAGCCTTGGGATTCGTTGGTTAGCATTGGAGAAGGGGC
This sequence comes from Petunia x hybrida, assembly GCA_037355625.1. Lineage (NCBI taxonomy): Eukaryota > Viridiplantae > Streptophyta > Magnoliopsida > Solanales > Solanaceae > Petunia > Petunia x hybrida. Next base: position 443,008 of record JBBBVM010000534.1, read on the forward strand.
ATTCTAGAAGAATGCTTGGTGCGTGGTACTCGTGTGGCACGCGGCCTATATTTTCTAGACAATTCAGCCGCGTGGAGGGTTCGTTTATTGGCCTTAATGTGCTGTATTTTTTAGCACTTTTTCATGCTTTTGCATAGCTTGACTTATTTATTTTATGGTGCTTATTTAGCCCTGCGAGGCTATTTACATTTAGCCCACTTGGGGCCTATTTCTTTACCTTTTAGGCGTGTGAGGCTCACCTATATAAGCCTAACACTTAGTTTATTTTCAGCACCTTACATTATAACAAAAGAAACGCAGCTTTTTGCTATTCCCAATACATGTTGGAAAAATTGTTCTTTTTGAGTGAAATTCAATTGAACTTGTTCCTTTCCATTGATCATTCAAATTTCAATTCCTAGTTGTCTTGAGGGTTGTTGCGTAGTATAGGTCCTCTTTGGCTTCATCAAGAAGGTGAGTAGACTAGTTCCTACTTGCAATTCTTGATAGATCAACGAGTGTCTTGCTTTTATCCTTTATTTTCGTTCTTCGTTGTTAATCTTGCATCAACAACAGAGGTAAGACAAGGAATCATGCTAAGAAATCAACACAGGAGCATCAAGCAAGCAGTAATGTGGTGAGGCATCATGCCTCTAACTATATCCTGGCAAGGTTGGCTTAATTTTAAACAAAGATACAGGTACTACCCAGAACCAAAACACAGTGTGCATACCAGTGATTTTAATAGAGCATAGTCATAATACACACACATATATGCAGAAAGTAATAGGTAATCAGGGAAGAGGATGAATACCTTTAAGTACTGTGAGTTTGAATGCAAACAGAAAAGAAGATATGCAAAAATCAGCACCCCAAACTGTAAGTAACAGCCTCCAAGCAAACAGAGGGAGTAGGATGCCAGAAAACTAATGCAGATCTCTTTTTAAGTGTATCAGTGTATTCCAGGATTTTTAATGTCCAGAAAACCTTTTCCTCCGTTCTTTTAGTCGAAAGAGGGTCCTTTATATAGGTGAGAAGTAGGAATGTGAAAGGCAACGGGTTAAAAAATCAATAAGGTAAGGAATACAACTTTCCAAGAATAAACAGGGGACAAACTGAGTCAATCTTCCAAAAATAGAGTAGTCAATCCCAAAATCTAAGGTTAATCAATCCTGAATTGATTTGAGAATCCCCCCTCGAGCTTAACTTAGTCCAGATTCAGAAATCTCCCCCCTACAAACAGGTTTGAACCTCAACAGACTCCAAAACAAGAATGCCAATGATCATGCCACAAATTCAAATTAGAATCAATCAAAATCCTTTGAAATCGTGTAAATTAAATCTACCAATTCAGATTTTAATAAAACCAGTCATGAACTTGTACAAATAATACACAAACACGGTTTAAGCAAACTATAGCAATTTCTGAATTTTAGATTCAATCATAGGATTTAACCCTTAATTATGACAAAATTAAAGTGGTTCCCAAACAAATCAACAGTTCAAAAGGGGTCATGAGTCATGCAAATCGATTAATTGACAAGTAAAGATGATAATCCTATTAATTCATAGAAAACACAGAGGATTTTATGCATAGATTTCACAGAATCAAAGAAAAAATGATTACATACTTATTAGAATCGGGTCAATCGTGACTCGTTGTAACTTTAACTGCTCATGGGGGGTTTTTACCCCATTTAAGCAATATCATCCCTAATTTGACGACCTATGTCACGCCTGAGGCGCCTCCCGGCGGTAGCATCACACTCATCGAGGTTGAATCTCACCCGTACCCAAACATCCTCAAAACTATATGGGTTTTGTAGCGGACTTCGAGGGGAACACGGTGGTGTCATTTTCCCCAATTTTCTCCGATTACAATGGCTGGAAAGTTGATCGACAGTGATGGCGATTGAAATTGCCAAGAGAGGAGAGAGAGAGAGTCGGGCTGAGGGGCGTGGGGGAAATGAAAAAGGGGAAAGGGTTTTGGGGTGTAGAAACAAAGAAAACTGAATCTGGGCCATTGGATCGTCTACGTGGACAATCAGGATCGATCCACGTAGGCATGACATGTAAAATATTGGCTCATGAATGTGCCTTGTGTGTATATATGTGTATATATGTATAAATATTATGTAAATAAGTATAAAATAAGTATAGAATGGTATAAAATGGTATAAAAATTATAGGAAAATAAGGAAATTAATTTTAAAGTGTTGGGAAGGCTAAAATGCCTAAAGATTGTAATTTTGAGGCTTAAAACAATTTTGGATAATTTTGTCAAAAATAGAAACAATTGTAGAAAATTGTAAAAATAGCTATAGTTTGAGATGATGCTTTTGAAAATGGCCTCAATTGCCAGACTATCACGAAGATATAATTTGAAAAGAATAGACGAGGTAGGACTTGATACATAATCGTGTGTAAAATTCAAGAACGATTGATTTAAAAATAGGAGGGACAAAATTGGGTGTCAACAGCCACCCCTCTTTGCCCGGGGATGATGAAAGAGTCTTCGGGCAAAGACGTTGACAGTGCGGCAAATTTTGTCATGACTATAGAAGAGCCTATAACTTAAGAGGATGTAGGGCGTCAGGCTGAAATGTTTTCTTTGCTCGGGGTATGTTTCCTGCAATGAAAATGTGTTTGCAACATAATGTATATATATAAAACGTACCTTCCCGCCGGGCTGAATTGTCTTTCCAGGATTCTTGCAGTATGAAATTGTTTCTGTCATGCCATAGTTGCGTGTCATTTTGCTGTCAAGCGTTAGATTCGACATCGGGTTGTATGCCCTCCGTCGGTGCATTGGGCTGTATACCCTGATGCGGGGCAAACCACCACCACAAGGCCCTTTACTAGAAGCCAAGCCAAAGCACTTCATGATGCTCACTTATACTTGATTCGGAAGGGCGTTGATGATACGAGCTCCGAAGACCATTGGAAGATCATACACTTGAGCTCGTTGGAAGGAGGAATGGAAGGCTACAGGGCACCAGGCGGAGCGCCTAGCACCACAGGCGGAGCGCCCAGGGGTGGCAGCCACCAGGCAGAGCGCCCAGCCATGGGGCGGAGCGCCTAGCCACCTTGGAAGTGGTGCTCACCAGGCGGAGCGCCTGGGTCATGGCTCCACCAGACGGAGCGCCCAGTTAGCCAAGGTGGGGCGCCCAAATCGCTGACTTTCCCATCTTTTTGTGTGAACTTCCTATTATAGCCCTAGTTAGTTCTATTGTTTTCTATCTACCTAGGGGCTTTTTAGACATTTCAATTAGTTGTAGAAGGGTGCTATAAATAACACCCTTCATCATTTATTGCCATTAACTTAGCTTGAATATTGAACATTGATGAGAATTGCTCTCCAAAACTGATGCAATGGAAATTACGCGGAAGCTAAATACGATACAAATATGCGGAAACGATAAAACACAAGATAGATGATATCAAAGATATCGGGAAACAAGGATTGGGGAGTCAAGAAACGAGAAGAAAGAACGGATAATTTGAATTCAAGACATGAATTAAATTATCCAAAAGGGACAATGAAACTCGAACCTTACAAGGAATTCACGCTAGTGGTGAATCTCCATAGATTCCAAGTCGTACAAGATTCATGAAGCCTCGGGCTTCGGACTAGAAAGGCTCGGCCTTCTCTAATTCTCTCTTCTCAAATGTTCATACAAGCTAAATCTGATGAAATGAAGAGCTAATGTGCTATATATACATTTACATTGAATATTGGACAAAACTTGCCCCTGAAGCTGATTCTGGTCCGCTGCTCAACTCCAAGGCATCGCGATCGCGCAAGGAGTCACGCGATCGCGCAGGCAACACTCCAAGTCATCGCGATCGCGCAGGCAACACTCCAAGTCATCGCGATCGCGCCAAGAGGCTCGCGATCGCGCAAGTCTTCAGCATCCTCAGCTCGCCTTCGCGTTCAGTTGGGCGCCATCATGCAGAGTATTCAGGAACTCTTCGCGATCGCGTAGGTAGAGTCGCGATCGCGAAGAACAGATGTTCTTCGTTAGGCAGTGAGCTCCTAGTGTGCTCCCCTGTTTTGCCCTGTATTGGGCTGCCTGTTTTCCTGCCATGTTTCCTCTGTCCTCGGCACTCCAATGCACGATCTTCAAGGTATCTCCGGAGGCCTTGACTCGTATCCCTTGTGCTCTCGAGCTTGGCTTTTGATGGTTGTCGTTTAGGCCATTTTATATTGCATCATCCTCCCCTTCTTGAAAGGATTTCGTCCTCGAAATCGAACCATCAAAACCTACAATCAAAACAAGCACAACCAAAACTTCCTACTTCACAAGTAGGTTAGCTTAAGCAAGAATAAGTGCAAGTAGTGTGGAAAACACACTCTTGTGATAGAGCCAAGCATCAATACCTATGAAAAAGTTTATGTCCCCAAAAGAGACAACAAATTCTTGGCTCGACAAGAACAAGCACACATAATCAAAACAAGCAAAGAGATCAAGGATATGCATGTAGCAATTAAAGTCCCCACGACCCCTAAGCCCATGACCAACACACCAAGCCTTCAAATCAATTTTATCACAAAGTGACACATCGGCTTTGGCATGCTCAACACTCAAGGTGTGCTCAACATATGGGATGGAGTAAGTAAAGTAGTTCAATTCACAACTAACATCGACTACTCCACTCCCCTTCTTAAGAGCATTCTTACACACACCGAGAGGTACCTCCTCACCTCCCAAATCAACCCCAAGACAATCCTCCTCACTAGTCAAACTCCAAAGGAAATTCTCCAAAATGGGTTCTTCATCATTATAGTCCACACAACGAAGGCTAGGACCACTAGAAGAAAGGTCAACACGACCCATATCAAGACTAATCTCCTTACTCGGAGTTCCAAACGTTGGATCATTCATAGAGCCTATCTTGACAAACCATGGAGGTTCCACTCTACTACCGACTCTAGTCCGATACAATTCACCACCACAAATGAGATTGCCTTCAAACATTAGAAATGTGAAAACATGCACCTCAAATTCATGGTCACACAAGAGCATAGTATCAAGACTAGGTCCTTCACTCTCACTCGAGGAGTCATCGAAGATGAATTGATCCATCTCACACTCTAGAGACTCTTCAAGGGTACATCCACCCTCATTACGACACAAGAGACCACCATTATCAATTAAGCAATCAAAGGGAAGAATAAGATTATCATGCGATTCATCTTCACCTTTATCAAATATGGGTGGGGTGTCATAACAAGGTTCACAAACAAGGTCAACTACGACATCTTCACTAAACAGAGGTTCAATGAAAACCGAGCTCACATCATGATGTGGCTTTTCAACCCTCTCAACTAGTGGTTCAATTTCACACACAAGTTGACCCGAAAGCTCTACACTAGTTGCAAACACATTATACTCATGCAAATCATAAACTAGCATAGAGTTGTTACAAACAAGATCACAAGACAAGGAAGTATCATGCTCAAGGGAGGAAGAACTAACACATACCTTTGAAGTGTCATGAACGTCTTCACCTTGTAGCTCACATTCGGCATCTCCTTCACCCTGTCTTTCCATCTCGGAACATGGTTGAGGCTCCATCGGTTTGCCTCCAAGAATTCCTACACAAGAACTCAAATACATAGAAGAAAGAGATAAAGGGTTAGGGTTAGAATAAGGGGTGTCCTCACTCTCAATTTTTCTTTTTCCCTCTTTCTTTTCCCTCATTTTTTTCCAAGGTCGGGTGTTGATTCGGGTGGTGACAACCCACTCACATCACTCAACACAACCTCTCCTTTTTCCACTCGAGAGTTGTCACCGGTCGCTCCCTTACTCCTCTCTATCTTTTGTCTCTCAAATTCGGGCGAATTGGGACGAGGCCCAAGAATATCCATAGCCGGAGTAGGTGGACCTTTTACGTCAACCCGGAATCTAGGACTAGGAGACTCATCACTTGATGTCTCCTTTTTCTTTGTTGGTGAACCACTCGGCTTTGGAAGTGGCTTCGGGCTCACCTTGTTGACATTTGCCAACTCTTTTGTAGCATTAGTCCCACCATTGCTTGTGTTTGTAGGACTTCTTGTTTGCACATTGTTGCCCATGGAATGAAGTTCTCGATCCTTGCTCCTTTGCCTAGCCAAAGAAGGTGCACTAGTAGGCACTTGGCTCTTCGCCCGGTAAGGCACAAAGTCATAAACTCTTTGCCCTACGCCCATAAGATACACACCCTTCACCACACTATATTGCACCCTCTTCCCCTCCAACCACGGCTCACCTATCCACACATCAACATGACGCATGGGATACACGTCACACCACACATAGCATTTATAACTCCCATGAGATATGAGTACCCGAGCCTCCTTAGAAACCCACACTCCCTCATACTCATAAGGATGCTCTAGGTTATGGCATGGTATCCTAAGCCTATCAACCAAAGAGGTGCTAATACAATTGGCATCGGTATCACCAATCTTGAGCAAGTATCCTCCAATAATATTTACCCCAACAACAAACCTACATCTACCCAAGTTTTGTAGATTGGCATCCAAGTGAGAACTTGAATGCCCACAAGTGAACTCCGACAACTTGGGTCTTCCTTATCCCTCCACTAGTGGCAACACCACTAGAACAATCTCCACTTCCCGTCACTCTCCCAACATTAGCAATGTTGTTGGAAGTCAAGGAAGGAACCTCGCCATGGAACCCATAAGTGCCTCTCGCCTTGGTTCCATAGCCCATAGCACTACTCCTACTACAACCATCCACGCCCCTCACGGCATACATCCCCTTTGTAGCAAAAGCAACACCATTTCTCAAACCAACCTCCACATGGGAATTAGAAGCATTAGGCCGCTTAGCGTACCTAGAAGATGCAAGCTTCTTCTTTCCCACGGAACAACCACCTCCACCTCCCATACTAATGGAAGGTCCTCTACTACTCCCTTGTACACCGTTAGCAACACTAAGAGGATGCATAAGAATAACCCAAATGTTCAACATCATCATCAACTCTACCTATGTCAATATCATCAATATCAAATTCTTCACAAGAAGAGTAAGTAGGATCAATGTACCTTGAAGCGTCACCATCTTCGATTTCTTGACTAGAAGCATAGGCATCATCACAATCTTCATCACAAGCCTCATAGTCTTCATCAATCTCTCGATCATCATAGTGAACCGCTTCATCAACATAGGAGCCATGGTTTCCATCATCATAGTAATGGCCATCATCACCCTCATAGGAACCATAGTCTCCATCATCACCATACGAGTCATAGCAACTCGCATCATTGCCACATGAGCCACAATCTACTCCATCATCATTATCCGACATTGTTTGCAATCACCAAGAACAAAACCTCCCAAAAGCCACTCCCTCACGTGTATCACTCAATATATGTACACTCAAGAGCGAGGCCTTATCCAGTTGGGAACCAAGGTAATCACAACTAGCATGTCCAAGTTAAAGTTCGGAATGGAATTAATGAGACTCGATGTACGGACGGCTATTTAAAGTGCGCACTTGAGGTCAAAAGGAGTTCTACGACTCTTCTTTGAATTCTAATCTCCTCTACGCACGAATACCTAATACGCTAAAGGATTAGTGTCTTTCAAGTAGGCCAATTACCTTCAAAACACTAACCAAGAGGTATGGAAGAAAACAGGACACAAAAGATTTGACTCGAATTGGCACCAAACGGATTTGGAATCGGATGAAATTTCGTTTGTGATCTAGAAACTCATCATATTTAATGAACCAATTGGAGTCATGATGTTTGGAAACTGTTCGGAAGCCGTTGCGAACGTTTTGTCCCAAAACTGGAATTCTGAAATTTTTTTTGTTCTTCGCTATCGCGACCAGACGCGCGCGATCGCGAAGGGTTAAATTTTCAAAAAATAATTTTGCTCTTCGCTATCGGCGAATTGCTCTTCGCGATCGCGAAGGGTTAATTTCTGAAACTTTCAAAGCAGCTCAAAAACGGGTTTTTGGCGATTTTGGCTAAATTTTTGGCTCGATTTCAACCCGATACACAAAACCAACGATACCCAAAGGTGTATACAACTAATATCATCAATCCCCAGTAGTTTTTCAACCCCAAAAAATAACAACAAGCTTCGATTCAAGATTGAAGTGTTTTTTTTTCAAGAATTTTCAAACTTTTGGATTTTGATTTTCGAAATTTTTGAATCATAACGCCAAAACACGAGATATGGGTATCAAAATGGCGGGAATATAATAAGGAACAAATCCCACTACTTTTTAACACTCGGGGATTCGTATCCAACCCGCTCGACCAAATCTTGTCAAGTTTTTTAGTTTTTCAATTTTTTTGTTTTTCTTCAATTTTCAAGAACAAACAACAACACAGTAACGATACTAACACGTTGAACAAGGAACGGGGGTTTGTAAGAACATAACCCGAGCCTTGCTCTGATACCAACTGATGCAATAGAAAATACGCGGAAGCTAAACACGATACAAATATGCGGAAATGATAAAACACAAGATAGATGATATCAAAGATATCGGGAAACAAGGATTGGGGAGTCAAGAAACGAGAAGAAAGAACGGATAATTGGAATTCAAGACATGAATTAAATTATCCAAAAGGGAGAATGAAACTCGAACCTTACAAGAAATTCACGCTAGTGGTGAATCTCCATAGATTCCAAGTCGTACAAGATTCATGAAGCCTCGGGCTTCGGACTAGAAAGGCTCGACCTTCTCTAATTCTCTCTTCTCAAATGTTGATACAAGCTAAAACTGATGAAATGAAGAGCTAATGTGCTATATATACATTTACATTGAATATTGGACAAAACTTGCCCCTGAAGCTGATTCTGGTCCACTGCTCAACTCCAAGGCATCACGATCGCGCAAGGAGTCACGCGATCGCGCAGGCAACACTCCAAGTCATCGCGATCGCGCAAGTCTTCAGCATCCTCAGCTCGCCTTCGCGTTCAGTTGGGCGCCATCGTGCAGAGTATTCAGGAACTCTTCGCGATCGCACAGGTAGGGTCGCGATCGCGAAGAACAGATGTTCTTCGTTAGGCAGTGAGCTCCCAGTGTGCTCCCCTTTTTTGCCCTGTTTTGGGCTGCCTGTTTTCCTGCCCTGTTTCCTCCGTCCTCGGTGCTCCAATGCACGATCTTCAAGGCGTCTCCGGAGGCCTTGACTCGTATCCCTTGTGCTCTCGAGCTTGGCTTTTGATGGTTTTCGTTTAGGCCATTTTATATTGCATAAAAAACACTTGTAAACTTTGGCTTGAATCAATTGGTGGATTCCAAGTTGCTCTTCAATCCTCTTTGATCATTCTACTTGCTTGAGCCGGGTGTCTCTTGAGGATGGTTGCTTAGCGTAGGTTCTACTTGACTCGAATCGAGGGTGTATCAAGACATCATTCCTTGGTGCTACCTCGTAGGTGTTCTTGTCGCGTCTCGCTTTTATCTTTATTTATCGCTTCCGTAGTTTGCCCCTTATCAGTTGGTATCAGAGCAAGGCTCGGGTGTTGTTTCCACAAACCCTCGTTCCCTGTTCATAGTGTTTTTATCGTGCCTTAGTATTATTGTTATTGTTGTACTTGAAAAATTTGAAGAAAACAAAAAAATTCAAAAACTAGAAAATTCCAAAAAAAAAAATTGCTAGAAATCGTTGGTTGTTGCGATTTTGTTGGTGTTAGTTATCAGGGGATTGTTTGTATATGTATTCTCTTAGATTGGGTATAACAAAACACATTTTTGAGTTGTGAATCAAAAGTTGGAAAATCAAATCTCAAAAGTTGAAATTTCACCAAAATTACTAGAACTTGTTTGATGTTATGAATTCTTGGATGTTTGGTATCGGGGATTGTTCTATATAGTTACCCTGTCATTTTGATACCCCTATAACATCATTTGGAGTAGCGAAATGAAAATTGAAATTTTGAATCTTGAAATTTTTGAAATTTTTTGAAGAACTTGCTCCAAATTCTTGAAACAAGTTGATTGTTGGTTGTTTGTTGGATTAAACCATTGGGGTTTATTTGTATAGCATAAAACAACTTTGGGTATCATCCATTATCAAAAACACCTTGGAATTGTTGGAAAACTTGCTTGAAAACACCAAAATCACGTTTTGGGAGGAGGTTTGGACACAGGTCCAGGCAGAGCGCCCCACCCTTGGGCGGACCGCCTCCCCCACCCCACTGCCCAAACTTGACAAAAAACCAGGCGGACCGCCCACCTACTTAGGCGGACCGCCCAGTTTGCTGAGGGGTTCCGGGTAGTTGATTTCGTTAGGTTTTCGTGTTTGTTTGTTTACGTTGCTTCCAGTTAGTACTTTGAGGGTAACACTCCTACCTAATTAGTACTAATTCATTGAGCGCTTAGGACCCTTGTGCTTAGAGGAGAGTAGAGATCAAAGAAGACTCGTAGTGAATTTTTTGCTTCAAGTGCGCACCTATATAGCTTAACTTCATCGAGTCCCATCAACTCCACTCTTCCCGAAGAGAATTTGGTTCTTGTGACTTGGATTAATTACTGAGGAAGTTTCGCAACTACGAGGAGGCCATTGATCTCAAGCTTGTATGAACCTACCCCATTTGAGTGAAGCCGAGAGACAATCAAAGTGAAGGAGCGAGTGAGGACTTTTAATCTAATCTCTTTTGCTTGTTTTGATTGTTGTATGTACAATGGCCAATGAAGGTGAAGATTTTGTAAAGAATGCTTTGGCTAGCATCCTTGCTAAAATGGATGTCATGAGTCAAAGGATTGAATCTCTTGAAAGGGGGACCTCAAGTACCCAAGGTGAGCAAGGGACCCCGAGTGTCCAAGATGATAAAGGGACCCCGAGAGCCCAAGTTGAGAAGGGGACCTCGAGTGTCCAAGTTTAAGCCGGTGAAGGCTCAAGTAGTCCTACCTTTACCCCAGAACAAGTTGTTGAGTTGCTTAGGCAACAACAACGGGTAAGGGAAGATCGTGATCGAAATGAACAAGTGTTGGGCAATACCCAACGAGTGAGCCTTCCTCACATAATGGGCAATCCCCAAATAAACATTCCACTTCCCGGACCTATTCGAAATGTTCAACTTCTTGGGCAAGTTGATGAAGCCCAAGAAGGGGAGGAGGAAGAGTGTGGTGATAATGACTATGGAGCTCCTAATCCAAATAGGAGAGCCATGAATTGGGTACGTAACGTTGATAGGGGTAGAGGCCGAGGTCGAGGGCCACCCATAGGGAATGTTGGAGGGAATGCTAGGAGGGATTTTGGTGGTTATGGAGACAATTTGGGGGGCCAACCGGAGCCTTACCAAGGGGGTCGAGATAACAACAACCTCAATAGCGTGAAGCTCACTATTCCCTCCTTCAAAGGGAGTAGTGACCCGGTGGAGTACATTGATTGGAAGTTAGCCATGGAACGAATATTTGATATCAATGATATGCCCGAAGAGAAGAAGGCCAAGTATGCAATATCTTCATTTGATTCCTTTGCTTCTACTTGGTGGGAATCGGTGATAAGGATCAAAAATCAAAAGACGATAAAACATAAAGGATAAAGGGAACGAGACGCATCTCGAACTCCCTACAAGGTAAGCACGGAGAACTTGTTCCGTGATACCCTCGTATCGGTGTCAAGAAGAGCCTACGCTAATCAACTACCCTCGAGTCAACACTCGGGACTTGCAAATAGAATGATCGGGGCGGGGGGGGGGGGTTGGGGATCAACTGGCTCACCTAGAAGAAACAAACCAACTAAGGGTTTCATTTCATTCAAAGAGACTCTTTCTCTTGAAAGTTTTTTTAATCATTCATCATAGCTAACTAATGAAATTGAAAGACTAATGGAGTTCTTATAGGCCTCATTTGGACATAATGAAAGCCCTAAAGTGCCCTTAAGTAGATTCTAAAGTCATTAGCCACGTAGGGCTAGAATAGGAATTACATAGAACTTAAATGAAATTCCCGTCAAACAAATGAGGGGGTGGGCGGTCCGCCCCTTGGGAGAGGCGCCCCACCTCTGCAGGGTGATCCTTGGCAACACAGTGCATTGGGCGGTCCGCCTAGTGAAAGGGGCGGTCCGCCTGGTTGAGATCCAGAGAGTTGATTTCAATCGGGCGGTCCGCCTAGTGAAGTGGGCGGTCCGCCCCTTCCTGGGAGCTCTTGAAACCCCTCAAAATGTGTCTCGGATGCTCTTTCTTCCATGGCGTTCCAATGCATGACCTTGAAGTGCTCTTCCTTGGCCTTGGATGGTGCTTTTGGATGGTTGCTCGATTTGCCCCGCATCATCCTCCTCTTCTTGAGAAGATTTTGTCCTCGAAATCAAGGCTTGGTCTCTCATGGCATCATCAACATCCCGGGGTGGCCAAGACTCTCCTTCTTTGTCCTTCTTGAACGTTACTTTGACATAGGCTTCTTCCAAGATCTCCCTTGCCTTAGCATGGAGCTTAGGACCTACAAGCAATGTCAAGCAAACACAAGCAAACTTCTTAATTTGAAAGTAGGTTAGTGCAAGAAGTGTGGAAAGCACACTCTTGTGATATAACCAAGCATCAATATTAAGCACGAATATCAAGTCTCCAAGGAGAACAACAAGTACTTGGTTCATTAAAAGCATGCACTCAACACGATAATGATCAAATAGGTCATGGGGACATGGAAAATGACAGATCAAGCTATCAAAATCCCCTTGTTCCTTAAGCTTACTACCAACATACCAATCCCTCCTCAAAGTGTGTTCAACATGTGGAGTGGAGTGAGTAAAATAGCTCAACCTACAAGTAGCATCAAGCACTCCACTCCCCTTCTTTAGAGCATTCCTACTCACACCAAGGGACTCCTTTTCCCCTCCAATTTCATCACCTAAGCAATCCTCCTCAAAAGACAAGCTCTTAAGGAAGGTATTGATAATGGATTCTTCTTCATCATAACCCCAACAAGAAATAGTAGGGTCACTCAAAGAACCATCTACCTCACTCAAAGAACCATCTACCTCACTCAAATTCTCAAACAATGGGTTGCCTAAGGAGTCAAATCCTTCACACCATAGGGGTTCCATTTTACTACCCACCCTAGTCCAATATAAATCACTACCACTAATGAGGATGCCTTCAAACAAGGGATTAGTAAAAGCATGCATCTTAAGGTCATGATCAAAGATAGGTAGGATATCAAGACTAGGTTCACTTGAGGAGTCATCATAGACAACCTTGTCTAATTCATGCAATTTGGACTCCTCAAGGTCACTATCAACTTCACCACAACACATAGATTCACCAAATAGAAGCATATCAATAAGGGTATGATCAACTATCTCGTCGTACCCTTTGTCAAAGATTGGTGGAGTGTCATAGCGAAGGTCACAATCATTGTCAACTATCAAATCTACACTAGGGAGGGGTTCAATGAACAAGGAGCTCACATCATGATGTGGCATAGCACTCCTCCCCACTAGTGCTTCACAAGCAAACTCAAGTTGACAACTAGACTCTTCACTAGTGGCATATTCACTAGATGCATCACAAGAACCAACTAGTGTTGAGTCATCACAAGACAAGTAGCAACTAGTAGGCTCATGAAAAGGTGAAGTAACACTTACATTTGAAGTACTTCCTTGGTCACTCACAAGGCTTGAAGTGTTATATGCAACTCCTCCTTCATGAAGCTCACATTGAGAACTTTCCTCTTCTTGTCTTTCCTTCCAAGCACATGGTTGAGGCTCCAATGGCTTGTCTTCAATTGTACCTACACAAGAACTAACACAAGAAAAGGTAGAAGATGGAGGATCGTTAGAACAATGAGTGCTCTCACTCTCAACTTTTCTTTCCTCACCTCTCCTTTCTTTCATTTTTCCCTCAAGGTCAAGTGTAGTTGGTGGTGACAATCCACTTACATCACTCCTCAAATCCTCTCCTTTTTCTTCTCTTGGATTATCACCGGTCACTCCGTGCAATGGATTGATTCTCAAGATTGTCTTCATTTGGTGTAGGGTGACTCTCATTCTCAACATGCAATGGTAAGGCAACAAGATTGTTGGCTTCGGGCTCAAGTACCATGGGTGGTCTAGCCTTAACCGCTTCCCTCAATTCCCTCATTCGCTTGTAGTCTTCACTAAATTGCTCAAGAGGTAAAATATTTCGAATGGGTCTCAGAAGTTGAATATTTCTTTGGGGATTGCCCAAAATATGGGGAATGCCCACTCGTTGGAGATTGCCCAACACTTGTTCTCTTCTATCACGTTCATCCCTCACCCTCTGTTGCTTAAGAAGCTCGGCAACTTATTTTGGGGTAAAGGTTGAACTACTTGTGCCTTCTCGGGCTTCGCCTTGGACTCTCGGGGTCCCTTTCTTAACTTGGACACTCGGGGTCCCCTTTTCAACTTGGACACTTGAGATCCCTCTTTCAAGAGATTCAACCCTTAGGCTCATACTATCCAGTTTTGCTAAGATAGTAGTCAAGGTACGCTTCATGAAATCATCTCCATCATTTGCCATTGTACCTACAAAATCAACAAACGTTAGTAAAATATCTCACTCACACCCTCAGGTGTATAGCACTCGGGTCACTCGTTTAGTGGTGGTGGATATTTCACACAAGTTTGAGTCTAGAAGCTTCACGTAGTGATCAACGAACCACAACTCAATCACTCAATCCACGAGTTAAGTATACTCCGGGGTGAGTGGAGTTAATACGACTCGATTGGACATTAAGCACTTTCAAGTGAGGACTTGAATCAAAAGATACTACGGATATTCTTTGAATTCTACTCTCCTATCTTGGCATGATGATCCTAAAAGGTCAAAGTAATTAGTACTAATCGAGTAGGATTATACTCTAATAGCACAAACCGGAAGTAATGTAATCAAAGAAACAAGAAATCCCAGAAAAATCTACCCAAAACCAACACCTTCAGAACTAGGCGCCCCACCCCTTTGGAGTAGGCGGTCCGCCCGAAATCCTGCAGTGGAGAGTAGGCAGTCCGCCCCTTCAACCAGGCGCCCCGCCACTCCAAAATTCAGAGAGCTCACACAAAAGAGGCGGTCCGCCCCTTGGACTAGGCGCCCCACCTACTGCAATTTCCAGAATAGTTCAACTTCGTGTTTTCTTGGTTTTACACCCAAAAATCCAACAAATCTCACGTTGTTTTAGCAATCCGAAGGTACCCAATGGTGTTTTCAATCACAAAGATCAAACACCAATGATTTTAAGCAAACCCCAATCAAAAACAATCAAATCACCATTTTCATCAAGTTCAAACTAGGGTTTCAAACTTTTCAAATTTTCAAAGGGTTTCAAATTTTCAAATCTTGGAATACAATTCCAAATCACGTGTTTAGGGTACCAAAATAATGGGTTTCTAACAAGGAACAAACCCCAATATCAATCATACAACGGGTCCATCAAACCAAGAACATACGATCAAATTTTTTTGGTGTTTTTCAACTTTTTCTATTTTTTTGTGTTTTTTCTTCTTTTCAATAACAACAACAAGAAAATTAAAATAGCAACCAACCTAGGCACGTAGAATCAAGGATCGGGGGTTTGTAGAAACAAAACTCGAGCCTTGCTCTGATACCAAGATGATAAGGATAAAAAATCAAAAGACGATAAAAGATAAAGGATAAAGGGAACGAGACGCGTCTCGAACTCCCTACAAGGTAACCACAGAGAACTTGTTCCGTGATACCCTCGTATCGGTGTCAAGAAGAACCTACGCTAAGCAACTACCCTCGAATCAACACTCGGGACTCGCAAATAAAATGATCGGAGGGGGGGGGGGAGGGTTGGGGATCAACTAGCTCACCTACAAGACTCAAACCAACTGAGGGTTTCATTTCATTCAAAGAGACTCTTTCTCTTGAAAGTTTTGTTCAATCATTCATAATAGCTAACTAATGAAATTGAAAGACTAATGGAGTATTTATAGGCCTCATTTAGACATAATGAAAGCCCTAAAGTACGCTTAAGTATATTCTAAAGTCATAAGCCACGTAGGGCTAGAATAGGAATTACATAGCACTTAAATGAAATTTCCCGTCAAACAAATGAGGGGGTGGGCTCTCCGCCCCTTGGGAGAGGCGCCCCGCCTCTGCAGGGTGATCCTTGGCAACACAGTGCACTGGGCCGTCCGCCTGGTTGAGATCCAGAGAGTTGATTTTAATCGGGCGGTCCGCCTAGTGAAGTGGGCGGTCCGCTCCTTTCTGGGAGCTCTTGAAACGCCTCAAAATGTGTCTCGGATGCTCTTCCTTCCATGGCGTTCCAATGCATGACCTTGAAGTGCTCTTCCTTGGCCTTGGATGGTGCTTTTGGATGGTTGCTCGATTTGCCCCGCATCAATCGGCTAAGAGAAATAGGAGGAGAAATGCTATGGCAATCAATGTGACTTCGGGTGAATTGATCCGTGTGATGGATGGGAAGTATTTGACTCAACAATACCGTGTGGACCAATACAAACGTCTCTATGAGTTGAAGCAAGGTTACAAGACGGTTGGGGAATACTTCAATGAGTTTGTGCAAATCCGGATGGCTCTAGACTTGGATGGGGAGGACAATGAACAAGCCATGATTCGATTTCGAAGTGGATTGAACCGAGACATAGCTTCACAATTGAAGTTTCACAAGTATGAAGACAACTATGAGCTATGCAAAGATGCGGTTGAGGCCGAGAAATGGCTCAAAGATGAGAAATCCACTCGCTACAAGAGTAGCACTACTACTCCCATGAGTAAACCAAAGGAGTGGAAGACTCCTACTCCAAATGCAAGGTTCCCAAATGCAAGTGGTATAATTGCTAGCAAAGATGTGAAGAAGCCTTATGAGAAGTGGTGCAAGAAAACCCGAGGGAAAGCTAAACACGAATCAAACGCGGAAGAAAACAAGAATAAAAGATAGAAGCAAGACAAATCTTGCTTCGATTAGAAAGAACAGTGAGGAACCTGTCTCAAAGCTCGATCGAATGAAGATCAAGATGTACCTATGCTATGCAATAATCCTCAAGAAGAACAAGCTTCTTGCAAACTGAATGACCAAGAAGAAAATGTTCAATCGAAGAAACCGAATGACACAAGTTCTTTAAAAGCCCACGTCGGGGTTCGGCTCCATCAGAGACTCACAATAGCACTTGCTATCTTTGATCATTCAACAACTAACTGCCTTACAATGAAATGTAAATGGAGTATTTATAGACTAGGCTAAGGGTAATACAGTAAACAGTCACAAGTGACCAATAACAACAGGCCATGCAGGGCTGAGCTAAGTGTGTGTTCGGCAGCCTTGACATCGGTGCTTGGTTGATTGCTCGAACTCATTGTCATCGGGCGCTCACTTGACTTCGAACACAATTTGTTGTGTTGTGTTGCTCGGAGCCAAGAGTTGGTGTTCGGTCACTTTGTCCTCGGGCTCAAATTTGAAGATGACGCCTTCGGTTCTTGAGACCGGCCACTCAGCTTCGGAACAATTGCTTTCCCTCGACCAAGCCAAGTGTGAACATCATGCAGCAGCTTGGCTTGGCTTCGTGTCATTGGCCTTGGTGGATCGAACACTTGATCAACACGTGTTCGGGCTGCATCATCCTCTCCTTCTTGAGAAGATTTCGTCCTCGAAATCGAGCCTTCTTCTTCCTCTGAAGTTTGACCTACAACACAAGGAACTAAGTCAGCAACATTAAAGGTGTTGGACACGTTATACTCACCAGGGAGGTCGATCACATAAGCATTGTTGTTGATTTTGCTCAGCACTTGGAATGGACCATCCCCTCGAGGAGTCAACTTTCCTTTCCTTTCGTTCGAGAAGCGTTCCTTTCAGAAGTGAACCCAAACCCAATCTCCCTTCTTTAATTCCAACCTTTTATGCCCTTTAATTTTCTTTGATGCGACCTTTGCATAAGCTTCCTCGAGGTTCTTCTTCACCTTTGCATGCAACTCGATCAAGGCAGCGGCTCTCCGAGTACCTTCAAAATCAATAACAGAATCTCGAGGCAATAGGGTTAAATCAAGTGGAATCAAAGGATTAAAACCATACACACATTCGAACGGGGTCATATTTATCATTCGATGCACCGTTCGATTGTATGCAAACTCCATCATGGGCAAACGATCAGCCCAGTTTCCGACCTTACCTTTGGTCATTGCACGAAGCAAAGATCCCAAGGTTCGGTTAACTACCTCGGTCTGTCCATCAGTCTGGGTATGGTGAGACGTCGAGAATAGTAGCTTGGTACCGAGGGCACCCCACAATCATTTCCAAAAATGACTCAAGAACTTCGAGTCTCGATCACTCACAATAGTACGAGGCACACCATGCAATTTTAACACATGAGAAATAAACAATGTAGCTACATGTTGTGCATCATCACACTTCTTGCAAGGAATAAAGTGAGCCATTTTGGAAAATCGATCCACGACAACGAAGATGCTATCATGTCCTCCCCTCGATCTTGGTAACCCCAAGACAAGCCCATGGATATATCAACCCATTGATCAGGTACAGGCAACGAGGTATACAATCCATGAGGGTTGGACTTCGATTTAGCTTTCTTGCAAACGAGACAAGCGTTGCAAAGCTTTTCCACATCTCGTCGCATTTTTGGCCAATGGAACTGCTCGGTTATGATACCAAGAGTTTTGTCGACACCGAAGTGTCCCATCAAGCCTCCGGAGTGAGCTTCTCGAACTAAGAGCTCTCTCCACGATGACACTGGCACACAAACCCTCCCATTCTTGAAGAGGTATCCATCGTGCCACTGATATTTCTCAACCCTTCAGCCACTCAAGATTGCGTCTCGAACGCACCTTAATTTGGGATCGTCTTCGTACATCAGCTTGATGCTTTCGAATCCCATGAGCCTAGAGGCGAGAGTTGTCGCTAAGGTAAACTTCCTTGATAGCGCATCGGCCACAACATTATCTTTTCCCTTTTTGTAATGAATTACATAGGGAAAGCTCTCAATGAATTCAACCCACTTGGCATGCCTTCGGTTCAATTTCTCCTGGCCTCGAAGATGTTTCAAAGATTCATGATCACTTTTAATCACAAACTCTTGAGGCCACAAAAAATGCTGCCAATGGGCGAGTGCTCGAACGAGGGCATACAACTCCTTGTCATACGTAGAGTAGTTCAAGGTTGCACCCTTAAGCTTTTCGCTAAAGTAAGTGATTGGCTTCGATTCTTACATCAGCACTCCTCCGATCCCAACTCCGGACGCATCATACTCGACTTCGAATGCTTTGCCGAAGTCAGGGAGTTGCAACAACGGGGCAGAGCATAGCCTCCATTTCAACTCTTGGAAAGCCCTCTCTTGGGACTCTCCCCACACAAATAGATGGTCTTTCTTAACCAGCTCGTTTAAAGGAGCTGCCAAGGTGCTAAAGTCTCGAACAAACCTTCGGTAAAAGCTAGCTAAGCCATGGAAGCTACGAACTTGTGATACCGAGGTTGGAGTTGGCCAATCTTTGATGGCCTCGACTTTTGATTCGTCGACTTCGACTCCATTAGCACTAACAACGAATCCTAGAAAGACTACACGTTCAACACAAAATGCACATTTCTTGAAGTTAGCATATAACTTCTCTTCTCTAAGCTTATCAAGCACTATCCTTAGGTGTTCGACGTGTTCATCCACAGATCTACTATAGATAAGGATGTCATCAAAATAAACGACAACAAACTTATTTATGAACGGTTTGAGCACATGGTTCATCAGTCGCATGAATGTGCTCGGTGCATTGGATAAGCCAAAAGGCATTACCAACCATTCATAGAGACTGAATTTGGTCTTGAATGCGGTTTTCCACTTGTCTCCGGGTTTCATTCGGATCTGATGGTAACCGGACCTGAGGTCTATCTTCGTAAAGCATGAAGAACCACTTAACTCGTCTAGCATGTCATCTAATCGAGGAATAGGATGATGATACTTTACCATTATTTTGTTGACTGCTCGGCAATCAACGCACATTCGCCATGTTCCATCTTTCTTCGAGACAAGGATAACAGGAACGGCGCAAGGACTCAAGCTCTCTCGAACGAGGCCCTTGTTCAGCAACTCATCAACCTGCCTTTGGAGCTCTTTGGTGTCTTCGGGATTACACCGGTATGCAGGTTTGTTGGGGATTTGTGACCCCGGTACGAAGTCAATTTGGTGCTCGATTCCTCTTAACGGAGGCAATCCACCTGGCATTTCTTCGGGAAACATGTCTCCGAAGTCCTACAAAATACTTTGTACAACACTAGGCAAAGGGTTATCATTAGAAAATTCATCATTAGAGTTTAGAAAGATACCCTTGTGCACGAGGCAAATCATCATCTGTTCGTTGTCGTTGCCTCGTAGATACTCACCCGGTTGCATGATTGCACAAATACCTCTTACTTCGGGCGGTGAATGAATGCCTTCGGCCACAATTTTAGTTCCCATCGGAAGCTTTGCTTTGGCCGCTTCTTTCAGATCTTTCATTCTTTTATAGTCCTCGGTGACTTGTTTCGGAGACAAAGGTTTGAGTATGAAACTCTTCCCTACGAGCTTTGCAGTGTAAGTGTTGGATCTTCCATTGTGAACAACCGACCGATCATACTGCCATGGTCGACCCAATAGCATATGACAAGCTTGCATCGGTACCACATCGAACATCATCTCATCTTGATATTCTCCAACTCTAAACTTGATCCACACTTGTTTGACAACCCTCAATTCTCCACACTCATTTAACCATTACAACTTGTAAGGATGGGGATGCTTCAAGGTAGGTAGTCTCATTTGTGAAACCAATGTTTGGCTCACTACATTTGCTCAACTACCTGAGTCAATGATCATCGAACACACCTTCCCCCTCACTCGACATCGGGCATGGAAAAGATTCTCTCTTTGGTTGTCCTCCTCTTCGAAAGTCATGCAGCTCAAATTCCTTCGAACCACAAGAAACATTTCTAGATGATCAGCTTCGGTAGCTTCACGACCATCATCATTTTCAGCTCGGTCAGTCTCCTCGAAATTATCCTCTTCGGTGTCACTCGCTTGCTCACAAACTTCTCCATTGTCGAGCACAAGCATCACTTTGCGAGTTGGACACTCTTTAGCCATGTGACCATAGCCTTTGCATTTATGACACTGAATGTTTGAAGCACTAGGAGAATTAAGTTGAACTTTACCTCCCACTTCCCTTGATTTGTTAACGGTCACACCCCTCTCGAAGGGTTTCTTCGAATCTCGAACAGTGTTTGCACTTGTTGGATTCGGACTCTTCCATTCTTTACCTCGGTTCAAAGGAGTAGAAGTAGTGACTCCTTAATCCACTTTTCAGCTTCGATGGCAGCTTCGAACACATCTTCCAACGTGTGATACACATGTAGCCTCAATTGAGATGACACCTCCCGAGCCAAGCCATTTTTGAACCGAATAGTGGCTTGCTGTTCATCTTCGTCCAGATCAAGATTCAATCGAATCCTCAGGAATTCATCATGATACTCTTGAACTGACTTGGACCCTTGCTTCAACTCATAGAGCTTTTGAAATTGAGTTTGCCTATACTTGGCCCTCAAGTACTTAGCAGCCATTGCTCTTCTCAATTGTGCCCAAGTAGTGACTTCGGGATAAACATTCCTCCGTCTAAATCTCTTGTCAGCTTCCCACCACGTGGATGCATATGCTTCAAACGAAGCAATGGCATGGGCAGCTTTTCTTTCTTCGGTCATCTCATTGGTTTCGAAGATTCGCTCCATTTTAAGCTTCCATTCAAGATATTCATCCGGATCACTAGTTCCTCTGAAGGGTGGAATAGGGATCTTGACACTGTTCAATTTGGAATCTCGAGCACCTCGAACCGGTTCGGGATACTCATCATAGTAATCTTCAGCCTCACGCCCAATATGTCGTTCAACATTTGCGCCTCGGCCTCGACCTCAGAAATGTCCTCGACCTCGTTAAGCTTGCCTTCGTTGAACGAATGGCTTTTCATATTCAGGTTCGGTGTCAGGAAATTCTCCTTCATCGACCCCCTCATCAACGGCCTCAATTTGTCTTCGGGCCATTGGAGGTGGTACTTTATCACTTTGGGGAATTCCCAAGTGTGGATAACCGGCTTGGGGATTGCCCAAGTTTTGTTGCGCTTGGGGATTGCCCAAGATTTGTTGTTGTGCTTGGGGATTGCCCAAGATTTCTCTTGGAATTGCCTCACTCTTCAACTGATGTTGTCGAATAAGCTCAGCATACAGCTCAGGTTTCATCGGAGTGGAGTTGCTAGTTCCAGCGCCGGACCCAGGTAAGGCCACGGACACACTCCCTTGCTCGAGGTTAGCTACTCGAGTACTCACTCCTCTTACTTCGGCACTGATGCCTTGTATCGCAGTCATGAGATCGGCTAACGACACCTCGGGCTTCTCAATGCCCTTTCCTTCACCTCCATTCCCAGCCATGGTACCTGCACAAACCAAAGACTAAGTACAATGTTAAGGTTGGAAATCACCTCACACACTCCCTCACCTTTGTTGGGTGGCACTCGGGTCCACTCGATTTAGGGGTTCGGTTTTGGTCACTCAAGAACTTGCAGCCAATGGCTTCCTCGATTGATCAACTTCTCTCAGTTCCTTCGAATTTGACAAGTTACAATGTCTCCTTCGGGATGAGTGAATTGATGTGACTCGATGGAACGGACGCTATTTATTCTTGCGCTTTGGGAAGTCAAAGAATTTTTCTACGAAGTTGGACTTCGGTCACCCCACGCACGAGTTCCTATAGGCTTAAATGAGTTAGTACGATCTCGAGTAGGAAGAATTACTCAAAAGATCCACTAACTAGATTTATCGAACACAAGAAAAGTGAAAACCTAGGAGAATCTACCCTTCGATTCCTCTTCGGAATCTTTTTGAACTCACCAAATCTTGTCCGTACAAGAGTGGTCCCTCCTTGGTACGGATAGGGTTGTACGTTATCCGCTTTCCCCTTTCAAGCCGACACGTTTTCACCTGGGGTTTTTGGATTTTAAAATTTTATCCCTTCTCCTTCAATGGAACAGTGAAGCTTTTAGCTCCGGCGTACGGACAGCTTTCACTTCGTTCACTGACCACGATTTCAAACAAAACTTTTGGGTTGCTTTCGTCTCCGTTTCAACAACAATCGGAGGAAATCAATTCAAAGCCTTTCGAGCTAAGGTTCAGCTTCTCGTGTCCGTACATTGTTACAATGTAACAATTTTCCAGCATATGGATGACGGTTTAACTCATAGACTTCGAAAATTTTAAGCACAAAACAACCACAAAATACTCAAGAACCACCAACCTTCATCGGTATCAACCAATCTCAAATGGGGTTCAAATCAGTCACCACTAAGCTCAAAACAGTCCAAAATTATCGTTGAGAAACCCTAGTCGCCGATGGTGTACGACCGGTGCTCAAATTGTTCCTCGGACAGTGGTGAACATGAATCAATGATTGTTTAATTCAAACAACCAACAATCAATCCAAATTTTTGAATTTTCTTTTAACACTTTTTTTTTTTTTTTTTTGTAAAATAACAACACCAACAGTATCCAAAACAAAACAGGAACACGAAACGGAAAACAAAGACACAAATGCACGAAATTTAAAGATAACTTGAACAGGATTTGGGGTTGTAGAAATAAGCTCAAACCTTGCTCTGATACCAAGATGGTGCAAGCAAACCCGAGGGAAAGCTAAACACGAATCAAACGCGGAAGAAAACAAGAATAAAAGATAGAAGAAAGACAAATCTTGCTTCGATTCGAAAGAACAGTGAGGAACCTGTCTCAAAGCTCGATCGAATGAAGATCAAGACGCACCTATGCTATGCAACAATCCTCAAGAAGAACAAGCTTCTTGCAAACTGAATGAACAAGAAGAAAATGTTCAATCGAAGACACCGAATGACACAAGTTCTTTAAAAGCCCACGTCGGGGTTCGCTCCATCGGAGACTCACAATAGTACTTGCTATGTTTGATCATTCAACAACTAACTGCCTTACAATGAAATGTAAATGGAGTATTTATAGACTAGGCTAAGGGTAATACAATAAACAGTCACAAGTGACCAATAACAACAGGCCACGCAGGGCTGAGCTAAGTGTGTGTTCAGCAGCCTTGACATCGGTGCTTGGTTGCTTGCTCGAACTACTCATTTGCCTAGTGCACAAAGGTATGATTCTTACTTCCGAATTTGATTACTCTTCTAACCCTTTGCCTACTGCTTTTGAAAATGTTTTGAAGGATTTTGGGGACATGTTCCCGGATGAGATGCCGGATGGATTACCTCCTTTGAGGGGTATTGAACATCAAATCGACTTTGTCCCATGATCTCAAATCTCAAACATGCCGGCATATAGAAGCAATCCCGAGGACACAAGGGAGTTGCAAAAGCAAGTAGATGAATTGCTTACCAAAGGCTTGGTGAGGGAGAGCTCGAGTCCTTGTGCCGTGCCCGTGATCCTTGTTCCAAAGAAGGATGGCACTTGGAGGATCTGTGTGGATTGTCGTGCGGTCAACAAGATCACGGTAAAGTATCGACATCCCATACCTCGTTTAGATGATATGTTGGATGAGCTTAGTGGTTCTGGCATCTTTTCAAAGATAGACCTTAGGTCCGGTTACCATCAAATCTGGATGAAACCCGGGGATGAATGGAAAACCGCATTCAAGACCAAGTTTGGTCTATATGAATGGTTGGTGATGCCCTTTGGCCTCTCCAATGCACCTAGTACTTTCATGAGACTAATGAACCATGTGCTAAAACCATCCATCAACAAGTTTGTGGTCGTCTACTTTGACGATATATTGATCTATAGCAAATCAATAGACGACCATGTTTAATCACTTAAGGCAAGTGCTTGAAGTGTTTAGAGCCGAAAAGCTCTATGCTAATTTTAAAAAGTGTGGCTTTGGTGTTGAGAAGGTAGTCTTCATTGTGTTTGTTGTGAGTGCCCAAGGAGTGGAGGTGGATGAGTCCAAGGTAGAGGCCATTCGTGATTGGCCTACTCCCACTACCGTGACTCAAGTGAGGAGCTTTTATGGTCTTGCTAGTTTTTATAGACGATTTGTGAAAGACTTTAGCTCCATTGCCGCTCCACTCACCGAATTGGTGAAGAAGGACAAACCTTTTGTTTGGGGAGAGCCTCAAGAAAAGGCCTTCCAAGAATTGAAAGGTAGGTTGAGGCCTAGGGAATTTGTGATTAAGAGTGATCATGAATCACTCAAACATCTTAGGGGCCAAGAGAAATTGAACAAGCGTCATGCCAAGTGGGTAGAGTTCATTGAGTCTTTTCCCTATGTCATTCAGTACAAGAAAGGGAAAGACAATGTTGTGGCGAATGCACTTTCTAGGAAGTTTTCTCTAGCCACCACTCTTGTCTCCAAGCTCATGGATTTTGAGAGCATTAAATTGATGTATGCTCAAGACCCTAAATAAAGAGCATTCATGAAGCTCTTGAGAAGGGAGAAAGAGTTGAGAAGTATCAATGGGTTGATGGCTATATCTTTAAAAATGGTAGAGTTTGTGTTCTCGAGTCCTCTTGGAGAGAATTGCTTATTCGTGAAGCACATTGTGGGGGCTTGATGGGACACTTTAGGAGAAACAAGACCTTGGCCATTCTCATGGAACAATTCCATTGGCCAAAGATGGGGGTGCAAGTTGAAAAGCTTTGCAAAAATTGCCTTGAGTGCAAGCATGCTAAATCTAAAGCTAACCCCCATGGTTTGTATACTCCTCTCCCCGTACCTACTAGCCTGTGGATAGATATTTCTATGGATTTTGTTATGCGATTGCCACGGTCTAGAGGGGGACATGATAGCATTTATGTTGTCGTGGATAGGTTTTCCAAAATGGCCCACTTCATTCCATGTAAAAAGTGTGATGATGCACAACATGTGGCTTCTTTATTCATTGATAATGTGTTAAAGTTGCATGGTGTGCCTCAAACCATTGTGAGTAACAGGGACACCAAGTTCCTTAGCCATTTTTGGAGGAGCTTATGGGGTGCTCTTGGCACCAAGTTATTGTTCTCTACGTCCCACCACCCTCAAACGGATGGGCAAACTGAGGTGGTGAACTGAACTTTGGGTGCTTTTCTTAGAGCTATGATCCGAGGTAAGGCCGGGACATGGGTTGATCAGTTGCCTCTTATGGAGTTTGCATATAACCATACTTTGCATAGTTTGATTGATATGACTCCATTGGAGTGCGTCTATGGCTTTAATCCTTTAATTCAACTTGATCTAACCCTATTACCCAAAGATTTTGTTGTGAGTTTTGAAGGTAAAAGCCGAGCAAAGGCTATGGTTGAGCTCCATGCTAAAGCAAAGAAGAACTTGGAGGAAGCCTATGCAAAGGTTGCTTCCAAGAAGAACAAGGGAAGAAAGAAGCTAGAGCTCAAAAAGGGAGATTGGGTGTGGGTGTACTTCCGCAAGGAGAGGTTTCCAAACCTTAGGAAAGGGAAGTTGGCACCCCGAGAAGATGGACCCTTCCAAGTGCTCTCCAAGATCAACAACAATGCATATGTGATCGATTTGCCCGGTGAGTACAATGTTTCAAATACTTTTAATGTTAGTGACTTGGCTCCTTTTGATGTAGGTCATGATGACGTGGAGGATGATGCCGTGGAGGACGATGCTTCAATTTCGAGGACGAAATCTTCTCAAGAAGGGGAGGATGATGCGGGGCAAACCACCACCACAAGGCCCTTTACTAGAAGCCAAGCCAAAGCACTTGATGATGCTCACTTATACTTGATTCAGAAGGGCGTTGATGATACGAGCTCCAGAGACCATTGGAAGATCATACACTTGAGCTTGTTGGACGGAGGAATGGAAGGCTACAGGGCACCAGGCGGAGCGCCTAGTACCACAGGCGGAGCGCCCAAGGGTGGCAGGCACCAGGCGGAGTGCCCAGCCATGGGGCAGAGCGCCTAGCCACCTTGGCAGTGGTGCTCACCAGGCGGAGTGCCTGACCCATGGGCGGAGCGCCCAGTTAGGCTGACTTTCCCATCTTTTTGTGTGAACTTTCTATTATAGCCCTAGTTAGTTCTATTGTGTTTCTATCTACCTAGGGGTTTTTAGACATTTCAATTAGTTGTAGAAGGGTGCTATAAATAACACCCTTCATCATTTATTGCCATTAACTTAACTTGAATATTGAAAATTGATGAGAATTGCTCTCCAAAACACTTGTAAACTTTGGCTTGAATCAATTGGTGGATTCCAAGGTTCTCTTCAATCCTCATTGATCATTCTATTTGCTTGAGCCGAGTGTCTCTTGAGGATAGTTGCTTAGCGTAGGTTCTACTTGACTCGAATCGAGGGTGTATCAAGACATCGTTCCTTGGTGCTACCTCGTAAGTGTTCTTGTCGCGTCTCGCTTTTATCTTTATTTATCGCTTCCGTAGTTTTCCCCTTATCATACCCTCCGCAAAGAAATAAAATGCAAATCGATATCGGGCTATGTACCGTCAATCGATGCTTCGGGTTGTGTGCCTTCAGCTAATTTAAATGAAAAATCGGTATCGGGCTGTGTACCCTCAATCGACGCTTCGGGTTGTGTGACCTCAGCTAATTTTAAAATGCAAATCGATATCGGGCTGTGTACCCTCAATCAACGCTTCAGGTTGTATGCCCTCAGCTAATGTAAATGACAAATCGATATCGGGTTGTGTACCCTCAATCGACGCTTCGGGTTGTGTGCCCTCAGCTAATTTAAAATGACAAATCGATATCGAGCTGTGTACCCTCAATCGACGCTTCGGGTTATGTGCCTTCAGCTAATTTTAAAATGAAAATCGATATCGGGCTGTGTTCCCTCAATCGACGCTTCAGGTTGTATGCCCTCAGCTAATTTAAAATGACAAATAGATATTGGGCTGTGTACCCTCAATCGACGCTTCGGGTTGTATGCCCTAAGCTAATTTAAAATGACAAATCGATATCGGGCTGTGTACCCTCAATCGACGCTTCGGGTTGTATGCCCTCAGCTAATTTAAAATGACAAATCGATATCGGGCTGTGTACCCTCAATCGATGCTTCGGGTTGTGTGCCCTCAGCTAATTTAAAATGACAAACGTTTGCTGGAGATTATCTTTGTCGTGCATTGTTGATTTAGGTATCTTTCGTGCCTGCATCTAAAGAACGATTGGTGAGTTGTACGGGGGGTTTGGTTTGTGCATTCTTGGCTTGTTTCGCGCTCGCTGTTCACGAGTGCCGAGATCTTGGCCGAGCTGATAGGGATATGCACAAAATAATATATAATGCAAATGATTTTGAAAAACTTTTATATGAAAGAAAATGAAATAAAGTATTTTCATCCCATTGAGTCACAAGTTGCGTTGTGTGAAGCCAAAGTTGTCGTCCTTTATGCTGTTCCTAATGAATTTTGAGGGCGCCCTCAAAATTCTGCCCCAGCTTGCATTTGAATTTTTGAGAGGTCCTTAAAAATTTCTGTCCCAGTGTCAACTATGTTTGTCCTTTGGAAATTTTTGAGAGTTCCTCAAAAATTCTGCCCAGTGTTTGCTTTGTGGGGAAAATGAAATTTTTGTATTTATGCGACCGAACCTTAGATAGCTTGCCTACGTATCCCGCTCTGGGAATCAGGTCGTGACATAGTTCAGATTACATAATGTATTGTATAATGTAGAAATCACTAATCAGTATGAACTCCTATACATAGTATCTCTTGACGGAATCTGAGTTGATTGGTTTCGGCCAGACTTCTCCATCCATCTCTGCCAGTATCAATGCTCCTCCGTTCAAAACTCGGTGGACCATGTACGGTCCTTGCCAGTTTGGTGCAAACTTGCCTTTTGCTTCTTCTTGATTTGAAAATATCTTCTTCAGTACCAACTGCCCAGGTTCAAAGGATCTCACTCGAACTTTCTTGCTGAATGCTTTGGCCATCCTTCTCTGATATAATTGCCCATGACATATTGCATTCAATCTCTTGCCATCAATGAGGGCCAATTGCTCTATCCTTCTTTTGATCCATTCAGCATCTTTTAATTGCGTCTCTTGGATGATTCTCAAAGATGGTATCTCAACTTCTGCGGGTATCACTGCCTCGGTGCCATACACCAACAAATAAAGAGTTTCCCCTGTTGATGTTCTCATTGTGGTGCAGTACCCTAATAGGGCAAATGGTAGATTCTCATGCCATTGCTTTGAAGTGCCTTTCATTTTGCGCAATATCCTCTTGATGTTCTTATTGGCTGCCTCGACCGTACCGTTCATTTGAGGTCTGTATGCAGTGGAATTGCGATGCTTGATCTTGAAGACCTCACAGGTTGCTTTCATTAGGTCGCTATTGAGATTGGACCCATTGTCGGTGATGATGGACTCAGGGATGCCGAACCGACAGATCATCTTGTCACGAACAAAATTCGACACCATATTCTTTGTTACTGATTTGTATGATGCGGCTTCTACCTATTTGGTAAAATAATCAATGGCTACCATTATGAAGCGATGCCCATTGGAAGCGGCTGGCTCAATAGGTCCTATGACATCCATCCCCCAAGCGGCAAAAGGCCAAGGCGATCCCATAATATTCAACTCGTTGGGAGGCACTTGAATCATATCTCCATGGACTTGGCACTGATGGCATTTTTTTCGCGTGCTTTATGCAGTCATGTTCCATTGTCATCCAGAAATAACCAGCCCTCAAAATCTTTTTTGCAAGTAAAAAACCATTCATGTGTGGGCCGCACACCCCAGAGTGTATCTCTTCTATCAATTTAGCAGCTTCTTTTGCGTCCACACATCTCAATAACCCTAAATCGGGTGTCCTCTTGTACAAAACTTCTCCGTTCAGAAAGAAGCCATTTGCTAACCTCCTCAGTGTCTTATTTTGGAGACTCGTTGCATTTTTTGGATAATTGCCATCTTTGAGAAACCCTTTGATGTCGTAGAACCAGGGCTGTCTGTCTGATTCTTCTTCCACGTGGTAGCAGTATGCTGGCTGCTTCCTCACTGTCACAGGTATTGGGTCAATGTAGTTCTTGTCAGGATGCTTGATCATGGCAGATATGGTAGCCAAAGCGTCTGCGAACTTATTTTGCAGTCTAGGTACATGTCGGAACTCTATCTTAGTTAATCTTTGCCTCAACTCCTTTATGTACTCCAGGTACGGCAATATCTTCAGATACTTTGCTGTCCATTCTCCTCGAACTTGATGAATCAGTAAGTCAGAATCTCCAATTACCAACAGCTCTTGTATGTTCATATCTACTGCCAATCTAAGACCCAAGATGCAGGCCTCATACTCCGCCATGTTGTTGGTGCAAGGGAACCTCAGTTTGGCCGTGACAGGATAGTGTTGTCCGGTCTTGGAAACTAATACCGCTCCAATACCAACTCCTTTGAAATTGACCGCTCCATCAAAGAATAGCCTCCAACCATCATATTCTTCAGTGATCTCTTCTCCTACGAACATGACTTCTTCATCAGGGAAGTAGGTGTGCAAAGGCTCATAGTCATCTCCTACTAGGTTCTCGGCCATGTGATCGGTTAAGGCTTGAGCTTTTACCGCCTTTTGAGTGACAAAAGTGATGTCAAATTCGCTGAGCAGCATCTGCCATTTAGCCAGCTTTCCAGTAGGCATTGGTTTTTGGAAAATGTACTTGAGAGGGTCCATCCTCGATATCAGCAACGTTGAGTAAGATGTCAAGTAGTGTCTCAAATTTTGTGCTATCCATGTCAGCGCGCAACACGTGCGCTCCAGCAATGTGTACTTGGCTTCATAAGGAGTGAACTTCTTGCTTAGATAATATATGGCTTGCTCCTTCCTCCTAGTTGAATTTTGTTGTCCCAATACACAACCAAAGGCCGAGTCTACCACGGACAGATAAGATCAAAGGTCGCCCAGGCTCAGGTGGAACCAGCACAGCCGGGCACGACAAATATTCCTTGATCCGATGAAATGCCTTTTTGCAATCCACTGTCCACTCGATCGCCGCGTCTTTCTTCAGCAACTTGATGATTGGCTCACATATGACGGTGGATTGTGCTATGAAACGGATGATGTAATTGAGCCTTCCTAGGAAGCTCATAACCTCTTTCCTGCTTCTTGGGGGTAGAAATTCTTTGATGGCTTTGATCTTGGACGGATCCAACTCGATACCCCTTCTACTGACGATGAAACCCAAGAGCTTCCCTGCCAGGACACCAAATGCACAGTTTGCCAGATTTAGCTTCAAATTGTACTTTCGCAAGCGATTGAAGAACTTGTGCAAGTTGTCAAGGTGCTCCGAACTCTTCTTTTATTTGACGATCACGTCATCCATATAGACTTTATTCTCCTTGTGCATTAGGTCGTGGAACATAGTTATCATAGCCCTCATGTAAGTTGCCCCAACATTCTTTAGTCCAAATGGCATAACCTTGTAGCAATAAGTTCCCCAAGATGTGGTGAAAGCTGTCTTATCGGCATCCTCTTCATCTATGAGCACTTGATGATAGCCAGCGAAACAGTCTACGAAGGATTATAGTTCATGTTTCGCACAATTGTCGATCAGGATATGTATGTTTGGCAGTGGAAAATCATCCTTTGGACTTGCTCTATTCAGATCTCTGTAGTCCACACAAACTCGGAGTTTCCCATCTTTCTTCGGCACTGGGACGATGTTAGCAACCAAGTTGGCTATTTGACTGTTTTCAAGATCCCTGCATTGAGCTGCTTGGTTACTTCTTCACCAATCTTCAACAGTACTGATGACTTGACAGTTCGAGCCTTTTGCTTGACCGGTGGAAAGCCCGGATTGATAGGTAATTTGTGAGCTACCACATCCGTGCTTATGCCGGTCATGTCATCGTATCACCAGGCGAATACGTCCTCATATTCTTTAAGAAACTCAGTATATCGCCTTTTATTCTCGGCATTAAGATGTACACTGATGCTCGTCTCTTTCACAATTTCTTCATCTCCTAAGTTTATCATCTCGGTCTCTTCGAGGTTTGGCTTAGGTTTGTTTTTGAATCTTTCAAATTCTTCTTGGGTAGTTTCATCAAAATCATCATAATCAGCTCTAGCTTCTCCAAGCTCCATTGCCTCATTACACGTCGCGATTGTAGACTCAATGGGATTATTAGTATGAATGTTGAAAAAGTAAGATATTGCAAAATTAAAAGATTAAAGCAAAAATTAAACAGGAAATGGTGCGATATTTTATTTATGAATCCTTGCAAAATAAAGTTTGTAGGGAGACATGTGCGATAGAAAAAGGAAATGCAAACTCCACGACTTAGAGTCGGGTTTTATTTTAGAAAACATAAAAATAACTTTTATCCCCTCAGCTCTACCAGGGTCCATGGTAAGCTCGGGCCCGGTTGCTGATCCAGTTGTTTAGTGCTTCTCTAGATCCAGCCTTTGTCAGTCCAGGAGGTTCGACATGTTCTTCCAGGATTACACAGCAGTCTTCATCAGATATGAATAGATTTTGCATTCCTGCCAACAGATCCTCTTCAGCATCAACTATCTTCGGCCCCACTTCTTGTGCTGCGGACACCTCCCCTTTTCGACCATCCAAGTATCCAAACGAGACGAAGATATGCAAGAGTATCTTAGTGCTTTTCTTGTAGAACTTAAAATCCAGTGACGCTTCTTCCATGCTCTTTTCAAAAGGTCACAATGTACCCTATGCCAGCCTTCTCATTGTCAGGCCTCATCATAATTCTGATTGGCTCGACCATACCATCCAAGTTCTTGCCTAAGCCTTTGCCTGGTTCATAGCCTTGCTTGATCATGATGCCTATGACCCAGTCTCTGGGCCACTTTGCAGGCTGTGGGAGTACATATGGCTCTTCTATCACCACCTCCATAGGTTCAGGTGCTTTGGGTATCCACACTTGCTTTCCCCTTGTGTCTTCAGAGATGCGCTTCCAATTGTGATGAGCATTGGATGAGTACATTGGTCGCTTCTCGGTCTTAGCTAGAAAGGTCTCACAAAATTCTCGTGATGGCACTCCCCAGTCAGACATGACTGGCTCCCAGACCAAGTTCCTACCTTCGTAGCCTTTGCCTTGGCTATCCCAATAAGCGCCGTAAAAGTTCCTCTTTCTTTCTTCAAATCCAGGCGGTGTGTTGACCAACTTGGGAGCAAAGTGTGCAGTGTGACCTCCTTGGACCGTGCCTATGGGATTCCAACTTGAATCGTAATCCTTGCGTCGTCCTCCTCGAGTGCCTTGTAGTTCTCCCATAAGTTCTACAGTATAGAATGTCTGCCCATCAGGAGTGTCTCCTTCAATTGCTGGTATGGTTTGCTCATTGTAGATAGAATTGTTCCCCTCACCGAACACTACTACCTCCTTGTGATCCCATTCAAACTTAACGGTTTGGTGCAATGTAGAAGGCACCGCACCAGCCATATGTATCCAAGGTCTTCCTAGTAGCAGATTGTAGGAAGTAGAGATATCCATGACATGGAACTCAACAGTGAACTCCACAGGACCAACCATGATAGTTAGGTCGATCTCCCCTATGGTGCTTCTTTGTGACCCATCAAACGCCTTCACCTTCTTGTCGCTCTCCCTTATCTTGCTTTGGTCGATCCACATTCTTTTCAGAGTGATGAATGGGCATATGTTCAGACCGGAACCTCCGTTGATCAGAACTCTTCCTACGAACCAGTCTTTGCATTTGACAGTGATGTGCAAAGCTTTGTTGTGGTTCAACCCTTCAAGTGGCAGCTCATCCATGTGAAAAGCAATTCGGTTGGCCTCCATGACTTGTCCAACCATGCTAGTCAGGTTTTCAACTGAAGTATCCACCGGAACATGTGCTTCGTCTAACATCTTAATCAAAGCACTTCAGTGACTCTCCGACTTGAGGAGCAAAGCCAAAACAGAGATTTGTGCTGGAGTTTTTCCCAAGTGCTCAACCACAGAGTACTTCTTTGCTTGTACTTTCTTCCACAGTTCGTCGGACTCCTCCTCACTGATGACTCGTATTTCTTGAACAAGATGCTCGGGAGTGTAGATCCTCCCACTTCCAGTTAGCCCTTGTGCGGCAACAGTCTCAGCTACAACCTTTTTTTTCTTCTCCCTTTCATAGTCCCAAGGTACCGCCTTGTCGCTATATGGTGGAACCACATCGACGTAGAACTTTACCTCCCACTTCCCTTGACTGGTTAACGGTCACACTCCTCTCGAAGGGTCTCTTCGAATCTCATACAGCGTTGGCACTTGTTTGGTTAGGACTCTTCCATTCTTTACCTCGGTTCAAAGGAGTAGAAGTAGTGACTCCTCGATACCGGTTTGCCTTATCTTCCTTTACCAATTTCTCAACTTCGGTAGCAGCTTCAAACAGATCTTCCAACGTGTGGTACATGTGTAGCCTCAATTGAGATGACACATCCCGAGCCAAGCTATTTTTGAATCGGATAGTGGCTTGCTCTTCATCTTCGACCAGATCAAGATTCAATCGAACCTTTTCGAACTCATCATGATACTCTTGGACTGACTTGGTCCCTTGCTTCAACTCATAGAGCTTTTGCAATTGAGTTTGCCTATAATTAGCACTCAAATATTTAGCATCCATTGCTCTCTTCAACTGTGGCCAAGTATTGACTTCGGGATAGGCATTCCTTCGTCTATGCCTTTTGTCAGCTTCCCACCATGTAGATGCATACGCTTCGAACGAAGTAATTGCATGGGCAGTTTTTCTCTCTTCGGTCATCTCATTGGTTTCGGACATTCGCTCCATTTTAAGCTTCCATTCAAGAAATTCATCCGGATCACTAGTTCCTTTAAAGGGTGGAATAGTGATCTTGACACTGCTCAGGTTTGAGTCTCGAACACCACGAACCTGTTCGGGATACTCATCATAGCGATCATCAGCCTCACGCTCAATACGTCGTTCAACATTTGTGCCTCGGCCTCGACCTCGGAAATTTCCACGACCACGGTGAGCTTGCCTTCGTTGAGCGAATGGCGGCTCATGCTCATATTCGTCCTCGGGAAATTCCCCTTCATCAACCTCTTCGACAACGGCACCAAGGTCTCTTTGGGCCTTTGGAAGTGGTAACCTCTCTCCTCGGGGAATGCCCAAGTTTTGATAGCCAGCTCGGGGATTGCCCAAGTTTTGTTGTGCTTGGGGATTGCCCAAGTTTAGTTCTCTTCGAATTGCCTCACTCGTCAACTGATGTTGTCGAACAAGCTCGGCATACAACTAAGGTTTCATCGGAGTGGAGCTACTCGTTCCAGCGCCGGACTCATGCATGGCCATGGACACACTTCCTTGCTCGAGTTGAGCTACTCGAGCACTCACTCCTCTTACTTCGGCACTGACGCCTTGTATCGCAGCCATGAGATCTGCCATGGTACCTGCACAATGCCTTTGCCATCGCCTCCATTCCCAGCCATGGTACCTGCACAAATCAAAGACCAAACAAATGTTAAGGTTAGAAATCACCTCACACACTCCCTCACCTTTGATGGGTGGCACTCGGTTCCACTCAATTTATGGGTTCGATTTTGGTCACTCAAGAACTTGCAGCCAATGGCTTCCTCGGTCGATCAACTTCTCTCAATTCCTTCGAATTTGACAAGTTACAATGTCTTCTTCGGGAAGAGTGAGCTGATTTGACTCAATGGAACGGACAGCTATTTACTCTTGCGCTTCGGGAAGTCAAAGAAATTTCTACGAAGTTGGACTTCGGTCACCCCACACACAAGTTCCTATAAGCTCAAACGAGTTAGTACGACCTCGAGTAGGAAGAATTACTCAAAAGATCCACTTACTAGAATTTCGGACAGAAAAAAAGTGAAAACCTAGGAGAATCTACCCTTTGATTCCCCTTTGGAATCTTTTTCGAACACACCAACTCTTGTCCGTACAAGAGTGGTCCCTCCTTGGTACGGATAGGGTTTTACCTTATCCAATTTCCCTTTTCAGCCGACAACTTTTTCACCTGGGGTTTTGATCTGCACACTTTACCCCTTTCTTCTTCAATGGAACAGTGAAGATTTTGCTCCGGCGTACGGACAAATTTAACTTCGTTCACTGACCACGAATTTTCAACAGAATTTGGGTTGCTTCTTTCAACTCCGGTTCAAACAACAACAGAGGAACTCAGTTCAAATTCCTGAGCTAAGATTCAGCTCGTTCGTGTCGTACACTGTTATAAATCGTAAAAATTTTCCGGTGTACGGACGACGGATTAAACACAGAACTTCGAAATTTAAGCACAAAACAAACCCAAATCACTCAAGAACCACCAATCTTCATCGGTTTCAACCAAAACACGCTGGGGTTCAAAAATCATTCACCACCAACTCAAAACAATCCAAAATTTCACCAAGAAACCCTAGTCACGAAAGTCGTACGTCGGGTACTTGTTGGAATCAGAAAACAATGGTGAACAAGAATCAATGGTTGTTTAATCAAAACAACCAACAATCAAACACAATTTTTGAATTTTCTTTTTCTACTTTTTTTTTTTTTTTTTTTTTTTTTTGTAAACACCACAGCAACAACAATCAAACACAAGGAAGAAAGCTGAAACTGGAGACACAAGCACGATTTACGCGAACAGGATTTGAGGTTTTAAGGACAAACTCAAACCTGGCTCTGATACCAAGATGGTGCAAGCAAAACCGAGGGAAATGCTATACACGAAATGCGGAAGAAAGTAACAAGGAAATGAAAGATAGAAGCAAGAAAAATCTTGCTTCGATTCAAAAGAACAGTGAGGAACCTGTCTCAAAGCTCGATTGAAGGAAAATCAAGATGCACCTATACTATGCAACAATCCTCAAGAAAGACCCGCTTCTTGCAAATTGAATGATCAAGAAGAAATTTTTCAAACGAATAACACCGATTGACACAAGTTCTTTAAAATCCCACATCGGGGTTCGGCTCCATCAGAGACTCACAATAGCACTTGCTATGTTTTTTTCATATAACTAAAAATTGGATCCCTTACAATGAAATTGAAATAGAGTATTTATAGGCTATGCTAAGGATAAGGTAGTAAATAGTCACAAGTGACTAATAAAAACAAGCCACGCAGGGCTGAGCTAAATGTGTGTTCGGCAGCCTTGACTTCGGTGCACGGTTGCTTGCTCGAACTCATTGTGCTCGGACACTCACTTGACTTCGAATACAATTTGTTGGTGTTCGGTCACTTTCTCCTCGGGCTCAATTTTGAAGATGACGCCTTCGGTTCTTGAGCCCGGCCACTCAGCTTCGAAGCAATCGTTTTCCTTCGACCAGGCCAAGTGAATGTGGACATCGTGCAGCAGCTTGGCTTGACTTCGTGTCATTGGTCTCCTCGGTGGATCGAACACTTGATCAGCACGTGTTCGGGCTGCATCAGGCACAAATTATGAACAAACCTAAACATGTGAAAGTTCAAGTCAGTGTTCAACTAAATCAATGAACTAAACGAGGATTAACATTCGCATGAATCTCACCTTAACTAGTTAACAGGTAGCATACAGACACGTTGATGCATAGGAAGTTGCAAGTTTAAACATAACATCACATAGATTCAGAAACATCAAACAGGGATAAGGGTTACTGTTCACACCAAAGTCGGGTCGAATCGACCCGTCAGAGATTTAACTTCGCATGGTATTTCTTACCACTTTTAGATGATAAACACCATTTAATCAATGGCTTGAACCCCGCCGGAGGCGTCTCCCGGCGGTGGTGGTTTAGTTATCAAAAGTTTGAATTATGCCCTCGTCAAAATATGATCAAAAGTATTCGGGTTTTGTAGCGCTTGATGAGAAGAGTGCCATGGTGCTATTTTCCCCAATTTTCATCGGCCAAATTGGCCGGAATAAACCTCGACAGTGGTGATGATCCATGTCGCCGAAGAGAGAGAAGAGAGAGAGTGAAATCGGGGAGGTGAGGGGAAATGAGGGTAAGGTCGTGTGGGTAGATTAGGAATTTTACTCTTCAGCTGTTGGATTAAACAAACGAAGGGTTAGGATAGAGCCACGTCTGTTATATATATATATATATATATATATATATATATATATATATATATATATATATATATGTATGTATTTTCGTATATATAGCGTATAAATAGTGTATATCAGGCATTATTTGATATAAAATGGGCATAGAAATGGTATAAAATAGGTGTAAAAATATAGAAAAATTAGGAAATTAATTTTAACACAATAAAATGGCTAGGAAATGCATAAAATTATAATTTTGGGCTTTAAAATAATTTGGATAATTTTGTCAAAAAATAGAGGTAATTGCGGAAATTGTAAAAATAGCTATAGCTTGAGACGATGCATTTGAAAATGGCCTCGATTGTCAGACTATTATGAGAAGATAATTTAAAAAGAATGGATGGGGCAAGAGTGGATACACAGTCGTGTGTAAAATTCGAAAACTATTGATTTTAAAAATAGGAGGGATAAAATTGGGTATCAACAGACGGTCCGCCTACTCAATTTCCAGAGAGCGTGCAATTCCATACTTAGCCAAATTTAGCCAATCTTCAACTAGGGGGTCCGCCCCTTCTTGTAGGCGGTCCGCCTCATCCTGGGAGGTCTTGAGACGGCTCAAAATGGTCTTGAGATGCTCTTCCTTGGCCTTGGATGGTTGCTCTATTTGCCCTGCATCATCCTCCCCTTCTTGAGAAGATTTTGTCCTCGAAATCAAGGCGTTCTCTCTCATGGCATCATCAACTTCTCGGGGTGCGCAATGCTCTCCTTCCTTGTCCTTCTTGATCGTCATTTTGACATAGGCTTCTTCCAAGGTCTCCCTTGCCTTAGCATGGAGCTTAGTACCTACAAGCAACGACAAGCAAACACTAAACCTCCTACTTCGAAAGTAGGTTAGTGCAAGAAGTGTGGAAAACACACTCTTATGGTATAACCAAGCATCAATAATAATCACAAAGATCAAGTCTCCAAGGAGAACAACAAGTACTTGGTTTGATGGAAACATGCACTCAACAAAAGAATGAGCAAATAGGTCATAGGGACATGGGAAATGTAAGATCAAGCTATCAAAATCCTCTTGAATCTTAAGCTCACGATCAACACACCAATCCATCCTCAAAGTGGAGTAAGTCAAATAACCCAACCTACAAGTAGCATCAATTACTCCACTCCCCTTCTTTAGAGCATACTTACTCACACAAAGGGATTATTTTTCACCTCCAATTTAATCACCTAAGCAACCCTTCTCAAAAGACAAGTTCTCAAGGAAGGTATTGATAATGGCTTCTTCTTCATCATAATCCCAACAAGCAATAGTAGGGTAATTCAAAGAGTCCTTTACCTCACTCAACTTCTCACACAATAGGTTGCCCAAGGAGTCAAACTCTTCACACCATAGAGGGTCCATTTTACTACCAACCCTAGTCCGATACAATTCACTACCACAAATGAAATTGTCTTCACACAATGGGAGTGTAAAAGCATGTATCTCAATTTCATAGTCAAACAAAGACATAGTATCAAGACTAGGTTTTTCACACTCACTTTAGGAGACATCACAGATAACCTTGTCCAATTCATGCAATTTGGACTCCTCAAGGTCACTACTATCCTCACCATAACACATTGGTCCACCAAATAGAAGTATATCAATAAGGGTATGATCAACTATCTCTTCTTTCCCTTTGTCAAAGATTGGTGGTGTGTCATAGCAAAGGTCACAATCAATGTCAACTATCAAATCTACACTAGGGAGAGGTTCATTGAACAATGAGCTCACATCATGATGTGGCATAGCATCCCTATTAACTAGTGTTACACAAGCACACTCAAGTTGACTACTAAACTCTTCACTAGTGGCATATTCACTAGATGCATCACAAGCACCATCTAGCGTTGAGTCATCACAACACAAGTAACTAGTAGGCTCATGAAAAGATGAATCAACACTTACATTTGAAGTACTTACTTGATCACATCACAAGGCAAGTAAATAGTAGGCTCATGAAAAGATGAAGCAACACTTACATTTGAAGTACTTCCTTGATCACTCACAAGGCTTGAAGTGTCATATGCAACTCCTCCTTCATGAAGCTTAAATTGAAGATTTTCCTCCTCTTGTC
The DNA here is from genome assembly GCA_037355625.1 of Petunia x hybrida. Taxonomy (NCBI): domain Eukaryota; kingdom Viridiplantae; phylum Streptophyta; class Magnoliopsida; order Solanales; family Solanaceae; genus Petunia; species Petunia x hybrida. The sequence continues at coordinate 482,951 of JBBBVM010000534.1, forward strand.
TTTCCTTCCAAGCACATGGTTGAGGCTCCAATGGCTTGTCTTCAAATGTACCTACACAAGAGCTAACACAAGAAAAAGTAGAAGATGAAGAATAGTTAGAACAATGGGTGCTCTCAATCTCAATTTTTCTTTCCTCGCCTCTCCTTTCTTTCATTTTTCCCTCAAAGGTCAAGTGTAGTTTGTGGTGACCATCCCCTCACATCACTCCTCAAATCCTCTCCTTTTTCCTCTCTAGGATTGTCACCAGTCACTCCCTCACTTCTCTCTTTCTTTTGTCTCTCATTTTCAAGTACAATGGCATGATACTCAAGATTGTCTTCATTTGGAGTGGAGTGACTCTCACTTTCGACATGCAAAGGCAAGACAATAAGATTGTTGGCTTCGGGCTCAAGTACAATAGGTGACTTAGCTTTAGCCGCTTCCCTCAACTTCCTCATATGCTGGTAGTCTTCCCTCACTTGCCTTGGAGTCAAAGGTTTAAGCACATACTTCTTTCCTTCTTGCTTGACCGTATAGGAGTTGGTCCGGCCATCATGTACCACACACCTATCATATTGCCATGGTCTCCCAAATAGAAGATGGCAAGCTTGCATCGGGACCACATCAAACATGATTTTGTCTCTATAGTTTCCAATATTGAACTCTATCAACAATTGTTTCACCACTTTCAACTCACCACACTCACTTAACCATTGTAAATGGTATCGCTTTGGATGCTTTAGAGTGGGTAATTTCAATTGGAAAATCAAGGTTTGGCTCGCTATGTTGGCACAACTCCCCGAATCTATAACGATTGAGCACACTTGCCCCATCACACGACATCTAGCATGAAAAAGGTTTTCTCTTTGATCATTTTCCACCTCCTCTTCCATGAATATGGTACTCAAGCTCCTCCTAACCGCTGAGAACAAGTTTGGATCTTCTCCTTCCGCCGTAGCTTCTTTACAAGCAACTACTTCACTCTCCTCATTTTCGGGCCCACTATCTTGTTCATATACCAACCCATCATCCATAACAATAATGGTCTTTTGGGTAGGACAATCTCTTGCAAAGTGCCCATATCCTTTACACTTATGGCATTGAGTAGAAGTAGAAGTAGGGGTATTTAAAGAAGTTTTAGAATTACCTCCCACATTCGGTGGTGGCTTCTCATAGGTCTTCTTCACCTCTCAGCTTGCACTTGCACCATTTGTGTTTTGAGACTTCCATTCTTTTGGTTTACCCAAGAGAGTAGAAGTAGCACTCTTGTAGCGGTTAGACTTTTCTTCTTTGAGCCATTTCTCGGCTTCAACCGCGTCTTCAAATAGATCATGATGAGAACCATACTTTTGAAACCTCAATTGAGTGACTATCTCTCGGTTCAAACCATTCTTGAATCGAATCACGACTTGTTCATCTTCCTCCTCATCCATATCTAAGGCCATTCGAATTTGCTCAAATTCATTGTAGTACTCTTCAACCGTGTTGGAACCTTGTTTCAACTCATAAAGCCGTGTGAGTTGATCATAATGATACTTTTGGGTCACATACTTTTAATCCATCACACGTTTCAATTAATCCCAAGTAAGGTTCACGGGCAAAGCATTCCTTCTTCTATGCCTTTTGGACGACTCCCACCAAGTAGAAGCAAAGGATTCAAAGGAAGATATAGCATATTTGGCTTTCTTCTCCTCGGCCATATCATTCGTATCAAACACTCTTTCCATGGCCAACTTCCACTCAAGATACTCAATCGGATCACTACTTTCCTTAAATGAAGAAATAGTGAGCTTCACACTATTGAGATTATTGTTGTCACGACCCCCTCGGTAAGGCTCCGCTTGGCCCTCAAAGTTGTCACCATAATCATCATAATCCCTTCTAGCATTCCCTCCAACATACCCCATGGGTGGCCCTCGACCTCGGCCTCTACCCCTATTCATTCCCCGGCCTCTATTCATAGCTCTCCTATTCGGATAGGGAGCTTCAAAGTCATCATCATCAAGCTCGGCCTCCTCCCCTTCTTGAGCTTCATCAACTTGCTCAAGAGGTGCAATGTTTCTACGGGCTCTAGGGAGTGGGACATTTACTTGGGGATTGCCCAAGCTGTGGGGAATGCCCACTTGTTGGGGATTGTCCAACTGATGCAGTGTAAACTAGTAGAAGCAAACAACGATATAAAATATGTGGAAGCGATAAATAAGATACGTGACATCAATTAAGATATCGGGAATCAAGGATTGGGGAGTCAAGAAACGAGAAGAAAGAACGGACAATTGGAATTCAAGACATGAATTTAATTATCCAAAAAGGAGAAATGAACCTTGAACCTTACAAGAAATTCACACTAGCGATGAATATCCATAGATTCCAAGTCGTACAAGACTCACGAAGCTTCAAGCTTCGGACTAGAAAGGCTCGGCATTCTCTAATTCTCTCTTCTCAAATGTTCATACAAGCTAAGTTATGAAATGAAAGAATAAGTCTGGTATTTATAATTTTCCCACACTCCTAAGTGAAATGACTAAAAGCCCTCAAATGTCATAAAAGCAATACAAGCCTCGTAGGGCCAAAATAGGAATTATACATGGAATTCCCGTCCAAGCAAGGCAACAAGGCACCCCGCCTCTTCTAATAGGCGGTCCGCCCATTTCCCCATGGTGCAGAGTAGGCGGCCCAAGGCCTCAGAGTAGGCGGTCCGCCTAAAAAAGGGGCGGCCCAAAGTCCTGAGAGTAGCACATCAACTAGGCGGTCCGCCTAGTTTTTGAATCTGCTTAAAATGTGTCTCCCGAGCCTCTCCTTTGGTGCCTATGTGGTCCTCCTTCCATGGCACTCCAATGCATTCGGAGCCCTTGACTTGTATTCCTTGTGCTCTCAAGTTTGGTTATTGATGGTTGTCGTTTAGGCCGATTTATATTGCATCATCCTCCCCTTCTTGAAAGGATTTCATCCTCGAAATCAAACCATCAAAACCTACATTCATAACAAGCATAACCAATCCACACACCATTTGAATTTTTCCCGCAAAAATTTTTACACGCACTCCAGAACGCGCCATCACGCGCCCAGTTTGGCGATTTTCACTCCCATGGCACCCCACGCGCCACTTGATCCCCAACAGTCATCGGACCATCCGAAAAATGATCGTCCCCCTCCTCCTAACATTTCTACCGAACCAGTTCCTTCCAATCAAACACAAGAAACCACGAATTTGAACCAAAGTGTGGAGGTTTCCGTCGACGAACTCACGCGCATTAGGGAAATTATTTCCCTCTTTGAATCTGGATTGATTCAAGCTCGCACACCAATTGGAGATGAATCAGCACCTCATGATCTATCATTGTCCCAAAAATCAGCTGATTCTATCTTCACATTTGCAAGATCCACCAAAAACGGTTCATGGAGAATCGCCTAGAAATCGCCTGCAAATCGCCTCAACAGTCCGGCCACCTCCGGCAATTCTTTGACAAATCCAGCAATTGGGGATTGTTATCCATCCTAAGATACGCTTCCCCAACAAAACTCAAAGGATTTGGCCCGTCCAGTCACCAGTGATGGAATTCAGGCCATCGGAAACGGAGCTCCGGTCATCCGTTCAGGCCAAACTGAATGAAATATTGAAGAGGAACATGAGGTGCATCTCTCAGAAGCAAAAGCCCCAATTGTTTCATCATTATCAGAATTTAATTTGAGAAATAGGGTTCCTTAGTCGCAGGAGAATTCCGATCAACTTCAGGCCAGCCGGAAAATTCCAAATCTCTCCCAGTCGACTCAAGACATTCTCCTGAGCTCAAATATTCAGGTAACTTCTCAAGAACACTCCTCCTTTGATTCAACATTGCCTAAAACTCCCCAGAATCAGGGTATATCCATTACAGCCCCATCAAATTTTAATGGAATGCTTGGAGTGAACGAAATATTGTTCAGAATGTTGAGGGGAACAATTTGAACACAAAAGCCCCAATTTCTTCATTCATACCTAAATTGAATTTAGGAAATAGGGTTCCTGTTACTGTTCCATTGCCCAGTGAGCCTAAATTTGGCCAGCCTAGTTCCAATGCAATTAGTTCCCATCAACCTAACCTAAAGGGCCCTAGGAACTCAACTGAGGCTCACATTGCACTTAACAATGACCCTAGTACCTCAGGTGAGGTTATCGAAGGGGGCAGACCTTCTTCTAATCAGGATACTCAAGATCAGGGTTTAGGTAATGATCCTCAGGGGCCTAAGCTGAATTCCGTTGCCTTAAATGGACCCCAGGTGATTGAAAGGGGTGCTAATCTCAACAAGGACCAGATTCAGTCTCCCCCTTTGCCCAGCAATCAAGTTGCTCAATAGAATCAGCAATCTGTATTTGACATACTTGCTTTCCCCAATGCTAATGGCAACAGAAATGATGAACCTTCCAATAAAAAACCAGGGGGTGGGTTCCTTTTTAACATCCAGTTTTTGCTCCAAAACCTATTAATCTTCCAACAGAAAAAGGGGAATCATCTAATACACAGAAATCCCCATCCTATGACTCAAATTCAGTGCCACAAACTCCAACAGTTGGACCTTCTTATGCAACCAAACTCAGGTATGCAGGCCCTAGTGAACCCTGCCAGGAGCTTATTCCCCCCAAAATTACTACAAAGCAGGGTTACCCGGCAGTTTTATTGAATAGGGAGGATTTTCTAGAGAAGCTTGCTGATAAGTGCAAATATACCCTAATAGGGAAATTTAACAACACCATGCCTAAGATGGATATAATAAGGAAAAGCTTGAGTTCTCAGTTGCAGATCACTCGCACATGTAGAGTTACCCATTTCAACTCTACACATGTGTATATTGATCTGGACCATGCCTTAGATCATGCCACTTTATCTGATAAGGGTAAGCTTTACATTGCTGGTAGGCAAATGAGAATCATTGTGTACACTCCTACCTTTAGACCTGACCAGGAAACTCCAATTGCCCCTGTCTGGGTCAATCTGCCTCAACTCCCTTGGCATTGCTATACGCTGGAATTTGTAACTAGGTTATTGGAACCGGTAGGGAGAGTCCTCTTCTTTGATGCTGCTTCAGTTCAAAAAAATTAGGGCTAGTGTTGCTAAGGTGAAAGTAGAGATTGATATTACTAAGCCTAAACCACCTCACATTTGGATGGGCTTTTCTCAAGATGAAGATGATGTATTCTGAGATGGTAGATGGCAATTACTTGAATATGAAGATGTCCCTGAGTACTGTGATCATTGTAAACATCAGGGACATTCAATGTTGGTCTGCAAAATGAAAGCCAAAAATGATGATTACAAGACTTGGAAGGACCATGAAACTCAGAGGAGAAAACAAGCAGAAGAAAGAAATGGAAATAATCAGCTGCAGGGTACTAGTACTAGTGAACCAAGAGTCATTCAGTCCAGTCATCAGTAGCAGAACCAGTAGGCAATAGAGAAAAATGGCACCAAAGTTCAATCAGACAACAACAATCAGCAGCACCAAGAACAGTGGCCAACCCAAAAAAAGAAGAATTTCAAAGCTACAGGCAGAGCTCAACATGTACCAAACCAACAGTGGAGAATGACAAAGGTAACAGCTGAACAGCCAGGTACTAGCTCTACTCCTAACACTCAACAGGATAGCCCTCCTGACATAGCTCAAGGGGGAAAGGTTGGACCTTCTGATGCTGATATGAATCCTCCTCATAGAAAGCAAGGGGAAGTTTCTATGAGGAGACAGGTTGGAACATCTGTCACTATTGAGGTTGCCCCTCATAAGAAGCAAGGGGAAGCTTCTATGAGGGGACAGGTTGGAACTAAGGGAAACAAAGGAAGCCAGGCAACAGCACCCAGGATTGGCCCTAGCACAAGGCCTGTTAATGCTAGTGTTCAACCAGATGAGCAGAAATCAGAGAATAGCATCTCCAGGGATCAGAGGAATAAACAGCACAGTGAAATGCAAAATGCAGACAAGGAACTGAGTTTTAACCAGAATCAAAATCATCAGGAGCAACACAGTGCAGAGCCAATCCAAGTGTCACCTGCCCAGAGTGAGAACATCATTTTTGAAAGAGGTTTTGGTAGAACTGATAATGGCAAAGGCATATTGAATGAGGAGAAGGAGGGGTCACCACTCAAGAACAAGAACTTAGAGCAGAAAAAGAAGACTCCTGAACCATCAAACAAGAGTGAAGACAGCATTTCTGATCATGACAGGCCAGATAATGGCAAAGGCATAATGCTGGAAGATGAGGAGGATTTTCCTCTCAAGAGGAAGAATGCTAAGAAGAAAAAGAAGAAAAATAAAAAAGGGAAGCAGAAAAAGCAGCATCAGCCAGAATGGAGTCAAACAGGAGCAATCATCAACATAGGGAGTCAGTACACCATCCCATTGCAATATCAGGACTTTGATTCACCTGTTGATAGTGTTTCAGACAGTCAAGTTGATGACAGTGATCCAGAGGATGATTTGGGATTGAAACACCTGCATGATTCAATCAGAGGAGCTGAACAAAACACAATGTGTAGGCTCAATTCTCAGATTACTGGATTTAGCCAAGAGGATGAATATAGAGCCTTTTAGTCTGAAGATGAAAAGGAAGGACAGGTGCAGAGTGACTATCACTCAGACTCAGAGGTGGAAGCTGATTCTCATGCTCAGAACCTTATCAGAGCCTTTTTACCACTCCAAACCCCTGAACCAGTTACAAATGATGACCTCAGAGACCTGACTGCTCAGCAAGGTCTCTCTCCAAGATCCTAGTATCATTTTTCTCCTACATTTACTAGGGGGAAAATCAAATCCAATCAAACACCCCAAAAACAATGATAAAATCCTTTGTATGGAACACTAGGGGAATCAGAACCCTTGGTGCCATTCAGATGATCAAGTCTCTCAAAAAGATTCACAACCTTTCTTTTATTGCTATCCTTGAACCATTTATAGATAGCAGTCATCTCCAAACCTACAAAATCCTTATTGGCATGAATGAGGCATGGGCAAACACAAATGGAAAAATCTTGACTTTTTGGGATTCTAATTACTCAGTCAAGGTCATGTCCTCTGATGAACAACAGATAACCACAGAAGTCAGACACATTAAACTTGGTGAGGTTCATCTGATTACTACAGTTTATGCTAAGTGCAGACCACAGTTAAGAAAACCTTTATGGGAGATGATGAGGGACTTAGCTGATTATGGGAAGCCTTGGTGCTTAGCTGGGGACTTCAATGTCATAGCAACTATGGAGAAGAAGCCAGGAGGCCTCCCTTACCAAATCCACAAGAGTTTTGACTTCCTGCAGGCAATAGAAGACTGTCACTTGATAGACTTGGGCTTTTCTGGGGGCTAAATATACCTGGTCCAATGGAAGATATAGGGAGACCAAGGTGTGGAAAAGACTTGACAGGGTTATGGTTAATGATGAGTGGCTTGATAAATGCCCCACTACCATAATGTCTTACTTGTCATCAGTGGGGTCAGACCACTGCCCTATGCTAATCTCTATGTTCATGAGGGAGCAGACTTCAACAAGATACTTCAAGTTTCTTGATTGCTGGACCACTCATCAAGAGTTTGAAGGAGTGGTCAAGGAAAGCTGGGGTCAACATGTGCAAGGAAACACAATGTGGGTCATGCAGCAGAAAATCAAAAGACTTACCCTCAACCTGAGTCAGTGGTCAGCATTTGGGGACATTCATTTGAAGGCCAAGAAATTTGAGATGAAGCTTGAAGCAGCAGAACAAAAGCTGATTGATGTTAACAAAGAAGTGGCTAGAACTGAACATCAGAAATTGAAGGCTGAATATATTAAGTACCTGAAGCTACAAGAATCTATCTTCAGACAGAAGACTCACATGCAATGCTTCAGGGATGGGGATGCAAACACCAAGTATTTCCATAGTCTGATAAGGGGTAGAAGGAGAAGACTATTCCTTCACAAAATCAAATCTGACCAAGGTAACTGGGTGCAGGGAGATGAAGATATTGCAAAGGAGGCATGTTTTTTCTATCACCAGCTTTTCTCCAAAGGAAATGAAAGTTTCAATGAAGAAGATTTAGATTGTATCCCAACACTAGTGACTGAACAGCACAACAACACCCTGAGTGCAATCCCAACTGAAGCTGAAGTGAAACAGACTATCTTTTCAATGAATGCAAACAGTGCAGCAGGTCCAGATGGTCTTAATGGCACATTTTTTCAACAATGTTGGGATATCATCAAGCTAGATGTGGTGAGAATGGTGCAGTCCTTTTTCTGTGGGCAGGCCATTCCCAAATTCCTGACTCATGCATGCCTAGTCCTACTTCCCAAAGTTGGAAACCCCACTAAACTAACTGAGCTCAGACCCATTAGCCTCAGAAACTTCACTTGCAAAATCATATCTAAACTCATCTGTGCTAGACTATCTCCTATCCTTCTAGATATCATCTCCCTAAACTAAAGTGGCTTTATCAAGGGAAGATCAATATTAGAGAATATAATGGTTGCACAGAAGATTCTCTCAGATATCAAGAAACCTAACATAGGAGGAAATGTAGCTTTGAAGCTGGACATGGCAAAAGCATATGACAGGGTGTCACGGCCATTCATCTCCTGCATTTTAAGGAAAATGGGGTTCTGTGAAGAGTTCATTGATATGGTGCTCAGAATTCTAGACAATAACTGGTTCTCAATCATTATAAATGGAGTAAGGCATGGCTTCTTCAATTCAACTAGACGTATGAAGCTGGGAGATCCTCTGGCCCCTGCTCTGTTTGTCATAGGAGCTGAGTTCCTCACAAGGAAATTGGATGCTCTTACTGCTGATCCTTCTTATAGGGGCTTCCACATGGAGAAGAAAGGACCCAGAATCAACCACCTCTCCTTTGTAGATGATATTATCATCTTCACATCAGGCAGCAAGAGGACTTTGCAGAATCTCATGCAAGTACTAAAACAGTATGAGGAGAAGACTGGCCAATTGATCAATGAGGGGAAGAGCTTCTTCCTTACATCCCCCCATACTTTCCTAACCACCATTATTAGAATTCAGACAGCCACCTCCTTTGCTCATAAACAAGGTCCTATTAATTACCTGGGCTGCCCAATTCATTCTGGGAGAAAGAGGATTCACTACTTCTCTGATCTCACAGAGAAGGTACTAAACAGAGTCAAAGGATGGCAAGGAAAAATGTTGAGCCCAGGAGGTAGGGCAACATTGATCAGATATGTTCTTCAATCTACGCCAATCCACCTCATGTCAGTTGTTTCCCCTCCTAAAACATCCATGCACCAAATTGACAAGTATATGGCTGATTTCTTTTGGGGCATCAAAGGGATGAAAAACAAATACCACTGGGCATCCTGGTCTAAGTTAACTGTGCCAACCTCAGAGGGGCGATTGGGGTTCAAGAGATCACAAGATGTATGTAAGGCCATGGAGTTCAAGCAATGGTGGACTCTCAGATCAAAGAATACTCTATAAGTCAATTCCTTAGGGCCAAGTATTGCCAAAGGTCCCACATAATGTCAAAAAAATGGGACTCTGGACAATCTCAGGCCTGGAAGATGTTGTTGAAAAATAGAAAAGAAGCTGACAAGTTTATCACATGGAGGCTTCACTCTAGCAACTCAAGTTTCTGGTGGGATAATTGGCTAGGCACTGGTCCTATTTTTGCTCTAATGCCTAGAGGAGTCGGATATGGCAAAATCATGGTCAACCAGTTCTGGACTGAGCGCAAATAGGATAGAGATAAATTACTAGCCAATGTTCCTACATCTGCGGTATCAAGAATCCTACAGGTGCCTATTCTATATGATACTGCAACTGATGACTACCCTATTTGATGCGGGGCAAATTGGAGCCAAAGCGCCAACCATCAAGAGCCAAGCGTGAGAGCACAAAGGATCCAAGCCAACGGCACTGGAAGAGGGTTCGAGAGTGATTTGGAGTCATGGACTTGAGCGCCAACGAGGGAGGACCTGCTACGGACAAAGGAGGAACACTTAGAGTCCATTTTGAGCCGTTTCCAAGCCTCACAGGAATGGGGCGGACTGCCCACTGGACTAGGCGGACCGCCCAGTGACTGCACCACTCTCTGGACTTTGGGCCGCCCATAAAAGGGGCGGACCGCCTACTTTTTGGGCGGACCACCAACTTTGGAGGGTGGGGCGCCTACTCTGGGCGCCTAATCTGCTGTTTGGGGCGCCTGTTTTGCCTTGTTTTGGACAGAATTTTGACATGTAATCCCTATTTTGGCCCTACGAGGCTTGTATTATTTTTATATCCTTTGAGAGCTTTTTAGACATTACATTAGGAGTGTTGTGAACCTATAAATACCACACTTAGTCATTTTATTTCAGAAGCTAGTTTTGAAGATAGAATTGAGAAGATAGAATAGGCTTGGCCATTCTTGTTGAAGCTTGGGCTTCATGTATCTCTTACTTGGAATCCATAGTGGATCACCGCTAGTGTGACCCCGTTAGTGGTTCAAGTCTCTTTCTCCCTTTGAATCAATCTATTTGTTTAGTTGATTCGTTTCTTTCTTCTATTTCTGTCCTTCCCCATCCCTTATTTCTTTGATCTTGTGTTTATCATTTGCTTCCGTTACTTGTTATTTGCTTCCGTGGGTTTGACCCGTATCATTATTTGGTCATGTACTTCAAAAGGGGCGGTTCACTTGTGCTTCAGCTTGGGAGAATATTAGGAAACCAAGGCCTGTCAACTTCATTGACTCCCAAACCTGGAACAAGAACATTCCTTTTAATTGTTCTTTTCTTGTGTGGAGAGCACTTAGACAAAAATTGCCCACAGATGATAGAATAGTCAGGGTCGGTCACCAGATAGTCTCATCTTGTGTTTGCTGCATCACGGCTCAGGCAGAGACAGTGAAGCATATCTTTAGCACTGGTGCACTAGCCAACAAAGTATGGGAAACTTTCTCAAGGCCAGCGGGTATATCAGTCAACCCCCAAATGCCTTTGAGAGCTCATCTAATGTACTGGTGGATCCACAGATGGAAAAATGAGGCCCAGAAGACTATTCTTCCGAGTGTTCCCATCCTGATTGCTTGGCATTTATGGAAGAATAGATGTGGAAAAAAGTATGGGAACAAATCATCCTCTTTGCTTAGGACAAATTACAATGTCTTAGCTGACTTGAGGATGATCTTATGAATCAGATTCCCTGAGATACAGTGGCCTCATAAATACAATAAAGTGCTCTCCCTTGTTGAGAGCCTAAAACAGGTCAAAACTAGCATTGAAGTGAAATGGCATCCACCTCTCTCCCCTTATCACAAGCTCAACACTGATGGGAGTGCCTTGCACAATCCAGGCAAAGCAGGAGCAGGTGGAGTGTTAAGAGATCACACTGGTCAGCTAGTGGCTGCATTTGCCATCCCTCTGGGAATTACCACTAACAACCAAGTAGAAGCAGTAGCTGTTCTTCATGGGATGCAGCTCTGCCTAGATAAAGGCGTAAGTAGAAGAATTATGGAGTCTGATTCTGCTCTCCTGGTGAAATGGCTCAAAGGATCAGGTGACTTTCCCTAGCACTTACACAGAACAATCTCTGATATTAAATCCCTGATACCTAGATTCCAGGAAATTGATTTCACTCATTGCTTTAGAGAGGCCAATTTTGTGGCTGATTCTCTCTCTAAGTATAGTCATAAATGCCAAGCCTCCACCTTCTTTCATCAGCTTCATCTTCTCCCTGACCACATCAAGGGCCAATTAAGGGCTGATCAAATTGGCATGCCCAGCTTTAGAGTCAAGAAGAGCAAAACACTGATGCAAGATTAACAACGAAAAACGAAAATAAAGGATAAAAGCAAGACACTCGTTGATCTATCAAGAATTGCTAGTAGGAACTAGTCTACTTACCTTCTTGATGAAGCCAAAGAGGACCTATACTAAGCAACAACCCTCGAGACAACTAGGAATTGAAAGTTGAATGATCAAGAAGAAGGAAGTTGTTCAATTTGATTCCACACAAAAAGAACAAGAATTCCCACATGAACTAAGTTTTAGCAAAAGCTGCGTTTTTTTTAATAATGAAGTAAGGTGCTGAAAATAAACTAAGTGTTAGGCTTATATAGGTGAGCCTCACACGCCATAAAGGTAAAGAAATAGCCCCCAAGTGGGCTAAATGTCAATAGCCACGCAGGGTTAAATAAGCACCATAAAATAAATAAGTCTAGCTATGCAAAAGCATGAAAAAGTGCTGAAAAATACAGCGCATTAAGGCCAATAAACGAGCCCTCCAAGAGGCTGAATTGTCTTGAAAATATAGGTCGCGAGCAACGCAAGTACCACGCGCCAAGCATTCTTCTAGAACGCCCCTTCTCCAACGCTAACCAACGAATCCCAAGGCTCTTCTAACATGCTGCCCGAACAAATGTTCTCCAAAGAATCTTCTCAAAGCTATCATCCAAGATTGATGAAGGTCCGATAACTCCTTAGCCCGACTCTTAGAATCATCCTCAATTTGGACTGCATCATCCTCCCTTTCTTGAAAGGATTTCGTCCTCGAAATCAAACCATCATCAACACGGCAACAATGGATATTTATCTTCTCTCCTCCATGGATTACATCTACATCATTCTCCCTCTCTTGGGAAGGATTCGTCCTCGAATCTAATTCCTGCAATATACGGACAACAATGAGTTTAGATAACTCCCAAGTCTCAACTAGGCAATAGACAAATTGTGCCACAATAACACACCCATGAGATGGCACAAGTGCGCCACGACACTGCCCAAAAATGATAACACTAATCACCATGGCTTTAGAGAGCCCAAATATAAGCATAAGCTAAGAAAACATACCGTCCTCATGGAGTTTACAAGTTTTGGTTGCATACCACAATAACTCCCACGGAGTATCTTTCCAACAGCCCTCCACTTGCATTACTTTCAAACACATGGAGTGTTTTCCACGGTTACACATAACACTAGGAGGACATAACAAACAAAAACTCAGGAACATCTTACCAGCCCATTGCAAAGCCATTAAGTCAAGTAAGTGACCAATTTAAAGCTCAATTCCAGGGTCAAAAACCAATGAGGTCAAAACATCAAACATGACACGTGTCTCAAGAAATTCATATTGTAACAACAAGCTGTAGGAATAAGGATGTATCCAATCACCACAATAGTATACCAGAGAAGCATGAATCATGAGATACAAACATTTCCCATACTCTATCCTAGAGTAAGGAAAAGCATCAAGACATGTGTAACAATCAGAATTTTCATCCTTTTCACAAGAACTCCTGACACCCTCATCATAGGCAAATAAATATTGAAGAAAAGTGTTTCCTAGTGTAACTTCATCAATGGTCTCCACAACAAAAGACATATTTTCATAAACATGTATACACCCAAGCTCAATACCAATATTTGGACAACACAAAGAAGAAGCTAGAGTTAAAAAATAATTCACACGTCCCTTCTCATGACAATGCCCTCTACCAAGCGAACTACTATCAAACAAGGAGTAACTACCATCACAAGAAGGAATGTTAAGAAATTCAAATTCACTATCTAAACAACAAGTATCTCCACGTAAGAATAGATTCACAAAAAAGGTCTCACTTAAATTTACATCACCATTGACGTACCAAACTCATCATATAATTCAGTCTCATTACCATGGTCCATTTTGACATCAAAAGAACTTAAAAAGGACTCTACACCTTCAATTCCAGGATCAAACAAGTGATGTTTAAATTCTATTTCTAGGATAACATGCAATCTTTCATCAATGACATCCCTAGAACCATTACTTTTAATACCTAGACCCTCAACACAAGTGTCAACACTAGTTTTCATTACATCAAACACACAAGTAGTTTCAATTTTAGGAGCACATTCAAGAACAACTAGTGTATCATCACAAACCCTATTTAAATTTTCATTGCGAGGCAGCGACGACATAAGGTCCAAACAAGACATTCCACTACTCATACTCACATTATTAACTTGCTCTTCACTAGCTCCAAAAGTACTGAGTGTAGTAGACTTACCTTGGAGGTCACAAGATTGACCTCATGTACCTTCATTGTCTTCCTCAAGCTTAGAGTCAACATGTGGAGACCCTACATCACCATGGGCAGCCCTTAAAACGCCTTCTTCTTGCACTTCCAATAAGTGGTTTTCACTCCCAAGCTTTTTTTCAATGGTACCTGCAAGAGAATTTAAACAACTAGAGGAAAAAGAAGAATTACAAGTGTTAGAGTGAAAAACTTCCCCTTCTTTCTTTTCTCTCATATTCCTTTCAACTATCTCTTGTCTCTTTGGTGGCAGCCCAACTACATTAGTCACCCCAAACTTTCCCTTTTGATTATTACACTCCTCTACGTGCTTAAAAGATGCATAGGCACTATTGGAACTTTTCTTTGTAAGCGGTAATGGCATTAGAGGCCATCCTTCGTCGTCCACTACATGTCTTATCCAATCTCGCGCATATGGAATGTTGTGATCTAAAAACCATGGTTGCCCGAAACACAAATCACATGTTTGAAGAGAATACACATCACACCAGACCGTTTCAAGGTATTCGCCACGTGACACTACCACCTTGACCTTCCACTCAACCTTATATCCATCATAGAGATATGGATACCTTCGTCTCACCCATGTTAAGTGCAAAAGATTAACCACTTTTGGTGAAATAAGCATGGCTTCACTCAAGCCGTCAAGCTCTAGATTAAAGCCCTTATAAACACAAACATTCACCTTCAACTTGTGGAACCTCGATTTTGGCTTGACTACTTGGGGATTGCCCAAGTTTGACTCATTAAAATCAGATTTTGGAGTCATAGATGGTTGTTCCTTTTCAAGCTCGTCAACATGTGCTCCCATGCTATCAATATACCGTCCTAAGTTAGCTTTCATTACTCTCATCTCGGCCCAAAGATCGGCCAAAGTAAGCTCGGAAATACCCTCTTGTTTATCAATTACTCCAGCCATGTACCTGCACACAAACAAAGACTAGAGAACGTGTTAAGGTTAGTAAAATGCCTCACCCGCTCCCTCACTTTTGAATGACACTCGGGTTCACTCAAAATTTAAGGTAGTATCTCACAAACTTGTCCAAAATGGCTTCCTCGAATTGATCGAGTTCTTCAACGACCTTTCAAGTTCACAAATTCACTAGTTCTCTTCGGGGTGAGTGAATTTATGAGACTCTATAGGGGACAGCTTTTAAAGTGAGCACGGGAAGTCAAAGAATTAACTACGAAAGTTGGAGATTCTGTGTTTTAGCACGAAGTCCTACAAGCTCAAAGATTAGTAATTAACTTAAGTAGGAGAATTACCTAAGAATTACTAATTAGAAGTGATGTTCACAAAGAAATAAGGAAATCCTAGAGAAAAGCTGAATTTTCACCCTTAAATTGGCGCCTAGTGCTCTTCCTTTCAGAGTAGGATGAGTTTTTCCTCTTTTTTCTTGCTTTCAAATTCTAATTTGGAGAACTTTTACCTCTTTTTCCTTGCTTTCAAACTCTAATTTGGAGAACTTTTACCTCTTTTTCCACACTCCAAGGCCGAAATTCCTTCCCTTTTCCCCTAGGATCAGCCAATCTCACACTCTCCCAAAGCCAAAGGAAAACTAATTTCCTTACTTGGAAAGTGGGTAAACTTCTCCCCTTTGAATTAGGAGTTGTTTCCACCTCAAATTTGGACTAAGTTTTTCTTGTTTCCCCACTACTTCGCACATTCTCCTTGGCTGATTTTTCCCTTCAAAAACGTGTAAGCATTATCCCAAAAGCCTATGGAAAGACTAATTCCCTTACTTGGAAAGTGGGTAAACTTCTCCTCTTTGAATTGGGATTTGTTTCCCTCTTGAATTAGGCTTAGGTTTTCTTTCTTCTTCACATAATATGCAGCTGATTTCAAGCCTCCTTAACACCTCAATTTTCAGCAAAGAACAAGATCAAAACGTGTAGAAAGGCTAAGGATTCAAGATCAAAAACGAATTCTTTCAACCAAACTCAAGAACAACAAGTTTTTATTCAAGAATGCTTATGTTTATAGCCTAGAACACGTTTTTAAGCTCAAGAATTGTTCAAGAGGTGCTGCACTATTACTCAAATAAGTTTTCAAGTATTCTCCTTCAAGAAAAATTAAGAATCAAAGCAAGAACGGATGAAAATCAAGAAACACACCAAGAATCTTCAAGAAACTCTTCAAAAATCGTTCCAAACTTCAAGATTCAAACAAATCCCTTCTTTGGTAAAGTTTTCTTGTAACCTAGGTGTCCCAAACACAATACATGGCTGATCTTTTTGTTTTTTTCCACGTTTTTCCTTTTTTTTTTTAATCAAAAACGAAATTTCAAGAAACTAAACTAAGAACCTAGTCTAAGGTACGAAGAATAGGATTGGGATTGTAGAAACAAACCCTTTCCAAGCTCTGATACCACCTGATGCAAGATTAACAACGAAAAGCGAAAATAAAGGATAAAAGCAAGACACTCGTTGATCTATCAAGAATTGCAAGTAGGAACTAGTCTACTTACCTTCTTGATGAAGCCAAAGAGGACCTATACTAAGCAACAACCCTCAAGACAACTAGGAATTGAAAGTTGAATGATCAAGAAGAAGGAAGTTGTTCAATTTGA
The DNA here is from genome assembly GCA_037355625.1 of Petunia x hybrida. Taxonomy (NCBI): domain Eukaryota; kingdom Viridiplantae; phylum Streptophyta; class Magnoliopsida; order Solanales; family Solanaceae; genus Petunia; species Petunia x hybrida. The sequence continues at coordinate 499,523 of JBBBVM010000534.1, forward strand.
TTCCACACAAAAAGAACAAGAATTCCCACATGAACTAAGTTTTAGCAAAAGCTGCGTTTCTTTTAATAATGAAGTAAGGTGTTGAAAATAAACTAAGTGTTAGGCTTATATAGGTGAGCCTCACACGCCTAAAAGGTAAAGAAATAGCCCCCAAGTGGGCTAAATGTCAATGGCCACGCAGGGCTAAATAAGCACCATAAAATAAATAAGTCTAGCTATGCAAAAGTGTGAAAAAGTGCTGAAAAATACAGCACATTAAGGCCAATAAACAAGCCCTCCACGCGGCTGAATTGTCTTGAAAATATAGGCCGCGTGCCACGCGAGTACCACGCGCCAAGCATTCTTCTAGAACGCCCCTTCTCCAATGCTAACCAACGAATCCCAAGGCTCTTCTAACATGCTGCCTGAACAAATGTTCTCCAAAGAATCTTCTCCAAGCTATCATCCAAGATTGATGAAGGTCCGATAACTCCTTAGCCCGACTCTTAGAATCATATTCAATTTGGACTGCATCATCCTCCCTTTCTTGAAAGGATTTCGTCCTCGAAATCAAACCATCATCAACACGGCAACAATGGAAATTTATCTTCTCTCCTCCATAGATTACATCTACATCATTCTCCCTCTCTTGGGAAGGATTCGTCCTCGAATCTGATTCCTGCAATATACGGACAACAATGAGTTTAGATAACTCCCAAGTCTCAACTAGGCAATAGACAGATTGCGCCACAATAACACATCCATGATTCTCTCCTCCATGGATTACATCTATATCATTCTCCCTCTCTTGGGAAGGATTCGTCCCCGAATCTGATTCCTGCAATATACGGACAACAATGAATTTAGATAACTCCCACTAGGCAATAGACAAATTGCACCACAGTAACACGCCCATGAGATGGCACAAGTGTGCCACCAAACTACCCAAAAATGATAACACTAATCACCATGGCTTTAGAGAGCCCAAATATAAGCATAAGCTAAGAAAACATACCGTCCTCATGGAGTTTACAAGTTCGGGTTGCATACCACAATAACTCCCACGGAGTATCTTTCCAACAGCCCTCCACTTGCATTACTTTCAAACACACGAAGTGTTTTCCAAGGTTATACATAATACTAGGAGGACATAACAAACCAAAACTCGGGAACATCTTACCAGCCCATTCCAAAGCCATTAAGTCAAGTAAGTGACCAATTTTAAGCTCAATTCCTGGGTCAAAAACCAACGAGGTCAACACATCAAACATGACACGTGTCTCAAAAAATTCATATTGTAACAACAAGCTGTAGGAACAAGGATGTATCTAATCACGTGTCTTAGGTATCATTACTTAATGTGTCTATTGGCCCTGCTTAATTCTGATACAGGAAAATAACACCATAGGGTTACAGATAGAGTCTCAGCTGCCTTTGCTAGCACCAAGTCCTCAACCTCAGAATGAGTCTGCTCCACACTCCAAATCACCCAGGATTTCAGAACAATCTTCACTTCCCAAGCCTTTTCTTGACAGACCACTAGACACTTCACTCCCTTACAATCTTACATGGTCTGGCCCTCTATTTTTTACTAACTGTTTGTTCATGCAGCATCTTATTTGGTGGAGATTAAAGACCTCAGATCATCATGCTGAGGAAATTGATCTTTGTTCAAAACTCTGGGTTTTCAAGCTTGTTTTATTCACATTAGAGTTACCTGCCTCCAGGCAAAGTTTTCTTAGACCTACTCTGATGGTGATGCTATTCCTGTCCAAAGTATTGAAACAACTCCCTTTGAAATTCCCATTAAAGGTTGAGTCCCTGAGTTTGTCAATTATATCATTGTCTTGGTCCAGGTTCCTCCTGAATCTGCAAACACTTTTGTACAAAATAGGCTCAGGGATTTGCTATGATGAGCTGAACTCAATAGTACATAGGAGAGGCATTGCCTTTTGTGTCACTCCCATTAGTAAAAGTAGACTAACATCCCCAAAGAGTCATCCTTACTGTTCAAATTACCCTACTGTCTAAATGCAAACCTCATTTCTTAAGACAATTGTTGACAGACCCTTAGGATGGCCATCTAGTCTGCAGATCAACTACAGGGTCTGGTCCCTGTTTTTTATTAACTGTTTATTCATGCAGCTTTTCATTTGGTGGAAATTGAAGACCTCAAATCTTGAGGAGGAAATAATACTGTTGCTGATACTACATGTTCAAGAATTGGTGAAGCTGCTCCCTGACACTAGCTGGAATGACATGGAGTTAGCTCTGCACCCTCTGGAACTTCTTTGCTAAATGCAGGAATACCAACTCACTTGGTTCTCTCCAAGAATGCTGAAGGATCTTGAGGTGTTGCTGTCATCTCTGTTCTGTGGTACATTGAGAAGGCTTTGGTCTTACACTTCTTGTTAAGACCATACAGCCCAATGTACTACTCATGCCCAGTCATCTTCTGGCAGGAGAGGCATTGCCTCTTGTGGTGCCTTTTCTCTTAATTGAAGACTCACACCCTCAAAAGTGTCAGCCTCACTGTCCAAAATACCCCATAGTCCAATGCACTCTTCATACTCTAAGCCAATTTTTGATAGATCACTAGGTACACCTTATAGTCTGCAGGTATCCTACATGGTCTGGCCCTTAATTTTGGCTAACTGTTGGCTCATGCAGTCTTGCAGCTGGAGGAGATTGAAGACCTCAGATTTTGAGGGAAACACCACTTTAATTTGCCTACCTTTCATCTTAGGCTCAGCTCTGTTTTCATGCACAAATACTGGAGCATTTGCCTTAGTGCAAAAACTGCTACACAGCACTAGAAAACTCTCTGTAGTGGCATGCAATCTGGAAATGCTGGAAAATAAGCAAGACCTGGATATGACATTGCTAGTTCTAAGCAGTTGTGACCCCCTGCTAGTGACTTCTACACTTGGTTGGTCAGATATTGAATTGGCCTCAACTCTCCTAAATTCTGTGATGCTGATCAACACTGCTGAAAGCACCTAAACAGCTGGTTCTGTTCAAATCCTCTCATGCTGCTGATCTGGTTAAGCCACTGTTACAGCTGCTGCATTCTACCCCTAAAATAGCTGATCCAAAGTGTAGGTGGTCAAGGCTAAGCTCAGACCTCAAACAGCCTATGCATCTGATGGCACCTCTGTTTATATTTGACCCCTGCATTCAAAATTGGCCTTTAGTACTAGCCTTAAAGAAACTGACTCAATGCTTATCTCAGCCATGGCTGGGGTCCTCACTGGACAAGCGGATACAGTTCCCCTCTGACCTCCTTTTTGACTTAGAGAAACTGGTTCTGCTGCCTTCTCTTTTAGTTGTAAAGGTACTCTCTTCACATGGGCTATCCTTCAGCCAAGAGATAGCTCATGTGAAGACATGCATACCTTCAGTTTACATCCCTAGTCTAGTTTTCATAGCTTGGCTAATCATTTTTTGTAAAGGGAAAGTAACTCTCATATTAGAAGCTAGGTTCTTTTTGTATATAGGTTGGTATACCTATCCTGCTTAGTGAGGTGTTTCAAAACTACATCTGGATCCCTTTCCCCCATAGATAATCTAGATCACACTAGATTGGAGGTAAGGTTTATGTCCCCCTCCATTTGTACTTATGCTTTAGTATTAATGAACAGGTCGGGGTCTATGCCTATCCCTGCACTGGAACAGCTGAATGTGACCTGAAAAGCACACTTAGTATGTTTTAGTGGTTTTATTTAAAAAAAAAAAAACAAGCACAACCAAAGTTTCCTACTTCACAAATAGGTTAGCTTAACAAGAATAAGTGCAAGTGGTGTAGAAAACACACTCTTGTGATGGAGCCAAGCATCAATGCCAATTAAAAAGCGTATGTTCCCAAATGAAACAATAAATTCTTGCCTCAATAAGAACAAGAACTCATAATCAAAACAAGCAAAGGGATCAAGGTCATGCAATATATAGAGATCAAATTCCCTATAACTCCTAAGCTTACTACCAACACACCAAGCCTTCAAATCGATTTCATCACAAGGTGACACATCGGCTTTGGCATACTCAACACTCACGGTGTGCTCAACATATGGGATGGAGTAAGTAAAATAGCTCAATTCACAACTAACATCGAATACTCCACTCCCCTTCTTAGAATCACTCTTACACATACCGAGGGGTACCTCCTCACCTCCAAAGTCTCCTCCAAGACAATCCTCCTCACTAGACAAACTCCAAAGGAAGGTCTCCAAAATAGGTTCTTCATTATTATAGTCCACACAATGAAGGCTAGGACTACTAGAAGATAGGTCAACACGACCAATATCAAGACCACTCTTCTCACTTGGTGTTCTAAACAATGGATCATCCATAGAGCCTAACTTTACAAACCATGGAGGTTCGATTTTACCACCAACCCTAGTCCAATACAATTCACTACCACAAATGAGATTGCCTTCAAACAATAGAAATGTAAAAGCATGCATCTCAATTTCATGGTCAAACAAAAGCATAGTATCAAGACTAGGTCCTTCAATCTCACTCGAGGAGTCATCGAAAACAAATCGATCCATCTCACACGCTAGAGACTCCTCAAGGTCACAACCATCCTCACTACGACGCAAGAGACCACCGCTATCAATTAAGCAATCAAATGGAAGAATAGGATAATCATGCAATTCATCTTCTCCTTTATCAAATATTGGCGGGGTGTCATAACAAGGCTCACATACAAGGTCAACTACAACATCTTCACTAAAGAGAGGTTCAATGAAAACCAAGCTCATATCATGATGTGGCTTTTCAACCCTCTCAACTAGTGGTTCATTTTCACGCACAAGTTGACCCAAAGGTTATACACTAGTTGCAAACACATTGTAATCATACAAATCTTCAACTAGCATAGAGTTTTCACATACAAGACCACAAGACAAGGAAGTATCATGCTCAAAGAAAGAAGAACTAACACATACCTTTGAGAGGCCATCTTGCTCACTCGGGGCAAATTGAGCCAATGCACCAACCATCAACAACCAAGCTTGAAGGATACAAAAGAGGGAAGATCAAGAGCTTCGGAGGAGAGTTAAGAACAAATTAATGAGTACCATTGAGGAGGAGCGCCTAGGAACCAAGGACGAGCTTCCTAAGATCATCTTGAGGCGCCTCAACACCTCCCAGAATGAGGCGCACCGCCTCCTAGAGTGGGCAGACCGCCTACTTTTCTCAGCCGCCTCAGGACATCAAAAAAGGGCGGACCGCCTGCTTTAGTAGTCTGTCCGCCTACTTCAAAAAGCGGCGAACGACCTACTTTAGTAGGCTGACCGCCTACTCTTGTTGACAGCATTACGGGATTTTGTTACATTTTGCCTGTAATTTCTACTTTAGCCCTAAGTGGCCTTTATTGTTTTAACCCACTTTGGGAGTATTTAGGACCTTTCATATTATGTAAAGGAAGACTATAAATGTCTTCCTAAGGCCTTCATTTAAAGAAGCCTACTTTGAATGATGAACATGAAAAACTTGAAAGCTTGAGAGCATTTCAATGAAAACCCCTTGTGCGGGCTTGATTTCTCTTGGTGGATTACAAGTTGAACTTCAATCCTTTGTTGATCATTCTGTTTGCGAGAGCCGAGTGTCTCTCGAGGATAGTTTCTCAGTGTAGATGTTCCTTGACAATCACCCGAGGTGTATCGAAACAAGTTCTTCGGTGCTACTTAGATAATTCGTTCGAGCTACGTCTCGCTTTTATCTTCACTTTATCGCTTCCGTGTTTTCTGCTGCATCAGTTGGTATCAGAGCAAGGCTCGGGTGTTGTTCTTACAAACCCTCGTTCCTTGTTAATCGTATCTTTTATCCTTGTTATTGTGTTCTTGTTGCTTGTTGTTCTTATTTGGAAGAAAAACAAAAAAATTCAAAAATTTGAAAACTACAAAAAAATTGGTGAAACTTGTTGGATTTGAACACCCAACCATTGAAAATCATTTGGGTCTATGTTTGATTCCCATTCTTTCGGTACCAAAATATCGTGATTTGGTGTTGTGATTCGAAATTTAAAGAATCAAATCTCAAAGTTTTCAAACACTTTAGAATTTCTTGCTTGAAGATCGAAATCGATTTGTTGTTGTTTGTTGGGGTTAGAAACTATTGGGGTTTGATTGTAATCATCCTATACACCTTTGGGTATCATTAGATTGGAAAAACAACTTGTTTTTGTTTGAAATTTGGGTGCTAAAGAATAAAAAAAGCGAAGTAAAAAGCTGCAGGAAATTGCACTGGGCGGTCGCCTACTTGCAGAGGCGGACCGCTTCTTTTGTTCACCCTCTCTGGACTTCAAGTAGGCTGACCGCCTACTACACACTGTGAAAAATCAGGCAGACCGCCTATTTACAGAGGCGGGGGCCTGTTTCTGGGAGTTGTCCGGGTAGTTGTTTTTCGTAGGTTTTTGGCTTGTATCACTTCCGACTAGTACATTTCAAGTAACACTCCTACTTTACTAGTACTAGTCCATTGAGCTTTTAGGAATCTCGTGCTTAGAGGAGAGTAGAATTCAAAGAAGCCTCGTAGTACAATTTTGTTTCAAGCGAGATGGTGCAAGCAAACCCGTGGGTTAAGCTAAACACGAAGACGTGGAAGAACAACAGAAAAGTAAAGATAGAAGCAAGAAAAATCTTGCTTCGATTCAAAAGAACGGCGAGGAACTAGTCTCGGGCTCGATTAAATCGGAGGCAAAGAATCACCTATACTAAGCAACAATCCTCAAGAAAGATAACGCTTCTTGTAAATTGACTGACCAAGAAGAAAATGTTCAAATGACTCACACCGATTGACACAAGTTCTTTAAAGCCCACGTTGGGGTTCGGACTCCATCGGAGAATTTTCAATAGCAACTGCTATATCAAATATTCATCAACAACTAACTGTCATCAAATGAAATGTAAAGGAGTATATATAGAGTATGCTAAGGATAAAACAGTAAATGGTCACAGGCGACCAATAGGAGTAAGCCACGCAGGGCTTCTTAATGAGTGCTCGGTTACTCCTTCAACCGAACACTTATTCTCGAACACTTGAGCTCGAGCTTCTTTACTTCGGTGCTCAGTTGTTCAGCTCAGCTCTTTCTTGACATCGATCGCTCTTCCTTCGGTCATTTGCTTTTACTTCGACGTCGATGTTGAGTGTTCGGCTGGGGTTCGATCACTCCCTTCTTCGAACTTAAGTTTGTAGATGAAGCCTTCGGTTCTTGAGCTCGAATACTCAGCTTCGGAGTAGTTGGTTTCCTTCGACCAAGCCAAGTGAATGTGAACATCGTGCAGCAGCTTGGCTTGGCTTCGTGTCATTGGCCTCGGTGGATCAAATACTTGATCAGCACGTGTTCGGGCTGCATCATCGTCCCCTTCTTGAGAAGATTTCGACTTCGAAATCCAGCCCTCTTCATCCTCCGTAGTTTGACCTACAACACAAGGAACTAAGTTAGCAACATTAAAGGTGTTGGACACGTTATACTCACCAGGGAGGTCGATCACATAAGCATTGTTGTTGATCTTGCTCAGCACTTGGAATGGACCATCCCCTCGAGGAGCTAACTTTCCATTCCTTTGGGTCGGGAAGCGTTTTTTTTCGAAAGTGAACCCAAATCCAACTCGATCAAGGCAGTGGCTCACCGAGTACCTTCAAAATCAACAACAGAATCTCGAGGCAATGGGGTTAAACCAAGTGGAATCAAAGGATTAAAACCATACATATATTCGAATGGGGTCATGTTGATCATTCGATGCACCGTTCGATTGTATGCAAACTCCATTATGGGAAAACGATCTGCCCAGTTTACGACCTTGCCTTTGGTCATTGCACGAAGCAAAGATCCCAAGGTTCAGTTAGCTACCTCGGTCTTGTCCATTAGTCTAAGGATGATGAGACGTCGAGAATAGTAATTTGGTGCCGAGGGCACCCCACAAACACTTCCAAAAATGACTCAAGAACTTCGAGTCTCGATCACTCACAATAGTACGAGGCACACCATGCAATTTTAACACATGAGAAATAAACAATGTAGCTACATGTTTTCCATCTTCACACTTTTTGCAAGGAATAAAGTGAGCCATTTTGGAAAAACGGTCGACTACGACAAAGATGCTATCATGTCCACCCCTCGACCTCGGTAACCCCATCAAAAAGTCCATGGATATATCAACCCAAGGTCGATCATGCACAGGCAACGGGGTATACAAACCATGAGGGTTGGACTTCGATTTAGCTTTCTTGCAAACGAGGCAAGCGTTGCAAAGCTTTTCCACAACTCGTCGCATTTTTGGCCAATGGAACTGCTCGGTTAAGATACCAAGAGTTTTGCTGACACCAAAGTGTCCCATCAAGCCTCCGTAGTGACCTTCTCAAACTAAGAGCTCTCTCCACGATGACACTGGCACACAAACCCTCCCATTCTTGAAGAGGTCGCCATCGTGCCACTGATATTTCTCAACCCTTCGGCCACTCAAGATTGCGTCACGAACGCATTTCAGCGTGGGATCATCTTCGTACATCAACTGGATGCTTTTGAATCCGATGAGCCTAGAGGCTAGAGTGGTCGCTAAGGCAAATTTCCTTGATATCGCATCGGCCACAACATTATATTTTCCCTTTTTATAATGAATTACATAGGGAAAACTTTCAATGAATTCAACCCATTTGGCATGCCTTCGGTTTAATTTCTCCTGACCTCGGAGTTGTTTCAAAGATTCATGATCACTTTTAATCACAAACTCTCGAGGCCATAAATAATGCTGCCAATGGGCGAGTGCACGAACGAGGGCGTACAACTCCTTGTCATACGTAGAGTAGTTCAAGGCTGCGCCCTTTAGCTTTTCGCTAAAGTAAGCGATCGGCTTCAATTCTTACATCAGCACTCCTCCAATCCAAACTCCGGATGCATCACACCCGACTTCGAACGCTTTGCCAAAGTCAGGGAGTTGCAACAACGGGGCAGAGCAAAGCCACCATTTCAACTCTTGGAAGGCCCTCTCTTGGGACTCTCCTCACACAAATGGAAGCTCTTTCTTAACCAACTCGGTTAAAGGAGATGCCAAGGTGCTTAATTCATGAACAAACCTTCGGTAAAAACTAGCTAAACCATGGAAGCTACGAACTTGTCATACCGAGGTTGGAGTTGGCCAATCTTTGATGGCTTCGATTTTTGACTCGTCGACTTCAACACCATTAGCACTGACAATGAATCCTAGAAAGACTACACGTTCGACACAAAAGGCACATTTCTTGAAGTTAGCATATAACTTCTCTTCTCTAAGCTTATCAAGCACTAGCCTCAGGTGTTCGACATGTTCATCCACAGTTTACTATAAACAAGTATGTCATCGAAGTAAAAGACAACAAACTTATTTATGAACGGTTTGAGCACATGGTTCATCAGTCGCATGAATGTGCTCGGTGCATTGGATAAGCCAAAAGGCAATACCATCCATTCATAGAGACCGAACTTGGTCTTGAATGCGGTTTTCCACTCGTCTCCGGGTTTCATTCGGATCTGGTGGTAACCAGACGTGAGGTCTGTCTTCGTAAAGCATGAAGAACCACTTAACTCATCTAGCATGTCATCTAATCGAGGGATAGGATGACGATACTTTACCGTTATTTTATTGACTGCTCGGAAATCAACGCACATTCGCCATGTTCCATCTTTCTTCGAGACAAGGATAACAGGAACGGCGCAAGGACTCAAGCTCTCTCGAACTAGGCCCTTATTAAGCAACTCATCAACCTGCCTTTGGAGCTCTTTGGTGTCTTCGGGATTACACCGGTATGCAGGTTTGTTGGGGATTTGAGACCCCGGTACGAAGTCAATTTGGTGCTCGATTCCTCTCAACGGAGGTAATCCACCTGGCATTTCTTCAGTAAACATGTCTCTGAAGTCCTGCAAAACACTTTGTACAACACTAGGCAAAGGGTTATCATTAGAAAAATCATCATTAGAGTTTAGAAAGATACCCTTATGCACGAGGCAAATCATCATCTGACCGTTGTCGTTGCCTCGTAGATACTCACCCGGTTGCATGATTGCACAGATACTTCTTACTTCTGGCAGTGAGTTTTTGTCTTTGGCCATTAATTTTGTTCCTATCGGAAGCTTAGCTTTGGCCGCTTCTTTCAATTCTTTCATCCGTTTATAGTCCTCGGTGACTTGTTTTGGAGATAAGGGTTTGAGTATAAAACTCTTCCCTTCGAGCTTAGCAGTGTAAGTATTGGATCTTCCATTGTGCACAACCGACCGATCATACTGCCATGGTCGACCCAATAGCATATGACAAGCTTGCATCGGCACAACATCGAACATCATCTCGTCTTGATATTCTCCAACTCTAAACTTGATCCACACTTATTTGACAACCCTCAATTCTCCACACTCGTTCAACTATTGTAATTTGTAAGGATGGGGATATTTCAAGGTAGGTAGTCCCATTTGTGAAACCAAGGTTTGGCTTACCACATTTGATGTAGGAAATCAAACGCGGAAAAATAAAGATAAGAGCGAGACGTAACTCGTACGATAATCTCAAGTAGCAACGGAGAACTTGTTCCGTTACACCCCAAGAAGATGACAAGAACACCTACACTAGGCAACTACCCTCGAGCTAACGTGAGCACGCAAGTAGAATGGTCGGGGGGATTGGAATTCATCTAGATCCGCTAGAGGAAAAACAAGTCCCGTCAAGGGTTTCATTCACCATTCAAAGAGTTCAACTCTTAACACAATTGTATGTTTAATCATCAAAGTTAGCTAATGAAATAAGACAAGCTACTAGCTATTTATAGGTGTTGTTAGACACCCTTTGAAAGGTCTAAAATGCCCACACTTAGGCTTAGGAAATAAAGGACCACGTAGGGTCAAAATAGTCTTAACATAGCAAAGATTCACGTCCTTCAGTGATCCGGGCGGAGCGCCCAAGATTGGGGCGGAGCGCTCGCAATTTAGCAAAAACTAGGCAGTGGGGTGGCCCGGGCGGTCCGCCTGGAATTGGGGCGGAGCGCCTCAGCTCAGTTGTCTTCAGGTGGAGCGCCCAAACACTGGGCGGAGCGCCTCAGCTCAGTTGTCTTCAGGTGGAGCGCCCAAAACACTGGGTGGAGCGCCCAAAGTGCTGAGTGGTTGTTCTTGTGCTCTAATCACCCGGAATGGTTTCCAATTGCTTCCTTCTTCTAGTCCCTTCCTCACCAAGTGTAGGTGTACTCCTTGGATCTCCTTAGCTTGGCTCCGAGTGAAGGGTCTCGTGGTTTGCCCGGCATCATCCTCCCCTTCTTGAGAGGATTTCGTCCTCGAAATTGAAGCATCATCCACGACCTCTTCATCATCATTCACGACCTCTTCGTTACCTACATCCAAAGGAACCAAGTCACAAACATTGAAAGTATTAGAAACTTGATACTCACTTGGCAAGTCGACCACATATGCATTGTTGTTTATCTTTGAAAGCACTTGGAATGGGCCATCTCCCCGGGGTGCCAACTTCCCTTTCCTAAGGTTTGGAAATCTTTCTTTCCGGAAGTGCACCCACACATAGTCACCCTTCTTGAGTTCCACCTTCTTGCGTCCTTTGTTCTTCTTGGAGGCAACCTTAGCATAAGCTTCCTCCAAATTCTTCTTTGCCTTAGCATGTAGCTCCATCAAAGCCTTGGCTCTAGCTTTCCCTTCAAAATTAACAACCATTTCCCTTGGCAAAGGGGTTAGATCAAGGGGAATCAAGGGGTTAAAACCATAAACACATTCGAATGGAGTCATGCCAATCATTCTATGCACGGTGCGATTGTAGGCAAACTCCATAAGAGGAAGCTTGTCAATCCAAGTCCCACCTTTACCTCGGGTCATGGCTCTAAGAAGAGCACCCAAAGTACGGTTTACCACCTCCGTTTGACCATCGGTTTGGGGGTGGTGGGACGTAGAAAACAAGAGTTTGGTGCCAAGGGCACCCCATAAACTTCTCCAAAAATGACTTAGGAACTTAGGGTCCCTATCACTCACTATAGTTTGAGGCACACAATGTAGCTTCAAAACATTTTCAACAAACAAGGAAGCTACATGTTGGGCATCATCACATTTCTTGCAAGGAATGAAATGAGCCATCTTTGAGAACATTTCATTCCTATCCACAACAACAAAGATGCTATCGTGGCTCCCCCTAGTCCTTGGTAATCCCATGACAAAGTCCATTGATATGTCCAACCACGGACTAGTAGGTACGGGGAGTGGGGTATATAGGCCATGGGGATTAGACTTGGACTTGGCAAACTTGCACTCAAGACAAGAGTTGCAAAGTCTCTCAACATGTGTCCGCATTTTGGGCCAATGAAATTGCTCCCTAAGGATGGCTAAGGTTTTATCCCTACCAAAATGACCCATGAGTCCTCCACAATGTGCCTCTTGCACAAGCAATTCCCTCCATGAGGACTCGGGTATGCACACTTTACCATTTTTAAAGATGAATCCATTAGACCATTGGTATTTTTCAACTCTCTCCCCTTTCTCTAGAGCATCATAGACACTCTTTAGCTTTGGATCATGAGCATACATCAATTTGATGCTCTCGAATCCCATGAGCTTAGAGGTGAGAGTGGTGGCTAATGCGAACTTTCTAGAAAGCGCATCCGCCACAACATTGTCCTTCCCTTTCTTGTATTGGATCACATAGGGAAAGGACTCAATAAATTCAACCCACTTGGCATGTCTCTTATTGAGCTTCTCTTGGCCTCTTAGATGCTTGAGTGACTCATGGTCACTCTTGATCACAAACTCTCTAGGCCACAAGTAATGTTGCCAATGGGCAAGGGCTCTCACAAGGGCATACAACTCCTTGTCATATGTAGAATAATTCAATGAGGCCCCTTTCAACTTTTCACTAAAGTAGGCGATGGGTTTGCTATCTTGCATTAAAACACCACCAATTCCCACCCCCGAGGCATCACATTCAACCTCAAATGCCTTTCCAAAGTCGGGCAATTGCAATAGAGGGGCGGTACTCAACCTACTTTTCAACTCTTGGAAGGCCTTCTCTTGAGGCTCTCCCCAAACAAAGGGTTGATCTTTCTTCACCAATTCGGTGAGTGGAGCGGCAATGGAGCTAAAATCTTTCACAAAGCGTCTATAAAAACTTGCAAGACCATGAAAGCTCCTCACTTGAGTCACGGTAGTAGGAGTAGGCCAATCACGTATGGCCTCTACCTTAGACTCATCCACTTCCACTCCTTGGGCACTCACAACAAACCCAAGGAAGACAACCTTCTCTACACCAAAGGCACACTTTTTGAAATTAGCATAGAGCTTTTCGGCTCTCAAAGCTTCAAGCACTTGCCTAAGGTGGCCAACATGTTCATCAATTGTCTTACTATAGATCAAGATATCATCAAAATACACAACGACAAACTTGTTGATAAAAGATTTCAAGACATGATTCATGAGTCACATGAAAGCGCTAGGTGCGTTGGAAAGCCCGAAGGGCATTACCAACCATTCATAGAGACCGAATTTGGTCTTGAATGCGGTTTTCCATTCATCCCCGGGTTTCATCCGGATTTGATGGTAACCGGACCTAAGGTCGATTTTGGAAAAGACTCACGACCCACTCAATTCATCCAACATATCATCAAGCCGTGGAATAGGGTGACGGTACTTGACCGTTATCTTATTCACGGCTCGGCAATCTACGCACATTCGCCAAGTGCCGTCCTTCTTTGGGACAAGAATGACCGGTACGGCACAAGGACTCAAACTCTCCCTTACCAAGCCTTTAGAAAGCAAGTCATCAACTTGTTTTTGCAACTCCCTTGTGTCCTCGGGATTGCTTCTATAGGCCGGCTTGTTCGGGATTTGAGAGCCCGGAATAAAGTCAATTTGATGTTCTATACCCCTCAAGGGAGGTAAGCCATCGGGCATCTCATCCGGGAACATGTCCCCAAAGTCTTTCAAGACATTTTCAAACACACTAGGCAAAAGGGTAGGAGAAGAATCATAATTAGAGTTAAGGATCATACCTTTGTGCACTAGGCATAGGAGAAACTTGGTGCCATCATTGCCTTTCAAGAGCTCGCCCGGTTGCATCATGGCACACATGCCACCGGTAGATGAAGTAGGTGGGATTGCCACCATGCTTTTGGACAAAGGGCTAGTCTCAATGATAGACTTAGCCTTGGCCACCTCTCTCAACTCCTTCATTTTCTTGTAGTCATCACTCACTTGCTTAGGAGTGAGAGGTTTAAGCACAAATTTCTTCCCTTCATGTTTGACCGTGTAAGTATTGACACGACCGTCATGCACCACTTGCCTAACGAATTGCCAAGGCCTCCCTAAAAGTAGGTGGCATGCTTGCATGGGCACAACGTCAAACAAATGCTCATCAACATAACTCCCCATTTTGAATTGAATCATCACTTGCTTTACTACTTTAAGCTCCCCACATTCGCTTAGCCATTGTAGCCGGTAAGGTTTAGGATGCTTCATGGTAGTCAACTTAAATTGAGACACAAGTGATTGACTCACTACATTTGCACAACTCCCGAAATCAATTATCATAGAGCAAACAACATCTTTGACCCGGCACCTAGCATGGAACAAATTTTCCCTTTGCAAGGTTTCACTATCTTCAACAATCATAGCCCCTAGGCTCCTTCTCACAACCAAGAAAGTATGAGGATCCTCCTCCTCCACCGTGTCATCAAGCAAATCATCCTCCTCTACTCTCTCATCTCCCTCTACTCCCTCTACTTCCTCATCTTCCGATTCACTCTCTTTCTCATATGCATTATTACCAACAACAACCATGGTCCTCTTCGTAGGACAATCTCTAGCAAAGTGCCCATATCCCTTGCACTTGTGGCATTGTATAGAAGTAGAAGTAGGAGCATTCAATTGAGTTTTAGAGTTACCTCCCACATTAGATGTGTTCTTCTCATATGGCTTCTTCACATCCTTGTTAGCATTTGCACCACTTGTTCCACTTGCACTTGGGAACCTTGCATTTGTAGTAGGAGGCTTCCAATCTTTTGGTTTGCTTGTTGGAGTAGTAGTGCTACTCTTGTAGCGAAGGGATTTCTCCTCTTTAAGCCACTTCTCGGCCTCAACCGCATCTTCAAACAACTTGTAATGATCATCATATTTGTGGAACTTCAATTGTGAAGCTATGTCTCGGTTCAAGCCCCCTTTGAAACGGATCATGGCCGTCTCATTGTCTTCATCATCTAAGTCAAGGATCATTCGGATTTGCTCAAATTCATTGAAGTATTCACCAACCGACTTGAAACCTTGTTTCAACTCATAGAGACGCCTTTGTTGTTCAACCCGGTATTGGTTAGTCAAGTACTTCTCATCCATCACACGGATCAACTCTTCCCAAGTAAGATTAATAGCCATACCCGTCCTCCTTCTATTCCTCTTCACCGACTCCCACCAAGTAGAAGCAAAAGATTCAAAGGAGGATATTGCATACTTGGTCTTCTTCACTTCGGGCATGTCATTGGTGTCAAAGATACGCTCCATAGCCAATTTCCAACCAATGTACTCCACCGGGTCACTACTTCCTTTGAAAGAAGGAATACTGAGCTTCACACTATTGAGGTTGTTGTTGTTATCACGACCCCCTTGGAATGGCTCCGGTTGGCCTCCATAGTGATCATCATAAGCATTATAGTCCCTCCTTGCATTCCTCCCTCCATATCCAAGGGGTGGCCCTCGACCTCGGCCTCTACCCCGATCCACATTTCGACCCCAATTCATACCTTGCCGTGGTTGAAAGTGATCATCATACCCATAAGCCTCATCATCATACTCGGCTTCCTCCCCTTCTTGAGCTTCAATGGGTTGCTCAAGAGCTTGGACATTGCGGACGGGTCTTGGAAGTGGAATGTCTCTTTGGGGGTTGTCTAAAATACGGGGAATGCCCGTTCGTTGGGTATTGCCCAACACTTGATCCATCCTCTCACGATCTTCCTTTACCCGTTGTTGTTTGAGCAATTCAACAACTTGTTCCGGGGTAAAGGTAGGGCTATTTGAGCCTTCTCCGGTTTCAATTTGGACACTCGGGGTCCTCTTCTCGTTTTGGACACTCGGGGTCCCATGTTCACCTTGTGTACTCGAGGCTCCCTTTTCAAGAGACTCGATTCTTTGGTTCATGAGGTCCATCTTGGCAAGAAGATTAGCCAAGGCCTCCTTAATGAATTCTTGTCCTTCGTTAGCCATGGTACCTACAAAGAAAAGAAAACAAGAGTTAGTTAAAACACCTCACTCGCTCCCTCACTTGTGTTCACTCGGATCACTCTTTGGGTGACGGTGGATATTTCACTCGACTTGTAATTCCAAAGCTTCACGTAGATGATTAGCAATTCCCTACTCAACCAAAACTATTCACGAGTCACGCACACTCCGGGGTGAGTGGAGTTATTAGGACTCGATGGACGCTAGGCACTTTGAAGTGAAGGACTTGAGTAAAAGGTTCTACGCTTTTTCTTGGAATTCCTACTCTCCTTACTAAGGCACGATTCACCTAAAGCAATGAAGAATTAGTGTTAATTAAGTAGAAAGAATACTTAGATCAACACTAATTAGAGGTTAGGCAACAAAGAAGCAAGCAATCCTAGAAGAGAACTACCCAATTCAACCTCCAGGAATTCAGGCGGAGCGCCCAAGAGGTGGGGCGGAGCACCTGGCAAATGTCCAGTGAGGGTGCTCAGGCGGGGCGCCTGAAGAGTAGGCGGAGCGCCTGGAGCAAGACCAACTCAGGCGGAGCGCCCAAGGTCTAGGCGGAGCGCCTGGTCGAAGAACAACCTGGGTTTTTTCAACAACGTGTTCTTCGATTTCAATCCAACTTTTTGGTCGATTTCAACGTGTTCTTCCCAAATTCGAAGTACCCGAAGTTGTATAATGATACTACCACCAATCCCCAATCAATTTCACACCCAACCAAGCGACATACAATGCAAATTCATGATTTCAAGTTCAAGTTGGGTTTTCTTCAAATTTTCAAAAGGGTCAAAAGGTGGGTTTTGATTCTTCCAAAATCAATGTTATACAACTCCGATTCACACCAAATTTGTTGCAATGGATTTGTTTTACAAAGTAGATCAATCCCCGGTAATCAAATCCAAAACCCCACAAACATACATCCCAAAATCAATCAACGGCGCAAGGACTCAAGCTCTCTCGAACTAGGCCCTTATTAAGCAACTCATCAACCTGCCTTTGGAGCTCTTTGGTGTCTTCGGGATTACACCGGTATGCAGGTTTGTTGGGGATTTGAGACCCCGGTACGAAGTCAATTTGGTGCTCGATTCCTCTCAACGGAGGTAATCCACCTGGCATTTCTTCAGTAAACATGTCTCTGAAGTCCTGCAAAACACTTTGTACAACACTAGGCAAAGGGTTATCATTAGAAAAATCATCATTAGAGTTTAGAAAGATACCCTTATGCATGAGGCAAATCATCATCTGACCGTTGTCGTTGCCTCGTAGATACTCACCCGGTTGCATGATTGCACAGATACTTCTTACTTCGGGCAGTGAGTTTTTGTCTTTGGCCATTAATTTTGTTCCTATCGGAAGCTTAGCTTTGGCCGCTTCTTTCAATTCTTTCATCCGTTTATAGTCCTCGGTGACTTGTTTTGGAGATAAGGGTTTGAGTATAAAACTTTTCCCTTCGAGCTTAGCAGTGTAAGTATTGGATCTTCCATTGTGCACAACCGACCGATCATACTGCCATGGTCGACCCAATAGCATATGACTAGCTTGCATCGGCACAACATCGAACATCATCTCGTCTTGATATTCTCCAACTCTAAACTTGATCCACACTTATTTGACAACCCTCAATTCTCCACACTCGTTCAACTATTGTAATTTGTAAGGATGGGGATATTTCAAGGTAGGTAGTCCCATTTGTGAAACCAAGGTTTGGCTTACCACATTTGATCTAGGAAATCAAACGCGGAAAAATAAAGATAAGAGCGAGACGTAACTCGTACGATAATCTCAAGTAGCAATGGAGAACTTGTTCCGTTACACCCCAAGAAGATGACAAGAACACCTACACTAGGCAACTACCCTCGAGCTAACGTGAGCACGCAAGTAGAATGGTCGGGGGGGATTGGAATTCATCTAGATCCGCTAGAGGAAAAACAAGTCCCGTCAAGGGTTTCATTCACCATTCAAAGAGTTCAACTCTTAACACAATTGTATGTTTAATCATCAAAGTTAGCTAATGAAATAAGACAAGCTACTAGCTATTTATAGGTGTTGTTAGACACCCTTTGAAAGGTCTAAAATGCCCACACTTAGGCTTAGGAAATAAAGGACCACGTAGGGTCAAAATAGTCTTAACATAGCAAAGATTCACGTCCTTCAGTGATCCGGGCGGAGCGCCCAAGATTGGGGCGGAGCGCTCGCAATTTAGAAAAAACTAGGCAGTGGGGTGGCCCGGGCGGTCCGCCTGGAATTGGGGCGGAGCGCCTCAGCTCAGTTGTCTTCAGGTGGAGCGCCCAAACACTGGGCGGAGCGCCTCAGCTCAGTTGTCTTCAGGTGGAGCGCCCAAAACACTGGGTGGAGCGCCCAAAGTGCTGAGTGGTTGTTCTTGTGCTCTAATCACCCGGAATGGTTTCCAATTGCTTCCTTCTTCTAGTCCCTTCCTCACCAAGTGTAGGTGTACTCCTTGGATCTCCTTAGCTTTGCTCCGAGTGAAGGGTCTCGTGGTTTGCCCGGCATCAACATTCACACAACTACTTGAGTCAATGATCATCGAACACACCTTCCCCCTCACTCGACATCGGGCATGAAAAAGATTTTCTCTATGGTTGTCCTCTTCTTCAAGAGTCATGCAGCTCAAATTCCTTCGAACTACAAGAAACATTTCCGGATGGTCAGCTTCGGTAGTTTCACGACCATCATCATTTTCATCTCGATCAATCTCCTCGATATTGTCCTCTTCGGTGTCACTCGCTTGCTCACAAACATCTCCATTATCGAGCACAAGCATATCCTTGCGAGTTGGACACTCTTTTGCCATGTGACCATAACCTTTGCATTTGTGACACTGAATACTTGAAGCACTAGGAGAGTTTAGTTGAACTTTACCTCCCACTTCTCTTGATTGGTTAACGATCACACCCTTCTCGAAGGGTTTCTTCGAATCTCGAACAGTGTTGGTACTTGTTGGATTCGGACTCTTCCATTCTTTACGTCGGTTCAAAGGAGTAGAAGTAGTGACTCCTCGATACCAGTTTGCTCTATCGTCCTTAATCCATTTTTCAGCTTCGGTAGCAGCTTCGAACATATCTTCCACCGTGTGATACACGTGTAGCCTCAATTGAGATGACACCTCCCTAGCCAAGCCATTTTTGAACTGAATAGTGGCTTGCTGTTCATTTTCGTCCAGATCAAGATTCAATCGAATCCTCAAGAACTCATCATGATACTCTTGGACTGACTTGGACCCTTGTTTTAACTCATAGAGCTTTTGAAATTGAGTTTGCCGATACTTGGCACTCAAGTACTTAGCAATCATCGCTCTCATCAACTATGCCTAAGTAATGACTTCGGGATAGGCATTCCTTCGTCTAAGCCTCTTGTCAGCCTCCCACCATGTAGATGCATAAGCTTCGAATGAAGCAATAGCATGGGCCGCTTTTCTCTCTTCGGTCATCTCATTGGTTTCGAAGATTTGCTCCATTTTAAGCTTCCATTCAAGATATTCATCCGGATCACTAGTTCCTCTAAAGGGTGGAATAGTCATCTTGACACTGTTCAAGTTTGAATCTCGAGCACCACGAATATGTTCGGGATACTCATCATAGTATTCACCAGCCTCACGCTCAATATTTCGATCAATATTTGCGCCTCGGCCTCGGAAATTTCCATGACCTCCTTCATCGACCCCTTCATCATCGTTCACATCTTGTCATCGGGCCATTGGAAGTGGTACTCTTTCACCTCAGAGAATGCCCAAGTTTTGATAGTCAGCTTGGGGATTGCCCAAGTTTGGTTGTTGTACTTTGGGATTGCCTAAGTTTTGTTGTTGTGCTTGGGGATTGCCCAAGAGTTCTCTCCGAATTGCCTCACTTTTCAACTGATGTTGTCGAATAAGCTCAGCATACAGCTCAGGTTTTATCAGAGTGGAGTCGCTAGTTCCAGCGCCGGACCCAGGTAAGGCCACGGATGCACTCCCTTGCTCGATTTGAGCTACTTGAGCAGTTACTCCTCTTACTTTGGCACTGATGCCTTGTATCGCAGCCATGATATCAGCTAACGACACTTCGAGCCTCTCAATGCCTTTGCCATCGCCTCCATTCCCAGCGATGGTACCTGCATGAATCAAAGACCAATAAAAATGTTAAGGTTAGAAATCACCTCACACACTCCCTCACCTTTGATGGGTGGCACTCGGGTCCACTCAATTTATGGGTTCGGTTTTGGTCACTCAAGAACTTGTAGCCAATGGCTTCCTCGGTTGATCAACTTCTCTCAGTTCCTTTGAATTTGACAAGTTGCTTTGTCTCCTTCGAGATGAGTGAGTTAATATGACTCGATGGAATGGAAGCTATTTACTCTTGCGCTTTGGGAAGTCAAAAGAATTTTTCTACGAAAAGTTGGACTTCGGTCACCCCACGCACGAGTTCTTATAAGCTCAAAATGAGTTAGTACGACCTTGACTAGGATGAATTACTCCAGAGATCCACTAACTAGATTTATCAATCCCAAGAAAAGTGAAAGCCTAGGAGAATCTACCCTTCGATTCCTCTTCGGAATCTTTTCGAACACGCCAACTCTTGTCCGTACAAGAGTGGTCCCTCCTTGGGACGGATAGTGTTTTACCTTATCCAATTCCCTTTTCTAGCCGACAACTTTTTCACCTAGGGTTTTGATCTTTACACCTTACCCCTTTCTTCTTCAATGGAACAGTGACGTTTTAGCTCCGATGTACGGATAAATTCACTTCGTTCACTGACCACAAATGCTTAACAGAATTTGGGTTGCTCTTTCAAATCCGGTAACAACAACAACGGAGGAAATCAGTTCAAAGTTCACTGACCAGAGATCCAATAGCTTCCATCTTCAAGGCCCCTCCTCTCCAAGTATAAATGCACCTATTGAACCTTCTTGGCTCGACTCCGGGTGAAGGGTCTAGTGACGGGTTGCCCGGCATCATCCTCCCCTTCTTGGGAAGGTTTCGTCCTCGAAATCCAAGCATCATCACCCTCGGGTCCATCATCTCCTACAACAAGAGGAGTCAAGTCAGCCACATTAAAAGTATTAGATACATTATACTCACTTGGCAAGTCGACCACATAGGCATTGTTGTTGATCTTTGAAAGCACTTGGAAGGGTCCATCTCCACGGGGTGCCAACTTCCCTTTCCTAAGGTTTGGAAACCATTCTTTCCAGAAGTGCACCCACACATAGTCACCCTTCTTGAGTTCCACCTTCTTGCATCCCTTATTTTTCTTGGCGGCGACCTTCTCATAAGCTTCCTCAAAATTCTTCTTTGCCTTAGCATGTAGCTCCACCAAAGCCTTGGCTCTAGTTTTACCTTCAAAATTAACAACCATTTCCCTTGGCAAAGGGGTTAGATCAAGGGGAATCAAGGGGTTAAAACCATACACACACTCGAATGGAGTCATGCCAATCATTCTATCCACGGTGCGATTGTAGGCAAACTCCATAAGAGGTAACTTGTCAATCCAAGTCCCACCCTTACCTCGGGTCATGGCTCTAAGAAGAGCACCCAAAGTACGGTTCACCACCTCGGTTTGCCCATCGGTTTGAGGGTGGTGGGACGTTGAAAACAAAAGCTTGGTGCCAAGGGCACCCCATAAACTCCTCAAAAAATGGCTTAGGAACTTAGTGTCCCTATCACTAACAATGGTTTGAGGCACACCATGCAACTTTAAAACATTGTCAATGAACAAAGAGGCAACGTGTTGTGCATCATCACACTTTCTACATGGAATGAAGTGAGCCATTTTGGAGAACCTATCCACAACAACATAGATGCTGTCATGGCCCCCCTAGTCCATGGTAATCCCATGACAAAGTCCATTGATATATCCATCCACGGGCTAGTAGGTACGGGGAGTGGGGTATACAAACCATGGGGGTTCGACTTGGACTTAGCATACTTGCACTCAAGACAAGAATTGCAAAGTCTCTCAACTTGTGTCCCCATTTTAGGCCAATGGAATTGTTCCATAAGAATGGCCAAGGTTTTATCCCTACCAAAGTGACCCATGAGTCCTCCACAATGTACTTCTCGCACAAGCAATTCTCTCCATGAGGACTCGGGTATGCAAACTTTACCATTTTTAAAGATATAGCCATTAACCCACTGGTATTTCTCAACTCTTTCTCCCTTTTCAAGAGCTTCATGGATGCTCTTTAGCTTAGGGTCATGAACATACATCAACTTGATACTCTCAAAACCCATGAGCTTAGAGGTAAGAGTAGTGGCAAGAGCAAACTTCCTAGAAAGTGCATCCGCCACAACATTGTCTTTCCCTTTTTTATATTGGATGACATAGGGAAAAGACTCAATGAACTCTACCTACTTGGCATGCCTTTTGTTCAACTTCTCTTGGCCTCTAAGATGCTTGAGTGACTCATGGTCACTCTTGATCACAAACTCTCTAGGCCATAAGTAATGTTTCCAATGAACAAGAGCCCTCACTAAGGCGTACAACTCCTTTTCATACGTAGAGTAATTCAAGGAGGCACCCTTCAACTTCTCACTAAAGTAGGCTATGGGTTTGCTATCTTGCATTAAAACACCACAAATTCCCACCCCCGAGGCATCACATTCAACCTCAAATGCCTTTCCAAAGTCGGGCAATTGCAATAGAGGGGCGGTACTCAACCTACTTTTCAATTCATGGAAGGCCTTCTCTTGAGGCTCTCCCCAAACAAACGGTTGATCCTTCTTCACCAACTCGGTGAGTGGAGCGGCAATGGAGCTAAAGTCTTTCACAAATCGTCTATAAAAACTAGCAAGACCATAAAAGCTCCTCACTTGAATCACGGTGGTCGGAGTGGGCCAATCACGAATGGCCTCCACCTTGGACTCATCCACCTCCACTCCTTGGGCACTCACAACAAACCCAAGGAAGACAACCTTCTCCACACAAAAGGCACACTTTTTCAAATTGGCATAGAGCTTTTCGGCTCTTAGCGCTTAAGAACTTGACTCAAGTGGCCAACATGATCATCTATTGACTTATTATAAATCAAGATATCATCAAAATAGACAACCACAAATTTATTGATAAAAGGTTTCAAAACATGGTTCATGAGCCTCATAAAAGTGCTAGGTGTGTTGGAAAGCCCAAAGGGCATTACCAACTATTCATAGAGACCAAATTTGGTCTTGAATGCGGTTTTCCATTCATCCCCAGGTTTCATCCGGATTTGATGGTAACCGGACCTAAGGTCTATTTTGGAAAAGACACATGACCCACTCAATTTATCCAACATATCATCAAGTCGTGTAATAGGGTGACGGTACTTTACCATGATCTTGTTCACGGCCCGGCAATCCACGCACATTCTCCACGTCCCATCCTTCTTGGGAACAAGAATGACCGGTACTGCGCATGGACTCAAACTTCCCCGGACCAAGCCTTTGGTGAGCAAGTCATCTACTTGCTTTTGCAATTCTCTTGTGTCCTCCGGATTGCTCCTATAAGCCGGTTTATTGGGGATTTGAGACCCCGGGATATTTGATGTTCAATCCCCCTCAATGGAGGAAGGCCACTTGGCATCTCATCCGGGAACATGTCTTCAAACACCTTCAAAACACTTTCAATTGCACTAGGTAAAGGGTTAGTTAAAGAATCAACATCGGATGCAAGAATCATACCTTTATGCACTAGGCATAGGAGTATCTTGTTGCCATCATTTCCTCTCAAGAGTTCACCCGGTTGCATCATGGCACATATGCCACCGGTAGAAGATGGTGGGATTGCCACCACACTTTCGGCCAAAGGGCTAGTCTCCACAACCGACTTAGTCTTTGACGCCTCTCTTAACTCCCTCATTCGCTTGTAATCCTCACTTACTTGCTTGGGAGTCAAGGGTTTAAGCACGAATTTCCTTCCTTCATGTTTGATCATGTAAGTGTTGACACGTCCGTCATGAACCACATGTCTATCAAATTGCCAGGGCCTCCCACAGAGAAGGTGGCATGCTTGCATAGGCACAACGTCAAACATGTGTTCATGCACATAGCTTCCCATTTTGAACTAAATCATCACTTGCTTCACCACCTTTAGTTCCCCACACTCACTCAGCCATTACAAACGATAAGGTTTGTGGTGTTTCACGGTAGTCAATTTCAATTGGGAAACAAGTGATTGACTCAGTTAATTAGCACAACTTCCCGATTCAATTATCATAGAGCAAACAACACCTTTTATTCAACATCTAGCATGGAAGAGATTTTCCCTTTGCAAGGTCTCACTATCCTCCACAATCATGGCACCTGAACTCCTCCTCACAACTAAAAAAGTATGAGGATCTTCATCCTCCACAGAGTCATCCTCCACATCCTCCTCTACTCCCTCATCTCCCTCTACTCCCTCATCCTCCGGTTCACTCTCTTGTTCATAAGCATCATTACCAATAACAATCATGGTCCTTTTCGTAGGACACTCTTTAGCAAAGTGACCATACCCCTTGCATTTGTTGCATTGGATTGAAGAAGTAGGAGCATTTAATTGGGTTTTAGAGTTACCTCCCACATTAGGCGTGTACTTCTCATATGGCTTCTTCACATCCTTGCTATCATTTTCACCACTTCTGCCACTTGCATTTGGGAATCTTGCATTTGGAGTAGGAGTCTTCCAATCCTTTGGTTTGCTCACGGGAGTGGAAGTGTTGCTTTTGTATCGGTTGGACTTTTCATTCGTAAGCCATTGCTCGGCTTGAATGGCGGCATCAAGGACCTCTTGAAGTGAAAGATAAGCATGCAATCTCAATTGTGAAGCTATACCATAACTCAAGCCATTCTTGAAACGGATCACGACTTGTTCCTCATCTTCGGTGTCCATATCCAAAGTCATCCGAATCTTCTCAAACTCATCATAATACTCATGAACCGTCTTGACTCCTTGCTTTAGATCATAAAGCTTCTTGAGTTGCTCTTGACGATATCTAGGAGTAATGTACTTGATACTCATGAGGCCTTTCAAATCATTCCAACCCACATTCACGGGGATTCCTGCTCTCCTCCTTGATCTCTTGACGGATTCCCACCAAGTAGATACATAGGACTCAAAGAATGAAATAGCATAAGTACCTTTCTTTTCATCGGTCATCTCATTTGTGTCAAACATCCTCTCCATAAGTAGCACCCATTGAATGTAGGCCTCCAGATCACAATTTTCCTTAAAGATTGGAAGATTGAGCTTTACACTATTGAGGTTGGTATTGTCACGACCCCCATGGTAAGGCTCCGGTTGGCCTCCATAGTGATCTTCAACTTCACCATAGTCCCTCCTAACATTCCCTCCAACATATCCCATGGGTGGCCCTCGACCTCGGCCTTTACCCCTATCAACATTGCGTCCCCAATTCATGGCTCTCCTATTTGGATTAGGATCTCAATATTCATCACCCCCATATTCTTCCTCCTCCCCTTTTTGGGCTTCTCCCACTTGTTCAAGAGGTTGCACATTTCGAATAGCCATTGAAAGAAGAACATTCCTTTGGGGATTGCCCATAAGGTTAGGGTTGATCCCTAGACGGGGAATGCCCGTTCGTTGGGTATTTCCCAACACTTGTTCATACCTCTCATGATCTTCCTTCACCCGTTGTTGATTAAGCAACTCATGAACTTGTTCCGGGGTAAAGGTTGGACTACTTGAGCCCTCACCGGTCTCAATTTGGACACTCGGGATCCCTTTCTCAACTTGGACACTCGGGGTCCCTTGATCACCTTGGATACTTGAAGCCCCTTTTTCAAGAGACTCAATCCTTTGGTTCATGATATCCATCTTGGCAAGAAGATTAGCCAAGGCATCCTTTATAAAATCTTGACCTTCGTTGGCCATTGTACCTACAAAGAAAAAGAACAAGAGTTAGTGAAATCACCTCACCCGCTCCCTCACTTGTGTTCACTCGGATCACTCGTTTAGTGGTGGTGGATATTTCACTCGACTTGTAGTTCCAAAGCTTCCCGTAGATGACTAGCAATTCCTCAACTCAACCAAACTATTCACGAGTCAAGCACACTCCAGGGTGAGTGGAGTTAATGGGACTCAATGAACGCTAGGCACTCTGAAGTAAGGACTTGAACCAAAAGTAACTACGAATCTTCTTTAAATTCTATTCTCCAACTATGGCACGAACCACCTAAAAGCTTAATGAACTAGTGTAGATCAAGTAGGAAGATTACTTGGATAAACACTAATTAGAAGTTAGGCAAACAAGGAAACAAGAAATCCTAGAAGAAACTACCCAAAACTCACCCTTCAGCAAGTGGGCGGAGCGCCCACCGAAAGGTGCAGTGGGGTGGGTCAGGCGGGGCGCCCAGAGTTGGGGCGGAGTGCCTGGACTAAGCACTGGTCAGGCGGGGCGCCCAGACTTGGGGCGGAGCGCCTAGACGAAGAACACCTGGGTTTTTCAACAACATGTTCTTCATTTTCAATCCAATTTTTGGGTCGATTCCAACGTGTTTTTCCCAAATTCGAAGTACCCAAAGTTGAATATGGATACAACCTCCAAACCCCAATGATTTTCACACCCAAACAAGCATCAAACAAGGAACCATCATGATTCAAGTTTCAAGTTGGGTTTTCAACATGTTTTCAAAAGGGGTCAAAAGGTGGGTTTCAATTCTCCAAAATCAATGTTATACAACTCCGATTCACACCAAATTTGTTTCAAATTGTTTGTTTTCCAAAGTAGATCAAACCCCAATAATCAAATCAACGATCAAAAACCAACAAACCCATGAGTCGATCCAACATCCTCGAGAACAAGGGTTTAAGAGGGTTTATCAAATTTGGGGTTTTCAATTTTGCAAATCTCGTGATTCCAATCCAAACCACGTGTTTTTGGTACCAAATCGACGGGATTTCAACAAGGATCACAAATCTATAACACCCATAACACGAATCGATCACTCCAAAAAGTTACGACAATTTTTGTATTTTTCACTTTTCTATTTTTTTTTTTTGTATTTTTCTTCTACCAATAACTTCAACAACAAGAATACTAAAAAAACTAACGTAGGCACGAAGAATCAAGGGTTGGGGGTTTGTAAGAACAAAACCCGAGCCTTGCTCTGTTACCAAATGATGTAGGGAAACGTGGAAAAAGTAAAAAGATAAAGAACGAGACGTAACTCGATCAATAATCTCAAGTAGCAACGGAGAACCCGTTCCGTTACACCCAGAGAGAATTTCAAGAACACCTACGCTAAGCAACTACCCTCGAGCTAACGTGAGCACGCAAGTAGAATGGTCGGGGGGATTGGAATTCATCAGAGTTAGCTAATGAAAGAAATAAGCTATCTAGCTATTTATAGATGTTTTTAGACACTATGTGAAAGGTCTAGAGTGCCCACACTTAGGCTAAAAGATAAAAGACCACGTAGGGTCAAAATAGACAAAACACCCATAGAATTCCCGTCCTTCAGCAAATGGGGCGGAGCGCCCGGACATGGGCCGGAGCGCCTGAGGATTTGAGCAGTGGGGTGGCCCAGGTGGAGCGCCTCAGCTTTGGCTCCTCAGGGCGGAGCGCCTGGAATGCTGGGCGGGGCGCCTGAGCCTTCTAGGCTTGGTGCTTGCGCCTTGATCATCCGATACGGCTTCCAATCGCTTCCATCTTCAAGGCCTCTCCTCTCCAAGTATAAATGCACCTCTTGAACCTTCTTGGCTTGTCTCCGGGTGAAGGGTCTAGTGACGGGTTTCCCGGCATTAGGTGGATGATTCTTCTAGTGACCCTACTCTTGATTGTTTGGGTTATGATGATGAAGAAGCCATTATTAATACCTTTCTTGAGAGTTCGCCTTGGGAGGAGGTTGTCTTAAGGATAGATTTGGTGTGAGGTGTTGTCTCTTGGTGTGAGTATGAGTCTTTTTAAGGGGAGTGGAGTAATTGATGCTACTTATAGGTTGAGCTATTTTGCTTACTCCATTCCATATGTTGATCACACTTTGTTGAGCATACCAAAACCAATGTGCCACATTGTAAAAACATTGCATTGAAAGTTGGGTATGATGATCATGAACTTTGAGGTAGTAGGATCTTTGACTATTTGATCTTGCATGATCCATGTCCTAATGACCTCTTTGTTTGTTCTTGTGTTGGTTGCACTTCTTTAGTTAGCCAAGTGCTTGTTGTTTCCTTTGGAGACATGAACATTTTCATTGCTATTGATACTTGGTTATACCATAAGAGTGTGTTTTCCACACGGCTTGCACTAACCTACTTCCGTAGTAGGTAGTTTTGCTTGTGTTTGTCTTTGCATGTAGGTCTTGATAGTTTGATTTCGAGGATGAAATCCTTTCAAGAAGGGGAGGATGATGCAGGGCAAACTGAGCCAACACACCAACCATCAAGAGCCAAGCTTGAAGGATACAAAAGATGGAAGATCAAGAGCTTCGGAGGAGAGTTTGAGAGCAAATTGATGAGTACCATTGAGGAGGAGCGCCTAGGCACCAAGGAGGAGCTTCCCAAGATCATCTTGAGGCGCCTCAACACCTCCCAGAATGAGGTGCACCGCCTTCTAGAGTGGGCAGACTGCCTACTTTTCTCAGCACCCTCAGGACATCAAAAAAGGGCGGACTGCCTGCTTTAGTAGGCTGACCACCTACTTCAAAAAGGGGCGGACCGCCTACTTTAGTAGGCTGACCGCCTACTCTTGTTGACAACATTACGGGACTTTGTTATATTTTGCTTGTAATTCCTACTTTAGCCCTAAGTGGCCTTTATTGTTTTAACCCACTTTGGGGGTATTTAGGACCTTTCATATTATGTAAAGAAGACTATAAATGTCTTTCTAAGGCCTTCATTTCAAGAAGCCTACTTTAAATGATGAACATGAAAAACTTGAAAGCTTGAGAGCATTTCAATGAAAACTCCTTGTGCGGGCTTGATTTCTCTTGGTGGATTCCATGTTGTACTTCAATCCTTTGTTGATCATTCTGTTTGCGAGAGCCGAGTGTCTCTCGAGGATAGTTGCTTAGTGTAGGTGTTCCTTGACAATCACCCGAGAAGTATCGAAACAAGTTCTTCGATGCTACTTAGGTAATTTGTTCGAGCCACGTCTCGCTTTTCTCTTTACTTTATCGCTTCCGTATTTTCCGCTGCATCACCAACACACGCTCATTTCGAGCTAGATCATCCTTAAGGTTTTGTTGCTTAACCAATTCGGCAAATTGTCCCGGGGTAATGGCTGAGCCACTTGTACCTTCACCGGTTGCAAGTTGGACACTCGGGGTCCCTCTTTCAGGATTTTCAATTCTTAGGCTTATACCATCCAACTTGGCCATGATGGTGGTGATAAGGATCAAAATCAAAAGACGAAAAGAACGATAAAAGAGAACGAGACGCATCTCGAACTCCCTACGAAGTAACCACGGAGAACTTATTCTGTGATACCCTCGTATCGGTGTCAAGAAGAGCCTACACTAAGCAACCACCCTCGAGTCGCACCCGGGACTCACAAGTCGAATGATCGGGTGTCGGTTCGATAATCAACTAGGATCCGCTAGTGAATTCAAGCCAACAAAAGGGTTTTCTTCATAAACAAGAGTTCAACTCTATTCATCATTTAACAATAATCAAAGTAAGCTAAGGTCAGTGAAGACAAGTAAAGTATTTATAGGCTTCACTTAGACATAATGAAAGCTCTAAAGTACCCCCCAAAGTGGGTTAAAATAATAAAGTCCACGTAGGGCTATAATAGTCAAAGCATAGCATTAAAACTAGAAGTCCCGAGTTGCTTCAGTAAAGTAGGCGCCCAGCCTACTCCAACTAGGCGCCCCGCCCAGTTGCCCTGCAGGCTTAATTCAAAGTAGGCGGCCAGGCAGGCGGTCCGCCCCTTTAGTAGGCGCCTGAAAATCCAGAGAGCTGATTTTGAGTAGGCGGTCCGCCCGTTTGCAGAGGCGGTCCGCCCACTCCTGGAACTTCTTGAATTGCTTCCAAATGTGCCCCGGATGCCTCTCCAAGTGTTCTATGTGGTCCTCCATCCATGGCACTCCAAAGCATGATATTCAAGTCGCTCTCGGAGCCTTCTTCCATGTCCTTCCAAGTCAAGTGGAGATGAGTGTCTTGAATCAACTTAGCTTGACTTCTAGTGAATGGCCTTGAGGTAGTATGCCCCGCATCATCCTCCCCTTCTTGGGAAGGTTTCGTCCTCAAAACCATAGCCTCCTCCTCTCCGGCATCACCATCCCCTACATCACAAAGGGTCAAGTCAGTCACACTAAAAGTGTTTGACACATTGTACTTACCTGGTAGATCTATCACATAGGCGTTATTGTTGATCTTTGAGAGCACTTGGAACGGTCCATCTCCACGGGGTGCCAACTTCCCTTTTGAGCTCAAGCTTCTTCCTTCCCTTGTTCTTCTTGGAAGCAACCTTTGCATAGGCTTCCTCCAAGTTCTTCTTTGCTTTAGCATGAAGCTCAACCATAGCCTTGGCTCGGCTTTTACCTTCAAAACTCACAACAAAATCTTTGGGCAATGGGGTTAGATCAAGTGGACTTAAAGGATTAAAGCCATACACACATTCAAATGGAGTCATGCCAATCAAACTATGCAAGGTATGATTATAGGTAAACTCCATAAGAGGCAATTTATCCACCCAAGTCCCGGCCTTATCTCGGGCCATAGCTCTAAGAAGAGCACCCAAAGTTCGGTTCACCACCTCGGTTTGCCCATCCATTTGAGGGTGGTGGGACGTAGAGAACAAAAGCTTGGTGCTAAGAGCACCCCACAAGCTCCTCCAAAAATGGCTAAGGAACTTGGTGTCCCTATCACTCACAATAATTTGAGGCACGCCATGCAACTTTAACATATTATCAATGAATAAAGAAGCAACATGTTGTGCATCGTCATATTTTTTACATGGAATGAAGTGAGCCATTTGGAAAACCTACCCACCCCTAGACCGTGGCAACCCCATAATAAAGTCCATTGAGATATCCATCCACGGGCTAGTAAGTACGGGGAGAGGAGTATACAACCCATGGGGGTTAGCTTTGGATTTAGCATGCTTGCACTCAAGACAATTCTTGCAAAGCTTTTCAACATGTACCCCCATCTTTGGCCAATAGAATTGTTCCATGAGAATGGCCAAGGTCTTGTTTCTCCCAAAGTATCCCATCAAGCCCCCATAATGAGCTTCACGAATAAGCAATTCCCTCCAAGAGGACTCGGGAACACACACTCTACCATATTTAAAGATATAGCCATCAACCCATTGGTACTTCTCAACTCTTTCTCCTTTCTCAAGAGCTTCATGAATGCTCTTTAGCTTAGGGTCTTCAGCATACATCAACTTAATGCTCTCGAAACCCATGAGCTTGGAGGCAAGAGTGGTGGCAAGAGAAATCTTCCTAGAAAGTGCATCCGCCACAACATTGTCTTTCCCTTTCTTGTATTGGATAACATAGGGAAAAGACTCAATGAACTCAACCCACTTGGCATGACGCTTGTTCAACTTCTTTTTGCCCCTAAGATGGTTGAGTGACTCATGATCACTCTTAATCAAAAATTCTCTAGGCCAAAGGTAGTATTGCCAATGAGCTAGAGCTCTCACTAAGGCATACATCTCCTTGTCATACGTAGAGTAGTTCAAGGAGGCACCCTTCAAGTTATCACTAAAGTAGGCTATGGGTTTTCCGGCTTGCATTAAAACACCACCAATTCCCACCCCCGAGGCATCACATTCAACCTCAAATGCCTTTCCGAAGTCGGGCAATTGCAATAGAGGGGCGGTACTCAACCTACTTTTTAATTCTTGGAAGGCCTTCTCTTGAGGCTCTCCCCAAACAAAAGGTTTGTCCTTCTTCACCAATTCGGTGAGTGGAGCGGCAATGGAGCAAAAGTCTTTTACGAATCGTCTATAAAAACTAGCAAGACCATGAAAGCTCCTCACTTGAGTCACGGAAGTAGGAGTAGGCCAATCACGTATGGCCTCTACTTTGGACTCATCCACCTCCACTCCTTGGGCACTCACAACAAACCCAAGGAAGACTACCTTCTCAACACCAAAGGCACACTTTTTAAAGTTCGCATAGAGCTTTTCGGCTCTTAACACTTCAAGGACTTGCCTAAGGTGGTCAATATGGTCGTCTATTGATTTTCTATAGATCAATATATCGTCAAAATAGACGACCACAAACTTGTTGATGAAAGGCTTTAGCATATGGTTCATTAGTCTCATGAAAGTGCTTGGTGCGTTGAAGAGGCCAAAGGGCATCACAAACCATTCATATAGACCAAATTAGGTCTTGAATGCGGTCTTCCATTCATCCCCGGGTTTCATCCGGATTTGATGGTAACCGGACCTAAGGTCTATCTTCGAAAAGATACTAGAACCACTAAGCTCATCAAACATGTCATCCAAACGAGGTATGGAATGTCGATACTTTACCGTGATCTTGTTGACCGCACGACAATCCACACACATTCTCCAAGTGCCATCCTTCTTTGGAGCAAGAATTACGGGCACGACACAAGGACTCAAGCTCTCCCTCACCAAGCCTTTGGTAAGCAACTCATCTACTTGCTTTTGCAACTCCCTTGTGTCCTCGGGATTGCTTCTATATGCCGGCTTGTTTGGGATTTGAGATCCCGAGACAAAGTCAATTTGATGTTCAATACCCCTCAAGGGAGGTAAGCCATCGGGCATCTCATCCGGGAACATGTCCCCAAAATCCTTCAAAACATTTGCAAAAGCACTAGGCAAAGGGTTAGAAGAATAATCAAATTCGGAAGTAAGAATCATACCTTTGTGCACTAGACAAATGAGTAATTTGTTGCCATCATTTCCTTTCAAAAGCTCACCTGGTTGCATCATGGTACATATGCTACCGGTAGAAGATGGTGGAGTCACCACCAAGCTCTCGGCTAAAGGACTAGTCTCAACAACCGACTTAGCCTTTGCCGCCTCTCTCAACTCCCTCATCCGCTTGTAATCATCACTTACTTACTTGGGAGTCAAGGTTCTAAGCACAAACTTCTTTCCCTTGTGCCTAACCGTGTAGGTGTTTGCACGGCCATCATGAACCATATGTCTATCAAATTGCCATGGCCTTCCAAATAGAAGGTGGCATGCTTGCATAGGCACCACATCAAACATGTGTTATCCACATTGTTCCCTATCTTGAATTTAATCATGACTTGTTTTACCACCTTCAATTCACCACACTCACTAAGCCATTACAAACGGTAAGGATTTGGGTGTTTCAAGGTGGGTATCTTCAATTGGGAAACTAGTGTTTGGCTAGTGACATTGGCACAACTTTCCGAGTCAATAATCATGGAACAAACAATACCCATGACTCGGCATCTAGCATGGAAGAGGTTCTCTCTTTGCAAAGTGTCACTATCTTCCACAAACATGGCTC
Organism: Petunia x hybrida; assembly: GCA_037355625.1. Lineage (NCBI taxonomy): Eukaryota > Viridiplantae > Streptophyta > Magnoliopsida > Solanales > Solanaceae > Petunia > Petunia x hybrida. The sequence goes on from JBBBVM010000534.1 coordinate 533,086, forward strand.
CTAAACTCCTCCTCACAACAAGGAAAGCATGAGGATCATCATCCTCCATTGCTTCCTCCTCATCAACCTCCTCATCACATTTTACTTCCCCATCCTCGGGTTCACTATCTTGTTCATACACCAATTCACCCACAACAACCATAGTTTTCCGGGTAGGGCAATCTTTGGCAATATGTCCTGGTGCAAGATAACCCGAGGGTAAGCTAAACACGAAGAAGACGCGGAAGAAAGCAAGAAATAAAGATAGAAGCAAGATAAGACTTGCTTCGATTCGAAAGAACAGTGAGGAACCCGTCTCAAAGCTCGATCGAATGAAGGTCAAGAATCACCTATACTAAGCAACAATCCTCAAGAAAGACGATGCTTCTTGCAAATTGAATGACCAAGAAGAAAATGTTCAAATGACTCACACCGATTGATACAAGTTCTTTAAAATCCCACGTCGGGGTTAGGTGGTGCAAGCAAACCCGAGGGAAAGCAAAACACGAAGAACACGCGGAAGAAACAGGAATGAAAAGATAGAAGCAAGACAAATCTTGCTTCGATTCAAAAGAACAGTGAGGAACCTGTCTCAAAGCTTGATTGAATGAAAATCAAGACGCACCTATGCTATGCAACAATCCTCAAGAAGAACAAGCTTCTTGCAAACTGAATGACCAAGAAGAAAATGTTCAATCGAAGACACCGAATGACACAAGTTCTTTGAAAGCCCACGTCGGGGTTCAGCTCCATCGGTGACTCACAATAGCACTTGTTATGTTTAATCATTCAACAAATAACTTCCTTTACAATGAAACGTAAATGGAGTATTTATAGACTAGGCCAAGGGTAAAATAGTAAAGTGTCACAAGTGACCAATAAAAACAAGCCACGCAGGGCTGAGCTAAGTGTGTGTTCGGCAGCCTTTACTTCGGTGCTTGGTTGCTTGCTCGAACTCATTTGTCATCGGGCGCTCTCTTGACTTCGAACACAATTTGTTGTGTTCGGCTCTGTGCTGCTCGGCGCCAAGAATTGGTGTTCGGTCACTTTGTCCTCGGGCTCAAATTTGAAGATGACGCCTTCGGTTCTTGAGCCCGGCCACTCAGCTTCGGAGCAATTGCTTTCCTTCGACCAAGCCAAGTGAATGTGAACATCGTGCAGCAGCTTGGCTTGGCTTCGTGTCATTGCTCTCGGTGGGTCGAATGCTTGATCAGCACATGTTCGGGCTGCATCATCTTCCCCTTCTTGAGAAGATTTCATCCTCGAAATCGAGCCTTCTTCTTCCTCCGAAGTTGGACCTACAACACAAGGAGCTAAGTCAGCAACATTAAAGGTGTTGGACACGTTGTACTCACCAGGGAGGTCGATCACATAAGTATTGTTGTTGATCTTGCTTAGCACTTGGAATGGACCATCCCCTCGAGGAGCCAATTTTCCTTTCCTTTGGTTCGGGAAGCGTTCCTTTCGGAAGTGAACCCAAACCCAATCTCCTTTCTTTAATTCCAACTTTTTACGCCTCTTGTTTTTCTTTGATGCGACCTTTGCATAAGCTTCCTCGAGGTTCTTCTTTACCTTTGCATGCAACTCGATCAAGGCAGTGGCTCGTCGAGCACCTTCAAAATCAATAATAGAATCTCGAGGCAATGGGGTTAAATCAAGTTGAATCAAAGGATTAAAACCATACACACATTCAAACGGGGTCATATTTATCATTCGATGGACCGTTTGATTGTATGCAAACTCCATCATGGGCAAATGATCTGCCCAGTTCCCGACCTTACCTTTGGTCATTGCACGAAGCAAATATCCCGAGGTTCGGTTGACTACCTCGGTCTGTCCATCAGTCTGAGGATGGTGAGACGTCGAGAATAGTAGTTTGGTGCCGAGGGCACCCCACAAACACTTCCAAAAATGACTCAAGAACTTTGAGTCTCGATCACTCACAATAGTACGAGGCACACCATGCTATTTTAACACATGAGAAATAAACAATGTAGCTACATGTTGTGCATCATCACATTTCTTACAAGGAATAAAGTGAACCATTTTGGAAAATCGATCCACGACAACGAAGATGCTATCATGCCCTCCCCCCAATCTTGGTAATCCCAAGACAAAGTCCATGGATATATCAACCTAAGGTCGATCAGGCACCGGCAACGGTGTGTACAATCCATGAGGGTTGGACTTCGATTTAGCTCTCTTGCAAACGAGACAAGCATTGCAAAGCTTTTCCACATCTCGTCGCATTTTTGGCCAATGGAACTACTCGGTCAAGATACCAAGAGTTTTGTCGACACCGAAGTGTCCCATCAAGCCTCCGGAGTGAGCTTCTCGAACCAAGAGCTCTCTCTACGATGACACTGGCACACAAACCCTCCCATTCTTGAAGAGGTAGCCATCGTGCCACTGATATTTCTCAACTCTTCGGCCACTCAAGATTGCGTCTCCAACGCATTTTAACTTGGGATCGTCTTCGTACATCAACTTGATGCTTTCGAATCCCATGAGCCTAGAGGCGAGAGTGGTTGCTAAGGCAAACTTCCTGGATAGTGCATCGGCCACGACATTATCCTTTCCCTTTTTGTAATGAATTACATAGGGGAAACTTTCAACGAATTCAACCCACTTGGCATGCCTTCGGTTCAGTTTCTCCTGACCTCGGAGATGTTTCAAAGATTCATGATCGCTTTTAATCGCAAACTCTCGAGGCCACAAATAATGCTGCCAATGGGCGAGTGCTCGAACGAGGGCATACAACTCTTTGTCATACGTAGAGTAGTTCAAGGTTGCACCCTTAAGCTTTTTGCAAAAGTAAGCGATTGGCTTCGATTCTTGCATCAGCACTCCTCCGATTCCAACTCCAGATGCATCACATTCGACTTCGAATGCTTTGTCGAAGTCAAGGAGTTGCAACAACGGGGCAGAGCATAGCCTCCGTTTCAACTCTTGGAAAGCCCCCTCTTGGGACTCTCCCCACACAAAAGGATGGTCTTTCTTAACCAGCTCGGTTAGAGGAGCTGCCACGGTGCTGAAGTCACGAACAAACCTTCGGTAAAAGCTAGCTAAGCCATGGAAGCTACGAACTTGTGATACCGAGGTTTGAGTTGGCCAATCTTTGATGGCTTCGACTTTTGATTCGTCGACTTCGACTCCATTAGCACTGACAACGAATCCGAGAAAGACTACACGTTCAACACAAAAGTCACATTTCTTGAAGTTAGCATATAACTTCTCTTCTCTAAGCTTATCAAGCACTAGCCTTAGGTGTTCGACATGTTCATCCACAGATTTGCTATAAATAAGGATGTCATCGAAATAAACGACAACAAACTTATTTATGAACGGTTTGAGCACATGGTTCATCAGTCGCATGAATGTGCTCGGTGCATTGGATAAGCCGAAAGGCATCACCAACCATTCATAGAGATCGAACTTGGTCTTGAATGCGGTTTTCCACTCGTCTCCGGGTTTCATTCGGATTTGGTGGTAACCGGACTTGAGATCGATCTTTGAAAAGCACGAAGAACCACTTAATTCATCTAACATGTCATCTAATCGAGGGATCGGATGACGATACTTTACCGTTATTTTGTTGACTGCTCGGCAATCAACGCACATTCGCCATGTTCCATCTTTCTTTGGGACAAGGATAACAGGAACGGCGCAAGGACTCAAGCTCTCTCGAACGAGGCCCTTGTTCAGCAACACATCAACCTGCCTTTAGAGCTCTTTGGTGTCCTCGGGGTTACACCGGTATGTAGGTTTGTTGGGGATTTGTGACCCCGGTACAAAGTCAATTTGGTGCTCGATTCCTCTCAACGGAGGTAATCCATCTGGCATTTCTTCGGGAAACATGTCTCCGAAGTCCTGCAAAACACTTTGTACAGCACTAGACAAAGGGTTATCATTAGAAAAATCATCATTAGAGTTTAGAAACATATCCTTGTGCACGAGGAAAATCATCATCTAATTGTTGTCGTTGCCTCGTAGATACTCACCCGGTTGCATGATTGCACAAATACCTCTTACTTCGGGCGGTGAATGAATGTCTTCGGCCACAATTTTTGTTCCCATCGGAAGCTTAGCTTTGGCCGCTTCTTTCAATTCTTTCATTCTTTATAGTCCTCGGTGACTTGTTTTGGAGACAAGGGCTTGAGTATGAGATTCTTCCCTTCGAGCTTTGCAGTGTAAGTGTTGGATCTCCCATTGTGGACAACCGAACGATCATACTGCCATGGTCGACCAAATAGCACATGACAAGCTTGCATCGGCACCACATCGAACATCATCTCATCTTGATATTCTCCCACTCTAAATTTGATCCATACTTGTTTGACAACCCTCAATTCTCCACACTCATTTAACCATTGCAATTTGTAAGGATGGGGATGTTTCAAAGTAGGTAGTCGCATTTGCGAGACCAAGGTTTGGCTCACTACATTAGCACAACTACCCGAATCAATGATCATCGAACACACCTTTCCCCTCACTCGACATCCGGCATGGAAAAGATTTTCTCTTTGGTTGTCCTCTTCTTCAAGAGTCATGCAGCCCAAATTCCATCGAACTACAAGAAACATTTCTGGATGATCAACTTCAGTAGCTTCATGATCATCTTCATTTTCAGCTCCGTCAATCTCCTCGAAATTATCCTCCTCGGTGTCACTCGCTTTCTCATGGACGGTTCCATCTTCGAGCAAAAGCATAACTTTGCGAGTTGGACACTCTTTGGCCATGTGACCATAACCTTTGCACTTATGACACTGAATATTCGAAGCACTAGGAGAGTTGAGTTGAACTTTACCTCCCAATTCTCTTCATTGGTTAACGGTCACACCTCTTTCAAAGGGTTTCTTCGAATCTCGAACAGTGTTTTCACTTGTTGGATTTGGACTCTTCCATTCTTTACCTCGGTTCAAGGGAGTAGCAGTAGTGACTCCTCGATACCGGTTTGCTTTATCGTCCTTAACCCATTTCTCAGCTTCGGTAGCAGCTTCGAACAAATCTTCCAACGTGTGATACACGTGGAGTCTCAATTGAGATGATACCTCCCAAGCCAAGCCATTTTGAACCGAATAGTGGCTTGCTCTTCATCTTCTTCCAGATCAAGGTTCAATCGAATTCTTACGAACTCATCATGATATTCTTGAACTGACTTGGACCGTTGCTTTAACTCGTAGAGCTTTTGAAATTGAGTTTGCCTATACTTGGCACTCAAGTACTTGGCATCCGTTGCTCTCTTCAACTGTGTCCAACTCGTGACTTCGGGATAGACATTCCTTCGTCTAAGCCTCTTGTCAGCTTCCCACCATGTAGATGCATATGCTTCGAACGAAGCAATTGCATGGGCAGCTTTCCTCTCTTCGGTCATCTCATTGGTTTTGAAGATGCACTCCATTTTAAGCTTCCATTCAAGATATTCATCTGGATCACTAGTTCCTTTGAAGGGTGGAATAGTGATCTTGACACTGTTCAAGTTTGAATCTCGAGCACCTCGAATCGGTTCGGGATACTCATCATAGTGAACATCAGCCTCACGCTCAATATGTCTTTCAACATTTGTGCCTCGGTCTCGACCTCGGAAATTTCCTCGACCTCGTTGAACTTGCCTTCGTTGAATGAACGGCTGCTCATATGCAGGTTCGGTGTCAAGAAATTCTCCTTCCTCGACCTCTTCATCAATGACCTCAACTTGCCTTCGGGCCATCGGAAGTGGTACTCCATCACCTCGGGGAATGCCCAAGTGTTGATAACCTGCTTGGGGATTGCCCAAGTTTTGTTGTTGTGCTTGGGGATTGCCCAAGACTTCCTGTCGTACAGCCTCGCTCTTCAACTGATGTTGGCGAACGAGCTCAGCAAACAGCTCCGGTTTCATAGGAGTGGAGTTGCTAGTTCCAGCACCGGACCCTGGTATGGCCACGGACACACTCCCCTGCTCGAGGTTAGCTACTCGAGCACTCACTCCTCTTACTTCGGCACTGATGCCTTGTATTGCAGCCATGAGATCGGCTAACGACACCTCAGGCTTCTTAATGCCCTTTCCTTCGCCTCCATTCCCAGCCATAGTACCTACACAAATCAAAGACCAAATAAATGTTAAGGGTTAGAAATCACCTCACACTCTCCCTCACCTTTGTTGGGTGGCGCTCGGGTCCACTCAATTTATGGGTTCGATTTTGGTCACTCTATAACTTGTAGCCAGTGGCTTCCTCGGTTGATCAACTTCTCTCAATTCCTTCGAATTTGACAAGTTACAATGTCTCCTTCGGGATGAGTGAATTGATATGACTCGATGGAACGGACACTATTTAATCTTGCGCTTTGGGAAATCAAAAGAAATTCAACGAAGTTGGACTTCGGTCACCCCACGCACGAGTTCCTAAAAGCTCAAAATGAGTTAGTACGACCTTGAGTAGGAAGAATTACTCAAAAGATCCACTAACTAGATTTATCGAACACAAGAAAGTGAAATCCTAGGAGAATCTACCCTTCGATTCCTCTTCGGAATTCCCTTCGAACACACCAACTCTTGTCCGTACAAGAGTGGTTCCTCCTTGGTACGGATAGGGTTTTAACTTATCCGCTTTCCCCTTTCAAGCCGACACGTTTTCACCTGGGGTTTTTGAATTTAAAATTTTACCCCTTCTTCTTCAATGGAACAGTGAAGTTTTAGCTCTGGCGTACGGACAGCTTTACTTCGTTCACTGACCTCATTTTCAAACAAATTTTCTGGGCTGCCTTCGTCTCCGTTTTCAACAACAATCGGAGGAATCAATTCAAAGTCCTTTGAGCTGAGGTTCAGCTCCTCGTGTCCGTACACTGTTACAATGTAACAAATTTCCGGCGTACGGACGATGGTTCAACTCATAGACTTCGAAAATTTTAAGCAAAAAACAACCACCAAAAGCTCAAGAACCACCAATCTTCATTGGTAACAACCAAGACAAACTGGGATTCGAGTACAGTCACCACTAAGCTCAAAACAGTCCAAAATTTCGTCGAGAAACCCTAGTCAGAAACGTTGTACGTCGGGTACTCAAATTGATCCTTGGACAGTGGTGAACTCAAATCAATGGTTGTTCAATCCAAACAACCGACAATCAATACAAATTTTTGAATTTTTCTTTTAACACTTTTTTTTTTTGGTAAAACAACAACACCACAGTAACAAAAATATACAAGAACACGAAACGAAAAACAAAGAGTCAAACGCACGAAAAGTAAAGATAACTTGAACAGGATTTGGGGTTGTAGAAACAAGCCCAAACCTTGCTCTGATACCAAGATGGTGCAAGCAAACCCGAGGGAAAGCTAAACACGAAGAAAACGCGGAAGAAACAGGAATGAAAAGATAGAAGCAAGACAAATCTTGCTTCGATTCAAAAGAACAGTGAGGAACCTGTCTCAAAGCTCGATTGAATGAAAATCAAGCCGCACCTATGCTATGCAACAATCCTCAAGAAGAACAAGCTTCTTGCAAACTGAATGACCAAGAAGAAAATGTTCAATCGAAGACACCGATTGACACAAGTTCTTTAAAAGCCCGTGCCGGGGTTCGGCTCCATCGGAGACTCACAATAGCACTTGCTATATTTAATCATTCAAAAAATAACTTCCTTTACAATGAAACATAAATGGAGTATTTATAGACTAGGCTAAGGGTAAAATAGTAAAGTGTCACAAGTGACCAATAAAAACAAGCCTCGCAGGGCTGAGCTAAGTGTGTGTTCGGCAGCCTTGACTTCGGTGCTTGGTTGCTTGTTCGAACTCATTTGTCATCGGGCACTCACTTGACTTCGAACACAATTTGTTGTGTTCGGCTCTGTGCTGCTCGGCGCCAAGAATTGGTGTTCGGTCACTTTGTCCTCGGGCTCAAATTTGAAGATGACGCCTTCGGTTCTTGAGCCCAGCCACTCAGCTTCGGAGCAATTGCTTTCCTTCGACCAAGCCAAGTGAATGTGAACATCGTGCAGCAGCTTGGCTTGGCTTCGTGTCATTGCCCTCGGTGGGTCGAACGCTTGATCAGCACGTGTTCGGGCTGCATCATTAGGCTCCATCGGAGACACTCTCAATAGCAACTGCTATGTTTAATATTCAACAACTTAATACCCACAAATGAAATGCAAATGGAGTATTTATAGACTAGGCTAAGGGTAGTAGAACAGTAAACGGTCACAAGTGACCAATAAAAACAAGCCACGCAGGGCTGATCTAAGTGTGTGTTCGGCAGCCTTGACTTCGGTGCTTGGTTGCTTGCTCGAACTCATTTGTCATCGGGCGCTCACTTGACTTCGAACACAATTTGTTGGTTGCTTGCTAGAACTCTTTTGTCATCGGGCGCTCACTTGACTTCGAACACAATTTGTTGTGTTTGGCTCTGTGCTGCTCGGCGCCAAGAGTTGGTGTTTGGTCACTCTGTCCTCCAGCTCAAATTTGAAGATGACGCTTTCGGTTCTTGAGCCCGGCCACTCAGCTTCGGAGCAATTACTTTCCTTCGACCAAGCCAAGTGAATGTGAACATCGTGCAGCAGCTTGGCTTGGCTTCATGTCATTGGCCTCGGTGGATCGAACACTTGATCAGCACGTGTTCGGGCTGCATCATCCTCCCATTCTTGAGAAGATTTCGTACTCCAAATCGAGCCCTCTTCTTCCTACGAAGTTTGACCTACAACAAAAGGAGCTAAGTCAGCAACATTAAAGGTGTTGGACACGTTATACTCACCAGGGAGGTCGATCACATAAGCATTGTTGTTGATCTTGCTCAGCACTTGGAATGGACCATCCCCTCGAGGAGCCAACATTTCTTTCCTTTGGTTCGGGAAGCGTTCCTTTCGAAAGTGAACCCAAACCCAATCTCCCTTCTTTAATTCAAACTTTTTACGCCCCTTATTTTTCTTTGATACGACCTTTGCATAAGCTTCCTCGAGGTTCTTCCTCACCTTTGCATGCAACTCGATCAAGGCAGTGGCTCGCCGAGTACCTTCAAAATCAATAACAGAATCTCGGGGCAATAGGGTTAAATCAAGTGGAATCAAAGGATTAAAACCATACACACATTCGAACGGGGTCATATGTATCATTCGATGCACCGTTCGATTGTATGCAAAACTCCATCATGGGCAAACGATCTGCCCAGTTTCTGACCATACCTTTGGTCATTGCACGAAGCAAAGATCCCAAGGTTCGGTTAACTACCTCGGTCTGTCCATCAGTCTGAGGATGGTGAGACGTCGAGAATAGTAATTTGGTGCCGAGGGCACCCCACAAACACTTCCAAAAATGACTCAAGAACTTTGAGTCTCAATCACTCACAATAGTACGAGGCACACCATGCAATTTTAACACATGAGAAGTAAACAATGTAGCTACATGTTGTGCATCATCACATTTCTTGCAAGGAATAAAGTGAGCCATTTGGAAAATCGATCCACGACAACGAAGATGCTATCATGTCCTCCCCCCGATCTTGGTAACCCCAAGACAAAGTCCGTGGATATATCAACCCAAGGTCGATCAGGCACCGGCAACGGGGTGTACAATCCATGAGGGTTGGACTTCGATTTAGCTTTCTTGCAAACGAGACAAGCGTTGCAAAGCTTTTCCACATCTCCTCGCATTTTTGGCCAATGGAACTGCTCGGTTAAGAGACCAAGAGTTTTGTCGATACTGAAGTGTCCCATCAAGCCTCCAGAGTGAGCTTCTCGAATTAAGAGCTCTCTCCATGATGACACTGGCACACAAACCCTCCCATTCTTGAAGAGGTAGCCATCGTGCCACTGATATTTCTCTACCCTTCGGCCACTCAAGATTGCGTCTCGAACGCATTTAAACTTGGGATCGTCTTCGTACATCAGCTTGATGCTTTTGAATCCCATGAGCCTAGAGGCGAGGGTGGTCGCTAAGGCAAACTTCCTTGATAGTACATCGGCCACAACATTGTCTTTTCCCTTTTTATAATGAATTACATAGGGAAAACTCTCAATGAATTCAACCCACTTGGAATGCCTTCGGGTTAATTTCTTCTGACCTCGGAGATGTTTCAAAGATTCATGATCACTTTTAATCACAAACTCTCGAGGCCACAAATAATGCTGCCAATGGGCGAGTGCTCGAACGAGGGCGTACAACTTCTTGTCATACGTCGAGTAATTCAAAGTTGCGCCCTTAAGCTTTTCGCTAAAGTAAGCGATCGGCTTCGAATCTTGCATCAGCACTCCTCCGATCCCAACTCCGGATGCATCACACTCGACATCGAATGCTTTGCCGAAATCAGGGAGTTGCAACAACAGGGCAGAGCACAGCCTCCATTTTAACTCTTGGAAAGCCCTCCCTTGGGACTCTCCCCAAATAAATGGACGGTCTTTCTTAACCAGCTCGGTTAAGGGAGCTGCTACGGTGCTAAAGTTGCGCACAAACCGCTGGTAAAAGCTAGCTAAGCCATGGAAGCTTCGAACTTGTGATACCGAGGTCGGAGTTTGCCAATCTTTGATGGCTTCGACTTTTGACTCGTCGACTTCAACTCCGTTAGCACTGACAACGAATCCTAGAAAGACTACACGTTTGACACAAAAGGCACATTTCTTGAAGTTAGCATATAACTTCTCTTCTCTAAGCTTATCAAGCACTAGCCTTAGGTGTTCAACATGTTCATCCACAGACTTACTATAAATAAGGATGTCATCGAAATAAACGACAACAAACTTATTTATGAACGGTTTGAGCACATGGTTCATCAATCGCATGAATGTGCTCGGTGCATTGGATAAGCCAAAAGGCATTACCAACCATTCATAGAGACCGAACTTGGTCTTGAATGCGGTTTTCCACTCGTCTCCGAGTTTCATTCGGATTTGGTGGTAACCGGACCTGAGGTCTATCTTCGTAAAGCATGAAGAACCACTTAACTCATCTAGCATGTCATCTAATCGAGGAATAGGATGACGATATATTACCGTTATTTTGTTGACTGCTCGGCAATCAACGCACATTCGCCGTGTTCCATCTTTCTTCGGGACAAGTATAACATGAACGGCGCAAGGACTCAAGCTCTCTCGAATAAGGCCCTTGTTCAACAACTCATCAACCTGCCGTTGGAGCTCTTTGGTGTCTTCGGGATTACACCGGTATGCAACTTTGTTGGGGATTTGGGACCCCGGTACGAAGTCAATTTGGTGCTCGATCCCTCTCAACGGAGGTAATCCACCTGGCATTTCTTCGGGAAATATGTCTCCGAAGTCCTGCAAAACACTTTGTACAGCACTAGGCAAAGGGTTATCGTTAGAAAAATCATCATTAGAGTTTAGAAGGATACCCTTGTGCACGAGGCAAATCATCATCTGATCGTTGTCGTTGCCTCGTAGATACTCACCCGGTAGCACGATTGCACAAATACCTCTTACTTCAAGCGGTGAATGAATGTCTTCGGCCACAATTTTTGTTCCCATCGGAAGCTTAGCTTTGGCCGCTTCTTTCAATTCTTTCATTCTTTTATAGTCCTCGGTGACTTGTTTCGGAGACAAGGGTTTGAGTATGAAACTCTTCCCTTCGAGCTTTGCAGTGTAAGTGTTGGATCTTCCATTGTGAACAACTGATCGATCATACTGCCATGGTCGACCCAATAGCATATGACACGCTTGTATCGGCACCACATCGAACATTATCTAATCTTGATATTCTCCAACTCTAAACTTGATCCACACTTGTTTGACAACCCTCAATTCTCCACACTCATTCAGCCATTGTAACTTGTAAGGATGGGGATGCTTCAAGGTAGGTAGTCCCATTTGCGAGACCAAGGTTTGGCTCACTACATTTGCACAACTACCTGAGTCAAAAATCATCGAACACACCTTCCCCCTCACTTGACATCGGGCATGGAAAAGATTCTCTCTTTTATTGTCCTCCTCTTCGAGATTCATGCAGCTCAAATTCCTTCGAACCACAAGAAATATTTCTGGATGATCAGCTTTGGTAGCTTCACGACCATCATTATTTTCAGCTCGGTCAGTCTCCGCGAAATTATCCTCTTCGGTGTCACTCGCTTGCTCACAAACTTCTCCATTGTCGAGCACAAGCATCACTTTGCGAGTTGGACTGTTGAACCCCAAAAATTACCCTTTCTTTAAGAAAAGATAGGTTTCGGGTATATTTCAACAAAATGGGATTCCAAAGGGCTTTCTTTGGAGTCGCCACCTAATTTAGGAGAATTAGGAACCAATTAATTAAATAGTGCGTGCAAGCACTCCGTTTTAAGGAAAATGGTCTTTTTCAGAGATTCTAAGTAAGAGGTTCAACTATTTCCGAATGAAGGTTTTCAATTGAAAAGCGCTTTCGAAAATCCACAAAATGTGGTTAATCCTTCGATTTTCACAAAATAGCTAAATAAATGCGATTTACAAAATATTTAACTTTCAATTAAAAGCGTCACTAATTGAATTTAAAATCAAGTATACATGAAAAGGTAGGGAAAATAAATGACTTTAATAAGAAACCTAATTGACTTGAAGACTTGCATTAAAGTTGTATTTTAAAAGCGATTTTAAAATTATTACGAATTGGCTTGCACGCATTATTTAACTAAAAGATACGAAATTCCTAAATAAGATGGAAATTCAAAAGAAATAAATATTCACAAAATAACTCAATAAATAAATAAACATGCATTCATAAATAGCAAATTATTCTATAACAATTAATTATATGAAAAATTTCTATAGATATGAATTTCTACGGGATAAGGGGAAGAGAAAGGTTAGAAGATAGAACCCGGAGATTGCAGATTGAATGACTACTTTTATTTTTTACATTATGCCCATGAGCCTAAGTTATATTAAGCGGCTCAACAAAGCATTCTTTAAAATTTCTTCTATAGTCTTCGCTTCTTGAGTGCTTTAGCTCGGACTCGACCCCAAATGACTCCAATGTCGATAAGCCATCCCATTTGTGAGTTATGCCAACTCGTCCCAAGTTTAAAATGAACTCCCGCAGATGGTATTATGCACAGAAAAAGAGAAAAACGATTAGGAGATTGATTCACACATAACTAGCAATCAAATAAAGAAAAAGGAGTACAAAATTTGTATCAGAGAAGAATTTTTTATTAAGTACAAAACTTCATGGAACAAAAGTGAACATGCAGCCATGGAACAGAATGCCAAACATCTATTTTTTAGTAAAACAAGGGGTAAGGAATCAATTATCAACTATACTTGATGAAGGAATCAACAATCTTTGATACCAGAATTGATCAAGAAGGTTACAATAACTCGCCTCAGGTATAGTCTAGAGTTGTAGCGTGACCTTTAACTATCTGCTTCTTGATGAATTTCACTTTCTTGGTCACAACTGATAAATAGCTCACTTGCTCTATAAATGTTAATCTACACTTTATGTAAACTTATGTTGGTAACACTTTACTCTATAAAAGTCCAGCACCACCATTCGAGCATTAAAAGTAAGCAGCTTTAACACATTTCCTCATTACATCACCTTGATTTTATTTAATTCAACAACTATCTCCCTTTTGAATGGGATACTTATTGTAGTCACATTCCTTCTTACTGCCAGAATCAACTCCTCTCAAACCTTATAGCTCAACTAGGGACCTGAAACAACACTCTATTGCCTCACAAGACCTGCTAAACTTCTGCAAACCACTAACTACAACTTCTACACCTTGAAACAAACCTAACAGACCCCCTTCTGCCTATAAGGAACCACCAGAAACTCTACATCCTCTGCTGCTCCTTCTAGCAACCTGCAACACCTCTAAAAAACTCCTCTCATCTCTGCAACAACTTTGCAAGCCACCAGAAATTAGCCACCAGAAATTAGCCACCCTGACCCTACTGAAGACATACACAGACCTGAGCCCCTCACTGCCCAGAAAACTATGAAAGCTTCTGCACTCCCAGCACCTGCACTCAAACCAATCAGATCCCATTACCCTGCAGCACCTCTTTCTACTCTTGAAACAACCATGATAGACCCTCTCCTACCTACCTGCACACATTACCACATTACTTACTAAACGCCTTCAAACTACTAGAAACCACCTCCTGACACTACTCAAAACTAGCTGCATCTTCCTTGAAATAACTCCAGAGCCAACTCTGAATACCACCAGGCTCCTTGAATTGCTCCCTCACTGACTGCAGCCTCCTGAACTGATTTCAAACAACCAATACACTTCCTGCACAACAAATGAAACCTGACCAACTTCTAGGTGCCTGCCTCCTGACAACTTTCTTTATCCCAGGAAAACAGAACCCAAAACAAGAACCAAGCAAAACAAATGGTCCTTCCTCCTAAACAATCCAACTAAAATTAAAACTGAACAACTAATCAATTAAAGAAGAAAAGAAGCAAGAATACCACTAAGATCTATCAAGCTCATACTCACTCCTTAAAGGATCAGGTTTCAACTTCAGAGATTCACTTTCACTAGTAACCTAAGCTGCATTATTAATTCTCAAGAACCTTTAACTTGCTTTAAAACAATAGGATAGCAAAGGCTGAATTTTTTCATACTCCTAAAAGTAACCATTATGAATTCCAAAACAAACTTGGAAATTAAAAGCCTCGCATCCAAACAAGCAGGACAGCAGTAACAGGGGACACAACTTAACACAAGTTATTTTAATTCAGAACGTAACAATCAATCTAAACAAACAGCCTTTTATTTCATACTTCAAGTAAAATAATCACATAGATAGAAAGGATAAAAAAATGCGAGGTCGAGTTGTTTACCTTTTGCGGAGCAGTGATCCGGGGCGAGGGATATGAAGCATACGCGACTCGACTAAGCGAGTCTGATTCGACGATTCACAAAATTTAAAGGTCGGAGATTAGGAAGGAAAAATAAAATCGCTTATTGAAAAAAAGCACCAAGAGGGTCCTCGTTTCCGAAGTCCCTCGATTCCTTCAACCAAAATCCGACCCCCAAATCTGTGAATCGAAGGGGTAATTTATAGGTGAAGTTCAGGGCTTGAAAAAGAGGTTCAAATCGATGTGGGAAAATACGAAAAAGTGATGAAAACAAATCAGATACGTTGAATTCAATCTTGGATTCAAAATGGACGCTCAGATTTATCATGACTTGGACGATTTTAGTTGGTTTTTAATGGATAAGGTTCGTACCTTAAAGGACAATGCTGGATTCTTCCTATTCGCCCACTGTACGATCGAGAAACAGCTGGAAATTTGTAGGGAAATCGGGGATTTAGGGTTCTTGGGTGATCGGGTCGGGCAAGAGCTGATTTTGGGTGAGGGGTGAACTGATATGCGTGTGTGTAATGTGTGTTATATGGTTTGCACAGGTAGGCTAATTGGATGGGGGGTTGCACATTTAGCCCTCTTTTAGGATAAACTAAGAAAAGGATTGCATGAGTAGGATAGGAATTAAGCTATGCTTTGCAAAATTTGGCATTTCCTTCAGAAATTAATTAATTACGTTTAATTCTTAAAATTGCCCAATAATTAGATAATTAGACATTTGATTAAAATTTCGGGACAAAATTGGGTGTCAACAGCTGCCCCTCTTTACCCGGAAAAGGATGAAAGAGTTTTCAGGGTAAAGAAAGTTGACGTGAAAACCAATTTTTTCACGGTAAAGCCAAGATTTCGATTCCAAGGACCGAAATGCGAGGCTTATGGATATGGCCGTACTCCGGTTTCTGAGTTGCCTACATATCTCGGGCTGAAAGAGAATCAGGTCATATGTAGTTCAACGACGGTTAGACACAGAGGCTCGCACGATTGATAGAAAAGACGCACGAATAGGAAAGAATTCAAACTGACTCCTAATCCGGAATGAAAGATTAGGTAAGAACTTGCTTGTTCGAGTGCGATTCTTCAGATCCTTGCTGACGAGTCTAGCTCATATCAACAATTGCCCCAGTTCACTGCTAAGAAAATGTTCCACGTTATGCTCCAAATTCTGCTGCGGTGCTGCTAAAATTCTGTAAAGACTTAACAAACGGTAAGCGAACAACTGCTAATAAACTATAATAATTGGAATAAGAAGTAAATAACATAAAATTGTAAATGTGTGTTGTGATATCATCAATAAGATCATTATTCTTAAATATAACATGACAATATTGTAAGACAACCGACATCGCGAAACACTCCGAAAGCGGTGCTTCAGCCGACCTGTCTTAGACTATCAATCTATTTTAAATATATCATGCCAATATTGCAAGACAACCGACATCGCGAAACACTCCGAAAGCGGTGCTTCAGCCGACTTGTCTTAGACTATCAATCTACTTTAAATATATCAAGCCAATATTGCAAGACAACCGACATCGCGAAACACTCCGAAAGCGGTGCTTCAGCCGACTTGTCTTAGACTATCAATCTACTTTAAATATATCATGCCAATATTGCAAGATAACCGACATCGCGAAACACTCCGAAAGCGGTGCTTCAGCCGACTTGTCCTAGACTATCAATCTACTTTACATATATCATGCCAATATTGCAAGACAACCGACATTACGAAACACTCCGAAAGCGGTGCTCCAGCCGACTTGTCTTAAACTATCATCTACTTGAAAGAAACCTGCATATCCTATTTGTGGGTGGAAGGACCCGAGATATCCTATTCGTGGATGGAAGGACCCAGATATCCTATTTTTGGGTGGATAAACCCTGATATCCTATTTGTGGGTGGAAGAACCCGAGATATCCTATTTGTGGGTGGAAGGACCCAAATATCCTATTTGTGGGTGGAAGGACCCAGATATCCTATTAGTGGGTGGAAAGACCCAAAGTATCCTATTTGTGGGTGGAAGGACCCGAATATCCTATTTGTGGGTGGAAGGACCCGAATATCCTATTTGTGGGTGGAAGGACCCAGATATCCTATTTGTGGGTGGAAGGACCCGAACATCCTATTCGTGGGTGGAAGGACCCGAATATCCTATTTGTGGGTGGAAGGACCCAGATATCCTATTTGTGGGTGGAAGGACCCGAATATCCTATTTGTGGGTGGAAGGACCCAGATATCCTATTTGTGGGTGGAAGGACCCGAATATCCTATTTGTGGGTGGATAAACTCTGAATCTTGCAAAATCTAAAATCGTCTGGCTTGTGCTGGTGATGCGATAATCGAGCAAAAGCTAAAATTACAAAGAGAGAAATAGAGTTGTTCTGCATATTCGATAAGGCAAATATTCTTCGAGGAACTAATAGTTGCGAGTTCTTCTCGTTTCGCTGCTTGAGATTTCTGCATTCAAAGAAAAATTGTAAGTACTATAAAATTTCTGGGAAGTCGCGACACTTTGCATTGCTCCTTCCACCTTGATGCTGAACTTTGCGATAAATGAAAAATTTGCCCCTGTTTAATCAAAGAACAAATGTTAGTTTTTGATCAAATAATGGTTGGCTTGTTTGAACACCTAATTTGGCTTCAAATCTGCATTTTGCTTGCATGGCAATCAAATGTGTTGTTGCTGCGAAAATCTGACATTCTTGAAACTCTCCCTTTTGCACAAGAGAAACCATCTGAAATCGCTTTGGCTTGGGTTATTTGGAAAATGAAATTTCATTGATTTTGGGACTAAGCCCAATAGGAGTAGCAAACCATAACGTAGTTCATTACAACTAGGATGAATAAAATTGCGACAGAGTAGTTAAAACATAAGATAGTTGGGCAATGAAATGCCATTTCAAGCTGCAAAAATGCGGTCTTTTCAGTCTTCTTAGCTTGCACCCCGCTTCTTCTTTGAATGTCTTGAGGTTGATGCCTCGCCTTTAACAAAAATTGTGCCTGCGGGAGGAATGCTGCAATAACCACTTAATGGATCTTCTTGCACAATTATATTGCCGCTATCAATCATGCTTTGAATCTTGTATCTCAAGCCACTGCATTCTTTAGTATCATGACCTTGGATATTTGAATGATAAGCACAATGCTTTAACGGATCAAAATGTGGAGGCAGATGCTTAGGAATTGTCCCTTTCTTGGGTTGCAAAAGTCCTTCAGCTTGCAATTTTTCAAATATGCTCGTCACAGACTCTTCTAGAGGAGTGAATGTATTCGACTTCCACTTCTTTGACACCGGATCATCGGAATATGATTGTTGAAATTGACTTTGAGAGCCTTGCAAATTTGAGGGCTTCTCTGATTGAGTGGTGTACCCAAATAAACCAGAAGGGATTTTTCCTGTTGCTATGCCTTCTTCTATCATTTTTCCCAGTTGGATCAATTCAGAGAAGCTGCTTGCATTACTGACGACCATTTTGGCATAGTATATGCCTTCCTGCATGTCAATGAAAGCTGCTATCAGCCTTTTCTCAGGCAAGGGAGGATGCATCTTAGAAGCCTCTAACCTCCACCTCATAGCATATTCTGCAAAAGATTCATGAGACTTTCTTTTAATGTTGCGCATATCAAACACATCGGGATCTCCTACTATGTTGAACTTGTATTGTTCCACAAAGTCATGAGCCATATCCTCCCATGTGTGCCATTTGGAAAAATCTTGTTTGGTATACCATGCAAGTGCCATTCCTGATAAACTTTGAATGAAAAATCTCATCCGCAAAGCTTCATTCTTGCCAATTCCAATCAATCTGCTGCAATAATCTTTCAAATGAGCATAGGGGTTCCCCTTTCCATCGAAAGTGTTGAATTTTGGTATCTGATACCCATGTGGAAGCTCAATGTCTGGGTGAATGCATAAGACTTCATAACATAAACTCTGAATGTTCCTAGAGCGCAACTCATCTTTAATGACCTTGTGCAAATTACGGATTTGTCTCTTCATGCTATGTAAATCAGTTGTCTCAACTTCTTTTCTAGGCAATTCTTGTGGGCGCACTATCACCTGATTTGATTGACTCCCCACAGCAGGTATAGTGCTAAAAGGTGGTTGGCATAAAGTTGCAGCTGGCCAAGCATTTGGATTGGTAAGATATTCTTGTGAGTTTTGTGGATATACGGTATGTATAGGCATTGGGTAATTAGGCATTGTTAAGTAAGGTGGATTGGAGGTAAAGCCTGTATTTGGTAAAGGTTTGCTAGTGTTGACAAAGTTGACAATCCTATTCCTTCGGACCACATGTTCTTCAACATCATCATTCTGTGCTTGCAAGATGCCCATACCAGAACTGGTTGCCTGAAGCTGCTTTGCCATGTTGTTTCGTCCTTGATGCAGATTCCCAGCCATTTCAGTGTTCAATGCTAGCCAACCTTTAACAAATGAATTCTACACATTGAACAAAAGCAAGTTAATACGTAAAATAGCAATGCATGCATAAAGTTTTAAGTATAAAATAGACCATTAGGCCGAATGGATGGGTTCAAATTCCCGACTCGACAAAGGAGTAAAATATTTGAGAGTTCGAAACTCAATGATCAACAAATTTGATTTTTCAAGACGCGAGTTGAGAAAAACAACTTTGAAAGTTTTTACTAAATCAGTATGCGTGCTAGACCATTTTGGCGCAAATTGCTAAAATGGTCGGTTTATTTTGAACATCAATGCTTTGCTCGATTATCGATTCTTCTTTGCAAAATGACAGTCTGCACCAATCCTTGAAAACTGCTTCTAATAACGACCAAACCAACTTAATGTCCTCAACTTGCTTTTTGCAAAATTCTGCCCCAGTTATGACTTCAACATTTCAATCTTGCTTTGCGAAACTGCCCCAGTTATGACTTTCAATACTTCAAAACGCTTTGCAAAAATTGCCCCAGTTAAAACTTCAAATTGCTTAGTAAAGCTGCCCCCGGTTGCAATCTCTCACGTCTTCTACTTGCTTTGCAAAATTTGCCCCAGTTTCTATCTTTGGGAGAAATTAAAATTTAAATATTAAAGGGTCGAGCCCGATGGAGGAGACTACATATCCCTCCTTTGGAATTCAGAACATGCGTAGTTCTACTTTTCCAAGCTTGCTACGGTTGCTTGGACCCTGTTAACCTTGTCTTGGTTGGATTCATCACTTTCTTTCAAGTCAATCACATCAGTTTGACGAGCCATAGGTCCCCTTTTGATGTTCAAAACAATTAGCCCTTTAGCAACGCATACCGAATTTAATAAAATTTGTTAAAGCTGAAACTGACGGGTCAACTTATTTCAAAATGAAAAAATTAAGACCGTACTGGAAAAGACCCAAAAGTTTGAGCAAGATACTCATTTTGTTAAAGCCAACAGATGCGAAAATGCTTGTTTAACTCTTAAGTTATTTTCAAAAGGGGAAACACACTTGCGAATACTTTAAAATATGACGCTAAACAATGTTTTGCAAAATGACAAGACTGGGGTTAAGATAAACAAAATAACATTTGAAAGGCATTTTAAATAACGGTATGCATGAATTCAGATGATAGATAAATGTGTTCGTAAAGCAGTTAACCTTTTACAAAGATAGGTTGAAGTAACATAACGTTAATCTTACCATACCACCGAACAAATTCAATCACAGCGCAATCAGTGCCAACAAATTTCAAGCAAGCAGCACATATTTAGCAAGTAATCGCATATTGGACAGATAATTTGACATGTGGCAACCACAAGTAATTGAGCGTAAATAAAAGATGCAAGCGTGTCCTACCCTGTAAGGTGCCTCTTTGTGCCAGAGGTGGGCCTAAGACGCCAAATAGGTGATAACGAAAAGTAGTCCAAGCCGGTTTTGCAATAATCGAATTTAGAGTAAGTGACAATAACAGTAATAATAATTTCTCTTTCATTATAACTTGATTTTGAGTACATCATTATTACATCAAAAAAAAATAGAAAGTATCGGACATAATTTAAATACATCGTTTTGAGTATAATGAAAATATAAATAACTGCTATAACTACGCTGCATCAGGCTTGAGGAGACAATGGGACTGAAGTGCGGGCCTGGTTAGGATCAATTTCTTCTTGCTTGCGCAATCAGTGTAATTTCTGATATCTGGTCCCAAATGTCGTTTACATCCAAAAACTTGCTTTAATGGACCGAACGTCTTATCATCCTTTCGAAGTCTCTTGCCCCTAGCTTGTTATCTTCTTCCAAGTATCTTCACAATTTCAACTTGATGACTATTTGAAATACCTCTTGAATTCAAGCGTCTTCTAGTCTACAAAATTAATAAAAGTATTCTAAATTTAATTAATTGCAAAACTTGGCTTGGACTGGAAATTCCGTTATCACATAAACACATAATATGCACTGTTGTTGGGTTTAAACCCGTCAACGAAAAAGGGCGGTTTTCCTAACTATGGAGGCGGTACCAAGGACCGGGTCCAATCTAAGGCTTATGCATGCATGTTCCTAACGAAAACTCTAGAGTGGGTTTACTAGACACAAGGCTGTTTTGAGTGGCAAGTGATCACGCAGTAGTAAAACTATCCGCTCACCCCGCAGGTACGCGCACTCTTTCTCAAAGGGTTTTTTGTGAGTTGCGGGTGTATATGCATACACCTCGCGGGTATAAGTAATCATGAAGAAGCTCCCAGGAGTGGGGGAAATATGAACGGAATGCCAGTTTTATATGTGCACAAATAAAAGTGTAGTGACATGCTTCCAGTGACAAACAATTGCAAATAATCAAATTAACTAATCATGCTATTTTTTGCAAATAATAAACAAATAAAGAGTTATCTTGTGAAAACCTTGCGGTTAGAACCTTAAGGTATCCCCAGCGGAGTCGCCAAGCTGTTGAACCCCAAAAATTACCCTTTCTTTAAGAAAAGATAGGTTTCGGGTATATTTCAACAAAATGGGATTCCAAAGGGCTTTCTTTGGAGTCGCCACCTAATTTAGGAGAATTAGGAACCAATTAATTAAATAGTGCGTGCAAGCACTCCGTTTTAAGGAAAATGGTCTTTTTCAGAGATTCTAAGTAAGAGGTTCAACTATTTTCGAAAGAAGGTTTTCAATTGAAAAGCGCTTTCAAAAATCCACAAAATGTGGTTAATCCTTCGGTTTTCACAAAATAGCTAAATAAATGCGATTTACAAAATATTTAACTTTCAATTAAAAGCGTCACTAATTGAATTTAAAATCAAAGTATACATGAAAAGGTAGGGAAAACAAATGACTTTAATAAGAAAACTAATTGACTTGAAGACTTGCATTAAAGTTGTATTTTAAAAGCGATTTTAAAATTATTACGAATTGGCTTGCACGCATTATTTAACTAAAAGATACGAAATTCCTAAATAAGATGGAAATTCAAAAGAAATAAATATTCACAAAATAACTCAATAAATAAATAAACATGCATTCATAAATAGCATCTATAACAATTAATTATATGAAAAATTTCTATAGATATGAATTTCTACGGGATAAGGGGAAGAGAAAGGTTAGAAGATAGAACCCGGAGATTGCAGATTGAATGACTACTTTTATTTTTTACATTATGCCCATGAGCCTAAGTTATATTAAGCGGCTCAACAAAGCATTTTTTAAAATTTCTTCTATAGTCTTCGCTTCTTGAGTGCTTTAGCTCGGACTCGACCCCAAATGACTCCAATGTCGATAAGCCATCCCATTTGTGAGTTATGCCAACTCGTCCCAAGTTTAAAATGAACTCCCGCAGATGGTATTATGCACAGAAAAAGAGAAAAACGATTAGGAGATTGATTCACACATAACTAGCAATCAAATAAAAGAAAAAAGAGTACAAAATTTGCATCAGAGAAGAATTTTTTATTAAGTACAAAACTTCATGGAACAAAAGTGAACATGCAGCCAAGTAACAGAATGCCAAACGTCTATTTTTTAGTAAAACAAGGGGTAAGGAATCAATTATCAACTATACTTGATGAAGGAATCAACAATCTTTGATACCAGAATTGATCAAGAAGGTTACAATAACTCGCCTCAGGTATAGTCTAGAGTTGTAGCGTGACCTTTAACTATCTGCTTCTTGATGAATTTCACTTTCTTGGTCACAACTGATAAATAGCTCACTTGCTCTATAAATGTTAATCTACACTTTATGTAAACTTATGTTGGTAACACTTTACCAATTTCTATAAAAGTCCAGCACCACCATTCGAGCATTAAAAGTAAGCAGCTTTAACACATTTCCTCATTACATCACCTTGATTTTATTTAATTCAACAACTATCTCCCTTTTGAATGGGATACTTATTGTAGTCACATTCCTTCTTACTGCCAGAATCAACTCCTCTCAAATCCTATAGCTCAACTAGGGACCTGAAACAACACTCTATTGCCTCACAAGACCTGCTAAACTTCTGCAAACCACTAACTACAACTTCTACACCTTTGAAGAAAAACCTAACAGACCCCCTTCTGCCTATAAGGAACCACCAGAAACTCTACATCCTCTGCTGCTCCTTCTAGCAACCTGCAACACCTCTAAAAAACTCCTCTCATCTCTGCAACAACTTTGCAAGCCACCAGAAATTAGCCACCCTGACCCTACTGAAGACATACACAGACCTGAGCCCCTCACTGCCCAGAAAACTATGAAAGCTTCTACACTCCCAGCACCTGCACTCAAACCAATCAGATCCCATTACCCTGCATCACCTCTTTCTACTCTTGAAACAACCATGACAGACCCTCTCCTACCTACCTGCACACATTACCACATTACTTACTAAACGCCTTCAAACTACTAGAAACCACCTCCTGACACTACCCAAAACTAGCTGCATCTTCCTTGAAATAACTCCAGAGCCAACTCTGAATACCACCAGGCTCCTTGAATTGCTCCCTCACTGACTGCAGCCTCCTGAACTGATTTCAAACAACCAATACACTTCCTGCACAACAAATGAAACCTGACCAACTTCTAGGTGCCTGCCTCCGTACAACTTTCTTTATCCCAGGAAAACAGAACCCAAAACAAGAACCAAGCAAAACAAATGGTCCTTCCTCCTAAACAATCCAACTAAAATTAAAACTGAACAACTAATCAATTAAAGAAGAAAAGAAGCAAGAATACCACTAAGATCTATCAAGCTCATACTCACTCCTTAAAGGATCAGGTTTCAACTTCAGAGATTCACTTTCACTAGTAACCTAAGCTGCATTATTAATTCTCAAGAACCTTTAACTTGCTTTAAAACAATAGGATAGCAAAGGCTGAATTTTTTCATACTCCTAAAAGTAACCATTATGAATTCCAAAACAAACTTGGAAATTAAAAGCCTCGCATCCAAACAAGCAGGACAGCAGTAACAGGGGACACAACTTAACACAAGTTATTTTAATTCAGAACGTAACAATCAATCTAAACAAACAGCCTTTTATTTCATACTTCAAGTAAAATAATCACATAGATAGAAAGGATAAAAAAATGCGAGGTCGAGTTGTTTACCTTTTGCGGAGCAGTGATCCGGGGCGAGGGATATGAAGCATACGCGACTCGACTAAGCGACTATGATTCGACGATTCACAAAATTTAAAGGTCGGAGATTAGGAAGGAAAAATAAAATCGCTTATTGAAAAAAAGCACTAAGAGGGTCCTCGTTTCCGAAGTCCCTCGATTCCTTCAACCAAAATCCGACCCCCAAATCTGTGAATCGAAGGGGTAATTTATATGTGAAGTTCAGGGCTTGAAAAAGAGGTTCAAATCGATGTGGGAAAATACGAAAAAGTGATGAAAACAAATCAGATACGTTGAATTCAATCTTGGATTCAAAATGGACGCTCAGATTTATCATGACTTGGACGATTTTAGTTGGTTTTTAATGGATAAGGTTCGTACATTAAAGGACAATGCTGGATTCTTCCTATTCGCCCACTGTACGATCGAGAAACAGCTGGAAATTTGTGGGGAAATCGGGGATTTAGGGTTCTTGGGGGATCGGGTCGGGCAAGAGCTGATTTTGGGTGAGGGGTGAACTGATATGCGTGTGTGTAATGTGTGTTATATGGTTTGCACAGGTAGGCTAATTGGATGGGGGGTTGCACATTTAGCCCTCTTTTAGGATAAACTAAGAAAAGGATTGCATGAGTAGGATAGGAATTAAGCTATGCTTTGCAAAATTTGGCATTTCCTTTAGAAATTAATCAATTACGTTTAATTCTTAAAATTTCCCAATAATTAGATAATTAGACATTTGATTAAAATTTCGGGACAAAATTGGGTGTCAACAGGACACTCTTTAGCCATGTGACCATAACCTTTGCATTTATGATACTGAATGTTTGAAGCACTAGGAGAATTAAGTTTAACTTTACCTCCCACTTCTCTTGATTGGTTAACGGTCACACCCCTCTCGAAAGGTTTCTTCGAATCTCGAACAGTGTTTGCACTCGTTGGATTCGGACTCTTCCATTCTTTACCTCGGTTCAATGGAGTCGAAGCAGTGACTCCTCGATACCGGTTTTCTTTATCGTCCTTCACCCATTTCTCAGCTTCGATGGCAGCTTCGAACACATCTTCCAATGTGTGATACACATGGAGCCTCAATTGAGATGACACATCCCGAGTCAAGCCATTTTTGAACCGAATAGTTGCTTGCTCTTAATCTTCTTCCAGATCAAGACTCAATCGAATTCTCACGAACTCATCATGATACTCTTGAACTGACTTGGACCTGATGAGACCCAAATCGAGCCAAGACACCTTTCCAACATATATCAAGCTTGGAAGAGGCAAAGGATGCAAGGGCAGCCAGGCGCTCCGCCTAGGAAAAGCAGGTGCCCCGCCTGAGATACACTTGGCCCAGGCGCTCCGCCCAGCCCCCAGGCGGTCTGCCCAGCCCCCTCCACTGGTCAACTTTGTGGGCGCTCCGCCCAAGAAACGGGCGCTCCGCCCGATTTGCTGAAGCACGAGATTTTAAGTGTGAAGTGACTATTTTGACCTTGCATGGTCTTTTAGCTTAAAGTCTAGGTTGTTGGCAATATAGACCTTTTACTTAATGCCTAGAAACCTCTATAAATAGCTAGATAGCTTATTTCATTACTTAGCTTACCTTGATGATTAAACAAACACTTGTGTTGAAGAGTTGAACTCTTTTATTGAATGAAACCTTGATGGGACTTGTTCTTCCTCTAGCGGATCTAGATGAATTCCAATTCCCCCCGACCATTCTACTTGCGTGCTCACGTTAGCTCGAGGGTAGTTGCCTAGTGTAGGTGTTCTTGTCATTCTCTCGGGGTGTAACGGAACAAGTTCTCCGTTGCTACTTGAGATTATTGAACGAGTTACGTCTCGCTCTTTATCTTTTACTTTCCGTGTTTTTGATTCTTATCAGTTTGGTATCAGAGCAAGGCTCAGGTTTTGTTCCTACGAACCCCCGACCCTTGATTCTTCGTGCCTACGTTAGTTTCTTTAGGTTTCTTGTTGTTGAAATTGTTGATTGAAGAAAAACAAAAAAAAAAGTTGAAAAATACAAAAAAATTGGTGTAACTTTTTGGTATGATCGATTCTTGAAGTGGGTGTTATAGATTTGTGATCGTGATTGAATTCCCGTTGCTTGGGTACCAAATTTACTTGGATTAGTGAAGTTTGAAAAATTGAAACCCCAATTTTCCTTAAAACCCTACCAAACCCTTGTTCTTGAGGAATTTGATTGATTTTGGGTTGTGTGATTGTGGGGTTTTGGATTTGATTACCTGGGATTGATCTACTTTTTAAAACGAACCATTTGAAACAAATTTGGTGTGAATCGGAGTTGTAAAACATTGATTTTGAAGAATCGAAACCCACCTTTTTGACCCTTTTGAAAAATTGAGAAAACCCAACTTGAAACTTGAATCATGATTGTGCCTTGTTTGTTGCTTGGTTGGGTGTGAAAATCATTGGGGTTTGGTGGTTATATCAAAATACAACTTCGGGTACTTCGAATTTGGGAAGAACACGTTGGAATCGACCCAAAAGTTGGATTGAAATCGAAGAACACGTTGTTGAAAAACCCAGGTGTTCTTCGACCAGGCGCTCCGCCCCAAGTTCGGGCGCTCCGCCTGACCTGTGCCTAGTTCAGGCGCTCCGCCCCATCCCTGGGCGCCCCGCCTGACCCACCCCACTGGACAATTTGCCAGGCGCTCCGCCCCATCTCACTGGGCGCTCCGCCTGAGCCCTGAAACTTGCGAATCGGGTAGTTTCTTCTTGGATTGCTTGTTTCTTTGTTGCCTAACCTCTAATTAGTGTTGATCTAAGTAATCTTTCTACTTAATTAACACTAATCCTTCATTGCTTTAGGTGATTCGTGCCATAGTTGGAGAATAGAAATCCAAAGAAGACTCGTAGTTTCTTTTGGTTCAAGTCCTCACTTCAAAGTGCCTAGCGTTCATTGAGTCCTATTAATTCCACTCACCCCGGAGTGTGCTTGACTCGTGAATAGTCTAGTTGAGTTGGGGAATTGCTAGTCATCTACGTGAAGCTTTGGAACTACAAGTCGAGTGAAATATCCACCACCACCCCAAAAGAGTGATCCGAGTGAAACACTTGTGAGGGAGTGAGTGAGGTTGTTTTGCTAACGTTTGTTTCTTGTGTAGGTACAATGGCCAACGAAGGTCAAGATTTCATAAAGGAGGCCTTGGCTAATCTTCTTGCCAAGATGGATATCATGAACCAAAGGATTGAGTCTCTTGAAAAGGGAGCCTCAAGTACCCAAGGTGAACAAGGGACCCCGAGTGTCCAAGTTGAGAAAGGGACCCCGAGTGTCCAAATTGAGACCGGAGAGGGCTCAAGTAGTCCTACCTTTACCCCGGAACTAGTTGTTGAGTTGCTTAATCAACAACGGGTAAAGGAAGATCGTGAGAGGATTGATCAAGTGTTGGGCAATACCCAACGAACGGGCATTCCCCGTATTATGGACAACCCCCAAAGGAACATCCCACTTCCAAGACCCATCCGAAATGTCCAAGCTCTTGAGCAACCTATTGAAGCTCAAGAAGGGGAGGAAGCCGAGTATGTTGATGAGGCTTATGGGTATGATGATCACTTTCAACCAAGGCGAGGTATGAATTGGGGTCAAAATGTGGATAGGGGTAGAGGCCGAGGTCAAGGGCCACCCATGGGGTATGTTGGAGGGAATGCTAGAAGGGAGTATGGTGGTTATGAAGATCACTATGGAGGCCAACCGGAGCCTTACCGTGGAGGTCGTGACAATACCAACCTCAATAGTGTGAAGCTCAATCTTCCAAGTTTTAAGGGGAATTGTGATCCGGCGGCTTATATTGAATGGGTGCTACAAATTGAAAGATTGTTTGACACCAATGATATGACCGATGAGAAGAAAGGTACTTATGCTATTTCATCCTTTGAGTCCTATGCATCGACTTGGTGGGAGTCCGTCAAGAGATCAAGGAGGAGAGCGGGAATTCCCGTGAATGTGGGTTGGAATGATTTGAAAGGTCTCATGAGTATCAAGTATATTACTCCTAGATATCGTCAAGAGCAACTCAAGAAGCTCTATGAGCTAAAGCAAGGTGCCAAGACGGTTCATGAGTACTATGATGAGTTTGAGACGATTCGCATGGCTTCGGACATGGACACCGAAGATGAGGAACAAGCCGTGATCCGTTTCAAGAATGGCTTGAGCTATGGTATAGCTTCACAATTGAGATTGCATGCTTATCTTTCACTCCAAGAAGTCCCTGATTCCGCTATTCAAGCCGAGCAATGGCTTGATAAAGAGAAGTCCAACCGTTACAAGAGCAACACTTCCACTTCCATAAGCAAACCAAAGGATTGGAAGACTTCTACTCCAAATGCCCAATTCCCAATTGCAAGTGGTACAAGTGTTCCAAATGCTAGTAAGGAAGTGAAGAAGCCATATGAAAGGAACACAACTAATGTGGGAGGTAACTCTAAAACTCAATTACATGCTCCTACTTCTTCTTCCATACAATGCCACAAGTGCAAGGGATATGGTCACTTTGCTAGGGAATGTCCTACGAAAAGGACCATGATTGTTGTTGGTGAAAATGCATATGAGCAAGAGAGTGACCCGGAAGATGAGGGAGTCGAGGGAGTAGAGGGAAATGAGGGAGTAGAGGATGATTTGTTTGATGACACGGTGGAGGAGGAGGATCCTCATACTTTCTTGGTTGTAAGGAGGAGCCTAGGGGCTATGATTGTGGAAGATAGTGAAACCTTGCAAAGGGAAAACCTTTTCCATGCTAGGTGTCGTGTCAAAGATGTTGTTTGCTCTATTATAATTGATTCGGGGAGTTGTGCTAATGTTGTGAGTCAATCTCTTATAACCCAATTGAAATTGCCTACCGTGAAACACCCCAAGCCATATCGATTGCAATGGCTTAGTGAATGTGGGGAGTTAAAAGTAGTGAAGCAAGCAATGATCAAGTTCAAAATGGGTAGTTATGTGGATGAACACTTGTTCGACGTTGTGCCAATGCAAGCTTGCCACCTTCTCTTTGGAAGGCCTTGGCAATTTGATCGACAAGCGGTTCACGATGGACGTGTCAACACTTACACGCTCCAACATGAAGGAAGAAAATTTGTGTTGAAGCCCCTAACTCCCAAACAAGTGAGTGATGACTACAATCGGATGAGGGAGTTGAGGGAAGCGGCTAAAGCCAAGTCGCCCATTGTACGTGAATCCGAGGCAAGCAATCTTGTTGTCTTGCCAAAGCATGTTGAAAATGAGAGTCACTTCACTTCAAATGAGAGGGAAAAGATAGAGAGAAGTGAGGGAGTGACCGGTGACAATCTAAGAGAGGAAAAAAGAGAGGAATTAAAGAGTGATGTGAGTGGGTTGTCACCACCAACTACACTTGACCATGAGGTAAAATTGAGAGAGAAGAGAGGTGAGGAAAGAAAAATTGAGAGTGAGAGCACCCATTGTTCTAACAATTCTTCATCTTCTACTCTTTCTTGTGTTAGTTATTGTGTAGGTACAAATGAAGACAAGTCATTGGAGCCTCAACCATGTGCTAGGAAGGAAAGACAAGAGGAGAAAAGTCCCCAATGTGGGCTTCATGAAGAAGGAGTTACACATGACACTTCAAGCCTTGTGAGCCTCAATGTAAGTGTTGCTCCACCTTTTCATGAATCTACTAGCTATTTGTCTTGTGGTGACTCAACACTAGTTGGTGCTTGTGTTGCATCTAGTGAATATGCCACTAGTGAAGAGTCTCAAAGTCAACTTGTGTGTGCTTGTGTGACATTAGTTGAGAGCCTTGCTAAGCCACATCATGATGTGAGCTCATTGTTCAATGAATCTCTCACTAGTGTAGACTTGATGGTTGACAATGAGTTTGAGCTTTGCTATGACACACCACCAATCTTTGATGAAGGGGTAGATGAGATAGTTGATCATACCCTTGTTGATATGTTTCTATTTGGTGGGTCTATGTGTTGTGGTGAGGATGTTAGTAGCATTGAGGAGTCCAAATTGCATGAATTAGACAAAGTTGTCTATGATGACTCCTCAAGTGAACCTAGTCTTGATAACTTGTCTATGCTTGATCATGATTTTCAGATGCATGTTTTTACATTTCCATTGTTTCAAGATAATCTCATTAGTGGTAAAGACTTGTATCGGGCTAGGGTGGTTAGTCGATTGGAACTCCCATGGTATGAAGGCTTTGACCCCTTAGGCAACCCATTGTGTGAGAATTTGAATGAGGTAAATGACTCTTTAAGTGACCCTACTATTGCTTGTTTGGGTTATGATGAAGAAGAGACCATTATCAATACCTTTCTTGATAGTTTGACCTTTGAAAAGGGTTGCCTGGGTGATGAAATGGGAGGTGAACCCCTTGGTGTGAGTAAGTGTGCTCTAAGGAAGGGGAGTGGAGTGCTTAATGTTACTTGCATGATGGGTTATTTGACTCACTCCACTCCGCATGTTGATCACACTTTGAGGAGGCATTGGTTTGTTGAACTTGAGCTTAAGGTTCAAGGGAATTTTGATAGCTTGGTCTTGCATTTTCCATGTCCCCATGACCTACTTGCTCATTATTGTGATGAGTGCATGTTGATCTTTAACCAAGCACTTATTGTTCTCTTTGGAGACTTGATTTTTGTTCTTAACATTGATGCTTGGTTATATCACAAGAGTGTATTTTCCACACTTCTTGCACTAACCTACTTTCAAAGTAGGAAATCTTGTGCTTTCTTGTCGTTGCTTGTAGGTTCTAAGCTCCATGTTAAGGCAAGGGAGATCTTGGAAGAGACCTATGTCAAAGTGACGATCAAGGGTTACAAGGGAGGAGAACATTTGGCACCCCGAAGAGATGATGCCATGGACGTGAATGCAATGATTTCGAGGACGAAATCTTCTCAAGAAGGGGAGGATGATGAGACACAAATCGAGCCAAGACACCTTTCCAACATATATCAAGCTTGGAAGAGGCAAAGGATGCAAGGGCAAGAGCTTCGGAGATGAATCAAGCATGTTTAGGCGATGGAGCACCGGTGCTCCACCACACAGGCAGCCAGGCGCTCCGCCTAGGCAAAGCAGGCGCCCCGCCTGAGATACACTTGGCCCAGGCGCTCCGCCCAGCCCCCAGGCGGTCCGCCCAGCCCCCTCCACTGGTCAACTTTGTCGGCGCTCCGCCCAAGAAACGGGCGCTCCGTCCGATTTGCTGAAGCACGGGATTTTAAGTGTGAAGTGACTATTTTGACCTTGCATGGTCTTTTAGCTTAAAGCCTAGCTTGTGGGCAGTATAGACCTTTACTTAATCCCTAGAAACCTCTATAAATAGCTAGATAGCTTATTTCATTACTTAGCTTACCTTGATGATTAAACAAACACTTGTGTTGAAGAGTTGAACTCTTTTATTGAATGAAACCTTGATGGGACTTGTTCTTCCTCTAGTGGATCTAGCTGAATTCCAATCCCCCCGACCATTCTACTTGCGTGCTCACGTTAGCTCGAGGGTAGTTGCCTAGTGTAGGTGTTCTTGTCATTCTCTCGGGGTGTAACGGAACAAGTTCTCCGTTGCTACTTGAGATTATTGAACGAGTTACGTCTCGCTCTTTATCTTTTACTTTCCGCATTTTTGATTCTTATCAGGACCCTTGCTTCAACTTATAGAGCTTTTGAAATTGAGTTTGCCTATACTTGGCACTCAAGTACTTAGCATCCGTTGCTCTTTTCAACTGTGCCCAAGTAGTGACTTCGAGATAAACATTCCTTCGTCTAAATCTCTTGTCAGCTTCCCATCATGTAGATGCGTACGCTTCGAATGAAGCAATTGCATGGGCAGCTTTTCTCTCTTCGGTCATCTCATTGGTTTCGAAGATTTGCTCCATTTTAAGCTTCCATTCAAGATATTCATTCGGATCACTAGTTCCTCTGAAGGGTGGAATAGTGATCTTGACACTGTTCAAGTTTGAATCTCGAGCACCTCGAACCGGTTCGGGATACTCATCATAGTAACCATCAGCCTCTCATTCAATATGTCGTTCAACATTTGCGCCTCGGCCTCGACCTCGAAAATTTCCACGACCTCGTCGAGCCTGCCTTCGTTGACCAAACGGTGGCTCATACTCATATTCATCCTCGGGAAATCCCTCTTCATCAACCTCTTCGACAACGGCACCAAGGTTTCTTCGGGCCTTTGGAAGTGGTAACCTCTCTCCTCGGGGAATGCCCAAGTTTTAATCATCAGCTTGGGGATTGCCCAAGTTTTGTTGTGCTTGGGGATTGCCCAAGTTTTGTTGTGCTTGGGGATTGCCCAAGTTGAGTTCTCTTCGAATTGCCTCACTCGTCAACTGATGTTGTCGAACAAGCTCGGCATACAGCTCAGGTTTCATCGGAGTGGAGCTGCTCGTTCCAGCGCCGGACCCATGCATGGCCACGGGCACACTCCCTTGCTCGAGGTTAGCTACTCGAGCACTCACTCCTCTTACTTCGGCACTGATGCCTTGTATCGCAGCTATGAGATCGGCTAACGACACTTCGGGCTTCTCAATGCCCTTTCCTTCGCCTCCATTCCCAGCCATGGTACCTGCACAAACAAAAGACCAATCAAAGTGTTAAGGTTAGAAATCACCTCACTCACTCCCTCACCTTGTTGGGTAGTACTCGGGTCCACTCAATTTATGGGCTCGGTTTTTGGTCACTCAAGAACTTGTAGCCAATGGCTTCCTCGGTTGATCAACTTCTCTCAGTTCCTTCGAATTTGACAAGTTACAATGTCTCCTTCGGGATGAGTGAATTGATATGACTCGATGGAACGGACGCTATTTAGTCTTGCGCTTCGGGAAGTCAAAAGAATTTTCTACGAAGGTTGGACTTCGGTCACCCCACGCACAAATTCCTATAAGCTCAAAATGAGTTAGTATGACCTCGAGTAGGGAAAATTTACTCCAAAGATCCACTAACTAGATTTATCGATCACAAGAAAAGTGAGATCCTAGGAGAATCTACCCTTCGATTCCTCTTCGGAATCTTTTTCGAACACACCAACTCTTGTCCGTACAAGAGTGGTCCCTCCTTGGTGCGGATAAGGTTTTACCTTATCCGCTTTCCCCTTTCAAGCCGACACGTTTTCACCTGCGGTTTTTGGATTTAAAATTTTACCCCTTCTCCTTCAATGGGACAGTGAAGCTTTTAGCTCCGGCGTACGGACAGCTTTCACTTCGTTCACTGACCACGATTTCAGACAAAACTTTTGGGTTGCTTTCGTCTCCGCTTCAACAACAATCGGACGAAATCAATTCAAAGCCTTTCGAGCTAAGGTTCAGCTCCTCGTGTCCTTACACTGTTACAATGTAACAATTTTTCGGCATACGGACGATGGTTTAACGCATAGACTTCGAAAATTTTAAGCACAAAACAACCACAAAATACTCAAGAACCACCACTCTTCATCAGTATCAACCAATCTCAAATGGAGTTCAAATCAGTCACCACTAAGCTCAAAACAGTCCAAAATTATCGTTGAGAAACCCTAGTCGCCGATGGCGTACGACCGGTGCTCAAATTGTTCCTCAGACAGTGGTGAACATGAATCAATGGTTATTTAATCCAAACAACCAACAATCAATCCAAATTTTTGAATTTTCTTTTATCACTTTTTTTTTTTTTTTTGTAAAATAACAACACCAACAGTATCCAAAACAAAACAAGAACACGAAATGGAAAACAAAGACACAAACGCACGAAATTTAAAGATAACATGAACAGGATTTGGTGTTGTAGAAACAAGCCCAAACCGTGCTCTGATACCAAGATGGTGCAAGCTAACCCGAGGGAAAGCTAAACACGAAGAAGATGCGGAAGAAAGCAAGAAAAAAAGATAGAAGCAAGATAAGACTTGCTTCGATTCGAAAGAACAGTGAGGAACCTGTCTCAAAGCTCGATTGAATGAAGGTCAAGAATCACCTATACTAAGCAACAATCCTCAAGAAAGACGATGCTTCTTGCAAATTGAATGACCAAGAAGAAAATGTTCAAACGACTCACACCGATTGGCACAAGTTCTTTAAAATCCCACGTCGGGGTTAGGCTCCATCGGAGACACTCTCAATAGCAACTGCTAAGTTTAATATTCAAAAACTTAATAACCACAAATGAAATATAAATGGAGTATTTATAGACTAGGCTAAGGGTAGAACAGTAAACGGTCACAAGTGACCAATAAAAACATGCCACGCAGGGCTGAGCTAAGTGTGCGTTCGGCACCCTTGACTTCCGTGCTTCGTTGCACCGCTACTCAAAATCTTTTATCTGTTAGTTCTTTTGTGAAATCTAACAATGTTTCTGTTGAATTTTTCCCTGATTTATTCATTGTGAAGGATTTGGACACGAAGGTCATCCTTTACAAAGGCCAGAGTAGTGATGGTCTTTATGCCATTCCATCAGCATCATCACCATCTAATTCTGCTCCCATTCCTCCAGTCAGCTTGTCGTTTGTGGCGCTCGAACTCATTTGTCATCGAGCGCTCACTTGACTTCGAACACAATTTGTTGGTTGCTTGCTTGAACTCATTTGTCATCGGGCGCTCACTTGACTTTGAACACAATTTGTTGGTTGCTTGCTCGAACTCATTTGTCATCGGGCGCTCACTTGACTTCGAAAACAATTTGTTGTGTTTGGCTCTGTGCTGCTCGGCGCCAAGAGTTGGTGTTCGGTCACTTTGTCATCGGGCTCAAATTTGAAGATGACGCCTTCGGTTCTTGAGCCCGGCCACTCAGCTTCGGAACAATTGCTTTCCTTCGACCAAGCCAAGTGAATGTGAACATCGTGCAGCAGCTTGGCTTGGCTTCGTGTCATTGGCCTCGGTGGATCGAACACTTGATCAGCACGTGTTCGGGCTGCATCATGTCCATAACCCTTACATTTATAGCATTGAGTAGAAGTAGAAGTAGGATTACTCAAGTGAGTTTTAGAGTTACCTCCCACATGTTGTGTGGACTTCTCATAAGGCTTCTTCACATCTTTGCTAGCAATTGCACCACTTGCATTTGGGAATTTTGCATTTGGAGTAGGAGTCTTCCACTCCTT
The DNA here is from genome assembly GCA_037355625.1 of Petunia x hybrida. Lineage (NCBI taxonomy): Eukaryota > Viridiplantae > Streptophyta > Magnoliopsida > Solanales > Solanaceae > Petunia > Petunia x hybrida. Next base: position 568,420 of record JBBBVM010000534.1, read on the forward strand.
TGGCTTGCTCATGGGAGTAGTAGTACTACTCTTGTAGCGAAGAGATTTCTCCTCTTTGAGCCATTTCTCGGCTTCAACCGCATCTTCACATAACTTGTAGTGATCATCATACTTGTGAAACTTCAATTGTGAAGCTATGTCTCGGTTCAAACCTCCTTTAAATCGGATCATGGCCGTCTCATTGTCTTCCTCATCCAAATCTAGAGACATCCGGATTTGCTCAAATTCATTGAAATATTCCCCAACTGTCTTGTAACCTTGCTTCAACTCATAGAGACGCTTGCATTGGTCCGCACGGTATTGGTTAGTCAAATACTTCTCATCCATCACACGGATCAATTCTCCCCAAATCACATTGATAGCCATACCATTCCTCCTTCTATTCCTCTTGATTGACTCCCACCAAGTAGAAGCAAAGGATTCAAAAGAGTCAATAGCATACTTGGGTATATCATTGGTGTGGAATATCCGCTCCATGGACAATTTCCAATCAATGTACTCCACCGGGTCAATAGTGAGCTTCACACTATTAAGATTGTTGTTGTCACGACCCCCTTGGAAAGGCTCCGGTTGGTCTCCCAAGTTGTCTCCATAACCACCATAATCCCTCCTAACATTCCCTCCAACATACCCCATGGGTCCCTCGACCTCGGCCTCTACCCCTATCCACATTCCGTCCCCTAAATTGATAATGAGCATCATACCCACCATCACCATAATCATCCTCCTCCCCTTCTTGAGCTTGTGCAACTTGCTCAAGAGGTTGAACATTTCGAATTGGTCCGGGAAGTGGAACATTCCTTTGGGGATTTCCCATAAGGTTCGGAATGGTCACTCATTGGGTATTGCCCAACACTTGTTCAATTCGATCACGGTCCTCCTTTACCCATTATTGTCTAAGCAACTCAACAACTTGTTCCGGGGTAAATTTTGAATTACTCGTGCCTTCAACGCCTTCAACTTGGGCACTCGGGGCCCCTTTCTCAACTTGGACACTCGGGTTCCCTTTCTCCGATTGGACATTGAAAGTCCCTTGCTCCACTAGGGTACTTGATGTCACCCTCTCAAGGTTCTCAATCCTTAAGTTCATACTATCCAATTTGGCAAGGATAGTAGCAAAGGTTAGTGAAATCATCTCCTTCGTTGGCCATCGTACCTACAAAATGAGCAAACGTTAGTAAAATAACCTCACTCATTCCCTCACAAGTGTTTCACTCGGGTCACTCGTTTAGTGGTGGTGGATATTTCACACAAGCTTGAAGACTCAAAGCTTCACAAAGTTGATCAACAAACCTCAACTTAATCACTCAATTCACAAGCCAAATGCACTCCGGGGTGAGTGGAGTTGATGTGACTCTATTGGAACGATAAGCTCTTTAAGTGAGGACTTGAGTCAAATGATAATACGAGTCTTCTTCGAATTCTACTCTCCTATCTAGGCTTGACTCTCCTAAAAGCTTCGAAGGGCTAGCACATTTCAAGTAGGAAAGATTACTCAAAGAAGTACTAGCTAGATGCAATGCAATCAAAGAAACAAGAGGTCCTACGAAAAACTACCCGAAAGCACGTTTCAGCAAAACAGGCGCCCCACCTGTTTCACAGTGGGCGGTCCGCCTAGACACAGGGGCGGTCCGCCTGCTGAGATTCAAAGAGTTGGGTCTACCTACTATTCGGGCGGTCCGCCTACTGTGTTCTTCAGCACAGTCGCAACTCGTGTTTCTTGGTTCAAGCACCAAAAACTCCGACAATTCTCACGTTGTTTTAGCAATCCGAAGGTACCCAAATGTTGTCTCAATCACAAAGATCAAACCCCAACAACTTTTATCAAACCCCAATAAAAAACAAGCAATCCACCATGTTTATCAAATTCAAAGCTAGGGTTTCAACTTTTCAAATTTTCAAAGGGTTTCAAATTTTCAAATTTTGATTCACAACTTCAAATCACGTGTTTAGGGTACCAAAAGAATGGGTTTCCAACAAGGAACAAACCCTAATAAAAATCTAACAACGGGTCATCAAATCCAAGAACACACAATCTAATTATTTTGGTGTTTTTTTTTCTTTTCTTCAATAACAAACAATAAGAAACTAACGAAACCAACCTAGGCATAAAGAATCAAGGGTGGGGGTTTGTAAAAAAAACCCGAGCCTTATTCTGATACCAAGATGATAAGGATCAAAATCAAAAGACGAAAAGAACGATAAAAGGGAACGAGACGCGTCTCGAACTCCCTACGAAGTAACCACAGAGAACTTGTTCCGTGATACCCTCGTATCGGTGTCAAGAAGAGCCTACGCTAAGCAACCACCCTCGAGTCGCACCCGGAACTCGCAAGTAGAATGATCGGGTGTCGGTTCGATAATCAACTAGGTTCCGCTAGTGAATTCAAGCCAACAAAAGGGTTTTCTTCATAAACAAGAGTTCAACTCTATTCATCATTTAACAATAATCAAAGTAAGCTAAGATTCAATGAAGACAATTGAAGTATTTATAGGCTTCACTTAGACATAATGAAAGCCCTAAAGTACCCCCAAAGTGGGTTAAAATAACAAAGGCCACGTAGGGCTATAATAGTCAAAGCATAGCATTAAAACTAGAAGTCCCGAGTTGCTTCAGTAAAGTAGGCGCCCAGCCTACTCCAACTAGGCGCCCCACCCAGTTGCCCTGCAGGCTTAATTCAAAGTAGGCGGCCAGGCAGGCAGTCCGCCCCTTTAGTAGGTGCCTGAAAATCCAGAGAGCTGATTTTGAGTAGGCGGTCCGCCCACTCCTGGAACTTCTTGAATTGCTTCCAAATGTGCCCCGGATGCCTCTCCAAGTAGTCTATGTGGTCCTCCATCCATGGCACTCCAAAGCATGATCTTCAAGTCGCTCTCGGAGCCTTCTTCCATGTCCTTCCAAGTCAAGTAGAGATGAGTGTCTTGAATCAACTTGGCCTGACTTCTAGTGAATGGCCTTGAGGTAGTATGCCCCGCATCAGGTAGCCAACATTCCTTTCATGGGATCATCACCTTCACTAGCCATAGTACCTTCAAAACAAGCAAACGGTTTGTGAAATAACCTCACACCAACACCTCACTTGAATGTTACTCGGGTACACTCGTTTAGTGGTGGAGGATATATCACTCAAGCTTGAATCTAGAAGCTTTACGTAGTTAAACAACAATCCTTAACTCAATCAATCAATCCACAAGTCAAGTGCTCTCCGGGGTGAGTGGAGTTAATGTGACTCGATGGACGTTAAGCTTTTTAAAGTGAGGACTTGAATTCAAGAAGTGACTACGAGTCTTCTTTGAGCTCTACTCTCCACTAGGCACGATGATCCTAAAGGCACAAATGATTAGCACTAGCCGAGTAGGAATGTTACTCTAATAGTACTAACCGGAAGCAACGCAGTCAAATAAAACACGAAAATCAACTGCCCGAACAACCTCCCAAAACAGGCGCCCCACCCTTTTCAAAGTGGGCGGTCCGCCCTAATTTCTATAGAGGGAAGTGGGCGGTCCGCCTCTGTAAACAGGCACCCCACAAACCCAAAATCCTGAGAGCTCACAAAAAAGGACGGTCCGCCTCTTAAACTAGGCGCCCCGCCTACTGTGTTCTTCAGCACATTCCAACTTCGTGTTTCTTGGTTTTGGCACCCCAAAATCCAACAATTTTCAAGATATTTCCAATCCGAAGGTACCCTTTTATGTTTACAACTACTATAATCAAACCCCAATGTTTTTGATCAAACTGCGATAAAAAAATCAAATTTCAATGTTCATCAAGTTCATATCAAAAGTTTTCAAGAACAAGGGTTTCAAATGTTCAATTCTTGTTTTCCAACTCCAAATCTAAAGATGTTGGTACTAAATTGACAGGTTTTCAATAGAGAACAAACCCCGATATCAATCAATCAACGGGTCAATCAATCCAAGAAACATGATCAAATTTTTATTGTTTTTCAACTTTTTTAATTTTTTTGTATTTTTTTCTTTTTCCACAATAACAAATAAGAAACTAAAGTAGAAACTAACTTAGGAACGATGAACAAGGATTGAGGGTTTGTAGAGAAAAATCCCAAGCTTTGCTCTGATACCAAGATGATACGGAGTAAAAATGCGGAAGCTAAAACATGATAGGAGCAAGACGGATCTTGAACTCCCTACGAGGTAACCACGAGGAACTAGTCTCGTGATACCCTCGATTCGGGTCAGGAACAACCTATGCTATGCAACTACCCTCGAGACACACTCGGGCCTCGCAAATAGAATGATCGGGTTTGGTTCGAGGTTCGACAAGATCGACTAGATGATTCAAACCAAAAGGTCTAAAAGTGTTCATCATTCATCAAAGGTAATATAGTTCAAATGAAAGACTAAGGGCCCTTCTATAGGTGCCTCATACACATGATATAAAGTCTAAAAGACCCCCAAAGTGGGCTAAAAGGACCGAAGCCACGTATGGCTAGAATAGGAAATACATAAAAAAATAAGTGGAATTTCCGTCTAGTCAAACAAGGAGTGGGCGGTCCACCCCTTAAAAGAGGCACGCCGCCTCTGCATAAGCTGGGGAAATGTCACAGGGAAGTGGGCGGTCCGCTTGGTAACAGGGGCTGTCCACTTGATCTAACTCCATTGCCTCGAGATATTGTTATTGATTTTGAAGGTACTCACCGAGCCAAAGCTTTGCTCGAGTTTCATGCCAAGGCAAAGAAAAATCTCGAGAAAGCTTATGCCAAAGTGGCGTTGAAAAAGAACAAGGGGCGAAAGAAGTTGGAGTTGAAGAAGGGAGATTGGGTTTGGGTTCACTTCCGAAGAGAGCGATTCCCGAACCAAAGGAAAGGAAAGTTGGCTCCTCGAGAGGATGGTCCATTTCAAGTGCTGAGCAAGATTAACAACAATGCTTATGTGATCGACCTCCCAGGTGAGTATAATGTATCCAACACTTTCAATGTTGCTGACTTAACTCCTTGTGTTGTAGGCCAAATACCGGAGGCAGATGATGAAGCGATTTCGAGGACGAAATCTTCTCAAGAATGGAAAGATGATGCAGCTCAAAGTGCATCATCTCAAAGTGCTGATAAAGTGCTCGACAATACACCGAAGTCAATGACTGATCAACCGAGGCCAATGACACGAAGCCAAGCCAAATTGGTCCATGACATGCACATTCAGTTGGCTTGGCCGGGAGGAAGCATGTGTTTGGAAGAAAAATTGCAAAGTGCTAGAGCCGAAGGCCACATCTTCAAATTTGAGCCCGAGGACAATGTGACCGAACACCAACTCTTGGTGCTGAACAGCACAGAACCGAACACAACAGCTTGTGTTCGAAGTCAAGTGTACGCCTGATGACAAATGTGTTCGAGCAAGCAACCGAGCATCAATTTCAAAGCTGCCGAACACTCACTCGAGTATGATCGAGCAAGCAACCGAGCACCGAAGTCAAGGCTGCCGAACACACTTTAGTTCAGCCCTGTGTGGCTTGCTGTTATTGGTTACCTATTTTTGTCTTATATTCCAAATCCTATTCTTTCTAGGTTTTGGTGTTTTTCTTTAGAAGATATCCTTTTCCTATTTGATTTTATTCCTACTTACTAAATCCTATTCTTTCTAGGTTTTGGCCTTTCACTTTCCTTCTCCTTTTCTAACTCTTAAATCTTATCACTTAGGGTTGTGATTAGAGAGTTTATATATAAATCCAACGAGGACAAACCAAAGATCGCTTTGAGTGGAATAAGGCAAGAAAGATGAGATTATTAGAGTGTAAAAGCCAATCTATGGAGAGAAACAAGAGTGTGAGTTTTTTTTGTGAGGATTTTGTTTTCACACTAAATTGTTTGTTCGTTCTTTTGAAGATGTTTGTAAGTGAAGAACAAGGTTGTATGGCTAAACCATTTTTCATATTTCGTTATAAAGAACTTAAATATTCTAAGTGTCATGAAGAGGATCATATTAGATATTCATGTGCGCAATAGAAGCATATGAGAAGCGAAGCTAATGTTGCATATGAAGTGATTAAAGATAATACTCATGATTAGGGGTGGCAATTTACACCCACTTTTTAATGACCACCCAAATTACCTATATTTCAATGGGTTGGATAAGTTGTATTATGGCATGGGTCAAATGTAGGTTGAACCCATATTAAACTCATTGTAAAATGGGTAAAATATGGGCTACATGCTTAACCCAATTTAAACCCATATGTAGCTTATCCTCTCTTTATAACAGAGGTTAGACTTCATTTCTTATTCCTCATTGTGTATTAATGTGCTTGCAGATTTTCAATAGTGTTGATCTGGTATCTCTTGTGAATTCTCAAAACTTCTTTTACACTGTATCATTCTAAAAGGAAAAGAACATCAAATTAAGTGAAAATTTATATGTAGCCTATTCATATATTATTATAATTATATATTAAGAAAATTGAAACAATGAATTTCACCATCAGTGTAGTCAATTTATAGAATTTAAAGATAAAATCATTTTTAGTTAAATTTCATCAAGATTGGACTTTTATATAATTTGACCTTTTCCATTTCATTAACTAATGGTATTGAATTATAATTTTGTATTTTAAATAATCTGACATTTTTTTTCCTTCAGAAGGTAAGAGAAGTAAGATTTTGGTAAACTAAAATAAGTTTCTTTAACAATGCAATGAGATGTATGCTTTGTTGTATAAATCTTAGTAATTTAGTAATATTCTTGGACAAGTTTGATGTATTAAATGGGTTAGTATGGGTAAACCCATTCTTAACCTGTTGATAGAGTCCATGTCTGTGCTGATAAAGTATTCCGCCTGTCGAGGCCAGTGACACGAAGCCAAGCCAAGCTTTTGCATGATGATCACATCCAGCTGGCGTGGACGGGAGAAAGCAACTGTTCAGGAGCTGAGTGGCCGAGCTCGACAAATGAAAGCTACATCTGCAAGCTCGAGCCAAGAATGGGAGTTACCGAATCTCGCTCCGTGACGCCGAGCAGTAATACGACCATAGAGCTACAGTTCACTCGAGGAAGAAAAGCGTCCGATCCAAGTGCTCGCGGCTGAAGAGCGACCGAGCACAAGAGCGCCCGAACACTTAGTTGAAATTCATCCCTGCGTGGCTTGTTTTTCTTGGTCGTCTGTGACTGTTTTTACTAGTTTACCCCTGGGGTTATCTATATAAACCCTTTAGTAGTTCATTTGTAGAACACATTGATTTTGATATTGAATGAATGAAAGTAGCCGAGAGCTATGACTATTTTGTCTCAGATGTGAGAAACTCAGATGTGGGATATCTCGGAACTTGTAGCTTTCGGTGAACTCCAATTGAACAATTCCTCTCGATCATTCAATTTGCATGAGGCAATTGTTCTCTTGAGGATCGTTGCATAGTTTAGGTGCTCTTTTCTTCTACTCGAAATGTACCAAGACTAGTTCCTTGGTGCCGTTCGAGTAAGGCAAGCTGTGTCTAGCTTTTATCCTTTTCTTTTCCGTTGTTGTTCTTGTTCGGTTGCTAAGCTTCAGTTGGCTTGCACCATCTTGGTATAAGAGCACGGTTTGCGCTTGTTCTTACAACCCCAATCATGTTCTTTATCTTTATATTTCGTGCGTTGTGTCCTTGTTTCCTTTTCTTGTTCTTGTTTGTTTTGTTGTTACTGTGTTGTTGTTGGTATTTTCAATACAAAAAAAAAAGTAAAAAGGAGAAAATTCAAAAATTTTGGTTGATTGCTGGTTGTTTGGATTAACCAACCCCAGATTTGTATTCACCATTGTTTGGAGATTAAAACGAGCACCTGTCTGTTTGTCGATAAGTGTTTCTCGAGGTCTTTAGACTGTTCCGATGAGGTGTTTGAATTTGAAAACCCCAGTTGAGTTTTGGTTGTTTTGTTGCTGAAGATTGGTGGTTAGAGGTTGATTTTTGGCAGAGTATTACTTGAAAACTTCACAAGCTCAGTTGTTAAACACCGTCCGTACGCCGAAAAAGTGTTACATTGTAATAGTGTACTGACGACGACAAAACTGTTCTTGCTACTTAAGCTGAAGTTTTGCTTCGTTCGTTGTTAAAATTTTTAAACGGAGAAGCGACCTGAATCTTGTTGAGTTGGTGAGCTATGAACAAAATCTTAAGGTGTCCGTACATCGGAGTGAAGAGTTCACTGTTCCATTGAAAAAGAAAGGGGTAAGGTGTTGTTACCAAAACCCCAGGCAAAAAGTTGTCAGCAAGAAAGAGGAAAAGGTGGATTAGGTTAAACCCTTATCCGTACAAAAGTGATGTGTCCAAGGTTCCCAAAGCGGAAATGGAAGGTAGATACTCTTAGGTTTTCTTTCTTCTTTGTGCCCGTGGAATCTTGTTTGTGGATCTTTATAGTAAATCCTTCTACTCGAGATCGTACTAACTTGTTTGAGCTTATAGGAACTCGTGCGAGGGGTGACCGAAGTCCAAAATTTTGTAGATATTTCTTTCACCTCCCTTGCGCAGTTAAACAGCGTCCGTTCCATCGAGTCGAACATCAATTCACTCTTCTCGAAGAGACAGTGAATCTTGTCGAACTCGGAGGATCCTAAAGGACATTGATCAATCCGACGAAGCTATTGGTTACAAGTTCTTGAGTGACCGAAAACCCGAGCGCCACCAACCAAAAGTGAGGGAGTGTGTCAGGTGATTTCTAACCTTTAACATCTTCTTGTCTTTGATTCGTGATGGTTCAATGGCTGGAAATGTGGAGAAAGGCATTGAAGCGCCCGAGGTGTCGTTAGCCAATCTCTATGCTGCAATACGAGGCATTAGTGCCGAGGTAAAAGGAGTGAGTGCTTGAGCAGGAGAAAGCGTCTGTGTCCTTGACTGGATCCCGCGCTGGGACTAGTAACTCAACTACTATGAAACCAGAGCAATTTGCTGAATTGGCTCAACAACAACAGTTGAAAAATGAAGCAATTTGAAGAGAAGCCGTGGGCATTCCCCAGGCTGAGCAAAAAACTTGGGCGATCCCCGAGGTGAACAACAAAACTTGGGCATTCCCCAAGTGGAACAACAAAACTTGGGCATTCCCCGAGTTGATAGATTACAACTTCCAAGGGCCCGAAGACAAGTCGTGGTCGTTAATGAAGAGGTTGATGATGGAGAGTTTCCCGATGATGAAGCTGAGTATGAGCCACTTTTCTTTCAATGAAGGCAGGTTTAGAAGCCGAGGCACATATGTTGATAGAAATTATGAGTGTGAGGCTGATGACTATTATGAAGAGTATCCGAAACCGATCCGAGTTGCTCAAGATTCAAACTTGAACAGTGTCAAGATCACTATTCCACCCTTCAGAGGAACTAGTGATCCGGACCAATATCTTGATTGGAAGGTTCGTTTGGAACGAAGCTTTGAAACAAATGAGATGACCGAGGAAAGAAAGGCTGCATATGTTATTACTTCGTTTGAGGCACATGCATCTACGTGGTGGGAAGCTGATAAAAGAATGAGGAGAAGGAATGCTTACCCTGATGTTGTTACTTGGGTGCAGTTGAAGAGAGAAATGGATGCTAAGTATGTGACTGCCAAATATCGGCAGGAGCAGCTTTTGGAAGCTCTATGATTTGAAACAGGGGTCCAAATCGATCGAAGAGTACTATGATGAGTTTGAAAAGATTCGATTGACTCTTGATATGCAAGAAGACGATGAGCAAGCCATCATTCGATTAAAAATTATTTGACTCGAGATGTGTCATCTCAATTGAGACTGCATATGTATCAAACTTTGGATGATGTCTTTTATGCAGACGTTGATGCTGAGAAGTGGGAGAAGGACGACAAGGCAAGACGGTATCGAGGGGTTACTACTTCAACTCCTTTGAACTAAGACAAATAATGGAGGAGTCCGAATCCAACCAATGCTAATACTGGCCGAGATCAAAAGAAACCTTTCGAAAGGGGAGTGACCGTTAATAATTCCAAGGAGATGGGAGGTAAAGCTCAACTTAACACTTCTAGTGCTTCAAATATTTAGTGTCATAAATGCAGGGGTTATGATCATATGGCGAAAGATTGTCCTACTCATCATATTATGATCTTGTTCGATGATGGAACTGTCCACGAGCAAGTGAGTGACTCCGAGAAGGAGATAGTTGAGGAGTCTGACCGAGCTGAATATGAAGATGATGGTCATGACACCACCGAGGCTGAGCGTCCGGAAGTTTTTTTAGTTGTTCGAAGGAACTTGAGCACTATGATCATGGAGGAAGAGGATGATAACCAAAGGGAAAACCTCTTCCATGCACGTTGTCGTGGAAAGGAAAGGTGTGTTCGATGATCATTGATTCAGGCAGCTGCTCGAATGTAGTAAGCCAAACTTTGGTTTAACAAATGGGGCTGCCCATAACAAAACATCTCCGACCTTACAAGCTCTAATGGTTGAATGAGTGTGGAGAATTAAGAGTGGCGAATCAGGTGTTAATCAAATTTCAAGTGGAAGCTTATCATGATGACATGATATTTGATGTGGTCCTGATTCAAGCTTGTCATTTGCTTCTTGGGCGACCGTGGCAATATGATAAGTCCGTTATTCATAACGGTCGGTCCAACACTTACACTGCTAAGCTCGGAGGTGAGAGTTTCATACTCAAACCTTTGTCTCCAAAGCAAGTCAGCAATGACTATAAATGGATACGAGAGCTGAAAGAAGTGGCAAAAGCAAAGGCTCCCATAGGGGCACCAATTGTGGCCGAGGATAAAATTTTACCGCCCGAGGTAAACAATATTTGTGCGATCATATAACGGGGTGAGTACTTACGAGGCAATGACAACAGTCAGCTGATGATTTGCCTTGTATCGTCATCCGATCCCTCGATTAGATGACATGCTAGATGAATTGAGTGGTTCTTTATGTTTTTCAAAAATTGACCTCAGGACCGGTTACCACCAAATCCGAATGAAACCGGGTGATGAGGAGGAAACTGCATTCAAGACCAAATTTGGTCTCTATGAATGGTTAGTGATGCCGTTTGGCCTCTCTAACGCTCCGAGCACTTTCATGCGATTGATGAACCATGTGCTTAAACCGTTTATAAATAAGTTTGTTGTTGTGTATTTTGATGACATACTTGTTTATAGTAAATCTGTAGATGAACATGTTGAACACTTAAGGCTTGTGCTTGATACACTTAAAAGTAAGAAATTGTATGCTAATTTCAAGAAGTGTGCCTTTTGTGTCGAGCGTGTAGTCTTTCTTAGATTTGTTGTGAATGCTAGTGGTGTTTAAGTCGATGAGTCCAAAGTCGAAGCAAGTAGAGATTGGCGACCCCTACTTCTGTGACTCAAGTCCGTAGTTTTCATTGGTTAGCTAGTTTTTATCGAAGGTTTGTCCGTGAATTTAGCACCATAGCAGCTCCTCTAACCGAGCTGGTAAAGAAAGACCATCCGTTTGTATGGGGAGAGTCCCAAGAGAGAGCTTTCCAAGAGTTGAAACGGAGGCTAAGTTCTACCCCGTTACTACAACTCCCTGACTTTGGCAAAGCGTTCGAGGTTGAATGTGATGCGTCCGGAGTTGGGATCGGGGGAATGCTTATGCAAGAATCGAGGCTGATCGCTTACTTCAGTGAAAAGCTTAAGAGTGCAATCTTGAACTACTCTACGTATGAGAAGGAATTGTATGCCTTCATTCGAGCACTCGCTCATTGGCAACATTTTTTATGGCCCCGTGAGTTTGTGATTAAAAGTGATCATGAATCTTTGAAACATCTCCGAGGCCAAGAGAAGTTGAACTGGCGGCATGGCAAATGGGTAGAATTCATTGAGAGCTTTCCCTATGTAATTCATTACGAGAAGAGTAAAGACAATGTTGTGGCCGATGCGCTGTCGAGGAAGCTCGCCTTAGCGACCACTCTCACTTCGAGATTAATGGGATTTGAAAGCATCAAGCTGATGTATGAACACGATCCCAAGCTTAAGAGCATTCGTGATGCTATCTTGAGTGGCCGAAAGGTTGAGAAGTACCAGTGTCATCGTGGAGAGAGCTTTTAGTTCGAGAAGATCACTCCGAGGGCTTAATGGGACACTTCGGTGTTGATAAAACTCTTGGTATCTTAACCGAGCAAATTCACTGGCCCAAAATGCAAAGAGATATGGAAAAGCTTTGCAATGCATGTTTGGATTGTAAAAGAGCTAAATCGAGGTCAAACCCTCATGGCTTGTACACTCCGTTAGCTGCACCTGATTGACCGTAGGTTGATATATCCATGGATTTTGTTATGGGGTTACTGAGGTCAAGGGTGGATATGATAGCATCTTTGTCGTATGGTGCAAGCTAGTAGATAAGCTTAGCAGCCGAACAAGAACAACGGAAAACAATAAAACAAGATAGAAGCAAGACAGATCTCAGCTTCGTTAGATTGAATTCGACGAACTAGTCTTGGTCCAAACAACGGGAAATAAAAGATATACCTAATGCTAAGCAACAATCCTCAAGAAAACTCGTTTCTTGCAAACTAAATGATCAAAGAAGAAGTTGTTCAAATGGGTACACTGATTGGCCCAAGTTCTTATAAATCCCACGTCGGGGTTCGGCTCTCATCGGAGTCTCAATAGCAAACATCTATAATAAATATTCATCAACAACTAACTGTTCACAAATGAAATACTAAGGGGTTTATATAGATATCCCCAAGGGTACTAAAGTAAATATGGTCACAGGCGACCAATAAGACAAGGCCACGCAGGGCCGAAGTGATTCATGTGCTCGGCTCTCTTGACTTTGGTGCTCAGTTACTCAGCTTAGCACATTTGACATCGGACGCTCACTTGCCTCGGGCACAATTATAGCCCTTCAATCAATAAGTGCTCGGTGTGAAGGTTGAGTGTTCGGTCACTTTCTTCTTCGGGCTCGAGCTTACAGATATAGCCTTCGTATCTTGTGCTCGACCACTCAGTATCCGAACAAGCACTTCCTCCCGACCACGCCAGCTGAATGTGCACATTGTGCAAGAGCTTGGCTTGGCTTGGCTTCGTGCCAGTGGTCCTGATGGGTTGAATATCGGATCAGCACGGATTCGGCTACATCATCCTCCCCTTCTTCAGAAGATTTCATCCTTGAAATCGAGCCCTCTTCAGTCTCCGATGATTGGCCTACAACACAAGGAGTTAAGTCAGTAAAATAAAGGTGTTGGACACGTTATACTCACCAGGGAGGTCGATCATATAAGTATTGCTGCTGATCTTGCTCAGCACTTGATATAGCCCGAACACGTGCTGATCAAGTGTTCGATCCACCGAGGCCAATGACACGAAGCAAAGCCAAGCTGCTGCACGATGTTCACATTCACTTGGCTTGGTCGAAGGAAAGAAACTGCTCCGAAGCTGAGTGGCCGGGCTCAAGAACCGAAGGCGACATCTTAAAATTTGAGCCCGAGGACAAAGTGACCGAACACCAACTCTTGGCTCCGAGCAGCACAGAACCGAACACAACAAATTGTGTTCGAAGTCAAGTATGCGCCCGATGACAAATGTGTTCGAGCAAGCAACAAAGCACCGAAGTCAAGGCTGCCGAACACACATATTAGCTCAGCCCTGCGTGGCTTGTTTTTATTGGTCACCTGTGACCATTTACTGTTTTATCCTTAGCCTAGTCTATAAATACTCCTTTACATTTCATTGGAAGCAATTAGTTATTTGTTGAATGATCAAACATAGCAAGTGCTATTGTGAGTCTCCGATGGAGCCGAACCCCGATGTGGGATTTTAAAGAACTTGTGTCAATCGGTGTTAGTCGTTTCAATATTTTCTTCTTGGTCATTCAATTTGCAAGAAGCGTTGTCTTTCTAGAGGATTTTTGCTTAGTATAGGTGATTCTTGACCTTCATTCGATCGAGCCTGAGACTAGTTCCTCATCGTTCTTTCGAATCGAAGCAAGATTTGTCTTACTTCTATCTTTATTTTATTGTTGTTTCTTTCCGCGTTTTCATGTAGAGCTTACCTTCGGGTTTGCATTGCACCATCTTGGTATCAGAGCAAGGTTTGAGTTTTTTCTTACAACCTCAAATCCTGTTCCTTTATTCGTGCTTTGTGTCTCAAGTTTCAGCTTTCTTCATTGTTGTGGATTGTTGTTGCTGTGGTGTTTAAAAAAAAAAAAAGTAGAAAAAGAAAATTCAAAAATTTGGGTTGATTTGTTAGTTGTTTGGATCAAACAACCATTGATTCTTGTTCACCACTGTCCGAGGACTGATTTGAGTACCTGTTGTACACCATCGGCGACTAGGGTTTCTCAACTAATTTTTGGACTGCTTTGAGCTTAGTGGTGACTGTTTTCGAACCCCAGCGTGTATTGGTTGTTACCGATGAACACCGGTGGTTCTTGACTGATTTGGATGTGTTTTTGTGCTTAAATTTCGAAGTTCTATGATTTGAACCGTCGTCCGTACACCGAAAAATTGTTACGATTGTAACAGTGTACGAACGCGAAGAGCTGAGTCTTAGCTCAAAGAACTTTGAACTGATTTTCTTCTGTTGTTGTTGTTACCAGAGTTGAAAGAGATACCCAAATTCTGTTAGCATTTGTGGTCAGTGAACGAGGTAAAATTATCCGTACACCGAAGCTAAAACGTCACTGTTCCATTGAAGAAGAAAGGTGTAAAGTGTAAAGATCAAAAACCCAGGTGAAAAAAGTTGTCGGCTAGAAAAGGAAATTGGATAAGGTAAAACCCTATCCGTACCAAGGAGGGTGTTCGAAAACGATTCCGAAGAGGAATCGAAGGGTAGATTCTCCTAGGTTTTCACTTTTCTTGTGTTCGATAAATCTACTTAGTGGATCTCTGGAGTAATTCATCCTACTCGAGGTCGTACTAACTCATTTTGGGCTTATAGGAACTCGTGCGTGGGGTGACCGAAGTCCAACTTTCGTAGAAAATTCTTTGACTTCCCGAAGCGCAAGAGTAAATAGCGTCCGTGCCATCGAGTCATATCAATTCACTCATCCCGAAGGAGACATTGTAACTTGTCAAATTCGAAAGAACTGAGAGAAGTTGATCAACCGAGGAAGCCATTGGCTACAAGTTCTTGAGTGACCAAAACCGAACCCATAAATTGAGTGGAGTTGAGTGCCACCCATCAAAGGTGAGGGAGTGTGTGAGGTGATTTCTAACCTTAACATTTTTATTGGTCTTTGATTCATGCAGGTACCATGGCTGGGAATGGAGGTGATGGCAAAGGCATTGAGAGGCCCGAAGTGTCGTTAGCTGATATGATGGCTGTGGTACAAGGCATTAGTTCCAAAGTAAGAGGAGTAACTGCTCGAGTAGCTCAACTCGAGCAAGAAAGTGTGTCCGTGGCCTTACCTGGGTCCGGCGCTGGCAAGTCCACTCCGATGAAACCTGAGTTGTATGCTGAGCTTGTTCGACAACATCAGTTGAAACGTGAGGCAATTCGAAAGGAAATCTTGGGAAATCCCCAAGCACAACAAAACTTGGGCAATCCCCAAGCTGGTTATCAACACTTGGGCATTCCCCGAGGTGATAGAGTACCATTTTTGATGGCCCGAAGACAAATTGAGGCCATTGATGAAGGGGTCGACGAAGGAGAATTTCTTGATGCCGAACTAGAATATGAGCAGCCATTCGTTCATCGAAGGCAAGCTCAATGAGGTCGTGGAAATTTCTAAGGTCGAGGCCGAGGCGCAAATGTTGATCGAAATATTGAGCGTGAGGTTGTTGATTACTATGATGAGTATCCCAAACATATTCGTGGTGCTCGAGATTCAAACTTGAACGGTGTCAATATCACTATTCCACCCTTCAGAGGAACTAGTGATCCGGATGAATATCTTGAATGGAAGCTTAAAATGGAGCGAATCTTCGAAGCCAATGAGATGACCGAAGAGAGGAAAGCTGCCCATGCCATTGCTTTGTTTGAAGCGTATGCATCTACATGGTGGTAAGCTGACAAAAGGCTTAGACGAAGGAATGCCTATCCCGAAGTCATTACTTGGGCACAGTTGAGGAGAGCAATGGATGCTAAGTATTTGAGTGCCAAGTATAGGCAAACTCAATTTCAAAAGCTCTATAAGTTAAAGCAAGGGTCTAAGTCAGTTCAAGAGTATCATGATGAGTTCTTGAGAATTTGTTTGAACCTTGATCTGGAAGAAGATGAAGAGCAAGCCACTATTCGGTTTAAAAATGGCTTGGCTCGGGAGGTGTCATCTCAATTGAGGCTACACGTGTATCACATGGTGGAAGATATGTTCGAAGCTGCTACCGAAGCTGAAAAATGGATTAAGGATGATAAAGCAAACCGGTATCGAGGAGTCACTACTTCTACTCCTTTGAACCAAGGAAAAGAATGGAAGAGTCCAAATCCAACAAGTGCAAACACTGTTCGAGATTCGAAGAAACCCTTCGAGAGGGGTGTGACCGTTAACCAATCAAGAGAAGTGGGAGGTAAAGTTCAACTAAACTCTCTTAGTGCTTCAAGTATTCAGTATCATAAATGAAAAGGTTATGGTCACATGGCAAAAGAGTGTCCAACTCACAATGTTATGCTTGTGCTCGATAATGGAGATGTTTGTGAGCAAGCGAGTGACACCGAAGAGGACAATATCGAGGAGATTGACCGAGCTGAAAATGATGATGGTCGTGAAGCTACCGAAGCTGATCATCCGGAAATGTTTCTTGTAGTTCGAAGGAATTTGAGCTGCATGACTCTTGAAGAAGAGGACAACCAAAGAGAAAATCTTTTCCATGCCCGATGTCGAGTGAAGGGGAAGGTGTGTTCGATGATTATTGACTCAGGTAGTTATGCGAATGTGGTGAGCCAAACCTTGGTTTCACAAATGGGACTACCTACCTTGAAACATCCCCATCCTTACAAATTACAATGGTTGAACGAGTGTGGAGAATTGAGGGTTGTCAAACAAGTGTTGATCAAGTTTAGAGTTGGAGAATATCAAGACGAGATGATGTTCGATGTTGTGCCGATGCAAGCTTGTCATATGCTATTGGGTCGACCATGGCAGTATGATCGGTCGGTCGTGCACAATGGAAGATCCAACACTTACGCTGCTAAGCTCGAAGGGAAGAGTTTTATACTCAAGCCCTTATGATGCAGGGAAAATGCGGAAACGATAAAATAAGATAGAAAGCGAGACGAGGCTCGAACAAAGACCCAAGTAGCACCGGAGAACTAGTTCTGATACACCTCGGTTTGATGTCAAGGATCACCTACACTACGCAACTACCCTCGAGTCAACTAGAACTCGTAAGTAGAATGATCGGGGCGGGGTCGTTATGCAACTAGAATCCACTAGTAGGAAACAAGTCCCAAACATAGGTTCTTTCATTCAATCTCAAAGAGCATTACTCAAGTTTCACATTCACCAATAATAAGCTAAGTATCAAAATGGGCTAAGCTTGGCTATTTATAATGTTTCCCCAGCTTGTACAATGACTAAAATACCCTTACTAATAATGTTCATCAAATAAGTCACGCAGGGGAAAACAGTAAAAGAAACATAAGTTCAGCAGCTGGGAGGGGCGCCTGAAGCTCGGAGGGGCGCCTGGATTGTGCTGAAGCTGGGCGCCTGAAGCTGGGAGGGGCGCCTGGGTCAGCTGGGGCGCCTAGGCAGGCGGGCGCCTGGAGAGAGGCGCCTAGGTAGGCGGCCCGCCTGTGCATTTTGGCACTCTTATGCAGTGAGCTTTCTAGGCGGGGCGCCTGGGCTAGGCGGGGCACCTGGATGTGCTGGGGCTCCCTCCTCCTCCTTAGGCATGAGGCCTAGAGCTGAGATCATCCGAAATATCTTCCCAATGCTTCCATCATCGAGTCCTCTCCTCACCAAGTGTAAATGCACCTCTTGGACCTCCTTGACTAGGCTTCGAGTGAATGGCCTCCTCGTGACAGATTGCCCGGCATCATCCTCCCCTTCTTGGGAAGATTTCGTCCTCGAAATCGAAATGTCCTCACCCTCGGCTCCTGATAAGGACCAAATGAGCCAAGACACTTTCCAAAATGTGCCAAACTTGGAAGATGCAAAGGACTTGAAGTCAAGAGCTTTGGAAGTGTTTCGGATGGTTTCAGCATTAGGCCCCACGCCTAAGGAGGCCCAGCACAGTCAGGTGCCCTGCCTAGGCAGGCGCCCCGCCCAGCAACTCAGGCGCCCCGCCCAGCAGCCCAGGCGCTCCGCCCAGCAACCCATGGCGCCTCGCCTGGCCACGCAGGCGCCCTGCCTAGCCACAAGCCTCCCAGCTCACTGCCTAAGTTCCAGGCGCCCCGCCTGGAACGCTGAAGTGTTTTTATAACTTAGGTGTTATTACTATTTTGCCCTACGTGGCCTATTTGATGAACCTTATTAGTAAGGGTATTTGGGTCGTTGTGTAAGCTTGGGAAACACTATAAAAACCCCATGTATAGCTTATTTTACACTTAGCTTATTTTGAATGATGAATTAACATTGATAAAGAGGGATCTCTTTTGATTTATGAAAACCAACCTATGTTTGGGATTTGTGTGCTTCTAGTGGATTCTAGTTGGACAACGACCCCGCCCCAACCATTCTACTTGCGAGTTCTAGTTGACTCTAGGGTAGTTGCCTAGCATAGGTGTTCTTGACATTCTCTCGTGGTGTAACGAAACGAGTTCTCCGTTGCTACTTGAGATTATTGATCGAGTTACGTCTCGTTCTTTATCTTTTACTTTTTCTGCGTTTGATTCTTATCAGTTTGGTATCAGAGCAAGGCTCAGGTTTTGTTTCTACAAACCCCCGACCCTTGATTCTTCGTGCCTACATTAGTCTCTTTAGTTTTCTTGTGTTTGAATTTATTGGAAGAAGAAAAATACAAAAAAGATAGAAAAATTGAAAAATCCAAAAATTATGTGTAACTTGTTGGTTTGTTTGATTTATGATATGGGTGTTATAGATTCTTGATTCTCGTTGAAATACCATTGTTTGGGTACCAAAAACACTTGGTTTGGATTGGATTTGTGAAATTGAAGATTGAAACCCCCAAAATTTCCTTAAACCCTTGATAAACCTTGTTCTTGAAGATTTGGGCTTGATTCGTGGGTTGAATGGGTGTTTGATTGAGAACTTGATACTGGGGATTGATATTCATTGAAAAACAAATGAATCGGTACCAATTTTGTGGGATTTAAACATGTATAACACCAAATTTGATGAATCACAATCCATTTTGAACCCTTTTGAAAAACCCTTGTGTTCTTGAGTTTCTTGGCTTTGAATCTCGATTTGATTGATTGCTTGGTTGTAAATTTGATTGGGTTTTGTTAGAAAAGATCAAAAGCAACTTTGGGTATCATTGGATTGTGAAAACAAGTTGAAAACATCGGATTTGTGGATTGAAAATCGGATTGGAACAAGTTTGGAACGAATTGGACTGATCCAGGGCCAGGCGCCCCGCCTAAGCCAGGCGCCCCGCCTAGCTTGGACACTGCATAAGAGGTGCAAATTGCACAGGCGCCCCGCCTAGCCAGGCCCCCGCCTGCAGGAAGCCTAGGCGCCCCTGCTGCACTCTAGGCGCCCCTCCTGCTGCTGAAACTTGTTGTTTGGAGTAGTTTTTCCTAAGTTTTCCTATTTCTTTGTTGATTAACTTCTAATTAGTGCTTATCTAAGTAACTTTCCTACTTACTTAGCACTAATCCTTTATTGCTATTAGGTAATTCATGCCTAGATAGGAGAGTAGAATTCGAAGAAGACGCGTAGAATCCTTTAACTCAAGTCCTCACTACAAAGTGCTTAGCGTTCATTGAGTCATATCAACTCCACTCACCCCTGAGTACAATTGGCTTGTGAATAGTTGGTTGAGTTGAGAATTGTTGTTCAACTATTTGAAGCTTTTAGTATCCACGTCCGAGTGAAATATCCACCAACACTAAATGAGTGAATCGAGTGAAACACTTTTGAGGGAGTGAGTGAGGTTATTTTGCTAACGTTTGCTCATTTTGTAGGTACAATGGCAAATGATGGAGACAATCCTATGAAGGATTTCATGGCTACTATTATGGCCAAGTTAGAGGAGATATCTTTGAGACTTGAGACCGTCGAGAGGAATCAAGTTGAGACCGGTGAGAGGAGGACCCCGAGTGTCCAAATTGAATCCGGAGAAGGCACAAGTCATAGCACTCCTATGACTCCCGGACACTTTGTGGAGCTAACTAAGAAGTATGAACAAAGCAAAGTTGAAGCTCTACAAGAGCGTGGGTTGGGCAATCCCCGACAAGAGGGCAATCCCCTCAACTTGGGCAATCCCCAAGGAAATGCTCCACTTCGAAGACCCATTAGATTTGTCCCACCTCTTGAGCAAGTTGCTGAGGCTCAAGAAGAGGAGGAAGCCGAGTATGGAGATGAAGCCTATGGGTATGATGCTCCTTATCAACCTAGGAGGCAAATGAATTGGGGTCGAAATGTGGATAGGGGTAGAGGCCGAGGTCGAGGGCCACCCATGAGGTTTGATGGAAGGAATGCTCGGAGAGAATATGTTGCTCATGATGACCCTTATGGAGGCCAACCGGAGCCTAACTATGGGGTACGTGACAACAACAACAACCTCAATAGTGTTAAGCTCAATCTTCCATCCTTTAAGGGAACTTGTGATCCGGAAGCATACATGGAATGGGTACTACTCATGGAAAGAGTGTTTGACACAAATGAGATGACCGATGAGAAGAAAGGTACTTATGCTATTTCATCCTTTGAGTCTTACGCTTCTACTTGGTGGGAGTCCATAAAGAGGACAAGAAGGAGAGCGGGTGTGCATGTGAATGTGACTTGGAATGAGTTGAAGGACCTCATGAATACCAAGTATGTGACTCCTAGATATCGTCAAGAGTAACTCAAGAAGCTCTATGATCTAAAGCAAGGTGTCAAGACGGTTCATGAGTACTGTGATGAGTTTGAGAAGATCCGGATGGCATTGGATATGGAGACCGAGGATGAAGAGCAAGCCATGATCCGTTTCAAGATTGGCTTGGGCTATGGTATAGCTTCGCAATTGAGGTTGCATTCTTATCCTTCACTCCAAGATCTATTGGAAGCCGCTATTAAAGCCGAGCAATGGCTTAAGGGAGAAAAGTCCAACCGTTACAAGAGTAGCACTCCTACTCCCGTGAGCCAACCAAAAGAATGGAAGACTCCAAATGCAAACTTTCCAAGTGCAAGTGGTGCAAGTGCTAGCAAAGAAGTGAAGAGAACACATGAGAAGTCTACACCACCATTGGGAGGTAATTCTAAAACTCACTTGAGCAATTCTAGTTCTACTTCTACTCAATGCTATAAGTGTAAAGGGTATGGGCATATTGCTAAAGATTGTCCTACAAAAAGAACCAGTATTGTGGTAGGCGATTTGGTGTATGAGCAAGATAGCGAACCCGAAAAAGAGGAGGATGAGGAGGTTGCTTGTGAGGAGGCTATAGAGGAAGAAGATGATCCTCAAATGTTCTTGGTGGTTAGGAGGAGTTTGAGTACCATTTTCATGGAAGAGGAGGTGGAGAATGTTCAAAGGGAAAATCTCTTCCATGCTAGATGCCGAGTCATGGGTGTTGTTTGCTCCATGATTATTGACTCGGGAAGTTGTGCTAATGTTGTTAGTCAAACACTAGTTTCCCAATTGAAGTTACCCACTTTGGACAACCCCAATCCTTATCGTTTGCAATGGCTTAGCGAGTGTGGGGAACTAAAGGTGGAGAAGCAAGCAATGATTAAGTTCAAAATGGGGAGCTATGAGGATGAACACATGTTTGACATAGTGCCTATGCAAGCTTGCCATTTGTTGTTTGGTAGGCCTTGGCAATTTGATCGACATGTGATGCATAGTGGCCGTGACAACACCTACATAGTTAAACATGAAGGAAAGAAGTTTGTACTCAAACCCTTGTCTCCCAAGCAAGTTAGTGAAGACTACAAGCATATGAGGGAGTTGAGGGAAGTGGCTAAAGCTAAATTCCCCATTGTACTTGAACTCGAAGCAAAGAATCTTGTTGTTTTGCCATTGCATGATAAAAATGAGAGTCACCCCACTTCGAATAAGAGAGAAAAGATAGAGAGAAGTGAGGGAGCGACCGGTGACAATCCAAGAGAGGAAAAAGGAGAGGATTTGAGAAGTGATGTGAGTGGATTGTCACCACCAACTACACTTGACCATGAGGTAAAATTGAGAGAGGAGAGGAGTGAGGAAAGAAAAATTGAGAGTGAGAGCACCCATTGTTCTAACAATTCTTCATCTTCTACTTTTTCTTGTGAAAGTTCTTGTGTAGGTACAATTGAAGACAAGCCATTGAAGCCTCAACTATGTGCTTGGAAGGAAAGACAAGAGGAGGAAAGTTCCCAATGTGAGCCTCACGAAGAAGGAGTTACACATGACACTTCAAGCCTTGCGAGTGACCAAGGAAGTACTACAAATGTAAGTGTTGCTCCACACTTTCATGAGCTTACTAGCTATTTGCCTTGTGATGACTCAACACTAGTTGGAGCTTGTGATGCATCTTGTGAATATGCCACTAGTGAAGAGTCTAGTAGACAACTTGTGTGTGATTGTGCATCACTAGCCGAGAGAAATTCCAAGCCACATCATGATGTGAGCTCATTGTTCATTGAATCTCTCTCTAGTGTAGATTTGGTAGTTGACAATGATTGTGACTTCTGTTATGACACACCGCCAATCTTTGATAAAGGGGATGATGGGATAGTTGATCACACCCTTATTGATTTGGTTCTATTTGGTGGACCAATGTGTTGTGGTGACGATAGTGATCTTGAGGAGTCCAAATTGCATGACTTGGACAAGGTAGTCTATGATGACTCCTCAAGTGAACCTAGTCTTGATAACTTGTCTATGTTTGAACATAATGTTGAGATGCGTGTTTTTACTAATCCATTGTTTGAAGGCATTCTCATTAGTGGAAAAGACTTGTATCGGACTAGGGTGGTTAGTCAAATGGAAACCCCATGGTGTGAAGGGTTTGACTCCTTAGGCAACCCCTTGTGTGAGAATTTGAATGAGGTAAATGACTCTTTGAGTGACCCTACTATTGCTTGTTTGGGTAATGATGAAGAAGAGGCCATTATCAATACCTTTCTTGATAGTTTGTCTTTTGAGAAGGGTTGCTTAGGTGATGAAATGGGAGGTAAAAGGGAATCCCTTGGTGTGAGTAAGTATGCTCTAAAGAAGGGGAGTGGAGTACTTGATGTTACTTGGATGTTGGGTTATTTGACTCACTCCACTCCACATGTTGATCACACTTTGCGGAGGGATTGGTTTGTTGATCTTGAGCTTAGGGTTCAAGGGGATTTTGATAGCTTGGTCTTGCATTTTCCATGTCCCCACGACCTACTTGCTCATTATTGTGTTGAGTGCATGTTGATCTTTAACCAAGTACTTATTGTTCTCTTTAGAGACTTGATATTTGTTCTTAACATTAATGCTTGGTTATATCACAAGAGTGTGTTTTCCACACTTCTTGCACTAACCTACCTTCAAGGTAGGAAATCTTGTGTTTGCTTATCGTTGCTTGTAGGTTCTAAGCTCCAAGTTAAGGCAAAGGAGATCTTGGAAGAAACCTATGTCAAAGTGACGATCAAGGGTTGCAAGGGAGGAGAGCTTTGGGCACCCCGAAGAAACGATGCCATGGACGTGAATGCATTGATTTCGAGGACGAAATCTTCTCAAAAAGGGGAGGATGATAAGGACCAAACGAGCCAAGACACTTTCCAAAATGTGCCAAGCTTGGAAGAAGCAAAGAACTTGAAGTCCAGAGCTTTAGAAGTGTTCCGGATGGTTTCAGCATTAGGCCCCACGCCTAAGGAGGCCCAGCACAGTCAGGCGCCCCGCTTAGCCAGGCGCCCTACCCAACAACTCAGGCGCCCCACCCAGCAACCCAGGCGCCCCGCCCAGCAACCAAGGCGCCCCGCCTGGCCAGAGCAAACTGATAAGAATCAAATAGGGGGAAGCGATAAACTAAGATGCGGAAGCAATAATCATAAGATAACAAGAAATAAGGGATTGGGGAGAATAGAAATAGAAGAAAGAATGAATCAAACTAAACACATATATTGATCCAAAAATGAGAAGAGACTTGAACCATTAAACGGGGTCACACTAGCGGAGGGATTGGTTTGTTGATCTTGAGCTTAGGGTTCAAGGGGATTTTGATAGCTTGGTCTTGCATTTTCCATGTCCCCATGACCTACTTGCTCATTATTGTGTTGAGTGCATGCTGATCTTTAACCAAGTACTTATTGTTCTCTTTGGAGACTTGATATTTGTTCTTAACATTGATGCTTGGTTATATCACAAGAGTGTGTTTTCCACACTTCTTGCACTAACCTACCTTCAAGGTAGGAAATCTTGTGTTTGCTTATCGTTGCTTGTAGGTTCTAAGCTCCAAGTTAAGGCAAAGGAGATCTTAGAAGAAACCTATGTCAAAGTGACGATCAAGGGTTACAAGGGAGGAGAGCTTTGGGCACCCCGAAGAGACGATGCCATGGACGTGAATGCATTGATTTCGAGGACGAAATCTTCTCAAGAAGGGGAGGATGATAAGGACCAAACGAGCCAAGACACTTTCTGAAATGTGCCAAGTTTGGAAGAAGCAAAGAACTTGAAGTCCAGAGCTTTGGAAGTGTTTCGGATGGTTTCAGCATTAGGCCCCACGCCTAAGGAGGCCCAGCACAGTCAGGCACCCTGCCTAGCCAGGCGCCCCGCCCAGCAACTCAGGCGCCCTGCCCAGCAACCCAGGCGCTCCGCCAGCAACCCAGGCGCCCCGCCTGGCCACCCAGGCGCCTCGCCTGGCCACCTAGATGCCCCGCCTGGCCACAAGCCTCCTAACTCACTGCCTAAGTTCCAGGCGCCCCACCTAGGCCTAGGCGCCCCGCCTGGAACGCTGAAAAGTTTTTATAACTTAGGTGTTATTACTATTTTGCCCTACGTGGACAATTTGATGAACCTTATTAGTAAGGGTAGCTTATTTTACACTTAGCTTATTTTGAATGATGAATTAACATTGATAAAGAGGGATCTCTTTGGGTTTATGAAAACCAACTTATGTTTGGGATTTGTGGGCTTCTAGTGGATTCTAGTTGGACAACGACCCCGCCCCGACCATTCTACTTGCGAGTTCTAGTTGACTCGAGGGTAGTTGCCTAGCGTAGGTATTCTTGACATTCTCTCGGGGTGTAACAGAACGAGTTCTCCGTTGCTACTTGAGATTATTGATCGAGTTACGTCTCGTTCTTTATCTTTTACTTTTTCCGCGTTTGATTCTTATCAGCTCCATCATCTCCTACATCAAGAGGAGTCAAGTCAGAAATATTAAAAGTATTAGAGACATTATACTCACTTGGCAAGTCGACCACATAAGCATTGTTGTTGATCTTTGAAAGTACTTGGAATGGTCCATCTCCTCGGGGTGCCAACTTCCCTTTCCTAAGGTTTGGAAACCTTTCTTTGCGGAAGTGCACCCAGACATAGTCACCCTTCTTGAGTTCCACCTTCTTGCGTCCTTTGTTTTTCTTGGAGGCCACCTTTGCATAAGCTTCCTCCAAATTCTTCTTCGCTTTAGCATGTAGTTCAACCAAAGCCTTGGCTCTAGTTTTACCTTCAAAATTAAAAACCATTTCCCTTGGCAAAGGTGTTAGATCAAGGGGAATCAAGGGGTTAAAACCATAAACACACTCGAATGGAGTCATGTCAATCATTCTATGCAAAGTGAGATTGTAGGCAAACTCCATAAGAGGTAGCTTATCAATCCAAGTCCCACCCTTACCTCGGGTCATGGCTCTAAGGAGAGAACCCAAAGTTTGGTTCACCACCTCGGTTTGCCCATCGGTTTGAGGGTGGTGGGATGTAGAGAACAAAAGCTTGGTGCCAAGGGCACCCCATAAACTCCTCCAAAAATGGCTAAGGAACTTAGTGTCCCTATCACTTACAATGGTTTGAGGCACACCATGCAACTTTAACACATTTTCAATGAAGAAGGAAGCAACATGTTGTGCATCTTCACACTTTTTACATGGAATGAAGTGAGCAATCTTGGAGAACCTATCCACAACAACATAAATGCTATTATGGCCCCCCCTAGTCCGTGGTAATCCCATGACAAAATCTATAGATATATCCATCCACAGGCTACTAGGTACGGGGAGAGGGGTATATAAACCATGGGGGTTTGATTTGGACTTAGCAAACTTGCACTCAAGACAAGAATTGCAAAGTCTCTCAACTTGTGTCCCCATCTTAGGCCAATGGAATTGCTCCATGAGAATGGCCAAGGTTTTATCCCTACCAAAGTGACCCATGAGGCCTCCACAATGTGCTTCTCGCACAAGCAATTCTCTCCATGAGGACTCGGGTATGCACACTCTACCATTTTTAAAGATATAGCCATTAACCCATTGGTACTTCTCAACTCTTTCTCCTTTCTTTAGAGCTTCATGGATGCTCTTTAGCTTGGGGTCATGAGCATACATCAACTTGATGCTCTCAAAACCCATGAGCTTGGAGGCAAGAGTAGTGGCAAGAGCAAACTTCCTAAAAAGTGCATCCGCCAAAACATTGTCTTTCCCTTTCTTTTATTGGATAACATAGGGAAAAGACTCAATGAACTCTACCCACTTGGCATGACGCTTGTTCAATTTCTCTTGGCCCTAAGATGCTTGAGTGACTCATGGTAACTCTTAATCACAAATTCTCTAGGCCAAAGGTAATGTTGCCAATGAGCAAGAGCTCTCACTAAGGCGTGCATCTCCTTGTCGTACGTAGAGTAGTTCAAGGAGGCACCCTTCAATTTCTCACTAAAGTAGGCTATGGGTTTGCCATCTTGCATTAAAATACCACCAATTCCAACCCCCGAGGCATCACATTCAACCTGAAATGCCTTTCTGAAGTTAGGCAATTGCAATAGAAGGGCGGTACTCAACCTACTTTTCAATTCTTGGAAGGCCTTCTCTTGAGGCTCTCCCCAAACAAAAGGTTTATTCTTCTTCACCAATTCGGTGAGTGGAGCGGCAATGGAGCTAAAGTCATTCACAAATCGTCTATAAAAACTAGCAAGGCCATGAAAGCTCCTCACTTGAGTCACGACAGTGGGAGTAGGCCAATCACGAATGGCCTCAACCTTAGACTCATCCACCTCCACTCCTTGGGCACTCACAACAAACCCAAGGAAGACTACCTTCTCAACACCAAAGGCACACTTTTTAAAGTTAGCATAGAGCTTTTCGGCTCTCAACACTTCAAGCACTTACCTAAGGTAGTCAACATGGACGTCTATTGATTTGCTATAGATCAATATATCGTCAAAGCAGATGACCACAAACTTGTTGATGAAAGGCTTTAGCACATGGTTCATTAGTCTCATGAAAGTGCTAGGTGCGTTAGAGAGGCCAAAGGGCATCACCAACCATTCATATAGACCAAACTTGGTCTTGAATGCGGTTTTCCATTCATCCCCGAGTTTCATCCGGATTTGATGGTAACTGGACCTAAGGTCTATCTTCGAAAAGATACTAGAACCACTAAGCTCATCTAACATGTCATCTAAGCGAGGTATGGGATGTCGATACTTTACCGTGATTTTGTTGACCGCACGACAATCCACACACATTCTCCAAGTGTCGTCCTTCTTTAGAACAAGAATCACGGGCACGGCACAAGGACTCAAGCTCTCCCTCACCAAGCCTTTGGTAAGCAATTCATCTACTTGCTTTTGCAACTCCCTTGTGTCCTCAGGATTGCTTCTATAGGCCGGCTTGTTTGGGATTTGAGATCCCGGGACAAAGTCGATTTGATGTTCAATACCCCTCAAGAGAGGTAAACCTTCGGGCATCTCACCGGGAACATGTCCCCAAAATCCTTCAAAATATTTTCAAAAGCACTAGGCAAAGGGTTAGAAGAATAATCAAATTTGGAAGTAAGAATCATACCTTTGTGCACTAGGCAAATAAGTAGTTTGTTGGCATCATTTCCTCTCAAAAGTTCACCCAGTTGCATCATGGCACATATGCTACCGGTAGAAGATAGTGGAGTCAACACCAAGCTCTCGGCCAAAGGACTAGTCTCAACAACCGACTTAGCCTTTGCCGCCTCTCTCAACTCCCTCATCCGCTTGTAATCATCCCTTACTTGCTTAGGAGTCAAGGGTCTAAGCACAAACTTCTTTCCCTCGTGCTTAACCGTATAGGTGTTGGCACGGCCATCATGAACCGCATGTCTATCAAATTGCCATGGACTTCCAAATAGAAGGTGGCATGCTTGCATAGGCACCACAACAAACATGTGTTCATCCACATAGTTCCCTATCTTAAATCTAATCATGACTTGCTTTACCACCTTCAATTCACCACACTCACTAAGCCATTGCAAACGGTAAGGATTTGGGTGTTTCAAGGTGGGTATCTTCAATTGGGAAACTAATGTTTGGCTAATGACATTGGCACAACTTCCCGAGTCAATAATCATGGAACAAATGATAAGGATCAAAACCAAAAAGACGATAAAAGTAAAGATAATGGGAACGCGACGCGTCTCGAACTCCCTACAAGGTAACCACGGAGAACTTGTTCCGTGATACCCTCGTATCGGTGTCAAGAAGAGCCAACGTTAAGCAACTACCCTCGAGTTGACAACGAACTCGCAAGTAGAATGATCGGGGGGGGGGGGATTTGGGGGTCAACTAGAATCCACTAGTAAACTCAAACCGTCTCAAAAGGTTTTCATTCAAAGAGAATCCTCTCTTGAATATTGTTCATTCAATCATTCATCATAATAGCTAACTAAGTAAAATGAAAGGCTAATGAAGTATTTATAGGCTTCATCTAGACATAATGAAAGCCCTAAAGTACCTCTAAAGTGGGTTTAAAAGTCATAGGCCACGCAGGGCTAGAATAGGAATTACTTAGCAACTTAAGTCAAATTCCCATCAAACATAACAGGGGGAGGCGCCCGCCTCCACACACTAGGCGCCCGCCTCAACACCCCTAGGCGCTCCACCTCTTTGGTCCGCCTCCTAAAATCGAGAGAGCATGCATTCACTAGGCGGTCCGCCTCCTTCTGTGGGCGGTCCGCCTCTTCCTGAAGCTTCTTGAAACACCTCGAAATGTGTCTCGGATGCTCTTCTTTCCATGGCGTTCCAATGCATGACCTTGAAGTGCCCTTCCTTGGCCTTGGATGGTGTTTTTGGATGGTTGCTCGAGTTGCCCCGCATCATCCTCCCCTTCTTGAGAAGGCATGGGGATCATCATCATCCTCCATTGCATCCTCCCCCATATCAACCTCCTCATCACACTCTACTCC
The DNA here is from genome assembly GCA_037355625.1 of Petunia x hybrida. NCBI lineage: Eukaryota > Viridiplantae > Streptophyta > Magnoliopsida > Solanales > Solanaceae > Petunia > Petunia x hybrida. The sequence goes on from JBBBVM010000534.1 coordinate 597,654, forward strand.
CCCATCCTCGGGTTCACTATCTTGTTCATACACCAATTCACCCACAACAACCATAGTTTCCCGGGTAGGGCAATCTTTGGCAATATGTCCATAACCTTTACATTTATAGCATTGAGTAGAAGTAGAAGTAGGATTGCTCAAGTGAGTCTTAGAGTTACCTCCCACATGTTGTGTAGACTTCTCATAAGGCTTTTTCACATCCTTGCTAGCAATTGCACCACTTGCATTTGGAGTAGGAGTCTTCAACTCCTTGGGCTTGCTCATGGGAGTAGTAGTACTACTTTTGTAACGAAGGAATTTCTCCTCTTTGAGCCACTTCTCGGCTTCAACCGCATCTCATATAGCTTGTGGTGATCATCATACTTGTGGAACTTCAATTGTGAAGCTATGTCTCGCTTCAAACCACCTTTAAAGCGAATCATGGCCGTCTCATTCTCTTCCTCATCTAAGTCTAGGGCCATCCGGACTTGCACAAATTCATTGACGTACTCCCCAACAGTCTTGTGACCTTGCGTCAACTCATAGAGACGTTTTTCTTGGTCCACACGGTATTGGTTTGTCAAGTACTTCTCACCCATCACACGGATCAACTCAACCCAAGTAAGATTGATAGCCATTCCCGTCCTCCTTCTATTCCTCTTTACCGACTCCCACCAAGTAGAAGCAAAGGACTCAAAGGAAGATATTGCATACTTGGCCTTCTTCTCCTCGGGCATATCATTGGTGTCAAATATCCGCTCCATGGACAACTTCCATTCAAGGTACTCCACCGGGTCACAACTTCTTTTGAAAGAAGGAATAGTGAACTTCACACTATTGAGATTGTTGTTTTCACGACCCCCTTGGTAAGGCTCCGGTTGGCCTCCAAAGTGATCTCTATAACCTCCGTAGTCCCTTCTAGCATGCCCTCCAACATAACCCATGGGTGGCCCTCGACCTCGGCCTCTACACCTATCCACATTCCGACCCCTAGTTTGATAATGAGCATCATACCCACCATCACCATAATAATCCTCCTCCCCTTCTTGAGCTTGTTCAACTTGCTCAAGAGGTTAAACATTTCCAATCAATGTACTCCACCGGGTCAATAGTGAGCTTCACACTATTAAGATTGTTGTTGTCACGACCCCCTTGGAAAGGCTCCGGTTGGTCTCCCAAGTTGTCTCCATAACCACCATAATCCCTCCTAACATTCCCTCCAACATACCCCATGGGTCCCTCGACCTCGGCCTCTACCCCTATCCACATTCCGTCCCCTAAATTGATAATGAGCATCATACCCACCATCACCATAATCATCCTCCTCCCCTTCTTGAGCTTGTGCAACTTGCTCAAGAGGTTGAACATTTCGAATTGGTCCGGGAAGTGGAACATTCGTTTGGGGATTGCCCATAAGGTTAGGAATGGTCACTCGTTGGGTATTGCCCAACGCTTATTCAATTCGATCACGGTCCTCCTTTACTCGTTGTTGTCTAAGCAACTCAACAACTTGTTCCGGGGTGAAGGTAGAACTACTAGTGCCCTCAACGGCTTCAACTTGGGCACTCGGGGCCCCTTTCTCAACTTGGACACTCCGGGTCCCTTTCTCCGATTGGACATTGGAAGTCCCTTGCTCAACTAGGGTACTTGAGGCCACCGTTTCAAGGTTTTCAATCCTTAAGTTCATACTATCCAATTTGGCAAGGATAGTAGCAAGGGCATTCTTAGTGAAATCATCACCTTCATTGGCCATCGTACCTACAAAAAAAACAATCGTTAGTGAAATAACCTCACTCACTCCCTCACAAGTGTTTCACTCGGCTCACTCATTTAGTGGTGGTTGATATTTCACTCGGACTTGAATCTAAAAGCTTCAAGTAGTTGAATAACAAGCCAACTGTACTCCAGGGTGAGTGGAGTTGATATGACTCAATGAACGCTAAGCACTTTGAAGTGAGGACTTGAGTTATAAGGATCTACGAATCTTCTTGGAGTTCTACTCTCCAACTAATGCACGAATCACCTAAAAGCTTCAAGGGCTAGTACCAATTAAGTAGAAAGGTTACTCAAAGTAGTACTAGCTAGATGTTATGCAAACAAAGAAATGGGAAAACTTAGGAAAAACTACCCGAAACAACACTTTCAGCAAGCATGAGGGGTGCCTAGAATGCAGGAGGGACGCCCAGAGTTGTGCAGGAATTCAGGCGGGGTGCCTGGGACCTAGGCGGGGTGCCTGTGGTCTTATGCAGTGTCCAAGCTAGGCGGGGCGCCTAGCCCTGGAGCAGTTTCAACTCGTTCCAAACTTGTTCCAATCCGATTTTCAATCCACAAATCCGATGTTTTCAACTTGTTTTCACAATCCAATGATACCCAAAGTTTTTTTTGATCTTTTCTAACAATCCACAATCAAATTTACAACCAAACAATCAATCAATTCAAGATTCAAAGCCAAGAAACTCAAGAACACAAGGGTTTTTCAAAGGGTTTCAAGAATGGATTGTGATTCATCAAATTTGGTGTTATACATGTTCAAATCCCACAAAATTGGTACCAAAACGTTTGTTTTTCAGTCAATATCAATCCCCAATATCAGGTTCTCAATCAAACACCAATTCAGCCCAAGAATCAAGCCAAAATCATCAAGAACAAGGTTTATCAAGGGTTTAAGGAAATTTTGGGGTTTCAAATCTTCAGTTTCATAAATCCAATCCAAACAAGGTGTTTTTGGTACCCAAACAATGGATTTTCAACAAGGATCAAGAATCTATAACACCCATATCATGAATCAAACAAACCAACAAGTTACACCAAATATTTGAATTTTCAACTTTTTCAATTTTTTTGTATTTTCTTCTTTCAATAACTTCAAACACAAGAAACTAAAAGAAACTAACATAGGCACGAAGAATCAAGGGTCGACGGTTTGTAGAAACAAAACTCGAGCCTTGCTCTGATACCAAACTGATGCAGGGAAAATGCTGAAACGATAAAATAAGATAGAAAGGCTCGAACAAAGACCCAAGTAGCACCGGAGAACTAGTTTCGATACACCTCGGGTGGATGTCAAGGATCACCTACACTACGCAACTACCCTCGAGTCAACTAGAACTCGCAAGTAGGATGATCGGGGCGGGGTCGTTATGCAACTAGAATCCACTAGTAGTAAACAAGTCCCAAACAGACGTTCTTTCATTCAATCTGAAAGAGCATTGCTCAAGTTTCACATTCATCAATAATAAGCTAATTATCAAAATAGGCTAAGCTTGGCTATTTATAATGTTTCCCAAGCTTGTACAATGACTAAAATACCCTTACTAATAAGGTTCATCAAATAAGCCACGTAGGGCAAAACAGTAAAAGAAACATAAGTTCAGCAGCTGGGAGGGGCGCCTGAAGCTGGGAGGGGTGCCTGGATTGTGCTGAAGCTGGGTGCCTGAAGCTGGGAGGGCCGCCTGGGTCAGGCGGGGCGCCTAGGCAGGCGAACGCCTGGGGAGGGGCGCCTAGGTAGGCGGCCCGCCTATGCATTTTGGCACTCTTATGCAGTGAGCTTTCCAGGCGGGGTGCCTGGATGTGCTGGGCCTCCCTCCTCTTCCTTAGGCGTGAGGCCTAGAGCTGAGATCATCCGGAATGTCTTCCCAATGCTACCATCATCGAGTCCTCTCCTCACCAAGTGTAAATGCACCTCTTGGACCTCCTTGACTTGGCTCCGAGTGAATGGCCTCCTCGTGACGGATTGCCCGGCATCACCTTATCTCCAAAACAAGTCACCGAGGACTATAAACGGATGAAAGAATTGAAAGAAGCGGCCAAAGTTAAGCTTCCGATGGGAACAAAATTAATGGCCGAAGACAAAAACTCACTATCCGAAGTAAGAAACATATGTGCGATCATGCAACCGGGCGAGTATCTATGAGGCAACGACAATGATCAAATGATGATTGGCCACGTGCACAAGGGTATCTTTCCAAACTCTAATGATGATTTTTCTAACGATAACCCTTTGCCTTGTGATGTACAAAGTGTTTTGCAGGACTTCGGAGACATGTTTCCCGAAGAAATGCCAGGTGGATTACCTCCTTTAAGAGGAATCGAGCACCAAATTGACTTCGTACCGGGGTCTCAGATCCCCAACAAACCTGCATACCGGTGTAATCCCGAAGACACCAAAGAGCTCCAAAAGCAGGTTGATGAATTGCTGAACAAGGGCCTCATTCGAGAGAGCTTGAGTCCTTGCGCCATTCCTGTTATCCTTGTCCCGAAGAAAGATGGAATATGGCGAATGTGCGTTGATTGCCGAGCAGTCAACAAAATAACGGTAAAGTATCCTCATCCCAACCCTCGATTAGATGACATGCTAGATGAGTTAAGTGGTTCTTCATGCTTTACGAAGATAGACCTCAGGTCCAGTTACCACCAAATCCGAATGAAACTCGGAGACGAGTGGAAAACTGCATTCAAGACCAAATTCGGTCTCTATGAACGGTTGGTAACGCCTTTTGGCCTATCCAATTCACCGAGCACATTCATGCGATTGATGAACCATGTGCTCAAACCCTTCATAAATAAGTTTGTTGTCATGTACTTCGATGACATCCTTATTTATAGTAAATCTGTGGATGAACATGTCGAACACCTAAGGCTAGTGCTTAATAAGCTTAGAGAAGAGAAGTTATATGCTAACTTCACGAAATGTGCCTTTTGTGTCGAACGTGTAGTCTTTCTAGGATTCGTTGTCAGTGCTAATGGTGTCGAAGTCGACGAGTCAAAGGTCGAAGCCATCAAAGATTGGCCGACTCCAACCTCGGTATCACAAGTTCGTAGCTTCCATGGCTTAGCTAGCTTTTACCGAAGGTTTGTTCGTGACTTTAGCACCGTGGTGGCTCCTTTAACCGAGCTGGTTAAGAAAGACCATCCAATTGAGTGGGGAGATTCCCAAGAGAGGGCTTTCCAAGAGTTGAAACGAAGGCTTTGCTCTGCCCCATTGTTGCAACTCCCTGACTTCGGCAAAGCGTTCGAAGTCGAGTGTGATGCATCCGGAATTAGGATTGGAGGAGTGCTGATGCAAGAATCGAAGCCGATCGCTTACTTTAGCGAAAAGCTTAAGGGCGCAGCCTTGAACTACTCTACGTATGACAAGGAGTTGTACGCCCTCGTTCGAGCACTCGCCCATTGGCAGCATTATCTTTGGCCTCGAGAGTTTGTGATTAAAAGTGATCATAAATCTTTGAAACATCCTCGAGGTCAGGAGAAATTGAATCGAAGGCATGCCAAATGGGTTGAATTCATTGAAAGCTTCCCCTATGTAATTTATTACAAAAAGGGAAAGGACAATGTTGTGGCCGACGCGCTATCAAGGAAATTTGCCTTAGTGACCACTCTTGCCTCAAGGCTCATGGGGTTCGAAAGCATCAAGTCGATGTACGAAGACGATCCCACGCTGAAATGCGTTCGTGACGCAATCTTGAGTGGCCGAAGGGTTGAGAAATATCAGTGGCACGATGGCTAACTCTTCAAGAATAGGAGGGTTTGTGTGCCAGTGTCATCGTGGAGAGAGCTCGTAGTTCGAGAAGCTCACTTCAGAGGCTTGATTGGACACTTTGGTGTCGACAAAACTCTTGGTATCTTAACCGAGCAGTTCCATTGGCCAAAAATGCGACGAGATGTGGAAAAGCTTTGCAACGCTTGTCTCGTTTGAAAAAAAGCTAAATCAAAGTCCAACCCTCATGGATTGTATACCCCATTACCTGTGCCTGATCGACCTTGGGCTGATATATCCATGGGCTTTGCCTTGGGGTTACCGAGGTCGGGGGGAGGACATGATAGCATCTTCGTTGTTGTGGATCGATTTTCCAAAATGGCTCATTTTATTCCTTGCAAGAAGTGTGATGATGCACAACATGTAGCTACATTGTTTATTTCTCATGTGTTAAAATTGCATGGTGTGCCTCGTACTATTGTGAGTGATTGAGACTCGAAGTTCTTGAGTCATTTTTGGAGATGTTTGTGGGGTGCCCTCAGCACCAAATTACTATTGTAGACGTCTCACCATCCTCAGACTGATGGACAGACCGAGGTAGTTAACCGAACCTTGGGATCTTTGCTTCGTGCAATGACCAAAGGCAAGGTCGGAAACTGGGCAGATCGGTTGCCCATGATGGATTTCCATACAATCGAACAGTGCATCGAATAATAAATATGACCCCGTTCGAATGTGTGTATGGTTTTAATCCGTTGACTCCACTTGATTTAACCCCATTGCCTCGAGATTCTGTTATTGATTTTGAAGGTACTCGGCGAGCCACTGCCTTGATCGAGTTACATGCAAAGGTGAAAAAGAACCTCGAGGAAGCTTATGCAAAGATCTCATCGAAGAAAAACAAAGGGCGTAAGAAGTTGAAATTAAAGAAGGGAGATTGGGTTTGGGTTCACTTCCGAAAGGAAAACTTCCCGAACCAAAGGAAAGGAAAGTTGGCTCCTCGAGGGGGTGGTCCATTCCAAGTGCTGAGCAAGATCAACAACAATGCTTATGTGATCGACCTCCCTGGTGAGTATAATATGTCCAACACCTTTAATGTTGCTGACTTAGTTCCTTATGTTGTAGGTCAAACTTCGGAGGATGAAGAGGGCTCGATTTCGAGGACGAAATCTTCTCAAGAAGGGGAGGATGATGCAGCCCGAACACGTGCTGATCAAGTGCTCGATCCACCGAGGCCAATGACACGAAGCCAAGCTAAGCTGCTGCACGATGTTCACATTCACTTGGCTTGGTCGAAGGAAAGCAACTGCTCCGAAGCTGAGTGGCCGGGCTCAAGAACCGAAGGCGACATCTTCAAATTTGAGCCCGAGGACAAAGTGACCGAACACCAACTCTTGGTGCCGAGCAGCACAGAGCCGAACACAACAAATTGTGTTCGAAGTCAACTGAGTGCCCGATGACAAATGTGTTCGAGCAAGCAACCAAGCACCGAAGTCAAGGCTGCCGAACACACACATTAGCTCAGCCCTGCGTGGCTTGTTTTTATTGGTCACCTGTGACTATTTACTGTTTTATCCTAAGCCTAGTCTATAAATACTTCTTTACATTTCATTGTAAGCAGTTAGTTATTTGTTGAATGATCAAACATAGCAAGTGCTATTGTGAGTATCCGATGGAGCCGAACCCCGACGTGGGATTTTAAAGAACTTGTGTCAATCGGTATTAGTCGTTTGAACATTTTCTTCTTGGTCATTTAATTTGCAAGAAGCGTTGTCTTTCTTGAGGATTGTTGCTTAGTATAGGTGATTCTTGACCTTCATTCGATCGAGCCTGAGACTAGTTCCTCATAGTTCTTTTGAATAGAAGCAGGATTTGTCTTGCTTCTATCTTTATTTTATTGTTGTTCTTCCGCATTTTCGTGTAGCACTTACCTTCGGGTTTGCATTGCACCAGCACTTGAAACAGACCATCCCCTCGAGGAGCCAACTTTCTTTTCCTTTGGTTCGAGAATCTTTCCTTTCTGAAGTGAACCCAAACCTAATCTCTTTTCTTCAATTCCAACTTCTTACGCCCCTGTTTTTTCTTGGATGCTACCTTGGTTTAAGCTTCCTAGAGATTTTTTTATAAGGACCAAACCCCCACAAGATCCTTCACACGGAGCCAAGCTAAGGAGATCCAAGGAGTGCACTTACACTTGGTGAGGAGAGGAGCAAAGCGCAAGAAGAGCAGCCCAGTATTCCAGGCGCCCCGCCTACGGAGCAAGGGGGACAGGCGCTCCGCCCAGCCACCCCCACTAACCAATTGGGCAGGCGGTCCGCCCCAAACACGGGCGCTCCGCCCCATTTGCTGAAGCACGGAATTTTGGCTATTTTAAGACTATTTTGACCCTACGTGGTCTTTTATCCTAAAGCCTAATGTGTGGGCTATTTTGACCTTTTACTTAGTGCTCGAAAACCTCTATAAATAGCTAGATAGCTTATTTCATTCCTGAGCTTATGATTGAGGACAAAAAACCTTATTAAGAGTTGAACTCTTTGTTGAATGAAACAACCTTTGATGGGACTTGTTCTTCCTCTAGCGGATCTAGATGAATTCCAATCCCCCCGATCATTCTACTTGCGTGCTCACGTTAGCTCGAGGGTAGTTGCCTAGTGTAGTGTTCTTGACAATCTCTCGGGGTGTAACGGAACAAGTTCTCCGTTGCTACTTGAGATTTTCGATCGAGTTATGTCTCGCTCGTTATCTTTTACTTTTCCGCATTTGATTCTTATCAGTCTGGTATCAGAGCAAGGTTCGGGTTTTCTTTCTACAAACCCCCGACCTTGATTCTTCGTGCCTACGCTAGTTTGTTTAGTTTTCTTGTTGTTGAAGTTATTGAAAGAAGAAAAATACAAAAAAATAGAAAAGTGAAAAAAATACAAAAAAATTGTCGTAACTTTTTGGTGTGTTCGATTCTTGTTATGGGTGTTATAGATTATTGATCCTTGTTGAAAACCCGTTGTTTTGATACCAAAAACACGTGGTTTGGATTGGAATCACGAGATTTGAAATTTTGAAAACCCCAAAATTGTTAAACCTTTGTTAAACCCTTGTTCTTGATGAATTTGATTGATTCTTGGGTTGTTTGATTGTGGGGTTGTGGAATTGATTATCGGGGTTTGTTTTTCATTGAAAACCGAACAAATTGAAAGAAATTTCGTGTGATTTGGAGTTTGGTAACATCGAGTTTGAAGAATCGAAATCCACCTTGAACCCTTTTGAAACCCTTGTTGAAACCCCAACTTGAAACTTTGAATCATGATTGTGCCTTGTTTGTTGGTTGTTTGGGTGTGAAAATTATTAGGGTTTGAAGGTTATATCAATATTCAACTTTGAGTACCTTGAATTTGTGAAAAACACGTTGGAATCGACCCAAAAATTGGATTGAAATCGAAGAAAACGGAGTTGGAAACCCAGAATTTTTTCAGCCAGGGCGCTCCGCCTGACCACCTCCACTGGTGGGTTTTGCAGGTGCTCTGCCCCACTCCACTGGGCGCTCCGCCCACTTGTTGAAGGTTGGGAATTGGGTAGTTTCTTCTAGGTTTTCTTGTTTCTTTGTTTGCCTAAACTCTAACTAGTGCCTATCTAAGTAATCTTCCTACTTAATTGTCACTAGTCCTTTAAGATTTTAGGTGATTCATGCATTTAGTTGGAGAGTAGAACTCCAAGAAGATTCGTAGATCCTTTTGACTCAAGTCCTCACTTCAAAGTGCCTAGCGTTCATTGAGTCTCATTAACTCCACTCACCCCGGAGTGTGCTTGACTCGTGAATAGTTTGGTTGAGTTGAGGGAATCTTAGTCATCTACGTGAAGCTTTGGAACTACAAGTCGAGTGAAATATCCACCACCACTAAATGAGTGAACCGAGTGAAACACAAGGCGAGGTATGAATTGGGGTCGAAATGTGGATAGGGGTAGAGGCCGAGGTCGAGGGCCACCCATGGGGTATGTTGGAGGGAATGCTAGGAGGGAGTATGGTGGTTATGAAGATCACTATGGAGGCCAACCGGAGCCTTACCGTGGAGGTCGTGACAACACCAACCTCAATAGTGTGAAGCTCAATCTTCCAATCTTTAAGGGAAATTGTGATCCGGAGGCCTACATTGAATGGGTACTACTCATGGAAAGGATGTTTGACACAAATGAGATGACCGAGGAGATAAAAGGTACTTATGCTATTTCATCCTTTGAGTCCTATGCATCTACTGGGTGGTAATCCGTCAAGAGATCAAGGAGGAGAGCGGGAATCCCCGTGAATATGACTTGGAATGATGAAAGGTCTTATGAATATCAAGTATATCACTCCTAGGTATCGTCAAGAGCAACTCAAGAAGCTTTATGATCTAAAGCAAGGTGTCAAGACGGTTCATGAGTATTATGATGAGTTTGAGAAGATTCGGATGGCTTTAGATATGGACACCGAAGATGAGGAATAAGCCGTGATCCGCTTCAAGAATGGCTTGAGCTATGGTATAGCGTCCCAATTGAGATTGCATGCTTATCTTTCACTTCAAGAAATCCTTGATGCCGCACTTGAAGCCGAGCAATGGCTTACAGATGAAATCGAAGAAAACGGAGTTGGAAACCCAGAATTTTTTCAGCCAGGGCGCTCCGCCTGACCACCTCCACTGGTGGGTTTTGCAGGTGCTCTGCCCCACTCCACTGGGCGCTCCGCCCACTTGTTGAAGGTTGGGAATTGGGTAGTTTCTTCTAGGTTTTCTTGTTTCTTTGTTTGCCTAAACTCTAACTAGTGCCTATCTAAGTAATCTTCCTACTTAATTGTCACTAGTCCTTTAAGATTTTAGGTGATTCATGCATTTAGTTGGAGAGTAGAACTCCAAGAAGATTCGTAGATCCTTTTGACTCAAGTCCTCACTTCAAAGTGCCTAGCGTTCATTGAGTCTCATTAACTCCACTCACCCCGGAGTGTGCTTGACTCGTGAATAGTTTGGTTGAGTTGAGGGAATCTTAGTCATCTACGTGAAGCTTTGGAACTACAAGTCGAGTGAAATATCCACCACCACTAAATGAGTGAACCGAGTGAAACACAAGGCGAGGTATGAATTGGGGTCGAAATGTGGATAGGGGTAGAGGCCGAGGTCGAGGGCCACCCATGGGGTATGTTGGAGGGAATGCTAGGAGGGAGTATGGTGGTTATGAAGATCACTATGGAGGCCAACCGGAGCCTTACCGTGGAGGTCGTGACAACACCAACCTCAATAGTGTGAAGCTCAATCTTCCAATCTTTAAGGGAAATTGTGATCCGGAGGCCTACATTGAATGGGTACTACTCATGGAAAGGATGTTTGACACAAATGAGATGACCGAGGAGATAAAAGGTACTTATGCTATTTCATCCTTTGAGTCCTATGCATCTACTGGGTGGTAATCCGTCAAGAGATCAAGGAGGAGAGCGGGAATCCCCGTGAATATGACTTGGAATGATGAAAGGTCTTATGAATATCAAGTATATCACTCCTAGGTATCGTCAAGAGCAACTCAAGAAGCTTTATGATCTAAAGCAAGGTGTCAAGACGGTTCATGAGTATTATGATGAGTTTGAGAAGATTCGGATGGCTTTAGATATGGACACCGAAGATGAGGAATAAGCCGTGATCCGCTTCAAGAATGGCTTGAGCTATGGTATAGCGTCCCAATTGAGATTGCATGCTTATCTTTCACTTCAAGAAATCCTTGATGCCGCACTTGAAGCCGAGCAATGGCTTACAGATGAAAAGTCCAACCGTTACAAGAGCAACACTTCCACTTCCATGAGCAAACCAAAGGAATGGAAAACTCCCACTCTTAATGCAAGATTCCCAAATGCAAGTGGCACAAGTGGTGCAAATGCTAGCAAAGATGTGAAGAAGCCGTATGAGAAGTACACACCTAATGTGGGAGGTAACTCTAAAACCCAATTAAATGTTCCTACTTCTTCTTCTATTCAATGCCACAAGTGCAAGGGGTATGGTCACTTTGCTGAAGAGTGTCCTACGAAAAGGACCCTGATTGTTGTTGGTGATGATGCTTATGAGCAAGAGAGTGAGCCGGAGGATGAGGGAGTAGAGGGAGATGAGGTGGATGATATGGAAGATGATACGGTGGAGGATGATGATCCTCATACCTTTCTAGTTGTGAGGAGGAGTTTAGGTGCCATGATTGTGGAGGATAGTGAGACCTTGCAAAGGGAAAATCTCTTTCATGCTAGATGCCGAGTCATGGATGTTGTTTTCTCTATGATAATTAACTCGGGAAGTTGTGTTAATGTTGTGAGTCAATCACTTATTACCCAATTGAAATTGCCTACCTTGAAACACCCCAAACCATATCGATTGCAATGTCTTAATGAGTGTGGGGAGCTAAAGGTGGTGAAGCAAGCAAGGATTAAATTCAAAATAGGTAGCTATGTGGATGAAAACATGTTTGACGTGGTACCTATGCAAGCATGCCACCTTCTATTTGGAAGGCCTTGGCAATTTGATAGACATGTGGTTCACGATGGTCGTGTAACACTTACACGGTCAAACATGAAGGAAGGAAATTTGTGCTTAAACCCTTGACTCCCAAGCAAGTAAGTGAGGATTACAAGCAGATGAGGGAGTTAAGAGAGGCGGCAAAGGCTAAGTCGGTTGTGGAGACTAGTCCTTTGGCCGAAAGTTTGGTGGCAATCCCACCTTCTTCTACCGGTAGCATATGTGCCATGATGCAACCGGGTGAAATTTTGAAAGGAAATGATGGCAACAAGCTACTCTTTTGCCTAGTCTATAAAGGTATGACTCTTACATCCGATGTTGATTATTTCATTAACCCTTTACCTAGTGCAATTGAGAGTGTTTTCTAAGGTGTTTGAAGACATGTTCCCGGACAATATGCCGAGTGGTCTTCCTCCATTGAGGGGGATAGAGCACCAAATTGATTTTATCCCGCGGTCTCAAATCCCAAACAAACCGGCTTATAGGAGCAATCCGGAGGACACAAGAGAATTACAAAAGCAAGTTGATGAATTGCTCACTAAAAGCTTGGTGAGGAAAAGCTTGAGTCCTTGTGCCATGCCCGTGATCCTTGTTCCAAAGAAGGATGGCACTTAGAGAATGTGCGTAGATTGTCGGGCCGTGAACAAGATAACGGTAAAGTATCGTCATCCCATTCCACGACTTGATGATATGTTAGATGAATTGAGCGGTTCATGTGTCTTTTCCAAAATAGACCTTAGGTCCGGTTACCATCAAATCCGGATGAAACCTGGGGACGAATGAAAAACTGCATTCAAGACAAAGTTTGGTCTCTATGAATGGTTGGTGATGCCCTCTGGGCTCTCCAACGCACCTAGTACTTTTATGAGACTCATGAACCATGATTTGAAAATGTTTATCAATAAATTCGTGGTTGTCTATTTTGATTATATCTTGATTTATAGTAAGTCAATAGATGATCATATTGGCCACTTGAGTCAAGTTCTTGAAGTGCTAAGAGCCGAAAAGCTCTATGCCAACTTGAAAAAGTGTGCCTTTTGTGTGGAGAAGGTTGTCTTCCTTGGGTTTGTTGTGAGTGCCCAAGGAGTGGAGGTGGATGAGTCCAAGGTGGAGGCAATTCGTGATTGGCCCACTCCTACCACCGTGACTCAAGTGAGGAGCTTTCATGGTCTTGCTAGTTTTTATAGACGATTTGTGAAAGACTTTAGCTCCATTGCTGCTCCACTCACCGAATTGGCGAAGAAGGACCAACCATTTGTGTGGGGAGAGCCTCAAGAGAAGGCCTTCCAAGAATTGAAAAGTAGGTTGAGTACCACCCGTCTATTGCAATTGCCCGACTTTGGAAAGGCATTTGAGGTTGAATGTGATGCCTCGGGGGTGAGAATTGGTGGAGTCTTAATGCAAGATGGCAAACCCATAGCCTCCTTTAGTGAAAAATTGAAAGGGGCCTCCTTGAATTACTCTACGTATGACAAGGAGTTGTATGCCCTAGTGAGAGCCCTTGCTCATTGGCAACATTACCTTTGGCCTAGAGAATTTGTGATTAAGAGTGACCATGAGTCACTCAAACATCTTAGGGGCCAAGAAAAGTTGAACAAGAGGTATGCCAAGTGGGTAGAGTTCATTGTGTCTTTTCCCTATGTTGTTCAATACAAAAAGGGGAAAGACAATGTTGTGGCGGATGCGCTTTCTAGGAAGTTTGCTCTTGCCACTACTCTTACCTCCAAGATCATGGGTTTTGAGAGCATCAAGTTGATGTATGCTCATGACCCTAAGCTAAAGATCATCCATGAAGCTCTAGAGAAGGGGGAAAGAGTTGAGAAATATCAATGGGTTAATGGCTATATCTTCAAAAATGGTAGAGTGTGCATACCCGAGTCCTCATGGAGGGAATTGCTTGTGCAAGAGGTACATTGTAGAGGACTCATGGGTCACTTTGGGAAAAATAAGACTTTGGCCATTCTTAAAGAAAAATTCCATTGGCCAAAGATGGGGGTGCAAGTTGAAAAGTTTTGCACTAATTGCCTTGAGTGCAAGCGTGCTAAATCCAAAGCACACCCCCATGGGTTGTATACCCCTCTCCCCATACCTACTAGCCCGTGGATGGATATATCTATGGACTTTGTCATGGGATTACCATGGACTAGGGGGGCATGATAGCATTTATGTTGTCGTGGATAGGTTCTCCAAGATGGCTCACTTCATTCCATGTAAAAAGTGTGATGATGCACAACATATTGCTTCTTTGTTCATTGATAATGTTTTAATGTTGCATGGTGTGCCTCAAACCATTGTAAGTGATAGGGACACCAAGTTCCTAAGCCACTTTTGGAGAAGCTTGTGGGGTGCCCTTGGCACCAAGCTTTTGTTCTCCACGTCCCACCACCCATAAATGGATGGGCAAACCGAAGGTTGCTCTTCTTAGAGCCATGACCCGAGGTAAGGTCGGGACTTGGATTGATAGATTGCCTCTTATGGAGTTTGCTTATAATCGTCCATTGCATAGCATGATTGGCATGACTCCCTTTGAGTGCGTTTATGGTTTTAACCCCTTGATTCCCCTTGATCTAACCCCTTTGCCAAGGGAAATGGTTGTTAATTTTGAAGGTAAAGCTAGAGCCAAGGCTTTGGTTGAACTCCATGCTAATGCGAAGAAGAACTTGGAGGAAGCTTATGCAAAGGTTGCCTCCAAGAAAAAACAAGGGACGCAAGAAGGTGGAACTCAAGAAGGGGGATTATGTGTGGGTGCACTTCCGGAAAGAAAGGTTTTCAAACCTTAGGAAAAGGAAGTTGGCACCCCGAGGAGATGGCCCATTCCAAGTGCTTTCAAAGATAAACAACAACGCCTATGTGGTCGACTTGCCAAGTGAGTATAATGTTTCTAATACATTCAATGTTTGTGACTTGTTTCCTTTGGATGTAGGGGATGGAGAGGTCGTGAATGATGATGCTTCAATTTCTAGGACCAAATCTTCTTGAGAAGGGGAGGATGATAAGGACCAAACCCCCACAAGACCCTTCACACGGAACCAAGCTAAGGAGATCCAAGGATTGCACTTACACTTGGTGAGGAGAGGAGCAGCCCAGTATTCCAAGCGCCCCGCCTGAGCTTTAGGCGCCCCGCCCAGAGAGCAAGGAGCACAGGCGCTCCGCCCACCCAGGGGCGCTCTGCCCAGCCTCCCCCACTGACCAATTGGGCAGGCGCTCCGCCCCATTTGCTGAAGCACAGAATTTTGGCTATTTTAATACTATTTTGACCCTACGTGGACTTTTATCCTAAAGCCTAATGTGTGGGCTATTTTGACCTTTTACTTAGTGCTCAAAAACCTCTATAAATAGCTAGATGGCTTATTTCATTCCTGAGCTTATGACTGAGGACAAAAGAACCTTGTTAAGAGTTGAACTCTTTGTTGAAGGAAATAACCTTTGATGGGACTTGTTATTCCTCTAGCGGATCTAGATGAATTACAATCCCCCCCCCCCCCGATCATTCTACTTGCGTGCTCACGTTAGCTCGAGGGTAGTTGCCTAGTGTAGGTGTTCTTGACAATCTCTCGGGGTGTAACGGAACAAGTTCTCCGTTGCTACTTGAGATTTTCGATCGAGTTACGTCTCGCTCGTTATCTTTTACTTTTTCGCGTTTGATTCTTATCATTTTTCTTCACCTTGGCATGTAGCTCGAGCAAAATAGTAGCTCGGCAAGTACTTTCAAAATCAATAACAGCATCTCGAGGCAATGGGGTTAGATCAAGTGGAATCAAAGGGTTAAAACCATATACAAGCTATGTTGTATCCTCAAGAGAACAATGCCTCTTGCAAACTGAATAATCAAAGAGGAATTGTTCAATCGAATTCACCGAAAGCGAAAAGTTCCGAAGGACTCCATCGGGTTTGCTCACATCTGAGACATAAAAGAAAGTGCTCACAGCTACTCTCATTAGATATTCAATAATCAAAATCTAGGTCCCTACAAATAAAATGAAAGGAGGTTGATATAGACAATACTAAGGGCAAAATAGTAAACGGTCACAAGCGACATATAAGAATAAGCCATGCAGGGCTGAATAAGTTAAGAGTTCAGGCACTCCTTTGGTCTCTGAGCTCGAACTCTTAAACTCGAACGCTCTCCCTTCGGTTGCTTGCTTTACTGTTCGGCGTCGATGTTGAGTGTTCGATTGCACTTGAATTCGAACATTTGAGCTGGAACTCTTGAACTCGGACTGTCACGACCCAACCTAGGGCCGCGACGGATAACCGACACTAAGTGTCGGTTATCGCTAAACCTATTAATAATCTATGAATTATAGAGATGAGCTGGCAACCTAGTTATAAATACATACATATTTGTTGAAAACATAAAATCTGGAAAGATGACAAGGCTATCACACGATAATATATATAACATACTGACTACACCACACAGGGACATATCTACAGGCCTCTAAGAATGTTGAACTAAATATACAAAGGACGGGACAAGGCCCCGCCATACCTACTCGACATCTGTACAACATACCAAAAGTAGTATACTCCGGAAGAGACGGAGTGACTCCAACAGCTGGTAGATAGCCTACTAACGTGGCTCAGGGTCTGCTCTCTCTGTACCTGCGCGGCATGAAATGCAGCGCCCCAAAAAAAGGGTGTGAGTATGATATGTACAAAGTATGTAAGGCCTGAGCATATAATAAATCATAGCTGGATGAAACTGTAAGGCTGGAATATAAATGTGTAAACATGAGCTGAAGCATAGCAATGTAGCAGGAAATCTGAAGACGTACTAAACATGGTCTGAATATAACCTAAAGTCTAGCTGAATCTGAAACTGAAGACTGAGCTGAACTATACTGATAAATGATTGTAATATGACTGGTAACTGGTTACTAGAAACTAGAACCGATAGCTGTCAACTGATACTGACACTAAGAACTGGTGGCTGATAATTGAGAACTGATAACTGGTACTGAGCTAAAATTGAACTGTTATCTGAACTGGTACCTGCCTGGTGTTATGGGCTATATCCCCCCAAATCAGGTAACTGAACATCTGAACTAGCCTCACATATAATCATGCAGTGCATACTTGATAAGAATCAAAACGCGGAAAGTAAAAGATAAAGAGCGAGACGTAACTCGTTCAATAATCTCAAGTAGCAACGGAGAACTTGTTCCGTTACACCCTGAGAGAATGACAAGAACACCTACACTAGGCAACTACCCTCGAGCTAACGTGAGCATGCAAGTAGAATGGTCAGGGGGGATTTGAATTCATCTAGATCCGCTAGAGGAAGAACAAGTCCCATTCAAGGTTTTCATTCAACAAAGAGTTCAACTCTTACAAGGTTTTTAATCATCAAAGTTAGCTAATGAAATAAACTAGCAATCTAGCTATTTATAGGTGTTGTTAGGCACCTATTGAAAGGTCTAAAATGCCCACACTTAGGCTTAGGAATAAAGGACCACGTAGGGTCAAAATAGTCATAACATAACTAGGAATCACGTACTTCAGCAATTAGGGCGGAGCGCCCGGCAAGTTAGGCAGTGGGGTGGCCTAGGCGGGGCGCCCAGAGTTGGGGCGGAGCGCCCAGGCCTAGGCATCTTCAGGCGGAGCGCCTGGATCCTCAGGCGGAGCACCTGGATGACTGGGCTGCTCTCCTTGCACTTTGAGCACTCGGAACGGCTTCCAATCGCTTCCTTCTTCTAGTCCCTTCCTCACCAAGTGTAGGTGTACTCCTTGGATCTCCTTAGCTTGGCTCCGAGTGAAGGGTCTTGTGGGGGTTTGGGTCTTATCATCCTCCCCTTCTTGAGAGGATTTCGTCCTCGAAATTGAAGCATCATTCACGACCTCTTCATCATCATTCACGACCTCTTCATTACCTACATCCAAAGGAACCAAGTCACAAACATTGAAAGTATTAGAAACTTGATACTCACTTGGCAAGTCGACCACATAGGCATTGTTGTTTATCTTCGAGAGCACTTGGAATGGGCCATCTCCCCGGGGTGCCAACTTCCCTTTCCTATGGTTTGGGAACCTTTCTTTCCGGAAGTGCACCCACACATAGTCACCTTTCTTGAGCCTTCTTGCGTCCTTTGTTTTTCTTGGAGGCAACCTTAGCATAAGCTTCCTCCAAATTCTTCTTCGTCTTTGCATGGAGTTCAACCAAAGCCTTGGCTCTAGCTTTACCTTCAAAATTAACAACCATTTCCCTTGGCAAAGGGGTTAGATCAAGGGGAATCAAGGGGTTAAAACCATAAACACATTCAAAAGGAGTCATGCCAATCATGATATGCAATGTGCGATTATAGGCAAACTCCATTAGAGGCAATCTATCAATCCAAGTCCCGGCCTTACCTCGGGTCATGGCTCTAAGAAGAGCACCCAAAGTTCGGTTTACCACCTCGGTTTGCCCATCGGTTTGTGGATGATGGGACGTAGAAAACAAGAGCTTGGTGCCAAGGGCACCCCACAAGCATCTCCAAAAGTGGCTTAGGAACTTGGTGTCCCTATCACTCACAATAGTTTGAGGCACACCATGCAACTTTAAAACATTGTCAATAAACAAAGAAGCTACATGTTGTGCATCATCACACTTCTTGCATGGAATGAAATGAGCCATCTTGGAGAACCTATCCACAACAACATAAATGCTATCGCGGCCCCCCTAGTCCGTGGTAACCCCAAGACAAAGTCCATTGAGATATCCATCCACGGGCTAGTAGGTATGGGGAGAGGGGTATACAACCCATGAGGGTGGGCTTTAGATTTGGCACGTTTGTACTCAAGGCAATTAGTGCAAAACTTTTCCACATGCAACCTCATCTTTGGCCAATGGAATTGTTCTTGGAGAACGGCCAAACTCTTTCTTATCCCAAAGTGACCCATGAGTCCTCCACAATGTGCCTCTTGCACAAGCAATTCCCTCCATGAGGACTCGGGTATGCACACTCTACCATTTTTAAAGATGTATCCATTAACCCATTGGCATTTCTCAACTCTCTCCCCCTTCTCTAGAGCTTCATGGATGCTCTTGAGCTTAGGGTCATGAGCGTACATCAATTTGATGCTCTCGAATCCCATGAGCTTGGAGGTGAGAGTAGTGGCAAGAGCGAACTTCCTAGAAAGTGCATCCGCCACCACATTGTCTTTCCCTTTCTTGTATTGGATTACATAGGGAAAAGACTCAATAAACTCTACCCACTTGCCATGACGCTTGTTCAACTTCTCTTGGCCTCTAAGATGCTTGAGTGACTCATGGTCACTCTTGATCATGAACTCTCTAGGCTATAAGTAATGTTGCCAATGGGCAAGAGCTCTCACTAGGGCATGCAACTCCTTGTCATACGTAGAGTAATTCAAGGAAGCCCCTTTTAACTTCTCACTAAAGTAGGCTATGGGTTTGCCATCTTGCATTAAAACACCACCAATTCCCATCCCCGAGGCATCACATTCAACCTCAAATGCCTTTCCAAAGTCGGGCAATTGCAATAGAGGGGCGGTACTCAACCTACTTTTCAACTCTTGGAAGGCCTTCTCTTGAGGCTCTCCCCACACAAACGGATGGTCCTTCTTCACCAATTCGGTGAGTGGAGCGGCAATGGAGCTAAAGTCTTTCACAAATCGTCTATAAAAACTAGCAAGACCATGGAAGATCCTCACTTGAGTCACGGTGGTAGGAGTGGGCCAATCACGAATGGCCTCCACCTTGGACTCATCCACCTCCACTCTTTGGGCACTCACAACAAACCCTAAGAAGACAACCTTCTCCACACAAAAAGCACACTTTTTCAAATTGGCATAGAGCTTTTCGGCTCGTAGCGCTGTCGCTCCAAACGCACACGCAAGTATACGCGGTCGATCAAGTAATAAAGTGATAAGAAAGTATCGTTCCCACGAGGACTATTGATTAACTATTAACTAGACAAACTTCAATTCAAGTATTATTCAAGAGATTTCAACCAGATTTCAAGTTGTGTTTAATTAACTAATTAACTAAAAGTAATAGAAGTAAATGGAATGCGAGACAATCAATAGTTCTAGATATCAGTGAGAGGGAATATTCCAGGATTATGGGACGATCACCAATCCAGTTGCACTCATCCGCTAGTTGAATTAATTTTACTTATCTGAGTTGCTAATCACAGGGTTAATTATTCTCACAGAGCTCTTTCGATACCCTGCTCGCCTATTCAAGTCAACCTAATGCCTATATGTCTATGAAATTAGAATTAACAAGAATGCATATGCTTCTCCTGTAAACTGATTAAGCGTGACTGTTAGGTGTATTTCTATCCTAACCGCGAAACCATTCCCCGATGCCCGGGTTCAAGAACACGCTTTATTTAATTCTATTGCAACCTACGGTTCCCACTTTCGAGTTCAACCTTAGGTTCATGGGTAATACTTAACAACTGGCCAGGAAATTAAGTAATTCAGAGCAGAATTAAATAAACAACTCCATCTGATAAATTTAATAGAATTCAACCAACTTCAGAGTACAACTTTCATGGTTAACCCATAACCCTAGAATAATAGAGTTTAGCTACTCATAGACAAGTTAGCTTTCTCACAAAATAATCTAGAATTCATGAAACAATAAAGAGGGAAGAAGAATTACAACTCAATTGATGAATCTCCGTTCTCTAGCCTCTACTATGGTTCTTCCTCCAAAAATACGTAATAGAATCTCTAATAATGTGTTTTTCCTCCAAAAATACGTAATAGAATCTCTAATAATGTGTTTATCCGCGTTTTA
Organism: Petunia x hybrida; assembly: GCA_037355625.1. Taxonomy (NCBI): domain Eukaryota; kingdom Viridiplantae; phylum Streptophyta; class Magnoliopsida; order Solanales; family Solanaceae; genus Petunia; species Petunia x hybrida. The sequence goes on from JBBBVM010000534.1 coordinate 618,373, forward strand.
TACTGAATAATAGGAGTACTACACGCCCTAGGCTAGTCCAAGCTCGGGTAGGAATGTCCCAGTCGTACAGCAGCCCATATACTTAGCATACTTTGGAATTCCCCGGAGCACATCTACCAATGGAATATTGATACTAGTCTGACTGAGTATGCCCAAGATCTTTGTAACTGCAGGATCTTGCAGATTCTTTTGCAACCTTCGAGGAAATGGAGGTGGTGGTTTAGCAGCAATCACTGCCTCTTGCTTTTCTGCCTCCTTCTCGACTTCGACTACTGGCTCTGGCTCTTTTCCTTTGGCAGGGTGAGACTGCTTTGGCTTCTTTGGCAATTTTTCCAGTTCTCTCCCATTTCGTAGTGACACTGCTTGCACTTGTTCCTTGGGATTAGGATCAGTAGTGCTTGGCAAAGCACCAAGTGGCCTTGTATTTTGATTACTGGCAAGCTGTCCCATTTGTTTTTCTAAAGAGCGAATGGCACTGTCCTGGTTCCGCTGTAGAGTTGAAATTTTCTGATTCAGATCAACAGCAAGTTGTTGTATCATTGCCTCTATCTTTGACGTTTCAGGCTGTTTCTGCTGTGGTGGATTCTTCACTTGCTGGGTATTACCTTGAGATTGTCTGCTGCCTTGTCCGTTTTGATTACCACCCCATGAGAAATTAGGGTGGTTGCGAAAGTTAGGTGGGTAAGTGTTGCCATACTGAGCATTTTGGTTGAAACCCCTGCCCTGCTGACCCACGTAAAATGCAGACTCTGGGTTGTCCGTGTAAACATTGCTTATATGATCAGATCCACCACACACATCACAGTATGGAGTTGCTTGCACTTGTTGAACCTGGGGTGGAGCTGGTGGTTGTGGCTTGCTTACCTGAACTAGTACTGCATCAAGTTGCTGCTTAACAGAGTGTTGCATTGCTGCCATTTCAGCTCTCATAGCTGTCAGTACATCCACTTCCACCTTTCCACCTAGCTTGAGATTTTTACCTCTGCCTGAGTCACCATGATAATGCTGACTACCTTCTAAAATTTTGTTAAGAATGATCTCAAGCTCATCATACTGCTTCTCTAGACTTGGTTCGCCACAATAAGCATCTAGCAGGATTTTACTATGTGACTGTAGTCCCTCAACAAAAATATGTCCCAACACCTCCTTTGATTGACCATGGTGTGGGCAGCTTCTCAACAATGCCTTGAACCTTTCCCATGCTTCACCTATCTCCTCTGATGAATTCTGACTGAATGACACTATCTCACCTCTGATCTTTGCAGTTTTGCCCGATGGAAAAAATTTGATCAGAAACTTCTTTGCCAATTCGTCCCAAGAGTTAATGGAGTTCGGTAGTTGGACCAAGAGCCACTTCTTTGCTTCACCCAGCAAGGTGAATGGGAACATCGTCAGCTGTATGTATTCATCCGACACATCAACATATTTGTAAGTGTCGCTGATCTCCAGAAAGTTCTGCATGTGCTGCTGAGGATCTTCATTTGACAGTCCCGCGAACTTCCCATTAGACTGGAATAGTCGGATCATACACTCCTTCAGCTCAAATTTACCAGTAATGGTGGGCCTCACAATGGCCTTGGCCATGTTATCGAGAGTAGGTCTGGCCACATCCAGTATAGCGCGGTTTTGGTTTCTAGCCATCTCTGCAGGTTCAGAAATAGGAGCTTTCTCTAGCTTTGCTTTGAGTCTGGCTTCCTTCCTTAGCCTGTGAAAAAGTCTTTCAGGTTCCGGATCAAAAGTGTAGAGTTTATCACCACTCTTGCTCCTTCGCATTCAAGCTACAACCTGAAACACCCAAAGACAGCTAAAACAAAAATTAATCTTGAACAAATAACAAATAAAAGCTAATCTAGAAACTAATTAAATCTTAGTCCCCGGCAACGGCGCCAAAAACTTGTCGCTCCAAACGCACACGCAAGTATACGCGGTCGATCAATTAATAAAGTGATAAGAAAGTATCGTTCCCACGAGGACTATTGATTAACTATTAACTAGACAAACTTCAATTCAAGTATTGTTCAAGAGATTTCAACCAGATTTCAAGTTGTGTTTAATTAACTAATTAACTAAAAGTAATAGAAGTAAATGGAATGCGAGACAATTCAATAGTTCTAGATATCAGTGAGAGGGAATATTCCAGGATTATGGGACGATCACCAATCCAGTTGCACTCATCCGCTAGTTGAATTAATTTTACTTATCTGAGTTGCTAATCACAGGGTTAATTATACTCACAGAGCTCTTTCGATACCCTGCTCGCCTATTCAAGTCAACCTAATGCCTATATGTCTATGGAATTAGAATTAACAAGAATGCATGTACTTCTCCTGTAAACTGATTAAGCGTGACTGTTAGGTATATTTCTATCCTAACCGCGAAACCATTCCCCGATGCCCGGGTTCAAGAACACGCTTTATTTAATTCTATTGCAACCTACGGTTCCCACTTTCGAGTTCAACCTTAGGTTCATGGGTAATACTTAACAACTGGCCAGGAAATTAAGTAATTCAGAGCAGAATTAAATAAACAACTCCATCTGATAAATTTAATAGAATTCAACCAACTTCAGAGTACAACTTTCATGGTTAACCCATAACCCTAGAATAATAGAGTTTAGCTACTCATAGACAAGTTAGCTTTCTCACAAAATAATCTAGAATTCATGAAACAATAAAGAGGGAAGAAGAATTACAACTCAATTGATGAATCTCCGTTCTCTAGCCTCTACTATGGTTCTTCCTCCAAAAATACGTAATAGAATCTCTAATAATGTGTTTTTCCTCCAAAAATACGTAATAGAATCTCTAATAATGTGTTTTTCCGCGTTTTATACGGAATAATAGGAGTACTACACGCCCTAGGCTAGTCCAAGCTCGGGTAGGAAAGTCCCAGTCGTACAGTAGCCCATACAATGTAAGAATCCTTGTATGCCCCAATTCTCAGGTCTCACTGCTTCTCATACAATGTACGCCTGTTGTAAGGCTCATACAATGAGCTTACAAAGCTCCTAGTCCGCTGATTTCTACACTCAAATTCTTCATTTTTTCTACTTCAATCTTTGACTTCGAACTTCTCCACAAAATGTAGCCATTTAGCTCCAAATTCCACCAATTCGTACCTAAACCATTCAAACACACCAAGTTAAAATCATGTCACAAATTAGCATTGTTGGGCATGTATTGCTATGAAAACCATCTAAGAGTGTTAAATACAATTGCTAAAAATATAGGAAATATGCCCAACATCAAGCGCTTCAAGGACTTGACTCAAGTGGCCAACATGTTGATACGGGGCAACTTGAGCAACCATCCAAAAACACCATCCAAGGCCAAGGAAGAGCTTATGCATTGGAACGCCATGGAACGAGGAGCCTAGGAGACACATTTCGGCGCGTTTCAAGGCTTGACAGGAAGGGGCGGACCGCCCATTTGCAGAGGCGGACCGCCCAGTTGAAAACAAGCCTCAGGATTTTGGGGCGCCTCTTTTCAGGCGGGGCGCCTACTTGGCCGCCTACTGCGCCTATTCTGAGAACAGGCGGGGCGCCTACTTTGCTGAAGGACCCTACGGGATTTTATTTAAGTTGCTATGTTTTGACTATTATAGCCCTGCATGGCCTTTGTTATTTAGAACCTAATTAAGGGTACTTTAGGCCTTTCATTGATGTCTAGGTGAGGCCTATAAATACTCCATAGCTTAGCATTTTTCCTTAGTTAGCTTTGATGATGAATGATTGATGAACAATGTTCAAGAGTGGATTCTCTTTGAATGAAAACCCTTTGAGTTGGTTTGAGTTTGCTAGTGGATTCTAGTTGAACCCCAAACCCCCCGATCATTCTACTTGCGAGTTCTTTGTTAACTCGAGGGTAGTTGCATAACGTTGGCTCTTTTCGACATCGATACGAGGGTATCACGGAACTAGTTCTCCGTGGTTACCTTGTAGGGAGTTCGAGACGCGTCTCGTTCCCTTTATCTTTTACTTTTATCGTCTTTCCCGTTTTGATTCTTATCAGTTTGGTATCAGAGCAAGGCTCGGGTTTTGTTTCTACAAACCCCCGACCCTTGATTCTTCGTGCCTTAGGTCGATTCTATCTTTAGTTTTGATAAGACCCAAACCGCCTCAAGACCCTTCACTCGGAGCCAAGTCAAGTTGATCCAAGACGTCCATCTTCATTTGATATGGAAGAGTATGGAAGAAGGCTCCAAGAGCGACTTGAAGACTGTGCTTTGGTGTGCCATGGATGGAGGACCTTCTAGTACACTTGACGAGGCTTCCGGAGCACGTTTGGAGGCAAACCAAGGTGCCACAGGAGGAGGCGGACCGCCCACTCCACTAGGCGGACCGCCCCTCAAACTCTCTAAAGTTTGACTGCACAACTAGGCGGACCGCCTGTTGTTCAGGGGCGGACCGCCCACTTCCCTGGCAAGGCTAAACAGGCGGGGCGCCTACTTGGAGTAGGCTGGGTGCCTACTTTGCTGAGATGTTGCGGGATTCCTAGTTTATTTGCTATGTTTTGGACAAGTATAGCCCTACGAGGCCTTTATTGTTTAAACCCACTTTAGGGGTATTTTTGAGCTTTCATTACATGTAAGTGAAGTCTATAAATACTTCACAAACATCTTCCAAACCTTTTACCTTACACTTTGATGATTATTGATTGAATGAAAATAGAGTTGAACTCTTGGAAACACCTTTGTCTCTTGGTTGCTTGAATTCACTAGTGTAACCTAGTTGAGTCTTGAACCGCTAACCCGACCATTCGACTTGCGAGTCCAGTGTTGTCTCGAGGGTCGTTGCATAGTGTAGGTCCTCCTTGACGCCGATTCGAGGGTATCTCGGGACAAGTTCCCCGTGGTTACTTCGAAGGGAGTTCGAGAAGTGTCTCGCTCTTCTATCTTTTTGTTCCGCGTATTTGATTCCTATCATCTTGGTATCAGAGCAAGGTTCGGGTATCGTTTCTACGAACCCCCGACCCTTGATTCTTCGTGCCTAGGTTAGTTTCGTTTTTAGGTTCTTGTTTATTGCTTTTGAAAAGAAGAAAAACTACAAAAAAATTGAAAAGAAGAAAAACACCAAAAAATCTTTAATCATAGATTCTTGGATTGTTGCATTCGTTGTTGAATTGTTATTGGGGTTTGTTCCTTGTTGGAAACCCGTTCTTTTGGTACCCTATACGTTTGATTTGGAGTTGAAACACAAGAATTGGAAATTTGGAATCCCTTGAAAAATTGAAAAAAAGATTGAAACCCTAGCTATGAACATGGTAGATTGTTGAATTTGAGTGGGGTTTGATTAAAATTGATTGGGGTTCGTTCTTTGTGATTGAAACAACATTGGGGTACCTTTGAATTGCTAAAACAACATTGGAATCGTTGGATTTTTGGGTGCAAAGGCCAAGGAAAACGTTGTTGAACATTGCTGAAATTTGCAGTAGGCGGACCGCCCGAAAAGGAGGCGGGGCGCCTACTCAACTCTCTGAAGTTCAGAGGCGGGGCGCCTACTAAACAGGCGGACCGCCCACTTCTGTTGAGTGTGGTTTCGGGTAGTTTCTTCTAGGATTTCGTGTTTTGTTGATTGCATCGCATCTAGTTAGCACTTCTTTGAGTAATCTTGCCTACTTGAGTTGTGCTAACCCTTCTAAGCTATTAGGAACTCAAGCCTAGACCGGGGATTAGAACTCAAAGAAGACTCGTAGTCTCTTTTGGCTCAAGTCCGCACTTAAAGAGCTATCGTCCGATAGAGTCCTACTAATTCCACTCACCCCGGAGCTCATTGGGCTTTTGAGTTGAGTGATCAAGTTGAGGTTTACTATTCAACTTAGTGAAGCTTTTGGTTCAAGCAAGAGTAAAAAATCCACCACCCACTATACGAGTGATCCGAGTGAAAACTTGTGAGGGAGTGTGTGAGGTTGTTTTTGCTAACGTTTGTTACGTGTGCAGGTACAATGTCTACCGAAGGACAAGATTTCATAAAGGAGGCCTTGGCTAACCTTCTTACCAAGGTGGACCTTATGAGCCAAAGAATTGAGTCTCTTGAAAAGGGTGCCTCAAGTGCCCTAGTTGAGCAAGGGACTTCCAATGCTCAGTCGGAGAAAGGGACCCCGAGTGTCCAAGTTGAGAAAGGGACCCCGAGTGTCCAAGTTGAAGTCTCGAGTCCTCCAAACTTTACCCCGGAGCAAGTTAGACTTGTCATTGATTTGCTCAGTCAACAACGGATGAAGGAGGACCGAGAGAGAGTTGATCCAATGTTGGGCAATCCCCAACGAACGGGCATTCCCCGTATCTTAGACAACCCTCCAAGAAACATTCCACTACCACAACCCGTCCGAAATGTGCAACCTCTTGGGCAAGTTGATGAAGCTCAAGAAGGGGAGGAAACCAATTATGGAGATGACATGTATGGGTTTGATGATCACTTTCAACCGAGGCGAGGTATGAATTGGGGTCGGAATGTGGATAGAGGTAGGGGCCGAGGTCGAGGGCAACCTATGGGTTATGTTGGAGGGGATGTTAGGAAAGATTATGGAGGTTATGGTGGTTATGGGGATCACTATGGGGGCCAACCGGAGCCTTTCCAAGGGGGTCGTGATAACAACAACAACCTCAATAGTGTGAAGCTCACTATTCCTTCTTTCAAAGGAAGTAGTGACCCGGTGGAGTACAAAAATTGGAAATTGGCTATGGAACGAATATTTGAAACTAATGACATGCCCGAGGTGAAGAAAACCAAGTATGCAATATCTTCCTTCGAGTCTTTTGCTTCTACTTGGTGGGAGTCGGTAAAGAGGAATAGGAGGAGGACGGGAATGGCTATTAATCTTACTTGGGAAGAGTTGATCCGGGTGATGGATGAGAAATACTTGACTAATCAATACCGGGTTGAGCAACAAAAGCGTCTCTATGAGTTGAAACAAGGTTCCAATTCGGTTGGGGAGTACTTCAATGAATTCGAGCAAATCCGAATGAACCTTGACATAGATGATGAAGACCATGAGTTGGCCATGATCCGTTTCAAAGGGGGCTTGAACCGAGACATAGCCTCACAATTGAAGTTCCACAAATATGAAGATCTCTACAAGCTATGTGAGGATGCGGTTGAAGCCGAGAAGTGGGTCAAAGAGGAGAAATCCTTCCGCTACAAGAGTAGCACTACTACTCCAACAAGCAATGCCAAGGGTTGGAAGCCTCCTACCACAAATGCAAGGGTCCCGAGTGCTAGTGGGACGAGTGGAGCCAGTGCAAGCAAGGACGTGAAGAAGCCATTTGAGAAGTACACGCCCAATGTGGGAGGTAACTCTAAAACCCAATTGAATACTCCTACTTCTTCTTCCATTCAATGTCATAAATGCAAGGGGTATGGGCACTTTGCTAAGGAGTGTCCTACAAAAAGGACCATGGTTGTTGTTGGTGAGCATGCTTATGAAAAGGAGAGTGAATCGGAGGATGAGGGAGTAGAGGGAGTAGAGGGAGATGAGGGAGTAGAGGAGGATGGTGAAGATGACACGGTGGAGAATGAGGAACCTCATACTTTTCTAGTAGTGAGGAGAAGCTTAGGAGCTATGATTGCGGAGGATGGTGAAACCTTGCAAAGGGAAAACCTCTTCCATGCTAGGTGTCGTGTTAAGGGTGTTGTGTGCTCTATGATCATTGATTCCGGGAGTTGTACTAATGTGGTGAGTCAATCTCTCATAACTCAATTGAAGTTGCCTACCATGAAGCATCCCAAGCCATACCGGTTACAGTGGCTTAGTGAATGTGGGGAGCTCAAGGTAGTGAAACAAGCAATGATCAAGTTTAAAATGGGAAGTTATGTTGATGAACACTTGTTCGACGTTGTGCCCATGCAAGCTTGCCATCTTCTCTTTGGAAGGCCTTGGCAATTTGACCGGCAAGTGGTTCATAATGGACGTGTTAACACTTACACGCTCCAACATGAAGGAAGAAAGTTTGTATTGAAGCCCCTAACTCCTAAACAAGTGAGTGATGACTACAATCGAATGAAGGAGTTGAGGGAGGCGGCGAAGGCCAAGTCAATCATTGAGACTAGCCCTTTGGCCAAAAACATGGTGGCAATCCCACCTTCTTCATCTACCGGTGGCATATGTGCCATGATGCAACCGGGCGAGCTCTTAAGAGGTAATGATGGCAACAAGTTTCTCCTATACTTAGTGCACAAAGGTATGATCCTTAACTCTAATTGTGATTTGTCTTCTAGTCCTTTACCTAGTGCTTTGAAAAATGTTTTGGAGAACTTTGGGGACATGTTCCCGGATGAGGTGCCCGATGGCTTACCTCCCTTGAGGGGTATTGAACATCAAATTGATTTTATTCCGGGCTCTCAAATCCCAAACAAGCCGGCCTATAGAAGCAATCCCGAGGATACGAGGGAGTTGCAAAAACAAGTTGATGACTTGCTTTCAAAGGGCTTGGTGAGGGAAAGTTTGAGTCCTTGTGTCGTACCGGTCATTCTTGTCCCAAAGAAAGACGGCACTTGGAGAATGTGCGTAGATTGCCGAGCCGTGAATAAGATAATGATCAAGTATCGTCACCCTATTCCACGGCTTGATGATATGTTGGATGAATTGAGTGGGTCGCGTGTCTTTTCTAAAATCGACCTTAGGTCCGGCTACCATCAAATCCGGATGAAACCCGGGGATGAATGGAAAACCGCATTCAAGACCAAATTCGGTCTCTATGAATGGTTGGTAATGCCCTTCGGGCTTTCCAACGCACCTAGCACTTTCATGCGACTCATGAATCATGTTTTGAAGCCTTTTATCAACAAGTTTGTCGTTGTTTATTTTGATGATATCTTGATCTATAGTAGGACAATTGATGAACATGTTGACCACCTTAGGCAAGTGCTTGAAACCTTGAGAGCCGAAAAGCTCTATGCTAACTTCAAAAAGTGTGCCTTTGGTGTAGAGAAGGTTGTCTTTCTTGGGTTTGTAGTGAGTGCCCAAGGAGTGGAGGTGGATGAGTCTAAGGTAGAGGCCATACGTGATTGGCCTACTCCTACTACCGTGACTCAAGTGAGGAGCTTTCATGGTCTTGCCAGCTTTTATAGGCGATTTGTGAAAGACTTTAGCTCCATAGCCGCTCCACTCACCGAATTGGTCAAGAAAGACCAACCCTTTGTTTGGGGAGAGCCTCAAGAGAAGGCTTTCCAAGAGTTGAAAGGTAGGTTGAGTACCGCCCCCTTATTACAATTGCCCGACTTTGGGAAAGCATTTGAGGTTGAGTGTGATGCCTCGGGGGTGGGAATCGGTGGTGTGTTAATGCAAGATAGTAAAGCCATCGCCTACTTTAGTGAAAAGTTGAAAGGGGCCTCCTTGAATTATTCTACATATGACAAGGAGTTGTATGCCCTTGTGAGAGCTCTTGCCCATTGGCAACATTACCTTTGGCCTCGTGAGTTTGTAATCAAGAGTGACCATGAGTCACTCAAGCATTTGAGAGGCCAAGAGAAGCTTAATAAACGGCATGCCAAGTGGGTTGAATTTATTGAGTCCTTTCCCTATGTGATCCAATACAAGAAAGGGAAGGACAATGTTGTGGCGGATGCGCTTTCTAGAAAGTTCGCATTAGCCACCACTCTCACCGCTAAGCTCATGGGATTCGAGAGCATCAAATTGATGTATGCTCATGATCCAAAGCTAAAGAGTGTCCATGACGCTCTAGAGAAAGGGGAGAGAGTTGCAAAGTACCAATGGTCTAATGGATTCATCTTTAAAAATGGTAGAGTGTGCATACCCGAGTCCTCATGGAGGGAATTGCTTGTGCAAGAGGCACATTGTGGGGGACTCATGGGTCACTTTGGGGTAAGGAAGACGTTGGCCGTTCTTCAAGAACAATTCTATTGGCCGAAGATGAGGGTGCATGTGGAGAAGTTTTGCACTAATTGCCTTGAGTGCAAGCGTGCCAAATCTAAATCCCACCCTCATGGGTTATACACCCCACTCCCCGTACCTACTAGTCCGTGGTTGGATATATCAATGGACTTTGTCATGGGATTACCAAGGACTAGGGGGGGGGGGCACGATAGCATCTTTGTTGTCGCGGATAGGTTCTCTAAGATGGCTCATTTCATTCCATGCAAGAAATGTGATGATGCTCAACATGTAGCTTCCTTGTTTGTTGAAAATGTTTTGAAGCTACATGGTGTGCCTCAAACTATAGTGAGTGATAGGGACACTAAGTTCCTAAGCCATTTTTGGCGAAGTTTATGGGGTGCTTTAGGCACCAAGCTCTTGTTTTCTACGTCCCACCACCCACAAACCGATGGTCAAACCGAAGTGGTAAACCGAACCTTGGGTGCTCTTCTTAGGGCCATGACACGAGGTAAGGCCGGGACGTGGATTGATAGATTGCCTATGATGGAGTTTGCCTACAATCGTACATTGCATAGCGCTATTGGCATGACTCCTTTTGAATGTGTTTATGGTTTTAACCCCTTGATTCCCCTTGATCTAACCCCTTTGCCAAGGGAAATGGTTGTTAATTTTAAAGGTAAAGCTAGAGCCAAGGCTTTGGTGGAGCTACATGCTAAGGCGAAGAAGAACTTGGAGGAATCTTATGCTAAGGTTGCCGCCAAGAAGAACAAAGGTCGCAAGAAGGTGGAACTCAAGAAGGGTGACTATGTGTGGGTGCACTTCCGGAAAGAAAGGTTTCCAAACCTTAGGAAGGGGAAGTTGGCACCCCGGGGAGATGGCCCATTCCAAGTGCTCTCGAAGATAAACAACAATGCCTATGTGGTCGACTTGCCAAGTGAGTATCAAGTTTCTATTACTTTCAATGTTAGTGACTTGGTTCCTTTGAATGTAGGTAATGAAGAGGTCGTGAATGATGATGGAGAGGTCGTGAATGATGATGAAGAGGTCGTGGATGATGCTTCGATTTCGAGGACGAAATCCTCTCAAGAAGGGGAGGATGATAAGACCCAAACCGCCTCAAGACCCTTCACTCGGAGCCAAGTCAAGTTGATCCAAGACGTCCATCTTCATTTGATATGGAAGAGTATGGAAGAAGGCTCCAAGAGCGACTTGAAGACTGTGCTTTGGTGTGCCATGGATGGAGGACCTTCTAGTACACTTGACGAGGCTTCCGGAGCACGTTTGGAGGCAAACCAAAGTGCCACAGGAGGAGGCGGACCGCCCACTCCACTAGGCGGACCGCCCCTCAAACTCTCTGAAGTTTGACTGCACAACTAGGCGGACCGCCTGTTGTTCAGGGGCGGACCGCCCACTTCCCTGGCAAGGCTAAACAGGCGGGGCGCCTACTTGGAGTAGGCTGGGCGCCTACTTTGCTGAGATGTTGCGGGATTCCTAGTTTATTTGCTATGTTTTGGACAAGTATAGCCCTACGAGGCCTTTATTGTTTAAACCCACTTTAGGGGTATTTTTGAGCTTTCATTACATGTAAGTGAAGTCTATAAATACTTCACAAACATCTTCCAAACCTTTTACCTTACACTTTGATGATTATTGATTGAATGAAAATAGAGTTGAACTCTTGGAAACACCTTTGTCTCTTGGTTGCTTGAATTCACTAGTGTAACCTAGTTGAGTCTTGAACCGCTAACCCGACCATTCGACTTGCGAGTCCAGTGTTGTCTCGAGGGTCGTTGCATAGTGTAGGTCCTCCTTGACGCCGATTCGAGGGTATCTCGGGACAAGTTCCCCGTGGTTACTTCGAAGGGAGTTCGAGAAGTGTCTCGCTCTTCTATCTTTTTGTTCCGCGTATTTGATTCCTATCAAGTTTACTTGTTCTTGTTATTGAAGGAAGAAAATCACAAAAAAATTGAAAAATTGAAAATACCAAAAATTTGTTCTTTCTTGTGTTTTGGATTGATTCTTGTTGTGATTGATATTGGGGTTTGTTCCTTATTGGAAACCCGTTATTTTGGTACCCAACACACATGATTTGGAGTTGTATTCCATGATTTGAGATTTGAAACCCTTTGAAAATTTTGAAAATTTGAAACCCTAGCTATGAACATGATGAACATGGTAGATTGTTGGATTTTGATTGGGGTTTGATAAAAGTGATTGGGGTTTGATCTCTGTGGTTAAAACAACGTTTGGGTACCTTCGGATTGCTAAAACAATGTGTGATTTGTTGGATTTTTGGGTGCTAAAGCCAAGAAAAACGTTGTTGAACGTTGCTGGAATTTGCAGTAGGCGGACCGCCCGAAAAGTAGGCGGGGTGCCTAGCCAACTCTCTGAAGTTCAGAGGCAGACCGCCCCTGTAAACAGGAGGACCGCCCACTCTCCTCTGCAGTGAACCAGGCGGACCGCCCCTTTTGACTAGGTGGGGTGCCTGTTTTCCTGAGTTGGCGAATTGGGTAGATTCTTCTAGGATTTCTTGTTTTGTTGATTGCATTGCTTCCGGTTAGTGCTATTAGAGTAAAATCCTACTCGATTAGTACTAATTACTTTGAGCTATTAGGATCATCGTGCCTTGAAAGGAGACTAGAATTCAAAGAAGATCCGTAGTATCATTTGATTCAAGTCCTCACTTAAAGTGCTTAGCGTTCCAATCGAGTCCCATTAACTCCACTCACCCCGGAGTGCATTGGACTTGAGAAGTTGAGTGATTGAGTTGTTGTTCGTTGATCAACTACTTGAAGCTTTTAGACTCAAACTTGTGTGAAATATCCACCTCCACTAAACACGAGTGAGCCGAGTGAAAACACTTGTGAGGGAGTGAGTGAGGTATTTTGCTAACGTTTGTTGCTTTTGTAGGTACAATGGCAAATGATGGGGATGATCCCATGAAGAACTTCATGGCCACCATTATGGCTAAGTTGGAGGACATATCATTGAGACTTGAAACCGTCGAGAGGAATCAAGTTGAGACCGGTGAGAGGAGGACCCCGAGTGTCCAAATTGAATCCGGAGAGGGCACAAGTCATAGCACTCCTATGACTCCCGGACACTTTGTTGAGCTAACCAAGAAGTATGAACAAAGCAAAGTTGAAGCTCTACAAGAGCGTGGGTTGGGCAATCCCCTCAACTTGGGCAAGCCCCAAGGAAATGCACCACTTCGAAGACCCGTTAGGTTTGTCCCACCTCTTGAGCAAGTTGTTGAGGCTCAAGAAGAGGAGGAAGCCGAGTATGGTGATGAGGCCTATGGGTATGATGCTCATTATCAACCTAGGAGGCAAATGAATTGGGGACGAAATGTGGATAGGGGTAGAGGCCGAGGTCGAGGGCCACTCATGGGATATGGAGGAAGGAATGCTAGGAGGGACTATGTTGTTTATGATGATCATTATGGAGGCCAACCGGAGCCTAACCATGGGTTACGTGACAACAACAACCTCAATAGTGTCAAGCTCAACCTTCCATCCTTTAAAGGAACTTGTGATCCAGAGTCATACATGGAATGGGTACTACAAATGGAGAGGGTGTTTGATACTAATGAGATGACCGAGGAGAGAAAGGGTACCTATGCTATTTCTACCTTTGAGGCCTATGCTTCTACTTGGTGGGAGTCTATGAAGAGGTCTAGGAGAAGGATGAATTTGCATTTGAATGTGACTTGGGATGATTTGAAAGGGCTTATGAATACCAAGTACATAACTCCAAGGTATCGGCAAGAGCAACTCAAGAAGCTCTATGATCTAAAACAAGGTGTCAAAACGGTGCATGAGTACCATGATGAATTTGAGAAGATCCGGATGGCATTGTGATGCCGGGCAAATTGGCCTAAACGACAACCATCAAGAACCAAGCTTGAAGAGCACGAAGATTGCAAGTCAAGGCCTTCGGATGAGGGTTCGAGAGTGATTTGAAGCCATGGACTTGAGCACGCTTGAGGGAGGACCGACTACGGACCAAGGAGGAACACTTAGAGTCCATTTTGAGCCGTATCCATACCTCCTAGGAAGAGGCGGAGCGCCTCCCCAAAGAGGCGGACCGCCTACAAAAGTCCAGAGGCTTGAGCAGGAGAAGGCGGAGCGCCTCCCCCACTGAGGCGGAGCGCCTCCCACTGAAGAAGCCTGAGGCGGAGCACCTCCCTTTCTGAGGCGGAGCGCCTCCCCCCTGTTGCCTTGACGGGATTTTGTGTAATTTCCCTATTTTGCCCTTAAGTGGCTTGTATTGTTATAACCCACTTTGGGGGTGTTTTAGACATTTCATTAAGTGTAAAGGAAGACTATAAATACCTTCCTTAGGCCATTTAGCTCATTAGTTAGTCTTGACATTGAATAGAAAGAAGAGAGAATAGAGAGAAGGCCGAGCCTTTCTTTGTTGAAGCCCGAGGCTTCGTTTATGACTCGACTTGGAACCTATGGAGATCGACATCTAGTTAGATTCCATTGTAAGGTTCAAGTTTCCCTTCTCCCTTTTGAATTCAATTAACGTGAATGAATTGAATTCGTTTCTTTCTTCTACTTTCTAGCCTTCCTAGTCTCGATTTCTTGTTATCTTTTATTGCTTCCGCATTGTTTGTATCGTTGTTTGCTTCCGCGTATTTTACCCTGCATCTGTTGGTATCAGAGCACGGCTAGGGCTCGTTCTTACGAATCCTCGGTCTTGTTCTTGTTGTTGATGTGTTTGTGTTGTTTGTTCTTGAAATTTGAAGAAAAACAAAAAAATAGAAAAACTTGAAAATTTCACAAAATTTGGTGGAACTTGTTGGATTGGAACACCCAAACGTTAAAAATCATTGGGGTTTGTTCCTTATTGAATTCCCGTTCTTTTGGTACCAAAATTACAAGATTTGGTGGTGTATTTCAAAATTTGAAGAAATAAAATTCCCAAATTTTTAAAGAACCCTAGAATTTTGCTCAAGAATCAAAATCGATTCATTGTTGTTTGTTTGGGGTTAAAACCTATTGGGGAATGTTTAGAAACATCATACACATCTTTGGGTATCATTAGAATCGAAAACAAGTCGAAAACGTTGGATTTTGAGTGCAAAACGAGCCAAAAACGCGTTTTGCAAAGTTGCAGGAAAAGGCACTAGGCGGACCGCCTAGATTTTGAGGCGGACCGCCTCCCTCTGGGCTGCTCTCTGGACTTTTCCAGGCGGAGCGCCTCCTTCCTGAGGCGGAGCGCCTCTTTCCTGAAGGGGTTCCCGGGTAGTTTTTTTCGTAGGTTTTCGATTGTTAATCGCCCACGGGCTTCTTGGTTAGTGTTTCTAAGGTAATTGTACTACTTTATTAACACTAACTACCTAGCGTATTAGGACACTCGTGCGTAGAGGAGACTAGAATTCAAAGAAGAGTAGTAGATTTTTCTTTGGCCTCAAGTGCGCACTTTAAATAACCGTCCGTCCATTGAGTCTCTTTAACTCCATTCCGAACTTTAACTTTGACATGCTAGTTGTGATCACCTTGGTTCCCAAGTTGTTAAGGCCTCTCTCTTGAGTGTTCATATATTGAGTTATACACGTGAGGGAGTGACTTTTGGGAGGTTTTGTTCTTTGGTGTTGCAACAATGTCGGATGTTGATTGTGGAGATTATGGATCATGTGGGGACTATAGTAGTGGTGTTGCCACTAGTGGAGGGATAAGGAAGACCCAAGTTGTCGGTGTTGACACTCATGGGCGTTCAAGTTCTCACTTGGATGCCACATTACAACACTTGGGTAGGAGAAGGTTTGTTGTTGAGATAAATGGTATTGGAGGTTACTTGCTCAAAATTGATGAGACCGATGCCAATTGTATTAGCGCCTCTTTGGTTGAAAAATTGAGGATACCATGCCGAAAGCTAGAGGATCCTTATGAGTATGAGGGAGTGTGTGTTTCCAAGGAAGCTCGGGTACTTCTATCTCATAGGAATTATAGATGCTATGTGTGGTGTGATGTGTATCCAATGCAACATGTTGACATTTGGCTAGGTGAGCCGTGGTTGCAAGGTAAGAGGGTGCAATATAGTATGGTGAAGGATGCGTATCTTGTGGGCGTAGGGCAAAGAGTCTATGACTTTGTGCCTTACCGGGCGAAGAGCCAAGTGCCTACTAGTAGACCTTCCTTAGCTATGCAAAGGAGCAAGGAGCAAGAACTTCATTCCATGGTTGAAAGGGTGCAAACAAGAAGTCCTACAAACACAAGCAATGGTGGGACTAGTGCTACAAAAGGATTGACAAATGTCAACAAGGTGAGCCCAAAGCCACTTCCAAAGCCGAGTGGGTCAACAACAAAGAAGAAGGAGGCATCAAGTGATGAGTCTCCAAGTCCTAGATTCCGGGTTGATGTAAAAAGTCCACCTACTCCGGCTATGGGCATTCTCGAGCCTCGTCCCAACTCGCCCGACTTTGAGAGACAAAAGATAGAGAGGAGTAAGGGAGTGACCGATGACATTCCTAGAGTGGAAAAAGGAGAGGATGTGATGAGTGATGTGAGTGGGATGTCACCACCCGAATCTACACCCGACCTTGAAAAGAAAATGAGGGAAAAGAAAGAGGGAAAAAGAAAAATTGAGAGTGAGGACACCCCTTATTCTAACCTTAACCCTTTTGCTTTTTCTTCTACTTGTTTGAGTACTTGTGTAGGTATTCTTGGAGGCAAACCGATGGAGCCTCAATCATGTTCCGAGATGGAAAGACAAGGTGAAGGCGATGCCAAATGTGAGCTACAAGGTGAAGGAACTACCCATGATGCTTCAAGCACATTGAGTGAGCCCGGATGCGACTCTAAGGTATGTGCTAGTTCTTCTATCCTTGAGCATGATACTTCCTTGTCTTATGGTATTGATTGTGAAAAATCTATGCTAGTTGATGATTTGCATGAATATAATGTATTTGCAACTAGTGTAGAGCCGGTTGGTCAACTTGTGTGTGCAAATGAACCACTAGTTGAGAGGGTTGAAAAGCCACATCATGATGTGAGCTCGGTTTTCATTGAACCTCTCTTTAGTGAAAATAGTGAAGTTGACCTTGTTTGTGAACCTTGTTATGACACCCCACCCATTTTTGATAAAGGAAAAGATGAATTGCATGATAATCTTATTCTTCCCTTTGATTGCTTAATTGATAGTGGTGGTCCTTTGTGTCGTAGTGAGGATGGGATTGATCTTGAGGAGTCTCTTGAGTGTGAGATGGATCGATTCATTTTCGATGACTCCTCGAGTGAGAGTGAAAGACCTAGTCTTGATACTATGCTCTTGCGTAACCATGAATTTGAGGTGCATGCTTTTACATTTCTAATGTTTGAAGGCAATCTCATTTGTGATGGTGAATTGTATCGGACTAGGGTCGGTAGTAGAGTCGAACCTCCATGGTTTGTCAAGTTAGGCTCTATGGATGATCCAACTTTTGGAACTCCAAGTGAGGAGAGTAGTCTTGATATTGGTCGTGTTGACCTTTCTTCTAGTGGTCCTAGCCTTCGTTATGTGGACTATAATGATGAAGAACCTATTTTGGAGACTTTCCTTTGGAGTTTGACTAGTGAGGAGGATTGTCTTGGAGGTGATTTGGGAGGTGAGGAGGTACCTCTCGGTGTGTGTATGAATGCTCTTAAGAAGGGGAGTGGAGTAGTCGATGTTAGTTGTGAATTGAACTACTTTACTTATTCCATCCCATATGTTGAGCACACCTTGAGTGTTGGACATGCCAAAGCCAATGTGTCACATTGTGATAAATTTGATTTGAAGGCTTGGTGTGATGATAGTAAGCTTAGGGGTCATAGGACATTTGATTGCTATATGTTGCATGACTTTGATCTCTTTGCTTGTTTTGAAAATGAGTGCTTGTTCTTGTCGAGCCAAGACTTTGTTGTCTCCTTTGGAGACATAAGCTTTTTAATAGGTATTGATGCTTGGCTCTATCACAAGAGTGTGTTTTCCACACCACTTGCACTTATTCTTGTTAAGCTAACCTACTTGTGAAGTAGGAAGTTTTGGTTGTGCTTGCTTTGATTGTAGGTTTTTGATGGTGTGATTTCGAGGAGGAAATCCTTTCAAGAAGGGGAGGATGATGCCGGGCAAATTGGCCTAAACGACAACCATCACGAACCAAGCTTGAAAAGCACAAAGGTTGCAAGTCAAGGCCTTCGGATGAGGGTTCGAGAGTGATTTGAAGCCATGGACTTGAGCACGCTTGAGGGAGGACCGACTACGGACCAAGGAGGAACACTTAGAGTCCATTTTGAGCCGTATCCATACCTCCCAGGAAGAGGCGGAGCGCCTCCCCAAAGAAGCGGACCGCCTACAAAAGTCCAGAGGCTTGAGCAGGAGAAGGCGGAGCGCCTCCCCCACTGAGGCGGAGCGCCTCCCACTGAAGAAGCCTGAGGCGGAGCACCTATCTTTCTGAGGCGGAGCGCCTCCCCCCTGTTGCCTTGACGGGATTTTGTGTAATTTCCTTATTTTGCCCTTAAGTGGCTTGTATTGTTATAACCCACTTTGGGGGTGTTTTAGACATTTCATTAAGTGTAAAGGAAGACTATAAATACCTTCCTTAGGCCATTTAGCTCATTAGTTAGTCTTGACATTGAATAGAAAGAAGAGAGAATAGAGAGAAGGCCGAGCCTTTCTTTGTTGAAGCCCGAGGCTTCGTTTATGACTCGACTTGGAACCTATGGAGATCGACATCTAGTTAGATTCCATTGTAAGGTTCAAGTTTCCCTTCTCCCTTTTGAATTCAATTAACGTGAATGAATTGAATTCGTTTCTTTCTTCTACTTTCTAGCCTTCCTAGTCTCGATTTCTTGTTATCTTTTATTGCTTCCGCATTGTTTGTATCGTTGTTTGCTTCCGCGTATTTTACCCTGCATCTGTTGGTATCAGAGCACGGCTAGGGCTCGTTCTTACGAATCCTCGGTCTTGTTCTTGTTGTTGATGTGTTTGTGTTGTTTGTTCTTGAAATTTGAAGAAAAACAAAAAAATAGAAAAACTTGAAAATTTCACAAAATTTGGTGGAACTTGTTGGATTGGAACACCCAAACGTTAAAAATCATTGGGGTTTGTTCCTTATTGAATTCCCGTTCTTTTGGTACCAAAATTACAAGATTTGGTGGTGTATTTCAAAATTTGAAGAAATAAAATTCCCAAATTTTTAAAGAACCCTAGAATTTTGCTCAAGAATCAAAATCGATTCATTGTTGTTTGTTTGGGGTTAAAACCTATTGGGGAATGTTTAGAAACATCATACACATCTTTGGGTATCATTAGAATCGAAAACAAGTCGAAAACGTTGGATTTTGAGTGCAAAACGAGCCAAAAACGCGTTTTGCAAAGTTGCAGGAAAAGGCACTAGGCGGACCGCCTAGATTTTGAGGCGGACCGCCTCCCTCTGGGCTGCTCTCTGGACTTTTCCAGGCGGAGCGCCTCCTTCCTGAGGCGGAGCGCCTCTTTCCTGAAGGGGTTCCCGGGTAGTTTTTTTCGTAGGTTTTCGATTGTTAATCGCCCACGGGCTTCTTGGTTAGTGTTTCTAAGGTAATTGTCCTACTTTATTAACACTAACTACCTAGCGTATTAGGACACTCGTGCGTAGAGGAGACTAGAATTCAAAGAAGAGTCGTAGATTTTTCTTTGGCCTCAAGTACGCACTTTAAATAACCGTCCGTCCATTGAGTCTCTTTAACTCCATTCCGAACTTTAACTTTGACATGCTAGTTGTGATCACCTTGGTTCCCAAGTTGTTAAGGCCTCGCTCTTGAGTGTTCATATATTGAGTTATACACGTGAGGGAGTGACTTTTGGGAGGTTTTGTTCTTTGGTGTTGCAACAATGTCGGATGTTGATTGTGGAGATTATGGATCATGTGGGGACTATAGTAGTGGTGTTGCCACTAGTGGAGGGATAAGGAAGACCCAAGTTGTCGGTGTTGACACTCATGGGCGTTCAAGTTCTCACTTGGATGCCACATTACAACACTTGGGTAGGAGAAGGTTTGTTGTTGAGATAAATGGTATTGGAGGTTACTTGCTCAAAATTGATGAGACCGATGCCAATTGTATTAGCGCCTCTTTGGTTGAAAAATGAGGATACCATGCCGAAAGCTAGAGGATCCTTATGAGTATGAGGGAGTGTGTGTTTCCAAGGAAGATCGGGTACTTCTATCTCATAGGAATTATAGATGCTATGTGTGGTGTGATGTGTATCCAATGCAACATGTTGACATTTGGCTAGGTGAGCCGTGGTTGCAAGGTAAGAGGGTGCAATATAGTATGGTGAAGGATGCGTATCTTGTGGGCGTAGGGCAAAGAGTCTATGACTTTGTGCCTTACCGGGCGAAGAGCCAAGTGCCTACTAGTAGACCTTCCTTAGCTATGCAAAGGAGCAAGGAGCAAGAACTTCATTCCATGGTTGAAAGGGTGCAAACAAGAAGTCCTACAAACACAAGCAATGGTGGGACTAGTGCTACAAAAGGATTGGCAAATGTCAACAAGGTGAGCCCAAAGCCACTTCCAAAGCCGAATGGGTCAATAACAAAGAAGAAGAAGGCATCAAGTGATGAGTCTCCAAGTCCTAGATTCCGGGTTGATGTAAAAAGTCCACCTACTCCGGATATGGGCATTCTCGAGCCTCGTCCCAACTCGCCCGACTTTGAGAGACAAAAGATAGAGAGGAGTAAGGGAGTGACCGATGACATTCCTAGAGTGGAAAAGGAGAGGATGTGATGAGTGATGTGAGTGGGATGTCACCACCCGAATCTACACCCGACCTTGAAAAGAAAATGAGGGAAAAGAAAGAGGGAAAAAGAAAAATTGAGAGTGAGGACACCCCTTATTCTAACCTTAACCCTTTTGCTTTTTCTTCTACTTGTTTGAGTACTTGTGTAGGTATTCTTGGAGGCAAACCGATGGAGCCTCAATCATGTTCCGAGATGGAAAGACAAGGTGAAGGCGATGCCAAATGTGAGCTACAAGGTGAAGGAACTACCCATGATGCTTCAAGCACATTGAGTGAGCCCGGATGCGACTCTAAGGTATGTGCTAGTTCTTCTATCCTTGAGCATGATACTTCCTTGTCTTATGGTATTGATTGTGAAAAATCTATGCTAGTTGATGATTTGCATGAATATAATGTATTTGCAACTAGTGTAGAGCCGGTTGGTCAACTTGTGTGTGCAAATGAACCACTAGTTGAGAGGGTTGAAAAGCCACATCATGATGTGAGCTCGGTTTTCATTGAACCTCTCTTTAGTGAAAATAGTGAAGTTGACCTTGTTTGTGAACCTTGTTATGACACCCCACCCATTTTTGATAAAGGAGAAGATGAATTGCATGATAATCTTATTCTTCCCTTTGATTGCTTAATTGATAGTGGTGGTCCTTTGTGTCGTAGTGAGGATGGGATTGATCTTGAGGAGTCTCTTGAGTGTGAGATGGATCGATTCATTTTCGATGACTCCTCGAGTGAGAGTGAAAGACCTAGTCTTGATACTATGCTCTTGCGTAACCATGAATTTGAGGTGCATGCTTTTACATTTCTAATGTTTGAAGGCAATCTCATTTGTGATGGTGAATTGTATCGGACTAGGGTCGGTAGTAGAGTCGAACCTCCATGGTTTGTCAAGTTAGGCTCTATGGATGATCCAACTTTTGGAACTCCAAGTGAGGAGAGTAGTCTTGATATTGGTCGTGTTGACCTTTCTTCTAGTGGTCCTAGCCTTCGTAGTGTGGACTATAATGATGAAGAACCTATTTTGGAGACTTTTCTTTGGAGTTTGACTAGTGAGGAGGATTGTCTTGGAGGTGATTTGGGAGGTGAGGAGGTACCTCTCGGTGTGTGTATGAATGCTCTTAAGAAGGGGAGTGGAGTAGTCGATGTTAGTTGTGAATTGAACTACTTTACTTATTCCATCCCATATGTTGAGCACACCTTGAGTGTTGGACATGCCAAAGCCAATGTGTCACATTGTGATAAATTTGATTTGAAGGCTTGGTGTGATGATAGTAAGCTTAGGGGTCATAGGACATTTGATTGCTATATGTTGCATGACTTTGATCTCTTTGCTTGTTTTGAAAATGAGTTGCTTGTTCTTGTCGAGCCAAGACTTTGTTGTCTCCTTTGGAGACATAAGCTTTTTAATAGGTATTGATGCTTGGCTCTATCACAAGAGTGTGTTTTCCACACCACTTGCACTTATTCTTGTTAAGCTAACCTACTTGTGAAGTAGGAAGTTTTGGTTGTGCTTGCTTTGATTGTAGGTTTTTGATGGTGTGATTTCGAGGAGGAAATCCTTTCAAGAAGGGGAGGATGATGCCGGGCAAATTGGCCTAAACGACAACCATCACGAACCAAGCTTGAAAAGCACAAAGGTTGCAAGTCAAGGCCTTCGGATGAGGGTTCGAGAGTGATTTGAAGCCATGGACTTGAGCACGCTTGAGGGAGGACCGACTACGGACCAAGGAGGAACACTTAGAGTCCATTTTGAGCCGTATCCATACCTCCCAGGAAGAGGCGGAGCGCCTCCCCAAAGAAGCGGACCGCCTACAAAAGTCCAGAGGCTTGAGCAGGAGAAGGCGGAGCGCCTCCCCCACTGAGGCGGAGCGCCTCCCACTGAAGAAGCCTGAGGCGGAGCACCTATCTTTCTGAGGCGGAGCGCCTCCCCCCTGTTGCCTTGACGGGATTTTGTGTAATTTCCCTATTTTGCCCTTAAGTGGCTTGTATTGTTATAACCCACTTTGGGGGTGTTTTAGACATTTCATTAAGTGTAAAGGAAGACTATAAATACCTTCCTTAGGCCATTTAGCTCATTAGTTAGTCTTGACATTGAATAGAAAGAAGAGAGAATAGAGAGAAGGCCGAGCCTTTCTTTGTTGAAGCCGAGGCTTCGTTTATGACTCGACTTGGAACCTATGGAGATCGACATCTAGTTAGATTCCATTGTAAGGTTCAAGTTTCCCTTCTCTCTTTTGAATTCAATTAACGTGAATGAATTGAATTCGTTTCTTTCTTCTACTTTCTAGCCTTCCTAGTCTCGATTTCTTGTTATCTTTTATCGCTTCCGCATTGTTTGTATCGTTGTTTGCTTCCACGTGTTTTACCCTGCATCACATTGGATATGGATACCGAGTGTGTAGAACAAGCAATGATCCGCTTCAAGAATGGTTTGAGCTATGGCATAGCTTCTCAATTGAGATTGCATACTTATCTTTCAATTCAAGATCTACTTGAAGCCGCCATTGAAGCCGAGAGTTGGCTTAAGGGAGAGAGAGGTCCAAAAACAACACTCCTACTACTACGAGCAAGCCAAAAGAGTGGAAGACTCCAAGTGCAAACTTTCCAAGTGCAAGTGCTAGCAAAGAAGTGAAGAAGCCTTATGAGAAGACTACACCACACTTGGAAGGTACTTCTAAAACTCGCTTGAGTAATCCTATTTCTACTTCTACTCAATGTGATAAGTGCAAGGGCTTTGGGCATATTGCTAAGGATTGCTCTACAAAAAGAACCATGGTTGTTGTTGGTGATTTGGTGTATGAGCAAGAAAGTGAGTCCGAAAATGAGGGAGTAGAGGAGGATGAGGAAGTTGATTGTGAGGAGGCCGTAGAAGAGGATGATGGTCCTCAAATGTTCTTGGTGGTTAGGAGAAGCTTGAGTACCATTTGTATGGAAGAGGAGGTGGAAAATGAACAAAGGGAAAACCTCTTTCATGCTAGGTGCCGAGTGATGGGCCAAGTATGTTCAATGGTTGTTGATTCGGGGAGTTGTACCAACATAGTGAGCCAAACCTTGATTTCCCAATTGAAGTTACCTACTCTTAAGCATCCAAAACCATATCGTTTACAATGGCTTAGCGAGTGTGGTGAACTTAAGGTGGTGAAACAAGCGATGATTGAGTTTAGCATTGGGAACTACAAGGATAAGATCATGTTTGATGTGGTCCCGATGCAAGCATACCACTTGTTGTTTGGGAGGCCATGGCAACATGATAGGTGCGTAGTGCATGATGGCCGGACCAACTCCTACACGGTCAAGCAAGATGGGAAGAAGTATGTGCTTAGACCTTTGACTCCAAGGCAAGTGAGGGAAGACTACAAACGAATGAAGGAGTTGAGGGAGGCGGCTACCCATTGTACTTGAGCCGAGGCAAACAATCTTATTGTTTTGCCATTGCATGATGAAAATGAGAGTCACTCCACTTCAAATGAGAGAGAAAAGATAGAGAGAAGTGAGGGAGTGACCGGTGACAATCCAAGAGAGGAAAAAGGAGAGGATTTGAGGAGTGATGTGAGGGGATTGTCACCACAAACTACACTTGACCATGAGGTAAAATTGAGAGAGAAGAGAGGTGATGAAAGAAAAATTGAGTGTGAGAGCACCTATTATGCTAACAATTCTTCATCTTCTACTTTTTCTTGTGAAAGTTCTTGTGTAGGTACACTTGAAGACAAGCAATTGGAGCCTCAATGTGAGCTTCATGAAGGAGGAGTTGCATATGACACTTCAAATCTTGTGAGTGACCAAGAAAGTACTACAAATGTAAGTGTTGCTTCACCTTTTCATGAACCTGCTAGCTACTTGTCTTGTGATGACTCAACACTAGTTGGAGCTTGTGATGCATCTAGTGAATATGCCACTAGTGAAGAGTCTAGTTGTCAACTTGAATTTGTTTGTGAAACACTAGTTGGGAGGAGCACTATGCCACATCATGATGTGAGCCCATTGTTCATTGAACCCCTCCCTAGTGTAGATTTGAAAGTTGACCATGATTGTGACCTTTGCTATGACACACCACCCACCTTTGACATAGGGGAAGATGAGGTAGTTGATCATGCTCTTATTGATATGCTTCTATTTGGTGGGGGCAATGTGTTGTGGTGAGGATGGTCTTGACCTTGAGGAGTCCAAATTGCATGAATTGGACAAGGTTGTCTATGATGACTCCTCAAATGAACCTAGTCTTGACAACTTGTCTATGCTTAATCATGATATTGAGATGCATGTTTTTACCAATCCATTGTTTGAAGGCATTCTCATTAGTGGAAGTGACTTGTATCCGACTAGGGTGGGTGGTCAAATGGAACCTCAATGGTGTGAAGGGTTTGATTCCTTAGGCAATCCATTGTTTGAGAATTTGGGTGAGGTAGATGGTTCTTTGAGTGACCCTACTATTGCTTGTTGGGGTTATGATGAAGAAGAGTCCATCATCAATATCTTCCTTGAAAGCTTGTCTTTTGAGAAGGATTGCTTACGTGATGAAATTGGAGGGGAAGAAGAATCCCTTGGTGTGAGTAGGTATGCTCTAAAGAAGGGGAGTGGAGTGCTTGATCCTACTTGTAGGTTGGGCTATTTGATTCACTCCACTCCACATGTTGATCACACCTCGAGGATAGTTTGGTGTGTTGATCTTGAGCTTAAGGTTCAAGGGGATTTTGGTAGCTTGATTTTGCATTTCCCATCTTCCCATGACCTATTTGCTCATTATCTTGTTGAGTGCATAATGATCTTTAACCAAGTGCTTATGGTTCTCTTTGGAGACTTGATATTCATGATTGTTATTGATGCTTGGTTTTATCACAAGAGTGTGTTTTCCACACTTCTTGCACAAACCTACTTTCAAAGTAGGACGTTTGCTTGTTTATGCTTGTCGTTGCTTGTAGGTTCTAAGCTCCATGCTAAGGCGGGGGAGATCTTGGAAGGAGCCTATGCCAAAGTGACGATCAAGAAGGACAACGGAGGAGATTCTTGGCCACCCCGAGGAGTTGTTAGAGCCATGAGAGACCAAGCCTTGATTTCGAGGACGAAATCTTCTCAAGAAGGGGAGGATGATACGGGGCAACTTGAGCAACCATCCAAAAACACCATCCAAGGCCAAGGAAGAGCTTATGCATTGGAACGCCATGGAACGAGGAGCCTAGGAGACACATTTCGGCGCGTTTCAAGGCTTGACAGGAAGGGGCGGACCGCCCATTTGCAGAGGCGGACCGCCCAGTTGAAAACAAGCCTCAGGATTTTGGGGCGCCTCTTTTCAGGCGGGGCGCCTACTTGGCCGCCTACTGCGCCTATTCTGAGAACAGGCGGGGCGCCTGGTAGGGTAGGCGGGGCGCCTACTTTGCTGAAGGACCCTACGGGATTTTATTTAAGTTGCTATGTTTTGACTATTATAGCCCTGCGTGGCCTTTGTTATTTAGAACCTAATTAAGGGTACTTTAGGCCTTTCATTGATGTCTAGGTGAGGCCTATAAATACTCCATAGCTTAGCATTTTTCCTTAGTTAGCTTTGATGATGAATGATTGATGAACAATGTTCAAGAGTGGATTCTCTTTGAATGAAAACCCTTTGAGTTGGTTTGAGTTTGCTAGTGGATTCTAGTTGAACCCCAAACCCCCCGATCATTCTACTTGCGAGTTCTTTGTTAACTCGAGGGTAGTTGCATAACGTTGGCTCTTTTCGACACCGATACGAGGGTATCACGGAACTAGTTCTCCGTGGTTACCTTGTAGGGAGTTCGAAACGCGTCTCGTTCCCTTTATCTTTTACTTTTATCGTCTTTCCCGTTTTGATTCTTATCACATGTTCATCAATTGTCTTACTATAGATCAAGATATCATCAAAATAGACAACTACAAACTTATTGATAAAAGGCTTCAAAACATGGTTCATGAGTCTCATAAAAGTGCTAGGTGCGTTGGAAAGCCCGAAGGGCATTACCAACCATTCATAGAGACCAAATTTGGTCTTGAATGCGATTTTCCATTCATCCCCGGGTTTCATCCGGATTTGATGGTAACCGGACCTAAGGTCGATTTTGGAAAGACACACGACCCACTCAATTCATCCAACATATCATCAAGTCGTGGAATAGGGTGACGGTACTTTACCGTTATCTTATTCACGGCTCGGGAATCCACGCACATTCTCCACGCCCATCCTTCTTGGGCACAAGAATGACCGGTACGGCGCATGGACTTAAACTCTCCCGGACCAAGCCTTTGGTGAGCAAGTCATCTACTTGCTTTTGCAATTCTCTTGTGTCCTCTGGGTTACTTCTATAAGCCGGTTTGTTTGGGATTTGAGACCCCGGGATGAAATCAATTTGATGTTCAATCCCTCTCAAGGGAGGGAGTCCACTTGGCATTTCATCCGGGAACATGTCTTCAAACACCTTCAAAACACTTTCAATTGCACTAGGTAAAGGATTATTTAAAGAATTAACATCGGATGCAAGAACCATACCTTTGTGCACTAGGCAAAGAAGTAGCTTGTGGCCATCATTTCCTTTCAAGAGCTCCCCCGGTTGCATCATGGCACATATGCCACCGGTAGAAGATGGTGGGATTGCCACCATGTTTTTGGACAAAGGGCTAGTCTCAATGATTGACTTGGCCTTTGCCGCCTCCCTCAACTCCCTCATCCGGTTGTAGTCATCACTCACTTGTTTGGGAGTTAGGGGCTTCAAAACAAATGTCCTTCCTTCATGTTGGAGCGTGTAAGTGTTGACACGTCCATCGTGAACCGCTTGTCGATCAAATTGCCAAGGCCTTCCAAAGAGAAGGTGGCAAGCTTACATGGGCACAATGTCGAACAAGTGTTCATCCACATAACTACCCATTTTAAACTTGATCAATGCTTGTTTCACTACCTTGAGCTCCCCACATTCACTAAGCCATTGCAATCGATATGGCTTGGGGTGTTTCACGGTAGGCAACTTCTATTGGGCTATAAGAGATTGACTCACAACATTAGTGCAACTTCCGGAGTCAATGATCATAGAGCACACAACACCTTTGACCCGGCACCTAGCATGGAATAGATTTTCCCTTTGCAAGGTTTCACTATCTTCCACAATCATAGCCCCTAGGCTCCTTCTCACAACCAAGAAAGTATGAGGATCCTCATCCTCCACCGTGTCATCCTCCACATCCTCCTCTACTCCCTCATCTCCCTCTACTCCCTCTACTCCCTCATCTTCCGGATCACTCTCTTGTTCATATGATTCATTACCAACACAATCATGGTCCTTTTCGTAGGACATTCCCTAGCAAAGTGACCATAGCCCTTGCACTTGTGGCATTGTATGGAAGAAGAAGTAGGAGCATGTAATTGAGTTTTAGAGTTACCCTCCCACATTAGATGTGTTCTTCTCATACGGCTTCTTCACATCATTGCTAGCATTTGCACCACTTGTACCACTTGCACTTGGGAACCTTGCATTTGGAGTAGGAGTTTTCCAATCCTTTGGTTTGCTTGTTGGAGTAGTAGTGCTACTCTTGTAGCGAAGGGATTTCTCCTCTTTGAGCCATTTCTCGGCTTCAACCGCATCATCACATAGCTTGTAATGATCATCGTATTTGTGGAACTTCAATTGTGAAGCTATGTCTCGGTTCAAGCCCCCTTTGAAATGGATCATGGCCGTCTCATTGTCTTCCTCATCTAAGTCAAGGTTCATCCAGATTTGCTCAAATTCATTGAAATATTCCCCAACCGATTTGTAACCTTGCTTCAACTCATAGAGACGCTTTTGTTGTTCAATCCGGTATTGATTAGTCAAGTACTTCTCATCCATCACACAGATCAACTCTTCCCAAGTAAGATTAATAGCCATTCCCGTCCTCCTTCTATTCCTCTTCACCGACTCCCACCAAGTAGAAGCAAAGGATTCAAAGGAAGATATTTCATACTTGGTCTTCTTCACCTCGGGCATATCATTGGTGTCAAATATTCGCTCCATAGACAACTTCCAATCAATGTACTCCACCGGGTCACTACTTCCTTTGAAAGAAGGAATAGTGAGCTTCACACTATTAAGATTGTTGTTGTTGTCACGACCCCCTTGGAAAGGTTCCGATTGGCCTCCATAGTGATCTCCATACCCTCCATAATCTCTCCTCACATTCCCTCCAACATACCCCATGGGTGGCCCTCGACCTCGGCCTCTACCCCTATCCACATTCCGACCCCTAAATGGAAAGTGAGCATCATACCCACCATCACCATAATCATCCTCCTCCCCTTCTTGAGCTTGTGCAACTTGCTCAAAAGGTTGAACATTCCGGATTGGTCCGGGAAGTGGAGCATTCCTTTGGGGATTGCCCATAAGGTTAGGAATAGTCACACGTTGAGTATTGCCCAACAATTGGTCAATTCGATCACGATCCTCCCTTACCCGTTGTTGGCGATTGAGCAACTCAACAACTTGTTTCGGGATAAAGGTTGGGCTACTTGTGCCCTCAAAACCGTCAACTTGGGCACTCAGGGCCCCTTTCTCAACTTGGACACTCGGGGTCCCCTTCTCCGATTGGACATTGGAAGTCCCTTGCTCAACTAGGGCACTTGATGTCACCCTCTCAAGGCTATCAATCCTCAAGTTCATACTATCCAATTTGGCAAGGATAGTAGCAAGGGCACTCTTAGCAAAATCTTCTCCTTCGGTAGACATTGTACCTACACAAGAAACAAACGTTAGCAAATCAACCTCACTCACTCCCTCACAAGTGTTTCACTCGGTTCACTCGTTTAGTAGTGGTGGATATTTCACTCGACTTGTAGTTCCAAAGCTTCACGTAGATGACTACCAATTCCTCAACTCAACCAAACTATTCACGAGTCAAGCACACTCCGGGGTGAGTGGAATTGATAGGACTCAATGAACGCTAGGCACTTTGAAGTGAGGACTTGAACCAAAAGAAACTACGAATCTTCTTGGGATTCTATTCTCCAACTATGGCACGAATCACCTAAAGCAATGAAGGATTAGTGTTAATTAAGTAGAAAGATTACTTAGATCAACACTAATTAGAGGTTAGGCAACAAAGAAACAAGCAAGCCTAGAAGAAACTACCCGATTCCCAAGCTTCAGGCCTCAGGCGGAGCGCCTGGGAAGATGTCCAGTGGGGTTGGGCAGGAGGGGCGCCCAAGGGTGGGGCGGAGCGCCTGGGGCAAGAACAAGTCAGGCGGGGCGCCCAAAGTCTAGGCGGAGCGCCCGGACGAAGAACACCTGGGTTTTTTCTACGTGTTTTTCCCAAATTCGAAGTACCCGAAGTTGAATATTGATATAACCTCCAAACCCCAATGATTTTCACACCCAACCAAGCAACAAACAAGGCACAATCATGATACAAGTTTCAAGTTGGGTTTTCTCAATTTTTCAAAAGGGTCAAAAAGGTGGGTTTCAATTCTTCAAAATCAATGTTATACAACTCCGATTCACACCAAATTTGTTTCAAATGGTTCGTTTTCCAAAGTAGATCAATCCCCGGTAATCAAATCCAAACCCTACAATCACACAACCCAAAATCAATCAAATTCCTCAAGAACAAGGGTTTGGGAGGGTTTAACAATATTTGGGGTTTTCAATTTTCAATTCAATCCAATCCAAACACTTTTGGTACCCAAACATCGGGATTTCAACAAGGATCACAAATCTATAACACCCACTTCGAGAATCAAACACACCAAAAGGTTACACCAATTTTTGTATTTTTTTCACTTTTCTATTTTTTTTTTTTTTTTGTATTTTTCTTCTACCAATAACTTCAACAACAAGAAATCTAAAGAAACTAATGTAGGCACGAAGAATCAAGGGTCGGAGGTTTGTAGGAATAAAACCCGAGCCTTGCTCTGATACCAAACTGATAAGAATCAAAACGCGGAAAGTAAAAGATAAAGAGCGAGACGTAACTCGTTCAATAATCTCAAGTAGCAACGGAGAACTTGTTCCGTTACACCCTGAGAGAATGACAAGAACACCTACACTAGGCAACTACCCTCGAGCTAACGTGAGCACGCAAGTAGAATGGTCGGGGGGATTGGAATTCATCTAGATCCGCTAGAGGAAGAACAAGTCCCATTAAAGGTACAAGTCCCATTAAAGGTTTTCATTCAACAAAGAGTTCAACTCTTACAAGGTTTTTAATCATCAAAGTTAGCTAATGAAATAAACTAGCAATCTAGCTATTTATAGGTGTTGTTAGGCACCTATTGAAAGGTCTAAAATGCCCACACTTAGGCTTAGGAATAAAGGACCACGTAGGGTCAAAATAGTCATAACATAACTAGGAATCACGTGCTTCAGCAATTAGGGCGGAGCGCCCGAGATTGGGGCAGAGCGCCCGGCAAGTTAGGCAGTGGGGTGGCCTAGGCGGGGCGCCCAGAGTTGGGGCGGAGCGCCCAGGCCTAGGCATCTTCAGGCGGAGCGCCTGGATCCTCAGGCGGAGCGCCTGGATGACTGGGCTGCTCTCCTTGCATTTTGAGCACTCGGAACGGCTTCCAATCGCTTCCTTCTTCTAGTCCCTTCCTCACCAAGTGTAGGTGTACTCCTTGGATCTCCTTAACTTGGCTCCGAGTGAAGGGTCTTGTGGGGGTTTGGGACTTATCAATATTGTGGCTTTATACGCGTATATAACAAACCTGATGGGTGTTATGGTCTATATCCCCCCCAGCCAGTAATATCTAGTCTCTCTGGTCAGAGTGTGTGAATGACACCCGGTCACACTAGGTGTTTCAACTCCCGCCTGAACTAGAAGGGCTGTATCCCCCAGACGGGTAGTATCACATGCGACCGGACTGTGTGTCCAATGGCCAGCCTCTATGGGGGACTCCAAATCACACATAACATGATCACAATATAAGCATAAGCATGTATGAGGCATAACACATGTGGAAATAATAGATATGGACTCAAGGAATGATAAGAAAACTCTTGATAGAATTATAGACACAACCTAGAACTAAGAATTTGTCAAACTCTTTGAATTTATATAAAAATTTCGGCAGAGTTTTTTCCCTGAAACTGGATGAACCGCAAAAATAGAACCAGCACTATACTATACACGGGAATGGATACTCGGATAAACTGATAACATAAACATGTTAAACGGATAACAAGATGAGACAACTGGATGACATAACAAATCCGCAGATAGAATGTCTGGAATGCACCACTGTCCTAATTTTCAACCTAATTTTCAGAGTGTAGATCAAAGTTATAGACTTTATAATCTTCATGAAAGTTGTAGATATATGTCTTAGGATTCTGTGGATTCTTAAAGCATCTTAATATCAATTTTGTACTAGGAGTTATGATCAATATACTAACAACTGTCCAAAGATCAAAACAATTTTCCAGATTTTGAAACATTTTGTCTTGCTGATTTGGATGTCTTTCATCTTGGATTTTAGTACCAAATTAAGTATATACAAGGTTTCCTTGGTACCATACAAGTTTCTCAGAAGAAATACTAAGTTTAGAACTAAGAAAAGCTTCAAAAGCTAAAAGATACATGCCTTGCCAAAAGAAAGGTTTAGCCTTACATACCTTTGATGTTTCTCACTTCGAAACCTTGTTTCCTTTGAATTCCTGATGCAATACGAACCAGGCTCAACTGTTCGATTCATCAAGATAGTCCACCGAGGAGTCACATGACGCCCACGATCAAAGTGTGGCCGGAATGGATATGTGGAAGACTCTTTGCTGAGCAACAACGATCGAAATCACCAAGCAGACAACATGTGACCGTTGCTGACACTGACTTCGGAAGCTGTGAGATCGAGCACAACTTATGAAAGCTCAACGATTAAGCTCGAGCCCGAAGCTGACAGCAACCGAACCATGGAAGAACGACTCCGGACAAAGAATCGATCGAAGGGCTACAAATGTGCCCGAGGCAGGAGAGCGTTCGATTCCAAATGTGACCGAGGCAAACAAGCGTCCAAATCCAATGTATTCGAGCTGATCTGCCGAACACATAAAACTGCTCCAGCCCTGTGTGGCTTTATCTCATTGGTCGCATGTGACCATTTTACTATTTTGCCCTTTTATTGTTGTCTATATAAACTCCTAGCATAGCTCATTAGGAGGGAGTTTTTTAGTTGATATTGAATTGAGAGAATAGAGATAGAATTGGCCGAGCCATTCTTGTTGAAGCCCGAGGCTTCGTGTATGCCTTTTTAGGCTTGGAACAGAAATGGATTTCATCCCTAGTATGAATCCTTGTTAGGTTCAAGTTTCATTTTCTCCCTTGGGTAATCAATCATGTTTTGATTTGGATTATCCATTCTTTCTTCTATTTCTGTTCTCCCCCGTCCCCGATTTCTTGTTATCTTGGTTACTTTATTGCTTCCGTATCTTTATCTTATCGTTTCCGTGTAGTATCTTGCTGTTTCCGATCGCAAAGCTTAAACTCCGGTTTGCTTGTATCAATTCCACACCTTCTAAAGCTTAAACAAGCTATAAAATAGAATTTAGGTTCTTTACTTAGCCATGAAGTAATTCTAAAACTCAAACCATAGACGAAATTGATGGTAGCATAATGTTACCCTAATCGCGTAGAGCGTTTTGACGCAATCCGTCTTCCGTTTCGAGTCAAGATTGATGTTGTTTCTTCAAAATCATAAAAAATGGATTCAAACTTAAGAAAGGTCTGTTTATATCGTGGGGTTTCTTGAAAATTTCGAGAAAGTGAAGGATTTCTCTTTTATAACAAAAATATTTCATTTCTAGCCCTCTTTTGCGCTTATGTCCCTTTTTCTGGTCTGACTTCTGATACTCATATCTTTTTATCTAGACATTTTATGAACAAACCGTCAAAAGTTATGGAAACTACACTCCAAGACCTTCAATTTGGTATATCATATGCCTCTAAAAGAACTTATATAACACACAGAATTAATTGCTGAAAAAGCTCCGTTACAAGGCAAATCCTTAGTCGGTGAACGAATTTGAGCTTAATCTGTTGTTGGTGGACTGTGAATGAAGCTTGAAAATTGTCCGTATACTGGAGTAAAGGTTCACTGTTCCATTGAAGAAGAAAGGGGTAAATTGTCAAAATCTAAAACCCCAGGTGAAAAGTTGTCGGCTAGAAAAGGGAAAGTGGATAAGGTTAAACCCTATCTGAACCAAGGAGGAAACACTTGTACCGAGGTCACGTGTTCAGAAAATTCCGAAGCAGAGCCGAGGAGGAGGTAGATTCTCTTAGGATTTCACTTTTCTTGTGTCCGAATATTATCGATAGTGGATCTCTGGAGTAATTCTTTCTACTCGAGGTCGTACTATCGAATTTGAGCTTAATAGGACTTGTGCGTGGGATGACCGAAGTCCAATTTCGTAGATAATTCTTTGACTCCCCGTGCGCAGTTAACATAGCTACCGTTCCATCGAGTCATATAAACTCCTTCCGAACCTAAGCTTGGAAAGTACTAGTTGTGACTTATCACTTCGGTTTCCTAACAAGAAGGCAAGGCCAACTTGAGTGGAAAAAGATTAAGTGGTGAGAACAATAGAGTGAGGTCACAAAAGCCAACGACCTTGAGTGTAAACACGAGTGGAAAGAAAATTGAGCGAATATTACTCGAATGATACACGTGAGGGAGTGAACTTGTGAGGTCCTTTACTCTTGTTTGTTGCAGCTATGTCTTCGGATGATGGTAGCTATGGAGGGTATGATTCGTGTGGAGATGATGGAGACTATGGTTCCTACGGAGGTGATGATTGTTATAACGACACCGGGGACTATGGCTCTTACGAGGACGAAGCAGGTCACTATGGTGAATACGAAGACGAAGAAGACTACGAAGCTTGTGAAGATGAACGAGGAGATTCTTATGCTTCGGGTCAAGAATACGAAGGTAGTGACGCTTCGAGGTATGATGATCCTACTTACTCTCATTGTGATGATCTTGAATGCGATGAATATGACATCGGGGAGGTCGATAACGAAGTTGATCGAATGAACTATTCGATGTCTTCTTCCTTCGGTGTCTCGTATGGAGCACAAGGGAGTAGTAGAACTCCTTCCATCGGGTTGGTAGGAGGTGGTGGAGGTTGTTCCATGGGAGGAGGAAGACTTGCAACTCTAAGTCGCGACACACGATTCAATGCTTCCAATTCCTATGGGAAGGGTGGCCCGAGGAGCACTGGTGGTTATGGATCCGAGGAGAGTAGAGGAGGTTTCTGCCGAACTCCTCCCACGAGGAAAAGTTCTTACGGGTTCCATGCTCAAACTCCTTCCTCGACTTTCAACAATACTTCTAAGGTTGGAAGAGTGAAAGGAAGTGGGAGTTATCCTAGTGGTGTTGCCACTAGTGGAGGAATAAGGAGAACCCAAGGTGTTGGTCTTGATGGATTGGGACACTCAAGTTCTTACTTGGATCTTCCTAAACGAAACTTGGGTAGAAGTAGGTTCGTTGTTGAGATGAATGGTTATGGAGGAAATTCTATAATTAAAAGAGTGCCAACGAAGAGTCCTACGAACACACGAAGTGGAGGGACAAGTGGAAGAAAAGAGTCGACCGAAGTCAACAAGATTAATGTCTTAAAGGGGCATCGGATGGCGAACGAGCCCCAGATCGCTGTGGCCGATCTCATGACCGAACTAATGGGGATCGGAGCAGAACTTCAAAGTGTGGATGCCCGACTTGCTAACCTTGATCCAGTAAGGTTCCCGAGGACACCAGCTTCGGAACCATGTCCGCCAATGAAGAAGGAGACCTCGGTTGATGAGTCTTCGAGCCCTAGACTTCGGGTCGATGTTAAAAGTCCACCTACTCCAGCTATGGGTATTCTTGGGCCTCGACGCAACTCACCCGAATATGAGAGACAAAAGATCGAGAGGAGTAAAGGAGTGACCGGTGACAACTCTCGAGAGGAAAAAGGAGAGGCTGTGATGAGTGATGTGAGTGAGTTGTCACCACCCGAACCCACACCTGAACTTGAAAAGAAAATGAGGGAAAAGAAAGAGGGAAAAGGAATCATTGAGAGTGAGGGCACCCCTTATTTTAACCTTAACACTTTATCTTTTTCTTCTACTTGTTTGAAATCTTGTGCAGGAACTCTTGGAGGCAAACCGAAGGAGCCTCAACTCTGTTCCGAGGTAGATAGACAAGGTGAAGAAGATCTTCCATGTGAGCTCCACGGTGAAGAAACTACTTATGACACTTCGGAGGTAATGAGAGAGACCGAAGGCCACTCCGAGGTAAATCTTCGATTTCCTTCCCGTGAGCATGATACTTCCTTGTCTTGTGAAATTGCTAGAGAAACCTCTATGCTAGTTGATTTGTGTGACTACAATGTGTTAAAAATTAGTGTAGAGTCGGATGGTCAACCTATGAATGAATGCGAACCACTAGTTGAGAGGATTGATAAGCCACATCATGATGTGAGCTCGATCTTCATCGAACCTCTCTTTAGTGACGAAGTTGTCGTTGACCTTGCTTGTAACCCTTGTTATGACACACCACCAATCTTTGATAAAGGGGAAAGTGAGTTGTTTGATCATACCCTTGTTGAAATTATTGCCTATGGTGGATCTATGTGTTGTAGTGAGGATGATGATACCCTTGAGGAGTCCCTAGTGAATGAGTTGGATCGGATTATATTCGATGACTCCTCAAGTGTGGACGATGACCTAGGTTCGGATGCACCTTTGATGGGTAGTGAACTTGTTTTCACTAATCCTTTGTTCGAAAGAGATGGTGATATGCATTCGACTCGAGGAGAACCACCTCGGTTTGTAGAGCTTAACCCCTTCGATAATCCATTATTTGAGACCTTCTTCGGAAGCTTGTCTAATGAGAAGGATTGTCTTGAAGGTGATTTTGGAGGTGAAAAGCTACCTCTTGGTGTGAATAAGATTGCTTTTAAGAAGGGGAGAGGAGTATTCGATGTTAGTTGTCAAGTCAACCATTTTACTTACTCCATTTCACATGTTGATCACACCTCGAGTATTGTGCATACCGAAATCCATAAGCCCCATGGTAATGAAAGTAAATTAAGGGCTCGGTATGATGACCATGGGTTTAGAAGTAATAGGTCCTTTGATCGCAACATCTTACCTGCAAAGTGTCCTATTGATCTCTTCGTATACTCATGTGTTCGGTATAGTTCCTATTTGAGCCAAGAACTTGTTGTTTCCTTCGGAGACATAGGCTGTTTGATCATTATTGATGCTTTGCTCTATCATAAGAGTGTGTTTTCCACACTCTTAAACACTAACCATACTTTCAAAGTAGGAAGCTTTGTTTGTCTTTGTCTTGTTGCAGGTCTTGTCGGTTTGATTTCGAGGACGAAATCCTTTCAAGAAGGGGAGGATGATGCAATACGAACCAGGCTCACCTGTTCGATTCATCAAGATAGTCCACCGAGGAGTCACATGACGCCCACGATCAAAGTGTGGCTGGAATGGATATGTCGAAGACTCTTTGCTGAGCAACAACGATGGAAATCACCAAGCAGACAACATGTGACCGTTGCTGACACTGACTTCGGAAGCTGTGAGATCGAGCACAACTTATGAAAGCTCAACGATCAAGCTCGAGCCTGAAGCTGAAAGCAACCGAACCATGGAAGAACGACTCCGGACAAAGAATCGATCGAAGGGCTACAAATGTGCCCGAGGCAGGAGAGCGTTCGATTCCAAATGTTACCGAGGCAAACAAGCGTCCGAATCCAATGTGTTCGAGCTGAGCTGCCGAACACATAAAACTGCTCCAGCCCTGCGTGGCTTTATCTCATTGGTCGCCTGTGACCATTTTACTATTTTGCCCTTTTATTGTTGTCTATATAAACTCCTAGCATAGCTTATTAGGAGGGAGTTTTTTAGTTGATATTGAATTGAGAGAATAGAGATAGAATTGGCCGAGCCATTCTTGTTGAAGCCCGAGGCTTCGTGTATGCCTTCTTAGGCTTGGAACCGAAATGGATTTCATCCCTACTATGAATCCTTGTTAGGTTCAAGTTTCATTTTCTCCCTTGGGTAATCAATCATGTTTTGATTTGGATTATCCATTCTTTCTTCTATTTCTGTTCTCCCCCATCCCTGATTTCTTGTTATCTTGGTTACTTTATTGCTTCCGCATCTTTATCTTATCGTTTCCGCGTAGTATCTTACTGTTTCCGATCGCAAAGCTTCAACTCCGGTTTGCTTGCATCAATTCCACACCTTCTAAAGCTTAAACAAGCTATAAAATTGAATTTAGGTACTTTACTTAGCCATGAATTAATTCTAAAACTCAAACCATAGACGAAATTGAAGGTAGCATAATGTTACCCTAATCGCGTAGAGCGTTTTGACGCAATCCGTCTTCCGTTTCGAGTCAAGATTGATGTTGTTTCTTCAAAACCATAAAAAATGGATTCAAACTTAAGAAAGGTCTGTTTATATCGTGGGGTTTCTTGAAAATTTCGAGAAAGTGAAGGATTTCTCTTTTATAACAAAAACATTTCATTTCTAGCCCTCTTTTGCGCTTATGTCCCTTTTTTCGGTCTGAATTCTGATACTCATATCTTTTTATCCAGACATTTTATGAACAAACCGTCAAAAGTTATGGAAAATACACTCCAAGACCTTCAATTTGGTATATCATATGCCCCTAAAAGAACTTATATAATACACAGAATTAATTGCTGAAAAAGCTCCGTTACAAAGCAAATCCTTAGTCGGTTTTTCCGCAACTTAAATCTGATTTTTCCCAACCTTTATATTCAACATATAAAAGTCATATATGGTCCAATTATGACTTTAAGATCACTTAAATCATTCTTAACATGTCATTAGAATGATATACCTCACTTTGGACATACGAGGTGTAACAATCTTCCCCCCTTAGGAACATTTGTCCGCAAATGTGAAATGAAGTATGTAAAAGCATTAAAAAAGGATCTGTTATATACCTAAAGTAGTGAAGAGATGTGGATAGTTGTCTCTCATATCATTCTCAGCTTCCCAAGTTATTTCCTCTACGTTATTGCTTCGCCATAGCACCTTAACTGAAGGAATGTCTTTCGTCCTTAGTCGACGAATCTGCCTATCTAAAATTGCAATTGGCACCTCTTCATAAGTTGATTGCTCCATGATCTGTACATCATCTACTGGTACAACTCTAGAATGATCTCCAATACATTTTCTGAGCATAAAAACATGGAATACTGGATGTACCTCCTGAAGGTCTGCTGGAAGGTCTAACTCGTAGGCTACACGCCCAACTCGCCTGATAACCTGATATGGACCAATAAATCTAGGGCTAAGCTTCCCCTTCTTTCCATATCTCATAATGCCTTTCATAGGCGATACTTTCAGGAATACCCAATCGCCAATCTGAAATTCTAAATCTCAACGTCGATTATCTGCATAGGACTTCTGTCTGCTCTGTGCTGCTAATAATCTTTCCCTGATCAACTTGACTTTATCAACGGCTTGTTGTATTAAATCTGGACCTATCAATTGAGACTCGCCAACCTCGAACCATCCTATAGGAGACCTGCATTTGTGCCCATACAAAGCTTCATATGGCGCCATCTGTATGCTGGAATGATAGCTATTATTATATGCAAACTCTATCAACGTAGATGATCACTCCAACTGCCTCCAAAATCTAACACGCAAGCTCTAAGCATATCTTCTAATGTCTGAATTGTCCGCTGATGCAGCCCGAACACGTGCTGATCAAGTGTACAATCCACCGAGGAGACCGATGACACGAAGTCAAGCCAAGCTGCTGCACGATGTGCACATTCACTTAGCCTGGCCGAAGGAAAACAATTGCTCCGAAGCTGAGTGGCCGGGCTCAAGAACCGAAGGCGATATCTTCAGATTTGAGCCCGAAGGCAAAGTGACCGAGGTCAATGCACTCGAAGACAAGTGAGCGTCCGAGGACAATGAGTTCGAGCAAGCAACCGAGCACCGAAGTCAAGGCTGCCGAACACAAACTTAGCTCAGCCCTGCGTGGCTTGTTTTAATTGGTCACTTGTGACTATATACTACTTTATCCTTAGCATAGTCTATAAATAGTCCATTCCATTTCATTGTAGGATAGAAGTTTATGAGTTTATAAAAAATATAGCAAGTACTATTGTGAGTCTCCAATGGAGCCGAACCCCGACGTGGGCTTTTAAAGAACTTGTGTCAACCGGTGTTATTCGATTGAACAATTTCTTCTTGATCATTCAATTTGCAAGAAGCGGGTCTTTCTTGAGGATTGTTGCATAGTATAGGTGCGTCTTGATTTCTTTTCAATCGAGCTTTGAGACAGGTTCCTCACTGTTCTTTTGAATCGAAGCAAGATTTGTCTTGCTTCTATCTTTACTTTTCTGGTATTTATCTTCCGCGTTCGTGTCTAGCATTTCCCTCGGGTTTGTTTGCATCATCTTGGTATCAGAGCAAGGTTTGAGTTTGTTCTTACAACCTCAAATCCTGTTCATTATATTCGTGCTTGTGTCTTCAGTTTCAGCTTTCTTCCGTGTGTTTGATTGTTGTTGCTGAGTGTTTACAAAAAAAAAAAAAAAGTAGAAAAACAAAAATTTAATTCCGTGTGTTTGATTGTTGGTTGTTTGGATTAAACAACCCTTGATTCTTGTTCACCATTGATTCCTAATTCCAACGAGTACCCGACGTACCATTTTCATGACTAGGGTTTCTTGGTGAAATTTTGGACTGTTTTGAGCTTTAATGGTGACTGGAACTCAAACCCCATCGTGTTGGGTTGAAACCGATGAAGATTGGTGGTTCTTGAGTAATTTGGGTTTGTTTTGTGTTGAAAAATTCGAAGTTCTGTGTTTGAATTGCTGTCCATACGCTGGAAAATTGTTACAAATTGTAACAGTGTACGACACGAAGGAGCTGAAATCTTAGCTCAAGAACTTTGTTTGATTTCCTCCGTTGTTGTTTGAAACCGGAGTCGAAAAACAATCCAGATTCTGTTGTTGCTTGTGGTCAGTGAATCAAAGCTGATTTGTCCGTACGCCGGAGCTAAAACTTCACTATTCCATTGAAGAAGAAAGGGGTAAAGTGTGGACATCAGAACCCCTGGTGAAAAGTTGTCGGCTGAGAAAGGGAAATTGGATGAGGTAAAACCCTATCCGTACCAAGGAGGGACCACTCTTGTACGGACAAGAGTTGGGGTGTTCGAAAAAGATTCCAAAAGGGAATCAAAAGGGTAGATTCTCCTAGGTTTTCACTTTCTTCTGTTCGAAAATTCTAGTTAGTGGATCTTTTGGAGTAATCTTCCTACTCGAGGTCGTACTAACTCATTTGAGCTAATAGGAACTCGTGCGTGGGTGACCGAAGTCCAACTTCGTAGAAATTTCTTTGACTTCCGAAGCGTAAGAGTGAATAGCTGTCCGTTCTGATCGAGTTAAATCAACTCACTCTTCCCGAAGTAAGACATCGTAACTTGTCAATTTCGAAGGGATTGAGAGAAGTTGATCAACCGAGGAAGCCATTGGCTGCAAGTTCTTGAGTGACCAAAACCGAACCTATAAATTGAGTGGACCCGAGTGCCACCCATCAAAGGTGAGGGAGTGTGTGAGGTGATTTCTAACCTTTAACATTTGTTTGGTCTTTGATTTGTGCAGGTACCATGGCTGGGAATGGAGGCGATGGCAAAGGCATTGAGAAGCCCGAAGTGTCGTTAGCCGATCTCATGGCTGCGATACAAGGCGTCAGTGCCGAAGTAAGAGGAGTGAGTGTTCGAGTAGCTCAACTCGAACAAGGGAGCGCGTCCGTGGCCATGAATGGGTCCGATGCTGGAACTAGCCACTCCACTCCAATGAAACCTGAGCTGTATGCTGAGCTTGTTCGACAACATCAGTTTACGAGTGAAGCAATTCGGAGAGAACTTAACTTGGGCAATCCTCAAGCACAACAAAACTTTGGCAATCCCCAAGCTGGCTATCAAAACTTGGGCATTCCCCGAGGAGAAAGGATACCACTTCCAAAGGCCCGAAGAGATCTTGGAGCCGTTGTCGAA
Organism: Petunia x hybrida; assembly: GCA_037355625.1. Taxonomy (NCBI): domain Eukaryota; kingdom Viridiplantae; phylum Streptophyta; class Magnoliopsida; order Solanales; family Solanaceae; genus Petunia; species Petunia x hybrida. The sequence continues at coordinate 659,947 of JBBBVM010000534.1, forward strand.
GAGGTTGATGAAGAGGAATTTCCCGAGGATGAATACGAGCGTGAGCCGCCATTCGCTCAACGAAGGCAAGCTCACCGAGGTCGTGGAAATATACGAGGTCGAGGCCGAGGCGCAAATGTTGAAAGGCATGTTGAGCGTGAGGCTGATGATCGCTATGATGAGTATCCCGAACAGGTTCGTGGCGTTCGAGATTCCAACCTGAGCAGTGTCAAGATCACTATTCCACCCTTTAAAGGAACTAGTGATCCAGATGAATATCTTGAATGGAAGCTTAAAATGGAGCGCATCTTCGAAACCAATGAGATAACCGAAGAGAGAAAAGCTGGCCATGCCATTGCTTCGTTCGAAGCTTATGCATCTACGTGGTGGGAAGCTGAAAAAAGGCATAGACAAAGGAATGCCTACCCCGAAGTCATTACTTGGCCACAGTTGAAGAGTGCAATGGATGCTAAGTATTTGAGTGCCAAGTACCGGCAAACTCAGATGCAAAAGCTCTATGAGCTAAAGCAAGGGTCCAAGTCAGTCCAAGAGTATCATGATGAGTTCGAAAAGGTTCGATTGAATCTTGATCTGGTTGAAGACGAAGAGCAAGCCATCATCCGATTCAAAAATGGTTTGGCTAGGGATGTGTCATCTCAATTGAGGCTACACGTGTACCACACGTTGGAAGATTTGTTCGATGCTGCCACCGAAGCTGAAAAATTGGTGAAGGACGATAAGGCAAACCGGTATCGAGGAGTCACTATTTCTACCCCCTTGAACCGAGGTAAAGAATGGAAGAGTCCAAACCAAACAAGTGCCGACACTGTTCGAGATTCGAAGAGACCCTTCGAAAGGGGTATAACCGGTAACCAACCTAGGGAAGTGGGAGGTAAAATTCAACTAAACTCTCCTAGTGCTTCAAATATTCAGTGTCACAAATGCAAGGGTTATGGTCACATGGCAAAAGAGTGTCCAACTCGCAAAGTTATGCTTCTGCTCGAAGATGGAATTGTCCATGAGCAAGCGAGTGACACCGAAGAGGAATTTATCGAGGAGGCTGACCGAGCTGAAGGTGATGATGATCATGAGGCTGCCGAAGCTGACCATCCGGAAATGTTTCTTGTGGTTCGAAGGAATTTGAGCTGCATGACTCTTGAAGTAGAGGACAACCAAAGAGAAAATCTCTTCCATGCTCGATGTCGAGTGAGGGGAAAGGTGTGTTCGATGATCATTGACTCTGGTAGTTGTGCAAATATGGTAAGCCAAACCTTGGTTTCACAAATGGGACTATCTACGATGAAGCATCCCCACCCTTACAGATTACAATGGCTGAATGAGTGTGGAGAATTGAGGGTTGTCAAATAAGTGTGGATCCAGTTTAGAATTGGCGAGTATCAAGATGAAATGATATTCGATGTGGTGCCAATGCAAGCTTGTCATTTGCTATTGGGAAGACCGTGGCAGTATGACCGGTCAATTGTTCACAATGGAAGATCCAACACTTACACTGTCAAGCTCGAAGGGAAGAGTTTCATACTCAAACCCTTGTCTCCAAAGCAAGTCGCCGAGGACTATAAACGGATGAAAGAATTGAAAGAAGCGGCCAAAGCTAAGCTTCCAATGGGAGCAAAATTGGGGGCCGAAGAGACAAACTCAATGCCCGAAGTGAAAGGAATCTGTGCAATCATGCAACCGGGTGAGTTTCTACGAGGCAACGACAACGATCCGATGATGATCTGCCTCGTGCACAAGGGTATCTTTCTAAACTCTAATAATGATTTTTCTAACGATAACCCTTTGCCTAGTGCTGTACAAAGTGTTTTGCAGGACTTCGGAGACATGTTTCCCGAGGAAATGCCAGGTGGATTACCTCCGTTGAGAGGAATCGAGCACCAAATTGACTTCATACCGGGGTCTCAAATTCCCAACAAACCTGCATACCGGTGTAATCCCGAAGACACCAAAGAGCTCCAAAGGCAGGTTGATGAGTTGCTGAACAAGGGCCTCGTTCGAGAGAGCTTGAGCCCTTGCGCCGTTCCAGATATCCTTGTCCCGAAGAAGGATGGAACATGGCGAATGTGTGTTGACTGTCGAGCAGTCAACAAAATAACGGTAAAGTATCGTCATCCTATTCCTCGACTAGATGACATGCTAGATGAATTGAGTGGTTCTTCATGCTTTACAAAGATTGACCTCAGGTCCGGTTACCACCAAATCCGAATGAAACCCGGAGACGAGTGGAAAACCGCATTCAAGACCAAATTCGGTCTCTATGAATGGTTGGTGATGCCATTTGGCTTATCCAACGCACCGAGCACATTCATGCGACTGATGAACCATGTGCTCAAACCGTTCATAAATAAGTTTGTTGTCGTGTATTTCGATGACATACTTGTTTATAGTAAATCTATGGGTGAACATGTTACACACCTAAGGCTAGTGCTTGATAAACTTCGAGAGGAGAAGTTATATGCTAACTTCAAGAAGTGTGCCTTTTGTGTCGAGCGTGTAGTCTTTCTTGGATTCGTTGTCAGTGCTAATGGTGTTGAAGTCGACGAGTCAAAGGTCAAAGCCATCAAAGATTGGCAAACTCCAACCTCGGTATCACAAGTTCGTAGCTTCCATGGCTTAGCTAGCGTTTACCGAAGGTTTGTTCGTGACTTTAGCACCGTGGCAGCTCCTTTAACCGAGCTGGTTAAGAAAGACAATCCATTTGTGTGGGGAGAGTCCCAAGAAAGGGCTTTCCAAGAATTGAAACGGAGGCTTTGTTCTGCCCCGTTGTTACAACTCCCTGACTTCGGCAAAGCATTCGAAGTCTAGTGTGATGCATCTGGAGTTGGGATCGGAGGAGTGCTGATGCAAGAATCGAAGCCAATCGCTTACTTTAGCGAAAAGCTTAAGGGTGCAACCTTGAACTACTCTACGTATGACAAGGAGTCGTATGCCCTCGTTCGAGCACCCGCCCATTGGCAGCATTATTTGTGGCCTCGAGAGTTTGTGATCAAAAGTGATCATGAGTCCTTGAAGCATCTCCGAGGACAGGAGAAGTTGAAACGAAGACATGCCAAGTGGGTTGAATTCATTGAGAGCTTTCCCAATGTAATTTATTACAAAAAGGGTAAAGACAATGTTGTGGCCGATGCGCTATCAAGGAAATTTGCCTTAGCGACCACTCTCGCCTCTAGGCTCATGGGATTTGAAAGCATCAAGTCGATGTACGATGACGATCCCAAGATGAAATGCGTTCGTGACGCAATCTTGAGTGGCCGAAGGGTTGAGAAATATCAGTGGCACGATGGCTACCTCTTCAAGAATGGGAGGGTTTGTGTGCCAGTGTCATCGTGGAGAGAGCTCTTAGTTCGAGAAGCTCACTCCGGTGGACTGATGGGACACTTCGGTGTCGACAAAACTCTTGGTATCTTGACCGAGCAGTTCCATTGGCCAAAAATGCGACGAGATGTGGAAAAGCTTTGCAACGCTTGTCTCGTTTGCAAGAAAGCTAAATCGAAGTCCAACCCTCATGGTTTGTATACCCCGTTGCCTGTGCCTGATCGACCTTGGGTTGATATATCCATGGACTTTGTCTTGGGGTTACCGAGGTCGGGGGGAGGACATGATAGCATCTTTTTTGTGGTTGATCGTTTTTCAAAAATGGATCACTTTATCCCTTGCAAAAAGTGTGATGATGCACAGCATGTAGCTATATTGTTTGTTTCTAATGTATTGAAATTGCATGGTGTACCTCGTACTATTGTGAGTGGTCGAGACTCAAAATTCTTTGAGTCATTTTTGGAAGTGCTTGTGGGGTGCCCTCGGCACCAAGTTACTATTCTCGACGTCTCAGCATCCTCAGACTGATGGACAGACTGAGGTAGTTAACCGAACCTTGGGGTCTTTGCTTCGAGCAATGACCAAAGGCAAGGTTGGGAACTGGGCTGATCGTTTGCCCATGATGGAGTTTGCATACAATCGAACGGTACATCGAATGATAAACATGACCCCGTTCGAATGTGTGTATGGTTTTAATCCTTTGATTCCACTTGATTTGACCCCATTGCCTCGAGATTCTATTCTTGATTTTGAAGGTACTCACCGAGCAGCTGCTTTGATTGAATTGCATACGAAGGTGAAGAAGAACCTCAAGGAGGCCTATGCAAAGGTTGCCTTAAAGAAAAACAAGGGGCGTAAAAAGCTGGAATTAAAGAAGGGAGATTGGGTTTGGGTTCACGTCCGAAAGGAACGCTTCCCGAACCAAAGGAAAGGAAAGTTGGCTCCTCGAGAGGATGGACCATTTCAAGTGTTGACCAAGATCAACAACAATGCTTACGTGATCGACCTCCCTGGTGAGTATAACGTGTCCAACACCTTTAATGTTGCTGACTTAGTTCCTTGTGTTGTAGGTCAAACTTCGAAGGACGAGGAGGGCTCGATTTCAAGGACGAAATCTTCTCAAGAAGGGGAAGATGATGCAGCCCAAACACGTGCTGATCAAGTGTTCGATCCACCGAGGAGACCGATGACACGAAGTCAAGCCAAGCTGATGCACGATGTGCACATTCACTTAGCCTGGCCGAAGGAAAACAATTGCTCCGAAGCTGAGTGGCCGGGCTCAAGAACCGAAGGCGATATCTTCAGATTTGAGCCCGAAGGCAAAGTGACCGAGGTCAATGCACTCGAAGACAAGTGAACGTCCGAGGACAATGAGTTCGAGCAAGCAACCGAGCACCGAAGTTAAGGCTGCCGAACACAAACTTAGCTCAGCCCTGCATGGCTTGTTTTAATTGGTCACTTGTGACTATTTACTACTTTATCCTTAGCATAGTCTATAAATAGTCCATTCCATTTCATTGTAGGACAGAAGTTTATGAGTTTATAAAAAACATAGCAAGTGCTATTGTGAGTCTTCGATGGAGCCGAACCCCGACGTGGGCTTTTAAAGTACTTGTGTCAACCGGTGTTATTCGATTGAACAATTTCTTCTTGATCATTCAATTTGCAAGAAGCGGGTCTTTCTTGAGGATTGTTGCATAGTATAGGTGCGTCTTGATTTCTTTTCAATCGAGCTTTGAGACAGGTTCCTCACTATTCTTTTGAATTGAAGCAAGATTTGTCTTGCTTCTATCTTTACTTTTCTTGTATTTATCTTCTGCATTCGTGTCTAGCATTTCCCTCGGGTTTGCTTGCACCATCCGCTCAGCCTGTCCGTCTGTCTGTGGATGAAATGCTGTACTTAGATTCACTTGTGTCCCTAAACCTGTCTGGAATGATCGCCAACAATTTGCTATAAACTGTGCGCCCCTGTCTGAAATGATAGATACTGGAATACCATGTAGGCGCACTATCTCTCTGATATAAAGTCTAGCATAATCCTCTGTTGTATAATTAGGTCTAACAGGCAAGAAATGAGCTGATTTAGTAAGCCTGTCAACTATAACCCAAATAGAGTCATACTTGCTCCGCGTACGGGGCAAGCCTGTAATGAAGTCCATATTCACTGCTTTCCATTTCCATGATGGAATCTCGATTACCTGTAACAAGCCACTAGGTTTTTGATGCTCGACCTTAACCTGCTGGCAGTTAGGACACTGAGCCACAAATTCTGCTATGTCACGCTTCATTCCGTCCCACCAGTAAATCTGCTTAAGGTCATGATACATCTTAGTCTAACTTGGATGAACAGTGTACCTGGAATAGTGTGCCTCAGTCATAATCTGTCCACGTAAATCTGCAACATCAGGAACACAAAGTCTATCTTTATACATGAGAACCCTATCACTAGTAACCCTGTATAGTGACTCCGGTTTTCTTCTGGCTATTTGTCTGTATTCAACTAGAACTGGATCCTCATACTGACGTTGTTTTACTTCTGTAACTAGGCAAGTAGTGGATGCTTTCTGAACTGTAATTCCTGCGTCCTCTGAATCTATTAATCTGACTCCCATGCTGGCCAACTGGTGGAGTGTATGAGCTAACTCTCTTTTCTGTGGCTGTAAATAAGATAGACTACCCATAGAGTTACGACTAAGGGCATCAGCAACAACATTCGCTTTACCCGGATGATAAAGAATGTCCATGTTGTAGTCCTTCAGCAACTCTAGCCACCGCCTCTGTCGTAGGTTTAGCTCCTTTTGCTTAAATATGTACTGGAGGCTCTTGTGGTCTGTATAAATATCAACATGAACTCCGTACAAATAATGTCTCCAAATCTTTAATGCATGAATGACTGCTGCAAGCTCCAGATCATGGGTAGGGTAGTTCTGCTCGTGCTTTTTCAGCTGCCTGGAAGCATAGGCAATTACTCTTCCGTGCTGCATCAAAACACAACCAAGATCAATTCGAGAAGCGTCACAGTAAATGACGTAGTCCTCAGATCCCTCTGGAAGTGTAAGTACTGGAGCTGTTATCAACCTGTTCTTTAGTTCTTGGAAACTGTGCTCGCAAGAATCAGACCACTCAAATTTAGCTGTTTTCTGTGTCAATTTGGTCAGTGGAGCTGCATTGGAGGAAAATTCCTCTACGAACCTTCTGTAATAACCTGCCAAACCCAGAAAACTACGTACTTCAGTTGGCGTCGTAGGTCTGGGCCAATTCTGCAAAGCCTCAATCTTCTGGCCATCTACTTTAATTCCTTCTGCTGAAACTATATGGCCAAGAAATGCCACTGAATCTAACCAGAATTCGCACTTTGAGAACTTAGCAAATAATTGTTGGTCCCGAAGTGATGCCGGGCAAACCACGAGACCCTTCACTCGGAGCCAAGCTAGGGAGATCCAAGGAGTACATCTACACTTGGTGAGGAAGGGACTAGAAGAAGGAAGCATTGGGAAGCCATTTCGGGTGATCAAAGCACAAGGAGAGCACCTCAGCACTTTGGGCGCTCCACCCAGTGTTTTGGGCGCTCCACCTGAAGACAACAGGGCTTGGGCGCTCCGCCCAGTGCTTGGGCGCTCCACCTGAAGATAACAGGGTTTGGGCGCTCCGCCCCAAATCCAGGCGCTCCGCCCGAGCCACCCCACTGCCTAAAATGTGCAATTTCGCGGGCGCTCCGCCCGGTTCACTGAAGAGGCGTGAATCTATGCTATGTTAAGACTATTTTGACCCTACGTGGTCCTTTATTTCCTAAGCCTAAGTGTGGGCATTTTAGACCTTTCAAAGGGTGTCTAACTACACCTATAAATAGCTATTAGCTTGTCTTATTTCACTAGCTAACTTTGATGATTAAACATACAATTGTGTTAAGAGTTGAACTCTTTGAATGGTGAATGAAACCCTTGACGGGACTTGTTTTTCCTCTAGCGGATCTAGATGAATTCCAATCCCCCCCGACCATTCTACTTGCGTGCTCACGTTAGCTCGAGGGTAGTTGCCTAGTGTAGGTGTTCTTGTCATCTTCTTGGGGTGTAACGGAACAAGTTCTCCGTTGCTACTTGAGATTATCGTACGAGTTACGTCTCGCTTTTATCTTTATTTTTCCGCGTTTGATTTCCTACATCATTTGGTATCAGAGCAAGGCTCGGGTCCCGTTTCTACGAACCCCCGACCCTTGATTCTTCGTGCCTAGGTTAGTTTGTTTAGTTTTCTTGTTGTTGAAGTTGTTATTAGAAGAAAAACACAAAAAAAATTGAAAATTGAAAAATACAAAAATTGGCGTAACTTTTTGGTTGGATCGATTCTTGGATTGGGTGTTATAGATTTGTGATCGTGATTGAATCCCCGTTGTTTTGGTACCAAATTTGCTTGGATTGGAGTGGATTGAAAATTTGAAACCCTACTTCTCCTTAAACCCTACCAAACCCTTGTTCTTGAGGAAAATTGATTGATTTTGGGTTGTATGTTTGTGGGGTTTTGGATTTGATCATTGGGGATTGATCTACTTTGAAAAAAGAATCCATTGCAACATATTTGGTGTGAATCGGAGTTGTATAACATTGATTTTGGAAGAATCAAAACCCACTTTTTGACCCCTTTTAAAAGTTTGAAGAAAACCCAACTTGAATTTGAATCATGAATTTGCCTTGTAAGATGCTTGGTTGGGTGTGAAATTGATTGGGGATTGGTGGTAGTATCATTATACAACTTTGGGTACTTCAAATTTGGGAAGAACACGTTGAAATCGACCAAAAAGTTGGATTGGAATCGAAGAACACGCTCTTGAAAACCCAGGTGTTCTTCGTTCAGGCGCCCCGCCTAAACCTTGGGCGCTCCGCCTGAACTGGCCTTGCTCCAGGCGCTCCGCCTACTCACTGGGCGCTCCGCCTGAGCACCCTCACTGGTCATTTGCCAGGCGCTCCGCCCCACCTTTTGGGCGCTCCGCCTGATTTGCTGAAGGTTGAATTGGGTAGTTTTCTTCTAGGTTTGCTTGTTCTTTGTTGCGTAACCTCTAATTAGTGTTGATCTAAGTAACCTTTCTACTTAGCTAACACTAATCCTTCATTGCTTTAGGTGAATCGTGCCTTAGTAAGGAGAGTAGGAATTCCAAGAAAAGCGTAGAACCTTTTACTCAAGTCCTTCTACTTCAAAGTGCTTAGCGTTCATCGAGTCCTATTAACTCCAATCACCCCGGAGTGTGCATGACTCGTGAATAGTCTAGTTGAGTTGGGGAATTGCTAGTCATCTACGTGAAGCTTTGGAACTACAAGTCGAGTGAAATAGCCACCGCCACTCAAAAGAGAGAACCGAGTGAAATCTTTTGTGAGGGAGCGAGTGAGGTTGTTTTTGCTAATGTTTGTTACTTGTGTAGGTACCATGGCTAACGACGGACAAGATTTCATTAAGGAGGCCTTGGCTAATCTTCTTGCCAAGATGGACCTCATGAACCAAAGAATCGAGTATCTTGAAAAAGGAGCCTCGAGTACACAAGGAGAACATGGGACCCCGAGTGTCCAAAATGACAAAAGGACCCCGAGTGTCCAAATTGAAGCCGGAGAAGGCTCAAGTAGCCCTACCTTTACCCCGGAGCAAGTTGTTGAATTGCTCAAACATCAACGGGTAAAGGAAGATAAAGAGCGGATGGATCAAATGTTGGGCAATCCCCAACGAACGGGCATTCCCCGTATCTTAGACAACCCTCCAAGAAACGTTCCACTACCACAACCCATCCGAAATGTGCAACCTCTTGAGCAAGTTGATGACGCCCAAGAAGGGGAGGAAGCCAATTATGGAGATGACATGTATGGGTTTGATGATCACTTTCAACCGAGGAGAGGTATGAATTGGGGTCGGAATGTGGATCGGGGTAGAGGCCGAGGTCGAGGGCCACCCTTAGGACTTGATGGAGGGAATGTTAGGAGAGACTATGGAGGTTATGGTGGTTATGGGGATCACTATGGGGGCCAACCGGAGCCATTCCAAGGGGGTCGTGATAACAACAATAACCTCAATAGTGTGAAGCTCACTATTCCTTCTTTCAAAGGAAGTAGTGACCCGATGGAGTACAAGAATTGGAAATTGGCTATGGAACGAATATTTGAAACCAATGATATGCCCGAGGTGAAGAAAACCAAGTATGCAATATCTTCCTTCGAATCTTTTGCTTCTACTTGGTGGGAGTCGGTGAAGAGGAATAGAAGGAGGACGGGAATGGCTATTAATCTTACTTGGGAAGAGTTGATCCGGGTGATGGATGAGAAGTATTTGACTAGCCAATACCGGGTTGAGCAACAAAAGCGTCTCTATGAATTGAAACAAGGTTCCAATTCGGTTGGGGAATACTTCAATGAATTTGAGCAAGTCCGAATGAACCTTGACCTTGATGATGAAGATCATGAGATGGCCATAATCCGTTTCAAAGGGGGCTTAAACCGGGACATAGCTTCACAATTGAAGTTCCACCGATATGATGATCTCTACAAGCTATGTGATGATGCGGTTGAAGCCGAGAAATGGCTCAAAGAGGAGAAGTCCTTTCGCTACAAGGGTAGCACTACTACTCCAACAAGCAATACAAAGGGTTGGAAGCCTCCTACCATAAATGCAAGGTTCCCGAGTGCAAGTGGAACGAGTGGTGCCAATGCAACCAAGGATGTGAAGAAGCCATTTGAGAAGTTCACACCAAATGTGGGAGGTAACTCTAAAACCCAATTGAATGCTCCTACTTCTTCTTCCATTCAATGTCACAAATGCAAGGGGTATGGGCACTTTGCCAAAGAGTGTCCTACGAAAAGAAACATGGTTGTTGTTGGTGATAATGCATATGAGCAAGAGAGTGAGCCGGAGGAAGATGAGGGAGTAGAGGGAGATGAGGGAGTAGAGGAGGATGGTGAAGATGACACGGTGGAGGATGAGGAACCTCATACTTTTCTAGTAGTGAGGAGGAGCTTAGGAGCTATGATTGCGGAGGATGGTGAAAACTTGCAAAGGGAGAACCTCTTCCATGCTAGGTGTCGTGTTAAGGGTGTTGTGTGCTCTATGATCATTGATTCCGAGAGTTGTACCAATGTGGTGAGTCAATCTCTCATAACCCAATTGAAGTTGCCTACCATGAAGCATCCAAAGCCATACCGGTTACAATGGCTTAGTGAATGTGGGGAGCTCAAGGTAGTGAAACAAGCAATGATCAAGTTTAAAATGGGAAGTTATGTTGATGAACACTTGTTCGACGTTGTGCCCATGCAAGCTTGCCACCTTCTCTTTGGAAGGCCTTGGCAATTTGACCGGCAAGTGGTTCACAATGGACGTGTTAACACTTACACGCTCCAACATGAAGGAAGGAAGTTTGTGTTGAAGCCCCTAACTCCTAAACAAGTGAGTGATGACTACAAGAAAATGAAGGAGTTGAGGGAGGTGGCAAAGGCTAAGTCTATCATTGAGACTAGTCCATTGTCCAAAAGCATGGTGGCAATCCCACCTACTTCATCCACCGGTGGCATATGTGCCATGATGCAACCGGGCGAGCTCCTAAGAGGTAATGATGGCAACAAGTTTCTCCTATGCTTAGTGCACAAAGGTATGATCCTTAACTCTAATTGTGATGTTTCTTCTAGTCCTATGCCTAGTGCTTTGAAAAATGTTTTGGAGAACTTTGGGGACATGTTCCCGGATGAGATGCCCGATGGCTTACCTCCCTTGAGGGGTATTGAACATCAAATTGATTTTATTCCGGGCTCTCAAATCCCGAACAAGCCGGCCTATAGAAGCAATCTCGAGGATACGAGGGAGTTGCAAAAACAAGTTGATGACTTGCTTTCAAAAGGCTTGGTGAGGGAAAGTTTGAGTCCTTGTGCCGTACCGGTCATTCTTGTCCCAAAGAAGGACGGCACTTGGAGAATGTGCGTAGATTGCCGAGCCGTGAATAAGATAACGATCAAGTATCGTCACCCTATTCCACGGCTTGATGACATGTTGGATGAATTGAGTGGGTCGTGTGTCTTTTCCAAAATTGACCTTAGGTCCGGCTACCATCAAATCCGGATGAAACCCGGGGATGAATGGAAAACCGCATTCAAGACCAAATTCGGTCTCTATGAATGGTTGGTTATGCCCTTCGGGCTATCCAACGCACCTAGCACCTTCATGCGACTCATGAATCATGTTTTGAAGCCTTTTATCAATAAGTTTGTTGTTGTCTATTTCGATGATATCTTGATCTATAGTAAGACAATTGATGAACATGTTGGCCACCTTAGGCAAGTGCTTGATGTTTTGAGAGCCGAAAAGCTCTATGCTAACTTTAAAAAGTGTGCCTTTGGTGTGGAAAAGGTGGTCTTCCTTGGGTTTGTTGTGAGTGCCCAAGGAGTGGAGGTGGATGAGTCTAAGGTAGAGGCCATACGTGATTGGCCTACTCCTACTACCGTGACTCAAGTGAGGAGCTTTCATGGTCTTGCTAGTTTTATAGACGATTTGTGAAAGACTTTAGCTCCATTGCCGCTCCACTTACCGAGTTGGTAAAGAAGGACCAACCATTTGTTTGGGGAGAGCCTCAAGAGAAGGCTTTCCAAGAGTTGAAAGGTAGGTTAAGTACCGCCCCCCTATTGCAATTGCCCGACTTCGGGAAGGCGTTTGAGGTTGAATGTGATGCCTCGGGGGTGGGAATTGGTGGTGTATTAATGCAAGATAGCAAACCCATCGCCTACTTTAGTGAAAAGTTGAAAGGGGCCTCCTTGAATTATTCCACATATGACAAGGAGTTGTATGCCCTTGTGAGAGCCCTTGCCCATTGGCAACATTATCTTTGGCCTCGTGAGTTTGTAATCAAGAGTGACCATGAGTCACTCAAGCATTTGAGAGGCCAAGAGAAGCTCAATAAGCGGCATGCCAAGTGGGTTGAATTTATTGAGTCTTTTCCCTATGTGATCCAATACAAGAAAGGGAAGGACAATGTTGTGGCGGATGCGCTTTCTAGAAAGTTCGCATTAGCCACCACTCTCACCTCTAAGCTCATGGGATTCGAGAGTATCAAATTGATGTATGCTCATGATCCAAAGCTAAAGAGTGTCTATGATGCTCTAGAGAAAGGGGAGAGAGTTGAAAAATACCAATGGTCTAATGGATTCATCTTTAAAAATGGTAAAGTGTGCATACCCGAGTCCTCATGGAGGGAATTGCTTGTGCAAGAGGCACATTGTGGAGGACTCATGGGTCATTTTGGTAGGGATAAAACCTTAGCCATCCTTAGGGAGCAATTTCATTGGCCCAAAATGGGGACACATGTTGAGAGACTTTGCAACTCTTGTCTTGAGTGCAAGTTTGCCAAGTCCAAGTCTAATCCCCATGGCCTATATACCCCACTCCCCGTACCTACTAGTCCGTGGTTGGATATATCAATGGACTTTGTCATGGGATTACCAAGGACTAGGGGGGGCCACGATAGCATCTTTGTTGTCGTGGATAGGTTCTCAAAGATGGCTCATTTCATTCCTTGCAAGAAATGTGATGATGCTCAACATGTAGCTTCCTTGTTTGTTGAAAATGTTTTGAAGCTACATGGTGTGCCTCAAACTATAGTGAGTGATAGGGACCCTAAGTTCCTAAGTCATTTTTGGAGAAGTTTATGGGGTGCCCTTGGCACCAAACTCTTGTTTTCTACGTCCCACCACCCCCAAACCGATGGTCAAACGGAGGTGGTAAACCGTACTTTGGGTGCTCTTCTTAGAGCCATGACCCGAGGTAAGGGTGGGACTTGGATTGACAAGCTTCCTCTTATGGAGTTTGCCTACAATCGCACCGTGCATAGAATGATTGGCATGACTCCATTCGAATGTGTTTATGGTTTTAACCCCTTGATTCCCCTTGATCTAACCCCTTTGCCAAGGGAAATGGTTGTTAATTTTGAAGGGAAAGCTAGAGCCAAGGCTTTGATGGAGCTACATGCTAAGGCAAAGAAGAATTTGGAGGAAGCTTATGCTAAAGTTGCCTCCAAGAAAAACAAAGGCCGCAAGAAGGTGGAACTCAAGAAGGGTGACTATGTGTGGGTACACTTCCGGAAAGAAAGGTTTCCAAACCTTAGGAAAGGGAAGTTGGCACCCCGTGGAGATGGCCCATTCCAAGTGCTTTCAAAGATAAACAACAATGCATATGTGGTCGACTTGCCAAGTGAGTATCAAGTTTCTAATACTTTCAATGTTTGTGACTTGGTTCCTTTGGATGTAGGTAATGAAGGGGTCGTGAATGATGATGAAGAGGTCGTGGATGATGCTTCAATTTCGAGGACGAAATCCTCTCAAGAAGGGGAGGATGATGCCGGGCAAACCACGAGACCCTTCACTCGGAGCCAAGCTAGGGAGATCCAAGGAGTACATCTACACTTGGTGAGGAAGGGACTAGAAGAAGGAAGCATTGGGAAGCCATTTCGGGTGATCAAAGCACAAGGAGAGCACCTCAGCACTTTGGGCGCTCCACCCAGTGTTTTGGGCGCTCCACCTGAAGACAACAGGGCTTGGGCGCTCCGCCCAGTGCTTGGGCGCTCCACCTGAAGATAACAGGGTTTGGGCGCTCCGCCCCAAATCCAGGCGCTCCGTCCGAGCCACCCCACTGCCTAAAATGTGCAATTTCGCGGGCGCTCCGCCCGGTTCACTGAAGAGGCGTGAATCTATGCTATGTTAAGACTATTTTGACCCTACGTGGTCCTTTATTTCCTAAGCCTAAGTGTGGGCATTTTAGACCTTTCAAAGGGTGTCTAACTACACCTATAAATAGCTATTAGCTTGTCTTATTTCACTAGCTAACTTTGATGATTAAACATACAATTGTGTTAAGAGTTGAACTCTTTGAATGGTGAATGAAACCCTTGACGGGACTTGTTTTTCCTCTAGCGGATCTAGATGAATTCCAATCCCCCCCGACCATTCTACTTGCGTGCTCACGTTAGCTCGAGGGTAGTTGCCTAGTGTAGGTGTTCTTGTCATCTTCTTGGGGTGTAACGGAACAAGTTCTCCGTTGCTACTTGAGATTATCGTACGAGTTACGTCTCGCTTTTATCTTTATTTTTCCGCGTTTGATTTCCTACATCACGAAGAGTACCCAATACTGTGCGCAGGTGCTCCTCATGCTCTGATTCAGACTTTGAATAGATGAGAATATCATTAATAAATATAATCACAAATAAATCTAGATAATGCCTGAATACGCTGTTCATCAGATCCATAAATACTGCAGGGGCATTAGTGAGTCCAAACGACATCACTAAAAACTCATAATGGCCATACCTAGTCCTGAATGCAGTCTTAGGTATATCAAATTTTCTGACTCTAACCTGATGGTAGCCTGATCGCAAATCTATCTTCGAGAAGCACTTGGCACCCTGGAGTTGGTCGAACAAGTCATCAATCCTGGGAAGAGGGTATTTATTCTTGATTGTGACATTATTTAGCTGTCTATAATCTATGCACATGCGTAGAGAACCGTCTTTCTTTTTCACAAACAATACCGGGGCTCCCCACGGGGAAATGCTAGGTCTGATGAGACCTTTATCTACCAAATCCTTCAGTTGTTCCTTAAGTTCTTTCAATTCTGCTGGTGCCATCCTATAGGGAGGAATGGATATGGGCTGCGTACCTGGTACTATATCAATAGGAAAATCAATCTCTCGCTCTGGAGGAAGACCAGGTAACTCATCTGGAAACACATCAGGGAATTTATTCACTACCGGAACTGACTCAAGAGTCGATGTCTCCTTCTTTGAGTCTCGAACATGAACAATATGATATAAGCAGCCTTTTGCAATTAGCTTCCTTGCCTTAAGTTAAGAAATAAACAGACCCTTTGGCGATGCAGAAACACCCTGCCACTCTATAGCTAATTCTCCTGGAAAGTGAAACTGGACTGTCTTCGCTCTACAATCAACGTTAGCATAACAAGAGGACAACCAATCCATACCGAGAATAACATCGAAGTCAACCATTTCTAGCTCAATTAAGTCAGTTGTACTGCTACAATCACCCATCATTACCGTGCAACCTCTATAAACACGCCTAGCTACTATAGAACCACCAACGGGAGTGGCTACCTCGAAAGGTCTAATAGCCTCTGGTACTATTTTGAATTTAATAGCAACAAAGGGTGTAACATATGATAATGTAGAACCCGGATCTAGAGAATTTACCGACAGAATACCTGTGACCACGTCTGGTGAAGCCTCTTGGTCCTGTCGACCAATAAGAGAATAGGTGCGGTTCTGAGAACCGTCTACTACAGGAGCTCCACTTCGACCTCTACCACGACCTGCTGGTGCCTGAGGAACTTGTCCCTGAGGGCGTGCTGGCGCTGAGGAAGCTACTGCTGATCTAGCTGGCTGGGTTGCACCACTACCACCCCTACTCCGGCAATCTCTCATGAAATGGCCCGCCTCGCGACAAATATAACAAGTATCAACTCCTAACTGACATGGACCCAAGTGGAGTTTACCACAATCTGAACATCTAGGATATGTCTGATTGGCCGGTATCAAAGTACCACGGCACTGAAATCCTGAAGTCCGTGATGCTTGACTAGCTCTGGACTGAGGAGGTCTATCAGATCTCAGGCCACGAGACTGTGTAGGTATACAAGCTGGTGGCTGTCTAACACTCTGCTGTCTACTCGCTCCAGATGTCTCTCCAAACGAACCAGAAAATTTGTCCCTCTTGTGTAACACTCTATCCCTATCGGCTCTCTGTCTCTGCTTCCTCTCCTCAAGTGATAAAGCAAATGCCTGAATGCGTGATATGTTCATGCCTGAATGCATGATATGTTCATACTTGACTGCATAGCAACCGTCATACACTCGGTCACCAGGTGTGGACTAAGTCCCACTACATACCTGTGAATTCTATCTTCCATACTTGCTACCACAGTGGGGGCAAACCTTGCTAAAGAATTAAAGCGATAATTATACTCTTCTACACTCAAACTTCCTTGTCTCAAGTCAGGAACTGATCAGCACTTGCTCTCTGTGTCTCTATGGGCATATACTGATGAAGGAAGGCATCTGAGAATTCCTTCCAAGTCGCCGGAGTAGAATCTGCCCCTCTAGATAGCTCCCATGTCTGATACCACCCTGCTGCTAGGTCATGCAATCTGAATGCAGCCAACTCTGCTGACTCTTTCTCTGATGCATGCATGACCCTCAACACCCTGGCTATCCTCACAAGAAAGTCCTGAGGGTCCTCTCCTGTACGGGATCCAGTAAAGACTGGAGGCTCTAGTCGGATAAAATCCCTGATCCTGGATCCAGTATCTCATTGGGCATCTGCACTATGTTGTCTAGTATGAGCAACTACAACACTGGTCAATAATCTGATGGCTTCCCTCACTTCCTGCCCCTGACTATCAGGCTGAGGAGCTGGAGGTATGGCAGCTGCAGTACCTCTAATATCACCCTGAACTGAAGGGATCTGTGAGGCCTCCGATGGAGCCTCAAGTCTGGACTCCTCACTCTCATCCACCTCAGGTGGAACTCTACTACTACCCTGGCCGACAATAGCCTTACCCTTCTGGGCAGCTGTCAGTTTCTTCGGCGGTATCGTTGTATTCAAAACATTACGGTTAGAAGGGTGAATTCTAAAATTATAGCCCTATCGCACGATCTAGAGAAGAAAGAAAAACAACTGTCCTGAAGTGCCTTGTAGCCTCCGGTTCAAAAGTATCGCGCGCAACATACTCTTGAACAAGACTCTACTAGACACGGCCTGCAGACACCCTAGGACTGAACTGCTCTGATACCAATTTTGTCACGACCCAACCTAGGGCCGCGACGGATAACCGACACTAATATATATAACATACTGACTGCACCACACAGGGACATATCTACAGGCCTCTAAGAGTGCTGAACTGAATATACAAAGGACGGGACAAGGCCCCGCCATACCTACTCGACATCTGTACAACATACCAAAAGTAGTATACTCCGGAAGAGACGGAGTGACTCCAACAGCTGGTAGATAGCCTACTAACGTGGCTCAGGGTCTGCTCTCTCTGTACCTACGCGGCAGAAACGCAGCACCCCAAAAAAAGGGCGTGAGTACGATATGTACAAAGTATGTAAGGCCTGAGCATATAATAAATCATAGCTGGATGAAACACTAAGGCTGGAATATAAATGACTGTAATATGACGGGTAACTGGTAACTAAACATGGTCTGAATATAACCTAAAGTCTAGCTGAATCTGAAACTGAAGACTGAGCTAAACTATACTGATAAATGACTGTAATATGACTGGTAACTGGTAACTAGAAACTAGAACCGATAGCTGTCAACTGATACTGACACTAAGAACTGGTGGCTGATAACTGAGAACTGATAACTGGTACTGAGCTAAAACTGAACTGTTATCTGAACTGGTACCTGTCTGGTGTTATGGGCTATATCCCCCCAAATCAGGTAACTGAACATCTGAACTAGCCTCACATATAATCATGCAGTGTATACTGTGGCTATATACGCGTATATAACAAACCTGGTGGGTGTTATGGGCTATATCCCCTCCAACCAGTAATATCTAGTCTCTCTGGTCAGAGTGTGTGAATGACACCCGGTCACACTAGGTGTTTCAACTCCCGCCTGAACCAGAGGGGCTGTATCCCCCAGACGGGTAGTATCACACGCGACCGGACTGTGTGTCCAATGTCCAGCCTCTATGGGGGACTCCAAATCACACATAACATGATCATAATATAAGCATAATCATGTATGAGGCATAACACATGTGGAAACAATAGATATGGACTCAAGGAATGATAAGAAAACTCTTGATAGAATTATAGACACAACCTAGAACTCAGAATTTGTCAAACTCTTTGAATTTCTATAAAAATTTCGGCAGAGTTTCCCCTGAAACTGGATGATCCACAAAAACAGAACCAGAACTATACTATACACGGGAATGGATACCGGGATAAACTGATAACATAAACATGTTAAACAGATAACAAGATGAGACAACTGGATGACATAACAAATCCGCAGATAGAATGTCTGGACAGCACCACTGTCCTGACTTTCAACCTAATTTTCAGAGTGTAGATCAAAGTTATAGACTTCATAATCTTCATGAAAGTTGTAGATATATGTCTTAGGATTCTGTGGATTCTTAAAGCATCTTAATATCAATTTTGTACTAGGAGTTATGATCAATATACTAACAACTGTCCAAAGATCAAAGCAATTTTCTAGATTTTGAAACATTTTGTCTTGCTGATTTGGATGTCTTTCACCTTGGATTTTAGTGCCAAATTAAGTATATACAAGGTTTCCTTGGTACCATACAAGTTTCTCATAAGAAATACTAAGTTTAGAACTAAGAAAAGCTTCAAAAGTTAAAAGATACATGCCTTGCCAAAAGAAAGGTTTAGCCTTATATACCTTTGATGTTTCTCAGTTCTAAACCTTGTTTCGTTTGAATTCCACACCTTCTAAAGCATAAACAAGCTATAAAAAAGAATTTAGGTACTTTACTTAGCCATGAAGCAATTCTAAAACTCAAACCATAGACCAAGTTGAAGGTAGCATAATGTTACCTTAATCGCGTAGAGCGTTTTGACGCAATCCGTCTTCCATTTCGAGTCAAGATTGATGTTGTTTCTTCAAAATCATAAAAAATGGATTCAAACTTAAGAAAGGTCTGTTTATATCGTGGGGTTTCTTGAAAATTTCGAGAAAGTGAAGGATTTCTCTTTTATAACAAAAATATTTCATTTCTAGCCCTCTTTTGCGCTTATATCCCTTTTTTTGGTCTGACTTCTGATACTCATATCTTTTTATCCAGACATTTTATGAATAAACCGTCAAAAGTTATGGAAACTACACTCCAAGACCTTCAATTTGGTATATCATATGCCCCTAAAAGAACTTATATAACACACAGAATTAATTGCTGAAAAAGCTCCATTACAAGGCAAATCCTTAGTCGGTTTTTCCGCAACTTAAATCTGATTTTTCCCAACAAAGTCATATATGGTCAAATTATGACTTTAAGATCACTTAAATCATTCTTAACATGTCATTAGAATGATATACCTCACTTTGGACATACGAATTGTAACACGGACACTCTTCCTTCGGTTGTTTGCTTTAATGTTCGGCATCGATGTTGAGTGTTCGGTTACTTCCTTCTTCGTGCTCGAGCTTGTAGATGAATTCTTCGAATCTTGCACTCAGCCACTCTGTTTTCGAACGGTTGCCTTTTCCTGACCACGCCAGCTTAATATGAGCATCATGCAAGAGCTTGGCTGGGCTTCGTGTCATTGACCTCGATGGATTGAACACTTGATCAGCATGGGTTCGGGCTGCATCATCCCTCGTGCGAGTTCCTGTAAGCTCAATCAAATTAGTACGACCTCAAGTAGAAAGATTTATTCCAGAGATCCACTAACGAGATTTATCGATCTCAAGAAGGAAGATGTCCTAGTAGAATCTACCCTTCGTTTCCTCTTTTGGAAACCTCGGATACGTCACGTCTGTACGGAAAAAAGTGGTTGGTGCAAGCTTAATCGGAGATGAAGCTTAGCAACCGAACAGCGAAAAACAAACAGAATTAAAGATAGAAGCAAGACAAATCTCTTGCTTTCGTTGAAATGAATCCGAGGAACTGGTCTCGGTTCAAACAACGGAGAAACAAGGAGATGCACCTATACTATGCAACAATCATCAAGAAGAACTCATGCCTCTTGCAAATTGAATGACCAAGAAGAAAATGTTCAAATGATGACACTGAATGACACAAGTTCTTTAATTCCCACGACGGGGTTCAGCTCCAACAGAGATACAATTAGCATTCAGCGAAATTCAACATTCATACAAAAACTAGGTTTCCCACAAATGAAATGAAAGGAGGTTTATATAGACAATACTAAGGGCAAAATAATAAAACGGTCACAGATGACAAATATGAGTGAGCCACGCAGGGCTGAATAACTTAAGTGTTCGGACACTCCTTCAGTCGAACACTTGAATTCGAATACTTGAGCTCGAGCTCTTGACTTTGGTGCTTGGTTGCTCACCTTGGCGCATTTGACATCAGATGCTCACTTGTCATCGGTCATTCAGTTTTCAGCATCAAAGCTGAGTGTTCGGCCACTTCCTTCCTCGGGCTCAAGCTTATAGATGTAGCCTTCGTATCTTGTGCTCGGCCACTCAGCATCCGAACAAGTACTCCCTCCCGACCACGCCAACTGAATGTGCACATCATGTATGAGCTTAGCTTGGCTTCGTGTTACTGGCCTCGATGGAGTGAATGTCTTATCGGCATGGAGTTGGGCTGCATCATCCTCCCCTTCTTGAGAAGATTTCGGCCTCGAAATCGAGCCCTCTTCAATCTCCGATGCTTGGCCTACAACACAAGGAGTTAAGTGAACAATATTAAAGGTGTTGGACACGTTATACTCACCAGGGAGGTCGATTACATAAGCATTGTTGTTGATCTTGCTCAGTACTTGAAACGGACCATCCCCTCGAGGAGCCAACTTTCCTTTCCTTTGGTTCGGGAATCGTTCCTTTCGGAAGTGAATCCAAACCCAATCTCTCTTCTTTAACTCTAACTTCTTGCGCCCCTTGTTTTTCTTTGTTGCCACTTTGGCATAAGCTTCCTCGAGGCTCTTCTTCACCTTTGCATGCAACTCGATCAAGGCAGTGGTTCGTCGAGTACCTTCAAAATCAATAATAGAATCTTGAGGAAATGGGGTTAAATCAAGTAGAATTGATACGGGTCAAATCACGAAAGTAAAAACAAGTAACGGAAGCAATAAAGTAAACACGAGATCAAAGAAATAAGGGATGGGGAAGAACAGAAATAGAAGGAAGAACGAATCAAACCAAACAAATACATTGATTCAAAGGGAGAAGAGACTTGAACCACTAATGGGGTCACACTAATGGTGATCCATCATGGATTCTAAGTAAGAGATACATGAAGCCAATGCTTCAACAAGAAGGACCTAGTCTTTTCTAAAGTCTAATCTTCAATCTCAAAATCTAGCTAATCAAATAAAATGACTAAGTGTGGTATTTATAGGTTCACCACACTTCTAAATGAAATGTCTAAAAGCCCTCAAATGATATAAAAACAATACAAGCCTCGTAGGGCCAAAATAGGGATTACATGTCAAAATCCCGTCCAAAACTAGGCAAAACAGGCGCCCTACCTAGCAGAGTAGGCGCCCCACCCTGCAGAGTAGGCGCCCCAACCTGACAAGTGGGCAGTCCGCCCCTTTTTCAGGCGCCCCAAAGTCCAGAGGCTTGAATCCAACTGGGCGGTCCGCCCCTTTGAGTAGGCGGTCTGCCTCTTCCTGGGAGGCCTTGAAATGTCTCAAAATGTGTCTCCCGAGCCTCTCCTTTGGAGCCTAGGTGGTCCTCCTTTCATTGCGCTCCTTTGCATGATCTTCAAGTCGCTTCCCGGAGCCCGTGACTTGTCTTCCTTGTGCTCTCAAGCTTGGCTCTTGATAGTTGGCGCTTTGGCTCCAATTTGCCCCGCATCAAGAATCAAAGGGTTAAAACCATACACACATTCGAATGGAGTCACTCCAATCATTCGATGCACTGTTCGATTGTATGCAAATTCTATCAGGGGCAAACGATCAGCCTAGTTTCCGACCTTACCTTTGGTCATAGCTCGAAGCAGAGATCCCAAGGTTTGGTTGACGACCTCGGTCTTTCCATCAGTCTGATGATGGTGAGACGTCGAGAATAGTAACTTGGTGCCGAGGGCACCCCAGAGACATTTCCGAAAATGACTCAAGAATTTTGAGTCTCGATCACTCACAATAGTACGAGGCACACCATGCAATTTCAACACATTAGATATAAACAAAGTAGCTACATGTTGTGCATCATCACATTTCTTGCAAGGAATAAAGTGAGCCATTTTGGAAAGACGATCGACTACGACAAAGATGCTATCATGTCTACCCCCGACCTTGGTAACCCCATAACAAAATCCGTGGATATATCAACCCACGGTCGATTAGGACCAGGTAACGGAGTGTACAAACCATGAGGGTTGGACCTCGATTTAGCTTTCTTGCAATCTATACAAGCATTGCAAAGCTTTTCCACATCTCTTTGCATTTTTGGCCAATGGAACTGCTCGGTCAAGATACCAAGAGTTTTGTTGACACCGAAGTGTCCCATCAAGCCTCCGGAGTGAGCTTCTCGAACAAAAAGCTCTCTCTACGATGACACAGGCACACAAACCCTCCCATTCTTGAAGAGGTAGCCATCGTGCCACTGATATTTCTCAACCCTTCGGCCACTCAAGATTGCGTTTTCTCAACCCTTAGGATCATCTTCATACATCGACTTGATGTTTTCGAATCCCAAGAGCCTTGAGGCGAGAGTGGTTGTTAAGGCAAATTTCCTTGATAGCGCATCGGCCACAACATTGTCTTTTCCCTTTATGTAATGAATTACATAGGGAAAACTCTCAATGAATTCCGCCCACTTGGCATGTCTTCGATTTCATTTCTCCTAGCCTCGGAGATATTTCAAAGACTCGTGATCACTTTTAATCACAAACTCTCTCGGCCACAAATAATACTGCCAATGGACGAGTGCTCGAACGAGGGCATACAATTCCTTGTCATACGTAGAGTAATTCAAGGTTGCACCCTTAAGCTTTTCGCTAAAGTAAGCGATCAGCTACGATTCTTGGATAAGCACTCTTCCGATCCCAACTCCGGACGAATCACATTCAACCCCGAACGCTTTACCGAAGTCGGGGAGTTATAACAATGGGGCAGAGCTAAGCCTCCGTTTCAACTCTTGGAAAGCCCTCTCTTGGGACTCTCCCCACACAAACGGATGGTATTTCTTCACCAGCTCAGTTAAAGGAGCTGCCACGGTGCTAAAGTCACGAACAAACCTTTGGTAGAAGCTAGCTAAGCCATGGAAGCTACGAACTTGAGATATCGAGGTTGGAGTCGGCCAATCTTTTATAGCCTCGACTTTTGACTCATCGACTTCAACACCATTAGCACTCACAACAAATCCTAGAAAGACTACACGTTCAACACAAAAGGCACATTTCTTGAAGTTAGCATATAACTTCTCTTCTCTAAGGGTTTCAAGCACTAGCCTTAAGTGTTCGACATGTTCATCCACAGATTTACTATAAACAAGTATGGCATCGAAGTAAATGACAACAAACTTATTTATGAACGGTTTTAGCACATGGTTCATCAAGCGCATGAATGTGCTCGGTGTGTTAGAGAGGCCAAACGACATCACTAACCATTCATAAAGACCGAATTTGGTCTTGAATGAATTTTTCCACTCATCTCTGGGTTTCATTTGGATTTGGTGGTAACCAAACCTGAGGTCTATCTTCGAAAGCATGAAGAAGCACTTAACTCATCTAGCATGTCATCTAATCGAGGGATAGGATGACGATAGTTTACCATGATTTCGTTGACTGCTCGAAAATCAATGCACATTCGCCACGTTCCATCTTTTTTTGGGACAAGGATAACAGGAACTGCGCAAGGACTCAAGCTCTCTCGAACGAGGCCCTTTTTCAGCAATTCATCCACCTGCCTTTGGAGCTCTTTGGTATTTTTGGGATTACACCAATATGCAGGCTTGTTGGGGATTTGAGACCCCAGAACGAAGTCAATTTGGTGCTCGATTCCTCTCAACGGAGGCAATCCACATGGCATTTCATCGGGAAACATGTCTCTGAAGTCCTGCAAAACACTTTGAACTGCACTAGGCAAAGGGTTATCGTTAGTAAAATCATCATTAGAGTTTAGAAGGATACCCTTGTGCACGAGGCAAATCATCAGTTGACCGTTGTCGTTCCCTCGTAGATACTCAGTCGGTTGCATAATTGCACAGATATTTCTTACCTCGGGCGGCGAATAATTATCTTCGGCCACAATTTTTATCCAGATCGGAGACTTAGCTTTGGCTACTTCTTTCAATTCTTTCGTTCTTTTATAGTCCTCGCTGACTTATTTCAGAGACAATGGTTTGAGTATGAAACTCTCACCTCCGAGCTTAGCAGTGTAAGTGTTGGATCGTCCGTTATGAATAACCGATTAATCATACTGCCATGGTCGACCCAGTAGTAAAATGACAAGCTTGCATCGGTATTACATCGAACATCATCTCATCTTGATAATCTCCCACTTTGAACTTGATCCACACTTGCTTGACAACCTTCAATTCACCGCATTCATTTAACCATTGGAAAGGTAAGGATAAGGATGCTTTGAGGTAGGTAATCCCAATTGTGAAACCAAGGTTTGGCTTACCACATTTGCACAACTACCCAAATCAATAATCATCGAACAAACTTTCCCCCTTACTCAACATCTTGCATGGAAAAGATTCTCTATTTGGTTGTCCTCTTCTTGGAAAGTCATGCAGCTCAAATTTCTTCGAACCACAAGAAACATGTCCGGATAATCAGCTTCGGAAGCTTCACGACCATCATCATTTTCAGCTCGGTCAGTCTCCTCAAAATTTTCTTCCTCGGTGTCACTCGCTTGCTCATGGACTGATACAGGGAATAACGCAGAAATTAAAGATACGATAAAAACGAGACGTGGCTCGAACAACTAACCCGAGTAGCACCGAATAACTAGTTTCGATACACCCCGGGAGATCATCAAGGAACACTTACGTTAAGCAACTACCCTCGAGTCAACAAGAACCCGCAAGTAGAATGACCGGGGCGGGGTTGATATTCAACTAGAATACTAGACAAGTCCCAAACATGGTTGGTCCATTAACCAAAGAGTTTCAACTCTTACAAAATTCATCTTCTATCAAAAACAAGCTAAGTAATGAAAGAGGCTATGCTAAGCTATTTATTGAGGTTTCCAGGCATTTAGTAAAAGGTCTAAATAGCCCACACATTAGGCTTTAAGTTAAAAGACCACGTAGGGTCAAAATAGTCTTAACACACTTAAAATCTCGCCTCTCAGCGTCTTGGGCGGAGCGCCTGCTAATTGGGCAGTGAAGGGGGCTGGGCGGAGCGCCTGGCCCCTGTGGCTTCTGAGGGGTGCGCCTAGAGCTCAAGCGGGGCGCCTGGGGCACCTGGCTGCTCCATGCTTGGCGCTCGTGCCTTGATCATCCGGAATGACTTCCCTTCGCTTCCATCTTCTAGGCCCTTGCTCTCCAACTATAAATGTACTTCTTGAACCTTGACTACGAGTGAAGGGTCGAGTGACGGATTGCCCGGCATCATCCTCCCCTTCTTGAAGAGATTTCGTCCTCAAAATCAATGCGTTCTTGTCCATGGCCTCATCTCCTCGGGGTGCCCAATGCTCTCCACCCTTGTAATCCTCGATCGTCACTTTGACATAGGTTTTTTCCAAGATCTCTCTTGCCTTAACATGGAGCTTAGAACCTACAGGCAACAACAAGCAAACACAAGCAAACATCCTACTTTGAAAGTAGGTTAGTGCAAGAAGTGTGGAAAACACACTCTTATGGTATAACCAAGCATCAATAGTAAGCACAAATGTCACATCTCCAGGGAGATCATTAAGTACTTGGTTCAATGAAAACATTCATTCAACACAATAAAGAGCAAATAGGTCATGGGGACATGGGAAATGCAAGATCAAGCTATCAAAACCCCCTTGACCCTTAAGCTCAAGATCAACAAACCAATCCCTCCTCAAAGTGTGATCAACACGTGGAGTAGAGTGAGTCAAATAACCCAATCTACAAGTAGAATCAAGAACTCCACTCCCCTTCTTTGGAGCATACATACTCACACCAAGGGATCCCCTTTCACCTCCAATTTCATCACCTAACCAGCCCTTCTCAAAAGACAAGCTCTCAAGGAAGGTATTGATAATGGCCTCTTCTTCATCATAACCCCAACAAGCAATAGTAGGGCCACTCAAAGAGTCATTTACTTCATCCAAGTTGCCTAAGGAGTCAAACCCTTCACACCATGGAGGCTCAATTTTACTACCCACCCTAGCCCGATACAAGTCTTTACCCCTAATGAGGATGCCTTCAAACAACAGATTAGTAAAAGCATGCATCTCAGTATCATGATCAAGCATAGACAAGTTATAAGGACTAGGTTCACTTGAGGAGTCATCATAGACAACCTTGTCCAATTCATGCAATTTGGACTCCTCACGGTCACTATCCTCACCATAACACATTGGTCCACCAAATAGAAGCATATCAATAAGGGTATGATTAACTATCCCATCATCCCCTTGGTCAAAGATTGGTGATGTGTCATAGCAAAGGTCACAATTAAAGTCAACTTCCAAATTTACACGAGAGAGAGATTCATTGAACAATGAGCTCACATCATGATGTGGCTTGGCATTTCTCTCAACTAGTGATAGACAATCACACACAAGCTGACTACTAGACTCTTCACTAGAGGCATATTCACTAGGTGCATCACAAGTACCAACTAGTGTTGAGTCATCACAAGACAAACGGCTAGTAGGCTCATGAAAAGATGAAGCAACACTTACATTTGTAGTATTTCCTTGCTCACTCACAAGGCTTGAAGTGTCATGTGCAACTCCTTCTTAATGAAGCTTACTTTGAAGATTTTGCTCCTCTTGTCATTCCTTCCAAGCACATGGTTGAGGCTCCAATGGCTTGTCTTCAATTGTACCTACACAAGAACTAACACAAGAAAGATTAGAAGATGAAGAATTGTTAGAACAATGGGTGCTCTCACTCTCAATTTTTCTTTCCTCACCTCTCTTCTCTCTCAATTTTACCTCAAGGTCAAGTGTAGTTTGTGGTGAAAATCCACTCACATCACTCCTCAAATCCTCTCCTTTTTCCTCTCTTGGATTGTCACCGGTCACTCCCTCACTTCTCTCTTTCTTTTCTCTCTCATTTGAAGTGGAGTGACTCTCACTTTCATCATGCAATGGAACGACAACAAAGTTGTTTGCTTCGGGTTCAAGTACAATGGGTGACTTTGCTTTAGCCGCCTCCCTCAACTCCTTCATTCGCTTCTAATCTTCCTTTACTTGTCTTGGAGTCAAAGGTTTAAGCACATACTTCCTCCCATCTTATTTAACCATGTAGGTGTTGTCACGGCCATTATGCATTACATGTCGATCAAATTGCCAAGGCCTACCAAATAAGAGATGGCAAGCTTGCATAGGCACCACGTCAAACATGTGTTCATCCACATAGTTCCCCATTTTGAACTTAATCATTGCTTGCTTCACCACCTTTAGTTCCCCACATTCACTAAGCTATTGCAAACGATAAGGATTGGGGTGTTTCAAAGTGGGTAACTTCAATTGAGAAACTAGTGTTTGGCTAACAATATTGGCACAACTTCCCGAGTCAATAATCATGGAACAAACTATACCCATGACTCGACATCTAGCATGAAAGAGGTTTTCCCTTTGAACATTCTCCACCTCCTCTTCCATGAAAATGGTACTCAAGCTCCTTCTAACCACCAAGAACAATTGAGGATCTTCTTCCTCCTCTATAGCCTCCTCACAAGCAACCTCCTCATTCTCCTCATTTTCGGGCTCACTATCTTGCACATACACCAATTCTCCTACCACAACCATGGTTCTTTTTGTAGGACAATCTTTAGCAATATGTCCATACCCTTTACACTTATAGTATTGAGTAGAAGTAGAAGTAGGATTGATAGGAATCAAATACGAAACGCGGAAATAAAGATAAAGATAGGAGAGCGAGACACAACTCGAACTCCCTTCGAAGTAACCACGGGGAACTTGTCCCGAGATACCCTCGAATCGGCGTCAAGAAGGACCTACACTATGCAACGACCCTCGAGACAACAACGGACTCGCAAGTCGAATGGTCGGGTTTTCGGTTCAAGACTCAACTAGGTTCCACTAGTGAATTCAAGCAACCAAGACACAAAGGTTTCTTCCAAGAGTTCAACTCTATTTTCATTCATCAATAATCAAAGTAAGGTAAGGTTTGAAAGAGGCTAAGTGAAGTATTTATAGGCTTCACTTAGGACTAATAAAAGGTCTAAAATACCCCCAAAGTGGGCTTAAACAAATAAAGGCCGCGCAGGGCTAAAATAGGAAGTTCAAGCAAAAGTCATTAAAATCCCGCAGGTGTGTAACAGGGGGAGGCGGTCCGCCTAGGGTGGGGAGGCGGCTGCCTAGCTGCAGCTTGCTCTCTGGATTTTCCCTGAGGCGCTCCCCCTCTTGTCTGAGGTGCTCCGCCTCCTGACTTCCAAGCCTCTGGATTTTGGGAGGCGCCCCGCCTCAGCTGGGAGGCGCTCCGCCTTGTTCTGAAGCCCCTTGGGGTGTCTCATTTTGAGCCTCTTGAGCCTCTCCAAGTGTCCTCGAGGGTCCTCAATCCATGGCACACCAAAGCATGGTCTTCAAGTTGCTCTTGGGGCCTTCTTCTATGCTCTTCCATATCAAGTGAAGATGGGTATCTTGGATTAACTTGGCTTGACTCCGAGTGAAAGGTCTTGAGGCCGTTTGGGTCTTATCATCCTCCCCTTCTTGAGAGGATTTCGTCCTCGAAATCGAAGCATCATTCACGACCTCTTCGTCATCATTCACGACCTCTTCATTACCTACATTCAAAGGAACCAAGTCACTAACATTGAAAGTATTAGAAACTTGATACTCACTTGGCAAGTCGACCACATAGGCATTGTTGTTTATCTTCGAGAGCACTTGGAATGGTCCATCTCCCCGGGGTGCCAACTTCCCTTTCCTAAGGTTTGGAAACCTCTCTTTCCGGAAGTGCACCCACACATAGTCACCCTTCTTGAGTTCCACCTTCTTGCGTCCTTTGTTCTTCTTGGAGGCAACCTTAGCATAAGATTCCTCCAAATTCTTCTTTGCCTTAGCATGTAGCTCCATCAAAGCCTTGGCTCGAGCTTTCCCTTCAAAATTAACAACCATTTCCCTTGGCAAAGGGGTTAGATCAAGGGGAATCAAGGGGTTAAAACCATAAACACATTCAAAAGGAGTCATGCCAATCGTGCTATGCAATGTGCGATTATAGGCAAACTCCATCATAGGCAATCTATCAATCCACATCCCGGCCTTACCTCGGGTCATGGCCCTAAGAAGAGCACCCAAGGTTCGGTTGACCACTTCGGTTTGGCCATCGGTTTGTGGGTGGTGGGACGTAGAAAACAAGAGCTTGGTGCCCAAGGCACCCCATAAACTTCGCCAAAAATGGCTTAGGAACTTAGTGTCCCTATCACTCACTATAGTTCGAGGCACACCATGTAGCTTCAAAACATTTTCAACAAACAAGGAAGCTACATGTTGGGCATCATCACATTTTTTGCACGGAATGAAATGAGCCATCTTTGAGAACCTATCAACGACAACAAAGATGCTATCGTGGCCCCCCCTAGTCCTTGGTAATCCCATGACAAAGTCCATTGATATATCCAACCACGGACTAGTAGGTACGGGGAGCGGGGTATATAACCCATGAGGGTGGGATTTAGATTTGGCACGCTTGCACTCAAGGCAATTAGTGCAAAACTTCTCCACATGCACCCTCATCTTCGGCCAATAGAATTGTTCTTGAAGAACGGCCAAAGTCTTTCTTACCCCAAAATGACCCATGAGTCCTCCACAATGTGCCTCTTGCACAAGCAATTCCCTCCATGAGGACTCGGGTATGCACACTCTACCATTTTTAAAGATGAATCCATTAGACCAATGGTATTTTTCAACTCTCTCCCCTTTCTCTCGGGCATCATGGACACTCTTTAGCTTTGGATCATGAGCATACATCAATTTGATGCTCTCGAATCCCATGAGCTTAGAGGTGAGAGTGGTGGCTAATGCGAACTTTCTAGAAAGCGCATCCGCCACAACATTGTCCTTCCCTTTCTTGTATTGGATCACATAGGGAAAGGACTCAATAAATTCAACCCACTTGGCATATCTCTTATTGAGCTATTTTTGGCCTCTCAAATGCTTGAGTGACTCATGGTCACTCTTGATTACAAACTCACGAGGCCAAAGGTAGTGTTGCCAATGGGCAAGGGCTCTCACAAGGGCATACAACTCCTTGTCATATGTAGAATAATTCAAGGAGGCCCCTTTCAATTTTTCACTAAAGTAGGCGATGGGTTTGCTATCTTGCATTAATACACCACCGATTCCCACCCCCGAGGCATCACACTCAACCTCAAATGCTTTCCCAAAGTCGGGCAATTGCAATAGGGGGGCGGTACTCAACCTACCTTTCAACTCTTGGAAAGCCTTCTCTTGAGGCTCTCCCCAAACAAAGGGTTGGTCCTTCTTGACCAATTCGGTGAGTGGAGCGGCTATGGAGCTAAAGTCTTTCACAAATCGCCTATAAAAGCTAGCAAGACCATGAAAGCTCCTCACCTGAGTCACGGTAGTAGGAGTAGGCCAATCACGTATGGCCTCTACCTTAGACTCATCCACCTCCACTCCTTGGGCACTCACTACAAACCCAAGAAAGACAACCTTGTCCACACCAAAGGCACACTTTTTGAAGTTAGCATAGAGCTTTTCGGCTCTCAAAGCTTCAAGCACTTGCCTAAGGTGGTCAACATGTTCATCAATTGTCCTACTATAGATCAAGATATCATCAAAATAGACAACGACAAACTTGTTGATAAAAGACTTCAAAACATGATTCATGAGTCGCATGAAAGTGCTAGGTGCGTTGGAAAGCCCGAAGGGCATTACCAACCATTCATAGAGACCGAATTTGGTCTTGAATGCGGTTTTCCATTCATCCCCGGGTTTCATCCGGATTTGATGGTAGCCGGACCTAAGGTCGATTTTAGAAAAGACACGCGACCCACTCAATTCATCCAACATATCATCAAGCCGTGGAATAGGGTGACGATACTTGATCGTTATCTTATTCACGGCTCGGCAATCTACGCACATTCTCCAAGTGCCGTCCTTCTTTGGGACAAGAATGACCGGTACGGCACAAGGACTCAAACTTTCCCTCACCAAGCCTTTTGAAAGCAAGTCATCAACTTGTTTTTGCAACTCCCTCGTATCCTCGGGATTGCTTCTATAAGCCGGCTTGTTCGGGATTTGAGAGCCCGGAATAAAATCGATTTGATGTTCAATACCCTTCAAGGGAGGTAAGCCATCGGGCATCTGATCCGGGAACATGTCCCCAAAGTTCTCCAAAACATTTTTCAAAGCACTAGGCAAAGGACTAGAAGAAACATCGTAATTAGAGTTAAGGATCATACCTTTGTGCACTAAGCATAGGAGAAACTTGTTGCCATCATTACCTCTTAGGAGCTCGCCCGGTTGCATCATGGCACATATGCCACCGGTGGATGAAGTAGGTGGGATTGCCACCATGTTTTTGGACAAAGGGCTAGTTTCAATGATTGACTTGGCCTTTGCCGCCTCCCTCAACTCCTTCATTCGATTGTAGTCATCACTCACTTGTTTAGGAGTTAGGGGCTTCAACACAAACTTTCTTCCCTCATGTTGGAGCGTGTAGGTGTTAACACGTCCATTGTGAACCACTTGCCGGTCAAATTGCCAAGGCCTTCCAAAGAGATGGTGGCAAGCTTGCATGGGCACAACGTCGAACAAGTGTTCATCAACATAACTTCCCATTTTAAGCTTGATCATTGCTTGTTTCACTACCTTGAGCTCTCCACATTCACTAAGCCATTGTAACCGGTACGGCTTGGGATGCTTCATGGTAGGCAACTTCAATTGGGTTATGAGAGATTGACTCACCACATTAGTACAACTCCCGGAATCAATGATCATAGAACACACAACACCCTTAACACGACACCTAGCATGGAAGAGGTTTTCCCTTTGCAAGGTTTCACCATCCTCCGCAATCATAGCTCCTAGACTTCTCCTCACTACCAAGACAGTATGAGGTTCCTCATCCTCCACCGTGTCATCTTCACCATCCTCCTCTACTCCCTCATCTCCCTCTACTCCCTCTACTCCCTCACCTTCCGACTCACTCTCTTGCTCATATGCATTATCACCCACAACAACCATGTTTCTTTTCGTAGGACACTCCTTAGCAAAGTGTCCATACCCCTTGCATTTGTGACATTGAATGGAAGAAGAAGTAGGAGTATTCAATTGGGTTTTAGAGTTACCTCCCACATTGGGTGTGTACTTCTCAAATGGCTTCTTCACATCCTTGCTTGCATTGGCACCACCCGTTCCACTTGCACTCGGGAACCTTGCATTTGTGGTAGGAGGCTTCCAACCCTTTGTATTGCTTGTTGGAGTAGTAATGCTACTCTTGTAGCGAAAGGTCTTCTCATCTTTGAGCCATTTCTCGGCTTCAACCGCATCTTCACATAGCTTGTAGAGATCATCATATTTGTGGAACTTCAATTGTGAAGCTATGTCTCAGTTTAAGCCCCCTTTGAAACGGATTATGGCCATCTCATGATCTTCATCATCTAGGTCAAGGTTCATTCGGACTTGCTCAAATTCATTGAAGTATTCCCCAACCGAATTGGAACCTTGTTTCAACTCATAGAGACGCTTTTGTTGCTCAACCCGGTATTGGCTAGTCAAGTACTTCTCATCCATCACCCGGATCAACTCTTCCCAAGTAAGATTAATAGCCATCCCCGTCCTCCTTCTATTCCTCTTCACCGACTCCCACCAAGTAGAAGCAAAAGATTCGAAGGAAGATATTGCATACTTGGTTTTCTTCACCTCGGGCATATCATTGGTTTCAAATATTCGTTCCATAGCCAATTTCCAATTTTTGTACTCCACCGGGTCACTACTTCCCTTGAAAGAAGGAATAGTGAGCTTCACATTATTGAGGTTGTTGTTGTTATCACGACCCCCTTGGAATGGCTCCGGTTGGCCTCCATAGTGATCCCCATAGCCCCCATAACCTCCATAATCTCTCCTAACATTCCCTCCATCATGCCCCATGGGTGGCCCTCGACCTTGGCCTCTACCCCGATCCACATTCCGACCCCAATTCATACCTCGCCTCGGTTGAAAGTGATCATCAAACCCATACATGTCATCTCCATAATTGGCTTCCTCCCCTTCTTGAGCTTCATCAACTTGCTCAAGAGGTTGCACATTTCGGATGGGTTGTGGTAGTGGATTGTTCCTTGGAGGGTTGTCTAAGATACGGGGAATGCCCGTTCGTTGGGTATTGCCCAACACTTGATCCATCCGCTCTTTATCTTCCTTTACCCATTGTTGTTTGAGCAATTCAACAACTTGCTCCGGGGTAAAGGTAGGGCTACTTGAGCCTTCTCCGGTTTCAGTTTTGACACTCGGGGTCCTTTTGTCATTTTGGACACTCGGGGTCCCATGTTCTCCTTGTGTACTCGAGGCTCCTTTTTCAAGAGACTCGATTCTTTGGTTCATGAGGTCCATCTTGGCAAGAAGATTAGCCAAGGCCTCCTTAATGAAATCTTGACCTTCGTTGGCCATTGTACCTACAAGAAAAGAAAACAAGAGTTAGTCAAAACACCTCACTCGCTCCCTCACTTGTGTTCACTCGGATCACTCGTATAGTGGGTGGTGGATTTTTCACTCTTGCTTGAACCAAAAGCTTCACGAAGTTAAATAGTAAACCTCAACTTAACCACTCAATTCAAAAGTCCAATGAGCTCCGGGGTGAGTGGAGTTGATAGGACTCTATCGGAACGGTTAGCTCTTTAAATGAGGACTTGAATCAAAAGATACTACGGATCTTCTTTGATTTCTAGTCTCCTTTCTAAGGCACGATGATCCTAATGGCTCAAAGTGATTAGCACTAATCGAGTAGGATTATACTCTATTAGCACTAACCGGAAGCAATGCAATCAACAAAACAAGGAGTCCTAGAAGAAACTACCCAATTCCCAACCTTCAGGAAGTACGCGCCCCGCCTCAGGATAGGAGGCGACCGCCCAGTGCAGGTTCAGGAGGGAGGCGCTCCGCCTTCTCAAGGGAGGCGCTCCGCCTCAGACAGATCCTGCAAGCTCACCAGTGGGAGGCGCTCCGCCTCTTTGTTAGGCGCTCCGCCTCCTGCTGTGTTCCAGCACAGTTCACTTCGCGTTTTGTTGGTTTTGCACCCAAGAATCCAACTAATCAAGCGTTGTTTTAGCAATTCAAAGGTACCCAAATGTTGTATCAGTCACAAAGAACAAACCCCAACAACATTTATCAAACCCCAGTCAATATCAAACAATCCACCATGATCATCATCTTCAAAGCTAGGGTTTAAGAATTTTCAAATTTTCAAAGGGTTTCAAATTCTCAATTCATGTAATACAACTCCAAATTGGGTGTTTAAGGTACCCAAAAGAACGGGAATCACACAAAGATCAAACCCCAATATCAAGTTCTCAACTCCACTTCGATCCAACCCAAGAATCAATCAAAAATTGTCAAGAACAAGTTCATCAAGGGTTTGAGGGGTTTTGGGGTTTTGATTTTCAAACTCCACCACTCCAAGTGTTTTTGGTATCCACACGACGGGGTTTCAACCACGATCAAGAATCTATAACACCCATACGAAGAATTATCCAAACCAACAAGATACACCAAATTTTTAGATTTTCAATTTTCCAATTTTTTTGTAGTTTTCTTCTTTTAACAACAATAAACAAGAACCTAAAGTCGAAACTAACCTAGGCACGAAGAATCAAGGGTCGGGGGTTTGTAGAAACAAAACCCGAGCCTTGCTCTGATACCAAGATGATAGGAATCAAATACGAAACGCGGAAATAAAGATAAAGATAGGAGAGCGAGACACAACTCGAACTCCCTTCGAAGTAACCACGGGGAACTTGTCCCGAGATACCCTCGAATCGGCGTCAAGAAGGACCTACACTATGCAACGACCCTCGAGACAACAACGGATTCGCAAGTCGAATGGTCGGGTTTTCGGTTCAAGACTCAACTAGGTTCCACTAGTGAATTCAAGCAACCAAGACACAAAGGTTTCTTCCAAGAGTTCAACTCTATTTTCATTCATCAATAATCAAAGTAAGGTAAGGTTTGAAAGAGGCTAAGTGAAGTATTTATAGGCTTCACTTAGGACTAATAAAAGGTCTAAAATACCCCCAAAGTGGGCTTAAACAAATAAAGGCCGCGCAAGGCTAAAATAGGAAGTTCAAGCAAAAGTCATTAAAATCCCGCAGGTGTGTAACAGGGGGAGGCGGTCCGCCTAGGGTGGGGAGGCGGCCGCCTAGCTGCAGCTTGCTCTCTGGATTTTCCCTGAGGCGCTCCGCCTCTTGTCTGAGGCGCTCCGCCTCCTGACTTCCAAGCCTCTGGATTTTGGGAGGCGCCCCGCCTCAGCTGGGAGGCGCTCCGCCTTGTTCTGAAGCCCCTTGGGGTGTCTCATTTTGAGCCTCTTGAGCCTCTCCAAGTGTCCTCGAGGGTCCTCCATCCATGGCACACCAAAGCATGGTCTTCAAGTTGCTCTTGGGGCCTTCTTCTATGCTCTTCCATGTCAAGTGAAGATGGGTATCTTGGATTAACTTGGCTTGACTCCGAGTGAAAGGTCTTGAGGCCGTTTGGGTCTTATCAAGGATTGCTCAAGTGAGTTTTAGAATTACCTCCCAATTGTGGTGTGGACTTCTTATATGTCCTCTTCACTTCTTTGCTAGCACTTGCACCACTTGCACTTGGAAAGTTTGCATTTGGAGTATTTCATTCTTTTGGTTGGCTCACGGGAGTAGGAGTGCTACTCTTGTTACGGTTGGACTTTTCGCCCTTAAGCCATTGCTCGGCTTCAATTGCAGCTTCCAAGAGATCTTAAAGTGAAAGATTAGAATACAACCTCAATTGAGAAGCTATACCATAGCTCAAGCCATTCTTGAAACGGATCATGGCTTGTTCTTCACTCTCGGTCTCCATATACAATGCCATCTGGGTCTTTTCAAACTCATCATAATATTCATGAACCATCTTGACACCTTGCTTTAGATCATAAAGCTTCTTAAGTTGCTCTTGACGATACTTAGGAGTCATGTACTTGGTATTCATGAGGTCTTTCAATTCATTCCAAGTCACATTCACATGTACACCCGCTCTTCTTCTTGATCTCTTTATGGACTCCCACCAAGTAGAAGCATAAGACTCAAAAGATGAAATAGCATAAGTACCTTTCTTCTCATCGGTCAACTCATTTGTGTCAAACATCCTCTCCATGAGTAGTACCCATTCCATGTATGCCTCCGGATCATCAGTTCCCTTAAAGATTGGAAGATTAAGCTTCACACTATTGAGATTGTTATTGTCACGACCTCCATGGTATGGCTCCGGTTGGCCTCCATAGTGGTCACCATAAGCTCCAAAATCCCTTCTAGCATTCCCTCCAACGTATCCCATGGGTGGTCCTCGACCTCGGCCTCTACCCCTATCCACATTTCGACCCCAATTCATACCTCGCCTCGGTTGATAGTGATCTTCACACCCATAGGCTTCATCACCATACTCGGCTTCCTCCCCTTCTTGAGCTTCATCAACTTGCTCAAGAGGTTGAACATTTCGAATGGGTCTTGGAAGTGGAATGTCTCTTTGGGGATTGCCTGCAATGTGGGGAATGCCCACTCGTTGGGTATAGCCCAAAACTTGTTCATTTCTATCACGTTCTTCCTTTGCCCGTTGTTGATTAAGCAACTCAACAACTTGTTCCGGGGTAAAGGTAGGACTATTTGAGCCTACACTGGCTTCAACTTGGACACTCGGGGTCCCATCATCAACTTGGACACTTGAGGTCCCTTGCCCAACTTGGAGACTTGAAGTCATCTTCTCAAGAGTTTCAATCTTTTGGCCCATGATATCTATTTTAGCAAGGATACTAGCCAAAGCATTCTTCACAAAATCTTCACCCTCGTTGGCAATTGTACCTACAAGATAAACAAACGTTAGTGAAATCACCTCACTCACTCCCTCACTTGTGTTTCACTCGGTTCACTCGTATAGTGGTGTGGATATTTCACTCGAACTTGACTTCTTGATAAGACCCAAACCCCTACAAGACCCTTCACTCGGAGCCAAGCTAAGGAGATCCAAGGGGTACACCTACACTTGGTGAGGAAGGGACTAGAAGAAGGAAGCGATTGGAAGCCGTTCCAGGTGATTAGAGCACGAGAAGAGCAGCCTAGTGCACCAGGCGCTCCACCCAGCACACCAGGCGTTCCGCCCAGCCTTGCCATGGCTGAGGCGCTCCGCCCACATTTGGGGCGCCCCGCCTAGGCCACCCCACTGCCCAGATTGTCACAAAATGGGGGCGCTCCGCCTCAATCTTTGGCGCTCCGCCCGGAATGCTGAAGCATGTGATTCCTAGCTATGTTATGACTATTTTGACCCTACGTGGTCCTTTATTCCTAAGCCTAAGTGTGGGCATTTTAGACCTTTCAAATGGTGTCTAAAAACACCTATAAATAGCTAGATTTCTTGTTATTTTCAGGAGCTTACCTTGATGATTAAACAAACACTTGTGTTGAAGAGTTGAACTCTTTTATTGAATGAAACCTTGATGGGACTTGTTTTTCCTCTAGCGGATCTAGATGAATTCCAAACCCCCCCCCCCGACCATTCTACTTGCGTGCTCACGTTAGCTCGAGGGTAGTTGCCTAGTGTAGGTGTTCTTGTCATTCTCTCGGGGTGTAACGGAACAAGTTCTCCGTTGCTACTTGAGATTATTGATCGAGTTACGTCTCGCTCATTATCTTTTTACTTTCCGCGTTTTGATTCTTATCAGTTTGGTATCAGAACAAGGCTCGGGTTTTGTTCCTACAAACCCCCGACCCTTGATTCTTCGTGCCTACGTTAGTTTCTTTAGATTTCTTGTTGTTGAAGTTGTTGGTAGAAGAAAAACACAAAAAAAATAGAAAAATTGAAAAATACAAAAATTGGTGTAACTTTTTGGTATGATTGATTCTTGAAGTGGGTGTTATAGATTTGTGATCGTGATTGAATTCCCGTTGCTTGGGTACCAAATTTACTTGGATTGGTGAAGTTTGAACAATTGAAACCCCAATTTTCCTTAAACCCTACCAAACCCTTGTTCTTGAGGAATTTGATTGATTTTGGGTTGTGTGATTGTGGGGTTTTGGATTTAATTACCGGGGATTGATCTACTTTTGAAAACAAACCATTTGCAACAAATTTGGTGTGAATCGGAGTTGTATAACATTGATTTTGAAGAATCGAAACCCACCTTTTTGACCCTTTTGAAAAAATTGAGAAAACCCAACTTGAAACTTGAAGCATGATTGTGCCTTTTTTGTTGTTTGGTTGGGTGTAAAAATCATTGGGGTTTGGTGGTTATATCAAAATACAACTTCGGGTACTTCGAATTTGGGAAAAACACGTTGGAATCGACCCAAAAGTTGGATTGAAATCGAAGAACACATTGTTGAAAACCCAGGTGTTCTTCGTCCAGGCGCTCCGCCTAGACCTTTGGGCGCTCCGCCTGAACTGCTCTTGTCCCAGGCGCTCCGCCTAACCTTTGGGCGCCCCGCCTGCCCAACCCCACTGGACAATTGTTGAGGCGCTCCACCCCACCCCTTGGGCGCTCCGCCTAAATTCCTGAAGGGTTGATTTGGGTAGTTTCTTCTAGGTTTGCTTGTTTCTTTGTTGCCTAACCTCTAATTAGTGTTGATCTAAGTAACCTTTCTACTTAATTGACACTAATCCTTCATTGCTTTAGGTGATTCGTGCCATAGTTGGAGAATAGAAATCCAAAGAAGACTCGTAGTTTCTTTTGGTTCAAGTCCTCACTTCAAAGTGCCTAGCGTTCATTGAGTCCCATTAATTCCACTCACCCCGGAGTGTGCTTGACACGAATAGTCTAGTTGAGTTGGGGAATTTCTAGTCATCTACGTGAAGCTTTGGAACTACAAGTCGAGTAAAATATCCACCACCACCCCAAAAGAGTGATCCGAGTGAAACACTTGTGAGGGAGCGAGTGAGGTTGTTTTGCTAACGTTTGTTTCTTGTGTAGGTACGATGGCCAACGAAGGTCAAGAATTCATAAAGGAGGCCCTGGCTAATCTTCTTGCCAAGATGGATATCATGAACCAAAGGATTGAGTCTCTTGAAAAGGGAGCCTCAAGTACCCAAGGTGAACAAGGGACCCCGAGTGTCCAAGTTGAGAAAGGGACCCCGAGTGTCCAAATTGAGACCGGAGAGGGCTCAAGTAGTCCTACCTTTACCCCGGAACAAGTTGTTGAGTTGCTTAATCAACAACGGGTAAAGGAAGATCGTGAGAGGATTGATCAAGTGTTGGGCAATACCCAATGAACGGGCATTCCCTGTATTATGGACAACCCCCAAAGAAACATTCCACTTCCAAGACCCATCCGAAATGTCCAAGCTCTTGAGCAACCTATTGAGGCTCAAGAAGGGGAGGAAGCCGAGTATGTTGATGAAGCTTATGGGTATGATGATCACTTTCAACCAAGGCGAGGTATGAATTGGGGTCGAAATGTGGATAGGGGTAGAGGCCGAGGTCGAGGGCCACCCATGGGGTATGTTTGAGGGAATGCTAGAAGGGAGTATGGTGGTTATGAAGATCACTATGGAGGCCAACCGGAGCCTTACCGTGGAGGTCGTGACAACACCAACCTCAATAGTGTGAAGCTCAATCTTCCAAGTTTTAAGGGGAATTATGATCCGGAAGCCTACATTCAATGGGTGCTACTCATGGAGAGGATGTTTGACACAAATGAGATGACCGATGAAAAGAAAGGTACTTATGCTATTTCATCCTTTGAGTCCTACGCATCGACTTGGTGGGAATCTGTCAAGAGATCAAGGAGGAGAGCGGGAATTCCCGTGAATGTGGGTTGGAATGATTTGAAAGGTCTCATGAGTATCAAGTATGTTACTCCTAGATATCGTCAAGAGCAACTCAAGAAGCTCTATGAGCTAAAGCAAGGTGCCAAGACGGTTCATGAGTACTATGATGAGTTTGAGACGATTCGCATGACTTTGGATATGGACACCGAAGATGAGGAACAAGCCGTGATCCGCTTCAAGAATGGCTTGAGCTATGGTATAGCTTCACAATTGAGATTGCATGCTTATCTTTCACTTCAAGAAGTCCTTGATGCCGCTATTCAAGCCGAGCAATGGCTTGCAAATGAAAAGACCAACCGATACAAGAGCAACACTTCCACTTCCATGAGCAAACCAAAGGATTAGAAGACTTCTACTCCAAATGCCCAATTCCCAAATGCAAGTGGTACAAGTGTTCCAAATGCTAGCAAGGATGTGAAGAAGCCATATGAAAGGAACACAACTAATGTGGGAGGTAACTCTAAAACTCAATTACATGCTCCTACTTCTTCTTCCATACAATGCCACAAGTGCAAGGGCTATGGTCACTTTGCTAAGGAATGTCCTACGAAGAGGACCATGATTGTTGTTGGTGAAAATGCATATGAGCAAGAGAGTGACCCGGAAGATGAGGGAGTAGAGGGAGTAGAGGGAGATGAGGGGGTAGAGGATGATTTGTTTGATGACACGGTGGAGGAGGAGGATCCTCATACTTTCTTGGTTGTGAGAAGGAGCCTAGGGGCTATGATTGTGGAAGATAGTGAAACCTTGCAAAGGGAAAACCTTTTCCATGCTAGGTGTCATGTCAAAGGTGTTGTGTGCTCTATGATCATTGACTCCGGGAGTTGTGCTAATATTGTGAGTCGATCTTTTATAACCCAATTGAAATTACCTACCGTGAAACACCCCAAGCCATATCGATTGCAATGGCTTAGTGAATGTGGGGAGTTAAAAGTAGTGAAGCAAGCAATGATCAAGTTCAAAATGGGTAGTTATGTGGATGAACACTTGTTCGACGTTGTGCCAATGCAAGCTTGCCACCTTCTCTTTGGAAGGCCTTGGCAATTTGATCGACAAGTGGTTCACGATGGACGTGTCAACACTTACACGCTCCAACATGAAGGAAGGAAATTTGTGTTGAAGCCCCTAACTCCGAAACAAGTGAGTGATGACTACAATCGGATGAGGGAGTTGAGGGAAGCGGCTAAAGCCAAGTCGCCCATTGTACTTGAATCCAAGGCAAGCAATCTTGTTGTCTTGCCAAAGCTTGATGAAAATGAGAGTCACTTCACTTCAAATGAGAGGGAAAAGATAGAGAGAAGTGAGGAAGTGACCGGTGACAATCTAAGAGAGGAAAAAGGAAAGGAATTGAGGAGTGATGTGAGTGGGTTGTCACCACCAACTACACTTGACCATGAGGTAAAATTGAGAGAGAAGAGAGGTGAGGAAAGAAAAATTGAGAGTGAGAGCACCCATTGTTCTAACAATTCTTCATCTTCTACTCTTTCTTGTGTTAGTTATTGTGTAGATACAAATGAAGACAAGCCATTGGAGTCTCAACCATGTGCTTGGAAGGAAAGACAAGAGGAGGAAAGTTCCCAATGTGAGCTTCATGAAGAAGGAGTTACACATGACCCTTCAAGCCTTGTGAGCCTCAATGTAAGTGTTGCTCCACCTTTTCATGAATCTACTAGCTATTTGTCTTGTGGTGACTCAACACTAGTTGGTGCTTGTGTTGCATCTAGTGAATATGCCACTAGTGAAGAGTCTCAAGGTCAACTTGT
This sequence comes from Petunia x hybrida, assembly GCA_037355625.1. Taxonomy (NCBI): domain Eukaryota; kingdom Viridiplantae; phylum Streptophyta; class Magnoliopsida; order Solanales; family Solanaceae; genus Petunia; species Petunia x hybrida. The sequence continues at coordinate 701,845 of JBBBVM010000534.1, forward strand.
GTGTGCTTGTGTGACATTAGTTGAGAGCCTTACTAAGCCACATCATGATGAGAGCTCATTGATCAATGAATCTCTCGCTAGTGTAGACTTGATGGTTGACAATGAATTTGACCTTTGCTATGACACACCGCCAATCTTTGATGAAGGGGTAGATGAGATAGTTGATCATACCCTTGTTGATATGTTTCTATTTGGTGGGTCTATGTGTTGTGGTGAGGATGTTAGTGGCATTGAGGAGTCCAAATTGCATGAATTGGACAAAGTTTTCTATGACGACTCCTCAAGTGAACCTAGTCTTGATAACTTGTCTATGCTTGATCATGATGTTGAGATGCATGTTTTTACATTTTCATTGTTTGAAGATAACCTCATTAGTGGTAAAGACTTGTATCGGGCTAGGGTGGCTAGTCGATTGGAACCCCCATAGTATGAAGGATTTGACCCCTTAGGCAACCCATTGTGTGAGAATTTGAATGAGGTAAATGACTCTTTGAGTGACCCTCCTATTGCTTGTTTGGGTTATGATGAAGAAGATACCATTATCAATACCTTTCTTGATAGTTTGTCCTTTGAAAAGGGTTGCTTGGGTGATGAAATGGGAGGTGAACCCCTTGGTGTGAGTAAGTGTGCTCTAAAGAAGGGGAGTGGAGTGCTTGATGTTTCTTGCATGATGGGTTATTTGACTCACTCCACTCCACATGTTGATCACACTTTGAGGAGGGATTGGTTTGTTGATCTTGAGCTTAAGGTTCAAGGGGACTTTGATAGCTTGGTCTTGCATTTTCCATGTCCCCATGACCTACTTGCTCATTATTGTGATGAGTGCATGTTGATCTTTAACCAAGTACTTATTGTTCTCTTTGGAGACTTGATATTTGTTCTTAACATTGATGCTTGGTTATATCACAAGAGTGTGTTTTCCACACTTCTTGCACTAACCTACTTTCAAAGTAGGAAATCTTGTGTTTGCTTGTCGTTGCTTGTAGGTTCTAAGCTCCATGTTAAGGCAAGGGAGATCTTGGAAGAGACCTATGTCAAAGTGACGATCAAGGGTTACAAGGGAGGAGAGCATTGGGCACCCCGAAGGGATGATGCCATGGGCGTGAATGCAATGATTTCGAGGGCGAAATCTTCTCAAGAAGGGGAGGATGATAAGACCCAAACCCCTACAAGACCCTTCACTCGGAGCCAAGCTAAGGAGATCCAAGGGGTACACCTACACTTGGTGAGGAAGGGACTAGAAGAAGGAAGCGATTGAAAGCCGTTCCGGGTGATTAGAGCACGAGAAGAGCAGCCCAGTGCACCAGGCGCTCCGCCCAGCACACCAGGCGCTCCGCCCAGCCTTGCCATGGCTGAGGTGCTCCGCCCACATTTGGGGCGCCCCACCTAGGCCACCCCACTGCCCAAAATGTCACAAAATGGGGGCGCTCCGCCCCAATCTTGGGCGCTCCGCCCGGAATGCTGAAGCACGTGATTCCTAGCTATGTTATGACTATTTTGACCCTACGTGGTCCTTTATTCCTAAGCCTAAGTGTGGGCATTTTAGACCTTTCAAATGGTGTCTAAAAACACCTATAAATAGCTAGATGTCTTGTTATTTTCAGGAGCTTACCTTGATGATTAAACAAACACTTGTGTTGAAGAGTTGAACTCTTTTATTGAATGAAACCTTGATGGGACTTGTTTTTCCTCTAGCGGATCTAGATGAATTCCAATCCCCCCCGACCATTCTACTTGCGTGCTCACGTTAGCTTGAGGGTAGTTGCCTAGTGTAGGTGTTCTTGTCATTCTCTCGGGGTGTAACGGAACAAGTTCTCCGTTGCTACTTGAGATTATTGATCGAGTTACGTCTCGCTCATTATCTTTTTACTTTCCGCGTTTTGATTCTTATTACTTCTGTAGCTTCAAATAGTTGAACAACAATCCACAACTCAATCACTCAAACCACAAGTCAAGTGTACTCCGGGGTGAGTGGAGTTAATGTGACTCAATAAATGATAAGAACTTTAAAGTAAGGACTTGAGTCAAAAGATTCTACGATTCTTCTTGGAGTTCTACTCTCCAACTATGGCACGAATTACCTAAAAGCAACAAAGGACTAGTGCTAATTTAGCAGGGAAGTTACTTAGATAAGTACTAGTTAGAGGTTAAGCAACAAAGAAATGGGAAAACCTAGGAAAAACTACTCGTTCCCACACCTTCAGGTCTAGGCGGAGCGCCCAATGGGTGGGCGGAGCGCCCCTAGGTGAGGCGAAGTGCCTGCTCCACAACTAGTGGGGGAGAGCAGGCAGAGCGCCTGGGCTTTGGGCGGAGCGCCTGAAGCTCGGGCCCCTGCTCTTCCAACTCCGATTTCCTTCTATTTCAACCCAATTTTTGGTGCGATTCCACCATGTTTTGCACAAATCCAAGGTACCCAAAGTTGTATATTGATATAATCTTCAAACCCCAATGATATTCACCCCCAAACAACCAACAATCAAAGCACAATCATGATTCAAAGTTTCAAGTTGGGGTTTCAAAAAGAGTTTCAAAGTGGATTTTGATTCTTCAAAATTGATGTTATACAACTCCAAATCACACGAAATTTGTTTCAAGTTATTCGTTTTTCAATGAAGAACAAACCCAACTAATCACTTTCACAACCCCACGATCAAACAACCCAAGAATCAATCAAACTCATCAAGAACAAGGGTTTAACAATTTGGGGTTTTTCAATTTCGAAATTTCTTGATTCTAATCCAATCCACGAGTTTTTGGTACCCAAACAACGGGTTTTCAACAAGGATCAATAATCTATAACACCCATAATAAGAATCGAACACACCAAAAAGTTATGACCAATTTTTGAATTTCTCACTTTTTTTTTCAATTTTTTTGTATTTTTCTTCTTCCAATAACTTCAACAACAAGAAAACTAAAAGAAAAGATACTAGGCACGAAGAACCAAGGGTCGGGGGTTTGTAGAAACAAAACCCGAGCCTTGCTCTGATACCAAACTGATGCAGGGAATAACGCGGAAAGTAAAGATACGATAAAAATGAGACGTGGCTCGAACAACTAACCCGAGTAGCACCGAAGAACTAGTTTCGATACACCCCGGGAGATCGTCAAGGAACACCTACATTAAGCAACTACCCTCGAGCCAAGAAGAACCCGCAAGCAGAATGATCGGGGCGGGGTTGATATTCAACTAGAATCCACTAGTAGAAGACAAGTCCCAAACATGGTTGGTCCATTAACCAAAGAGTTTCAACTCTTACAAAATTCATCTTCTATCAAAAACAAGCTAAGTAATGAAAGAGGCTATGCTAAGCTATTTATAGAGGTTCCTAGGCATTTAATAAAAGGTCTAAATAGCCCACACATTAGGCTTTAAGTTAAAAGACCACGTAGGGTCAAAATAGTCTTAACACACTTAAAATCTCGCCTCTCAGCGTCTTGGGTGGAGCGCCCACAAATTGGGCAGTGAAGGGGGCTGGGCGGAGCGCCTGGCCCCTGTGGCTTGTGGGCGGTACGCCTAGAGCTCAGGCGGGGCGCCTGGGGCACCTGGCTACTCCATGCTTGGCGCTCGTGCCTTGATCATCCAGAATGGCTTCCCTTCACTTCCATCTTCTAGGCCCCTCCTCTCCAAGTATAAATGTACTTCTTGAACCTTGACTACGAGGGAAGGGTCGAGTGACGGATTGCCCGGCATCATGGACGATTCCATCTTCGAGCAAAAGCATAACTTTGCGAGTTGGACACTCTTTCGCCATGTGACCATAACCTCTACATTTATGACATTGAATGTTTGAAGCACTAGGAGTATTGAGTTGAACTTTACCTCCCACTTCTCTTGGTTGGTTAACGGTCACCCCCTTTCAAAAGGTTTCTTCGGATCTCGACCAGTGTTGGCACTTGTTGGATTCAGACTCTTCCCTTCTTTACCTTGGTTCAAAGGAGTTGAAAAAGTGACTCCTCGATACAGATTTGCTTTGTCGTCCTTCACCTATTTTTCAGCTTCGATGGCTGCATAAAACACATCTTCCAAAGCTTGATACTCATGCAACCTCAACTGTGATGACACATCTGGAGCCAAGCCATTTTTGAATCGAATGATAGCTTGCTCGTCATCTTCTTCCATGTCAAGGGCCAATGGAATTCTTTTGAACTCATCATAGTATTCTTCAACCGATTTGGACCTTTGTTTCAACTCGAAGAGCTTTCGAAGTTGTTCCTGCCGATATTTGGCATTCACATACTTAGCATCCATTGCTCTCTTCAACTGCATCCATGTGGTGACCTCGGAATAAGCATTCCTTCGCCTCAACCTTTTGTCAACTTCCCACTATGTTGATGCATATGCCTCGAACGAAGCTATAGCATGTGCAACTTTTCTTTCTTCGGCCATCTTATTTGTTTCAAAGATTCGTTCCAATCGAATCTTCCAATCAAGATATTGGTCTGGATCACTAGTTCCTCTGAAGGATGGAATAGTGATCTTGACACTGTTCAAGATTGAATCTCGAGTACCTCGGATCGGCTACGGATACTCATCATAATAGTCATCAGCCTCACGCTCAAAATACCAATCAACATTTGCGCCTCGGCCTAGACCTCGGAAATTTCCACGACCTCGTTGAACATGCCTTCGTTGAACGAATGGTGGCTCATACTCAGCTTCTACCTCGGGAAATTCTTCATCATCGACCCCTTCATCAACGACCACGACTTGTCTTCGGGCCCTTGGAAGTGGTATTCTTTCACCTCGGAGAATGCCCAAGTTTTGATGATCAGCTTGGGGATTGCCCAAGTTTTGTTGTTCCACTTGGGGATTGCCCAAGTTGTGTTGCCCAGCTTGGGGATTGCCCAAGTGTTGTTCAGCTCGGGGATTGACAATAACTTTATTTCGAACAGCCTCATTCTTCAACCGTTGTTGTCGAACGAGCTCAGCATATTGCTCCAGTTTTATAGGAGTGGAGTTGCTAGTTCCAGCACCGGACACAGGCAAGGCCACGGACACACTCCCTTGCTCGAGGTTAGCTACTTAAGCACTCACTCCTCTTACCTCAGCACTGATGCCTTGTATCGCAGCCATGAGATTGGCTAATGATAGCTCGGGCGCCTCAATGCCCTTTCCATTGCCTCCATTCCCAGCCATGGTACCTGCACAAATCAAAGACTAAGAAAATGTTAAAGGTTAGAAATCACCTCACACACTCCCTCACTTTTATTGGGTGGCGCTCGGGTCCACTTAATTTGTGGGTTCGTTTTGGTCACTCAAGAACTTGTAGCCAATGGCTTCCTCGGTTGATTAACTTCTCTCAGTTCCTTCGAATTTGACAAGTTACACTGTCTCCTTCGGAAAGAGTGAATTGATGTTGACTCGATGGAGCGGACGCTATTTAACTGCGCTCGGGAAGTCAAAGAATTTTCTACGAAATTTGGACTTCGGTTACCCCACGCACGAGCTCCTATAAGCTCAAACAAGTTAGTACGACCTCGAGTAGAAGGAATTACTCTAGAGGTCCACCAACGAGATTTATCGAACACAAGAAAAGTGAAAACCTAGGAGAATCTACCCTTCGATTCCTCTTTTGGAATCCTCGAACACACCAACTCTTGTACGGACAAAAGTGGTCCCTCCTTGGTACGGATTAGGGTTTAACCTTAGCCACTTTCCTTTTTCTTGCAGACAATAATTTCACCTGGAGTTTTGATTTTGACACGTTACCCCTTTCTTCAATGGAACAGTGAACTTATCAATTCTGATGTACGAACAAACTTTTCAACTTTATTTGTTCATAGTCCACGACTTAACACCGATTCTGGGTCGTTTTCACTCCGGTAACTTTAAAAGTCGGAGAAGATTTAAGTTTCCAGTCAAGCTAAGAACACGGCTTCACTTGTCCGTACACTGTTACAATGTAACAATTTTCCGACATACGGACGGTAGCTCAAACAGTAGACTTTAAATTTTTGCTCAAAAACTCAACCCAAATCAAGCTACAACCACCAGTGTTTAATAATAACCACCAAAACTCGACTGGGGTTTTGTAATAGCACCACCACGTCAAAATAGCCCAAAAACCTTCGAGAAACCCTAGTCGTCAACTCGTGTACGACAGGAGCTCGTTGGATTCCTCGGACAGTGGTGAATCCAAATCCTTGGTTGTTTAATCCAAACAACCAACAACAAACACAAATTTTTGAATTTTTCTTTTCTCCTTTTTTTTGGTAATAAAAACACAATAATAACAACAACAACTAAAGAAGATGAAGCTGAAACTGAAAGACACAATCACACGAGATAAAGGAGAACAGGACTAGGGCTGTAAGAACAAGCTCAAACCGTGCTCTGATACCAAGATGGTGCAAGCTTAATCGGAGAAGAAGCTTAGCAACTGAATAGTGGAAAACAAATAGAATTAACGATAGAAGCAAGACAAATCTCTTAATTTCATTGGAATGACTCTGAGGAGCTGGTGTCGGTTCAAACAACGGAGAAACAAGAAGATGCACCTATACTATGCAACAATCCTCAAGAAGATCTCGTGCTTCTTGTAAATTGAATGACCAAGAAGAAAATGTTCAAACGATGACACCGAATGACACAAGTTCTTTAAATTCCCACGACGGGGTTCGGCTCCAACAGAGACACAATTAGCATTCAGCTAAATTCAACATTCATACAAAAACTAGGTTACCTACAAATGAAATTAAAGGAGGTTTATATAGAAAATACTAAGGGAAAAATAGTAAAACGGTCATAGACGACCAATAAGAGTAAGCCACGCAGGGCTAAATAACTTAAGTGTTTGGACACTCCTTTAGTCGAACACTTGAATTCGAACACTTGAGCTCGAGCTCTTGAGTTCGGTGCTTGGTTGCTCAGCTCGGCGCATTTGACATCGAAAGCTCACTTGTCATCGGTCATTCAGTGTTTGGCGTCAAAATTGAGTGTTCAGTCACTTCCTTCCTCGGGCTCAAGCTTATAGATGCAGCCTTCGTATCTTGTGCTCGGCCACTCAGCATCCGAACAAGTACTCCCTCCCGACTACGCCAGCTAAATGTGCACATCGTACATGAGCTTGGCTTGGCTTCGTGTTACTGGCCTCGATGGAGTGAATGTCTGATCAACACGGAGTTGGGCTGCATCAGTGGTCCCTCCTTGGTACGGATTAGGGTTTAACTTTATCCACTTTTTCTCTTTCTTGCCGACAAAATTTTCACCTGGGGTTTTGATTTTAACACTTTACCCCTTTCTTCTTCAATGGAACAGTATACTTAGCTTCGGTGTACGGACAACTTTCAACTTTTATTCACAGTCCACGAATCAACACAGATTTTAGGTCGTTTTCACTTCGGTAAACTTTCCAACGTTGGAGGAAACTTCAAGTTCCAAATCCAAGCTATGAACAGCTTCACTTTGTCCGTACACTGTTACAGTGCAACAAGTTTCTGGCATACGGACGGTGGCTTAAACAAAGAACTTTGAATTTTATGCTCAAAACTCGACCCTAATCAAGCAACAACCACCAGCTTCGGTAATAAACAACCAAAACTCATCTGGGGCTTTGCAACACCATCACCACGTCAAAATAGTCCAAAAATGACGAGGAACCTTAGTCAACCGATGATGTACGACTGGTGCTCGTGTGAAGCTTTAGACAGTGGTGATTCCAAATCTGGGCTTGCTTAATCCAAACAACCAACAATCAACCCAAAATTTTGATTTTCTTTTTTTTACTTTTTTTTTTTTGTAAATAAAACACAAACAGAATAACAAGAACATGAAACTGAAACAAAAAGACACAAATGCACGAATATAAAGATAAAAAAAGGGATTGGGTTTGTAAGAACAAGCCCAAACCGTACTCTGATACCAAGATGGTGCAAGCTAATCGTAGATAAGCTTAGCAGCAAAACAAGAACAGTAGGAAACAATAAAACAAGATAGAAGCAAGATGGATCTCAGCTTCGTTAGATTGAATCCGAGGAACTAGTCTCGGTCCAAACAATGGGAAACAAAAATACACCTAATGCTAAGCAACAATCCTCAAGAAAACTCATTTCTTGCAAACTGAATGATCAAAGAAGAAGTTGTTCAAGTGGGTACACCGATTGGCCCAAGTTGTTATAAATCCCACATCGGGGTTCGGCTCTCATCGGAGTCTCAATAACAAACAGCTATAACAAATATTCATCAATAACTAATTGTTCACAAATGAAATACTAAGTGGTTTATATAGATATCCGCAAGGGTACTAAAGTAATTATGGTCACATGCGACTAATAAGACAAGGCCATGCAGGGCCAAAGTGATTCATGTGCTCGGCTCTCCTGACTTTGGTACTCGGTTGCTCAGCTCGACACATTTGACATCGGCCGCTCACTTGCCTCAAGCACAATTGTAGCCTTTCGGTCAATCAGTGCTCGGCGTCAAGGTTGACTGTTCAGTAACTTCCTTCTTCAGGCTCGAGCTTATAGATATAGCCTTCATATCTTGTGCTCGGCCACTCAGAATCTGAACAAGCACTTTCTCCCGACCACGCCAACTGAATGTGCACATCGTGCATGAGCTTGGCTTGGCTTCGTGTCACTGGCCCCGATGGGTTGAATATCTGATCAGCACGAATTCTGGCTGCATTATCGTAGTCGACCGTTTTTCTAAAATGGCTCACTTTATTCCTTGTAAGAAATGTGATGATGCACAACATGTAGCTAATTTGTTCATTTCTAACGTGTTGAACTTGCATGGTGAGCCTCGTACTATTGTGTGTGACCGAGACTCAAAATTCTTGAGTCATTTTCGGAAATGTCTATGGGGTGCCCTTGGCACCAAATTATTATTCTCGATGTCTCACCATCCTCAGGCTGATGGACAGACCGAGGTAGTAAACCGTACCTTTGGAGCTCTACTTCGAGCTACGACCAAAGTTAAGGCCGAAAATTGGGCTAATCGTTTGCCCATAATGCAGTTTGCATATAACCGCACCATGCATCGAATGATTGAAATGACTCCATTTGAGTGTGTGTATGGTTTTAACTCTTTGATTCCACTTGATTTAACCCCATTGCCTCGAGATACTGTTGTTGATGTTGAAGGAACACATCGAGCTACTGCTTTGCTCGAGTTACATGCCAACGTGAAGAAGAATCTTGAGGAAGCTTATGCCAAAGTTGCCTCGAAGAAGAACAAGGGGCAGAAAAAATTGGAATTGAAGAAGGGAGATTGGGTTTAGGTTCACTTCAGAAAAGAAAGGTTCCCAAACCAAAGGAAATGAAAGTTGGCTTCGAGAGGGGATGGTCCGTTCCAAGTGCTGAACAAGATCAATAACAATACATATGTGATCGACCTTCCAAGTACATATAATGTATCCAACACCTTTGATGTTGCTGACTTAACTCCTTCTGTTGTAGGCCAAGCACCGGAGACTGAAGAGGGCTCGATTTTGAGAATGACATCTTCTCAAGAAGGGGAGGATGATGCAGCCCATGTCCGTGCTGATCAAGTATTCAACCCATCGATGCCAGTGACACGAAGCCAAGCCAAGCTTTTGCATGATGTTCACATCCAGCTGGTATAGCTGGGAGAAAGCAACTGTTCGGGAGCTCAGTGGCCGAGCTCGACAAATGAAAGCTACATTTGCAAGCTCGAGCCCAAGAATGAGAGCGTTCGAATCTCGCTCTGCGATGCCGAGCAGTAAAATGACCAAAGAGCTACAATTCATTCGAGGAAGAAAAGCGTCTGATCCAAGTGCTCGCGGTTGAAGAGCGGCCGAACACTTAGTTGAAATTCATCCCTGTGTGGCTTGTTTTGTATTGGTCGTATGTGACCTTTTTAACTAGTTTACCGTTGGGGTTATCTATATAAACCCTTTAGTATTTCATTTGTAGAACAGTTTGATTTTAATATTGAATGAATGAAAGTAGTCGAGAGCTATGACTATTTTGTCTCAGATGTGAGAAACCCAAATGTGGGATATTTTGGAACTTGTGGCTTTCGGTGAACTCCGATTGAACGATTCCTCTTTACCATTTGATTTGCATGAGACATTTTTCTCTTGAGGATCGTTGCATAGTTTAGGTGCTATTTTCTTCTACTCAAAAAGTACCAAGACTAGTTCCTTGGTGCCGTTCGAGCAAGGAGTTGTGTCTAGCTTTTATCCTTTTCTTTTTCGCTGTTGTTCTTTTTCGGTTGCTAAGCTTCAGTTGGCTTGCACCACCCGTCCATTTATCACCTAATCCATATTTGACCCACATGAAATATAGTTGGGTTGAGTATCCACCCATATTTGTTCAACCCATTTTTAACCCACCCACATCCAATCCAACCCACCCATTTGCCACCACTACTCATGATGATAGTGATTGGATTGTGCCTACAATTTACAATCATATAATTGGAAATTAAATTGATATTACTGATTTTGATTGTGAGATTAAAAGTGAGAATGAGAGAGAAAAGATCGAAAGGAGTAAGGAAGAACAAAGTAGCAACTTAAGAGTGAAAAAAAGAGAGCTCGAGTTGAGAGAAGTGAGTGAGTTGCTATAAGAAAAGAGAGGAGAGGATGATAAAAATAAGAGTGAAAGAAAAGAAGTAGAGAGCAATGAAAAACAAGAGAGTTTGGGCGAGCTTATTTCTTATTCAAACTCTAACATTCCTGCTTCTTTTTTTTCTAGTTCTTTTGATTCTTCTCTAGGTATTTTTGGAAAAGTTTGCATGGAAAAGCCAACATTGGAAGAGTTCCAATCTTTGAAAAATCGTATGGAGGTCAAGTCATCTATTTCTTCAAGACAAGTGAACCACGATAAGAAATGCAAAGGTAAGGAAGATGGTTTAGGTGTGTTTTAAGGTAAAATTTCCAACCTTAATACTCTACCTTATTTGGATGAATTTGATAATGATCATTCTCTTTTGAGTGTTGGTGATGATATGAACAATAAATATTCTACTTATCTGAAATGATGATGCAGGGTAAATCGAGCCTAACACACTTACCATCAAGAGCTGGGATTGGAAGATGCAAGGATGAGAGGTCAAGAGCATCGGGGAAGAGTTCGGGAGCATTTTGAAGATCAAGGAGTTGGCTCTAGGCCCAGGCGCTCCACCCAGGAACCTAGGTGCTCCGCCCTAGACATGAAGGAGCCAGGCACTCCGCCCAACTTGACTACTGACCAAAATGAGACATGGTCCAGGCGCTCCGGCTCCTAGACTAGCATTCCGAGATTTAAGTCTAGTTATTTACTATTTTAGCCCTACGTGACTTATTATGTGTAATCAACTTGTAGGGGCTTTTATGTCATTTCATTAGGAGTGTGAGCATCTATAAATACCACACTTAGTTATTTTACTTCATTAGTTTACCTAGATTTGAAGAATAGACATAGAAAGAGAGGCAAGGCCTTCTTCTTGTTGAAGCTTGAAGCTTCGGATTATCTCTTGCTTGGAACCTATGGAGATTCATCACTAGTATGGATTCCTTGTATGGTTCAAGTTTCCTTTCCTCTCTCAGATATTCATTCATGGTTTGAATCGTTTATCCATTTTTTTCTTCTATTTCTGTTCTTCCTCGTCCCTATTTTCTCGTTATCTTGTGTTTACTTGCTTTCGCGTCTATTTTATTGCTTCCGCCCATTTACCCTGCATCAGTTTGGTATCAGAGCAAGGCTCGGGATTTGTTCTTACAAACCCTCGTTCCTTGTTCATTTATCTCGTATCTTTAGATTCATGTTCTTGTTGTTATTGTTCTTGGGAAAGAAGAAAAAAACAAAAAAATTGAGAAAGTTGAAAAATACAAAAACAATTGCTAGAAATTCATAGATTTGATGACCCATTGATTGATTGATATCGAGGATTGTTCTATATCATTTACCCATTGATTTGGTACCAATTTTACATGATTTGGAGTTGTGAATCAAAAGATCGAAAAATTGAAACCCAACTTGAAACCCTTATTTAAACCGCTTTGAATCTTGATTGTGATCTTGTTATTGGGTGTTTGATGTTAAAAATCATTGGGGTTTGTTAGGATTAGTGAAATACAACTTTGGATACCATTGATTTTGAAGAAATGGGGTGAAAACGTTGAGATTTTGGGTGAAAAACCATCAAAACCATGTTTTTGAAAGAGCTGAGAACAGACCCAAGCGGAACGCCCAACTCCTAGCCGCCCTGCCTACCTTGCTCACTACCTAACTAGGCAGGCGGACCGCGCAGTTCACTGCTTGGTTCGATTTGCTTCGTTTCGTGGTTTTTTGTGTTTGTTTCGCTTCCGAACTTCTTGGTTAGTGTTTCTAAGGTAATTGTCCTACTTTATTAACACTAATCTTTGAGCTTTTATGGTGTTGTGTGTCTTGAAGCTTTACTTAAATTCGTAGAACTTCTTTGGCCTCAAGAGCGCACTTCAAACAGCTTCCGTACATCGAGTCACATCAACTCCACTCCGAGCCATTACTTGGACGTACTAGTTGGTGATCTTACCATTGTGGTTCCTAAGAGATAAGGGGCATCTTTAGTTGGGGGATTGGGAGTGTGAATCCTAAAAGAGTGTTGAGTGCCACCACCAAAGGTAAGGGAGAGCAAGTGAGGTTGTTTATAGTAACCTTTGTGCTTTCTTAAAATGTCTTTTGCAGGTACAAGGAGCTATAAGGGAGGTTTGGATGGAAGTGGGAATGGTTAGAAAAGTGTGAGTAAGACCGAGTTAGTTCAAGCTTACCTTCGGGACATTGTGACCAAGGTAGATGCAATGAGCACTCGAATTCAACACTTAGAGAATACTTGGGATGAAATTGAGACCGAGGGAAGGGATGGTATGAGTAGTTCTATGGGTTATGGAACCGAGGAGGGTAGAGGAGATTTCCACCAAACTCCTATTTCAAGGAGCTCCTATGGGTTCTATGATGAGATTCCTTCCTCGACTTTCAACAACACTTCTAATGTTGGAAGAGTGATGGGAAGTGGACACTATTTTTGTGGTGTTGCTAGTAGTGGAGAAATAAGAAAGTACCCATCTCGTGTTAGTACTATTGATGGGATGTGTAAGGGGCGTTACTTAGATGATATCTTGAGAAAAAGGGAGTGGTGTCAATTCATAGTGAGCCTTAATGAGAATCGTGGGTATGTGCTTCAAGTGGATGAAGGTGAAGCAAGTTGGATTAGTCCTCTTGTAGTGAGAAGGATGGGATACCTTGTGTTGATGGAGTGGCCCGGGTAGTTGTTTCACAAAGGAACTTTGAAGAAGAAGTTGAGTGCAAAGTAGGTCCTTTAGAGGGATGTGATGTTATGTTGGGAAAGCCTTGGCTTCTCAATAGATACTTCAAGTTCACCCACATCCTTGGCGGTTATCAAGTCAAAGCACAAGGAAAGATGCAACTCCTCCTTCCTAGGAAAGAAGAAGTACAACCAAGAAAGCCTACGAACATGAGAAATAGTGGGACAGCATTGAGGAGAAGTCCTATACTTGAAAGAGTGCAAACAAGAAGTCCTACAATCACAAGCAATGGTGAGACTAGTGCAAGAAAAGAGTTGACAAGTGTCAACAAAGTGAACCCAAAACCACAAGCTCCAAAGCCAAGTGGTTCACCAACAAAGAAGAAAGAGACCTCAAGTGATGAGTCTCTAAGTCCTAGATTCCGGGTTGATGTAAAGAGTCCACCTACTCCGGCTATGGGTATTCTTGGGCCTCGTCCTAACTCACCCGAATTTGAGAGACAAAAGATTGAGAGGAGTAAGGGAGTGACCGGTGACATTCCTCTAGTGGAAAAAAGGAGAGGATGTGTTGAGTGATGTGAGTGGGATGTCACCACCCGAATCTACACCCGACCTTGAAAAGAAAATGAGGGAGAAGAAAGAAGGAAAAAGAATCATTGAGAGTGAGGGCACCTCTTATTCTAATGCTTACTCTTTATCTTCTTCTTCTACTTGTGTGAGTTCTTGTGTAGGTATTCTTGGAGGCAAACAAATGGAGCCTTAAACATGTTCCAAGATGGAAGGACAAGGTGAAGAAGATCTTCAATGTGAGCTTCAAGGTGGAAGAACAATTCATGACACTTCAAGTGCATTGAATGAGCAAGATGGTCACCCAAAGGGATATGATAGTTCTTCCCTTGAGCATGTTACTTCCTTGTCATGTGATAGTGTCTATGAAAACTCTATGCTAGTTGATGATGTATATGATTACAATGTGTTTGTAACTAGTGTAGAGTCGGTTGGTCAACTTATGTGTGATTGTGAACCACTAGTTGAGAGAGTTCATGAGCCACATCATGTTGTGAGCCCGGTATTCAATTGATAAGCCCCAAATTGGAGCCAAAGCGCCAACCATCAAGAGCCAAGCTTGAGAGCACAAAGGATCCAAGCCAAGGGCACCGGAGGAGGGTTCGAGAGTGATTTGGAGTCATGGACTTGAGCGCCAATGAGGGAGGACCGGCTACGGACCAAGGAGGAATACTTAGAGTCCATTTTGAGCCGTTTCCAAGTCTCCCAGGAAGGAGGCGGACCGCCCATTGGACTAGGCGGACCGCCTAGTTGACTACACCTCTCAGGACCTCTGGCCGCCTACTACAGAGGCGGACCGCCCCTTTTCCAGGCTGGGCGCCTACTCTGGGCGCCTGGTATTCAGGCGGGGCGCCTAGTGTGCTGAAGTTCCATCCGGGTTTCCTACTTATTTTGGGTGTAATTCCAACTATAGCCCTAAGTGATATGTATTGTTTTGACTAGACTTAGGGGCTATTTAGACATTTTATTTAGAAGTGTGGTGAACCTATAAATACCACACTTAGTCATTTATTTCATTTAGCTTGTTTAGATTTGAAGAATAGACTTAGTAAGAGAGGCAAGGCCTTCTTCTTGTAGAAGCTTGAAGCTTCGGATTATCTCTTTGCTTGGAGCCGATGGAGATCCGTCATTAGTACGGAATCCTTGTATGGTTCAAGTTTCCCTTCCTCTATCGGATATTCAATTCATGGTTTGAATCGTTTATCCATTCTTTTCTTCTATTTCTGTTCTTCCCCATCCCTTACTTTCTTGTTATCTTTGATTATTGCTTCCGCATCATTGGATTATCGCTTCCGCCTATTTGGTTCCTATCATCTTGGTATCAGAGCAAGGCTCGGGTTTCGTTCTTACGAATCCACGTTCCTTGTTCATCCTATCTTTACTTTATTGTTATTGTGTTTATGTTCTTGGAAAAGAAGAAAAAAACAAAAAAAATTGAAAAGGTGAAAAAATACAAAAAAATTTCTTGTTGTGGATTGGATTGGATGATTCCTTTGGTGTTTGATATCGGGGATCGATCTATGATGTTGACCCGTTGATTTGGTACCCTTGTTATATGATTTGGTGTTGAGAATCAAAAGTTGGAAAAAAAAAATCAAAAACCCCAAAAATTGAAAAACCCTTGAACTTGATTGAAATTGCTTGATTTGGATTCGTTATGGATTGGGTGATGTTATAAATCATTGGGGATTGATTGGAGTAGTTGAAAACACCATTGGGTACCTTCGGATTGGAAAAACACCTTGAAAACGACCGAATTTGGGTGTCAAAAGACCAAAAAACGAGTTTCGGAGCGTGCTGAACCACCCAGTAGGCGGACCGCCCACCCAGTAGGCGGACCGCCCACCTTAGTCTCTGAAGTTTCTGGGCGGACCGCCCCTGAACAACAGGCGGGGCGCCTACTTCTGAAAGGTCTCCGTTTGGTTTCTTTTCGTGTGTTTTCGTGTTCCGTTTGCTTCCGTACCTCTTGGTTAGTGTTTCTAAGGTATTTGTCCTATCTTATTAACACTAATCTTTGATCTCTTAGGTTTTTTGTGTGTCTTGAAGTTTATACTTAAAGTCGTAGAATTTGCTTGCTTCAAGTGCGCACTAAACTAGCTTCCGTACATCGAGTCGCATCAACTCCACTCCGGACCTTTACTTGGATCTACTAGTTGATTGATCTTACCATTGTGGTTCCTAAAAGAGATAAGGACATCTTTGGGTGGGGGTTTGGGAGTGTGCACCCCAAAAGAGTGTTGAGAGCCACCACCAAAGGTAAGGGAGAGCAAGTGAGGTTGTTTATACTAACCTTTGCACTTTCTTAACATGTCTTTTGCAGGTACAAGGAGCCATAAGGGAGGTTTGGAGGGAAGTGGGAGTGGTGAGAAAGGTATGAGCGAGAGGGAGTTAGTTGAGGCCTACCTTCCGAGCATCTTGGCTCAAATGGAGGCAATAGACACTCGACTCCAACACTTGGAGGATGAGATAGAAGAGAATGAGGCCGAGGGAAGAGATGGTATGAGTCGCACTATGGGTTATGGCATTGCTAGTAGTGGTGAAATTAGGAAGTACCCCATTAGTGGAGGCACTCTTGAGGGGTTTTGTAAAGGGCGTTACATGGATGAGTCCATGATCCAAAGAGCGTGGTATCAATTCATTGTGAGCCTTAATGGGAATCATGGGTATGTGCTTCAAGTGGATAGTGGTGAAGCAAGTTGGATTAGCCATCTTGTAGTGAGAAGGTTGGGAATACCTTGTGTTGATGGAGTGGCTAGGGTAGTTATTTCACAAAGGAACTTTGAAGAAGAAGTGGAGCGCAAAGTAGGTCCTTTAGTGGGATGTGATGTTATGTTGGGAAAGCCTTGGCTTTTCAATAGATACTTCACGATTGCCCGAGAAGTGTTGTATGGCTACCGAGTTAAAACACAAGGGAAGTTACAACTCCTCCTTCTTAGGAAAGAAGAAGTACAACCGAGCAAGCCCATGAACATGAGAAATGGAGGGATACCATTGAAGAGAAGCCCTATGATTCAAAGAGTGCAAACAAGGAGTCCTATGAACATGAGAAGTAGTGGGACACCATTGAAGAGAAGTCCTACAATCACAAGCAATGGTGGGACTAGTGCAAGAAGAGAGTTGACATATGTCAACAAGGTGAACCCCAAACTACAAGCTCCAAAGCTAAGTGGTTCACCTACAAAGAAGAAAGAGACATCAAGTGATGAGTCTCTTAGTCCTAGATTCCGGGTTGATGTTAAAACTCCACCTACTCCGGCTATGGGTATTCTTGGGCCTCGTCCCAACTCACCCGAATTTGAGAGACAAAAGATTGAGAGGAGTAAGGGAGTGACCGGTGACATTCCTCGAGCGGAAAAAGGAGAGGATGTGAGGAGTGATGTGAGTGGGATGTCACCACCCGAATCTACACCTAACCTTGAAAAGAAAATGAGAGAAAAGAAAGAGGGAAAAAAGAGTGAGGACACCCCTTATTCTAACCTTAACCCTTTATCTTTTTCTCCTACTTTTGTGAATGCTTGTGTAGGTACTCTTGGAGGCAAAACAATTGAGCCTCAATCATGTCCCAAGAAGGATAGACAAGGTGAAGAAACTCTTCAATGTGAGCTTCAAGGTGAAGAGACAAGTCATGACACTTCAAATGCATTGAGTGAGCAAGATGGCCACTCAAAGGTAAGTGATAGCTCGACCCTTGAACATGTTACTTCCTTGTCTCATGGTAGTGTTTATGCTAGCTCAACACTAGTTGAAGATTTGTATGATTACAATGTGTTTGCAACTAGTGTAGAGTTGAATGGTCAACTTGTGTGTGATTGTGAGCCACTAGTTGAGAGGAATGATAAGCCACATCATGATGTGAGCTCGATTTTCATTGAACCTCTCATTAGTGAAGATTGTGTAGTTGACCTCGATTGTGACCTTTGCTATGACACACCACCAATTTTTGATAAGGGGGAAGACGAGTTGAATGAATACCCTATTCTTTCCCTTGATGAATTGCTTGATAATGGTGGACCTATGTGTTGTGGTGAGGATGGTAATGACCTTGAGGAGTCCCTAATAGATGGGATGGATAGGCTTATTTTCGATGACTCCTCAAGTGTGTATGAAGAGTGTGAAATTGACCCTCCATGGTTTGATAGGTTTAACTATATAGACAATCCATTGTTTGAAACTTCAAGTGAGATGAATGATCTTGGAATTGATTGTGTTGGTCCATCTTCTAGTAGTCCTAATCATGATTGTGTGGACTATAATGATGAAGAAGCCATTATGGAAGCCTTCCTTGATAGTTTGTCTAATGAGGGAGATTGTCTTAGAGGTGGGTTTGAGGGTGAGGAAGTCACTCTTGGTGTGTGTAAGAGTGTTTCCAAGAAGGGGAGTGGAGTATTTGATATTAGTTGCCGATTGAACTATTTTGTTTACTCCACCCCACACGTTAATCACACCTTGGGTGTTGAGCATGCCAAAGCTCGATGTGATGACCATAAGCTTGGAGGTCATAAGGAACTTAGTTGCTTAATCTTGCGTGTTCCTTATCTTATTGATCTCTTTGCTTGTTATGGTAGTGAGTACTTGTCATTGTTGAGCCAAGAACTTGTTGTTTCCTTTGGAGACATAAGCTTTTTGATTAGTATTGATACTTGGCTCTATCATAAAAGTGTGATTTTCACATCACTTGTACTCACTCTTGTTGGGCTTTCCTACTCTTGTAGTGGGAAGTTTTGGTGTGTTCTTATGGGGCTTAGGGATCATAGGGATTTAAATGGCTTGATCTTGCATATCCTCTATCCTATTGATCTCCTTGATGAATCATGTATTGAGTGTACCCATTGGGGAAGCCAAGTACTTGTTGTTTTCTTGGGAAACATGTGCTTTATCATTGTTATTGATGCTTGGTTATACCATAAGAGTGTGTTTTCCCACACTTTTGCCACTAACCTACTCTTGTAGTGGGAAGCTTTGTTTGTGCTTGTTTTGAATGTAGGCTTGATGGTTTGATTTCGAGGACGAAATCCTTTCAAGAAGGGGAGGATGATAAGCCCCAAATTGGAGCCAAAGCGCCAACCATCAAGAGCCAAGCTTGAGAGCACAAAGGATCCAAGCCAAGGGCACCGGAGGAGGGTTCGAGAGTGATTTGGAGTCATGGACTTGAGCGCCAATGAGAGAGGACCGGCTACGGACCAAGGAGGAATACTTAGAGTCCATTTTGAGCCGTTTCCAAGTCTCCCAGGAAGGAGGCGGACCGCCCATTGGACTAGGCGGACCGCCTAGTTGACTACACCTCTCAGGACCTCTGGCCGCCTACTACAGAGGCGGACCGCCCCTTTTCCAGGCTGGGCGCCTACTCTGGGCGCCTGGTATTCAGGCGGGGCGCCTAGTGTGCTGAAGGCCCATCCGGGTTTCCTACTTATTTTGGGTGTAATTCCAACTATAGCCCTAAGTGATATGTATTGTTTTGACTAGACTTAGGGGCTATTTAGACATTTTATTTAGAAGTGTGGTGAACCTATAAATACCACACTTAGTCATTTATTTCATTTAGCTTGTTTAGATTTGAAGAATAGACTTAGTAAGAGAGGCAAGGCCTTCTTCTTGTAGAAGCTTGAAGCTTCGGATTATCTCTTTGCTTGGAGCCGATGGAGATCCGTCACTAGTACGGAATCCTTGTATGGTTCAAGTTTCCCTTCCTCTCTCGGATATTCAATTCATGGTTTGAATCGTTTATCCATTCTTTTCTTCTATTTCTGTTCTTCCACATCCCTTACTTTCTTGTTATCTTTGATTATTGCTTCCGCATCATTGGATTATCGCTTCCGCCTATTTGGTTCCTATCATCAATGAACCTCTCTTTAGTGAAGATATTGTAGTTGACCTTGATTGTGGACCTTGTTATGACACACCACCAATTTTTGACAAAGGGGAAGATGAGTTGATTGATCATGCCCTTATTGATATCCTTATCTTTGGTGGAACTATGTGTTGTAGTGAGGATGGTAGTGACCTTGAGGAGTTCCTAGTGGATGGGGTAGATAGGATTGTATTTGATGACTCCTCAAGTGTGTATGAAGAGTGTGAACTTGAACCTCCATGGTTTCAAAGGTTTAACTGTACAGACAATCCATTGTGTGAAACTTCAGGTGAGATGAATAATCTTGGAATTGACTGTGTAGGTCCGTCTTCTAGTAGTCCTAATCTTGATTGTGTGGACAGTTATACCCAATTTTGGACTCAGCTCGAGGCGAGTGGGGTTTCGGATTTGACCGGGTGAAATCGTTTGAGTTTAGATATTGGAGTCGCCACCTAATATAATTTCTAAGGCGTATTAGGTCACCTAATATCTAAAGTCAAGTTCAAAAGGTATGCTAGTCTATTCAAGAGATCCTATGTGGGTAAGAAGTCCAAATGAATCAGGGAAGAAGGTGTTAGGCACTTCCCCGAGTCCCACAAAGAGTGGTTACCGTCCGAGTCTTAATTTTGGGATATAACCAGTGTATATTGTCATAAATACTAACTTGGGAATTAATTTAACATTTTAGCTAAACATATTGATACACACACACAAATAACTTCATATTCGGCCTATACTTAAGCCTAATCGTGAATCAACATGCAAGTAGTGTTAACATATAAATGGGGTGTTCAATTTCAACTCACATATGTAATTAACACACTTGGAAAAGAATATTTACGTAAATAGTCTAGTTTGCAAATAAAATTCAGATTTTAACAAAGGACAGAAGGGAGTTTGTTTTAAAACAAAATCTTAGCCATTTAGGGTCGGTGTGACTCGTCATTAATTATCGAGCCCTAACCTTAATGGCCTTTTTTTCTGTTGGGGTCGGATTTTAGAAATATATATAGGAAGAGAGGCTGATGCCGGGCAATCCGTCACTCGACCCTTCACTCGTAGTCAAGGTTCAAGAAGTACATTTATACTTGGAGAGGAGGGGCCTAGAAGATGGAAGCGAAGGGAAGCCATTCCGGATGATCAAGGCACGAGCGCCAAGCATGGAGCAGCCAGGTGCCCCAGGCGCCCCGCCTGAGCTCTAGGCGCACCGCCCAAAAGCCACAGGGGCCAGGCGCTCCGCCCACACAAGAGGCGCTCCGCCCAGCCCCTTCACTGCCCAATTGGCGGGGACTCCGCCCAAGACGCTGAGAGGCGAGATTTTAAGTGTGTTAAGACTATTTTGACCCTACGTGGTCTTTTAACTTAAAGCCTAATGTGTGGGCTATTTAAACCTTTTACTAAATGCCTAGAAACATCTATAAATAGCTTAGCATAGCCTCTTTCTATGAAAGATGAATTTTGTAAGAGTTGAACTTTTTGGTTAATGGACCAACCATGTTTGGGATTTGCCTTCTACTAGTGGATTCTAGTTGAATATCAACCCCGCCCCGATCATTCTACTTGCAGATTCTAGTTGACTCGAGGGTAGTTGCTTAACGAAGGTGTTCCTTGACGATCTCCCGGGGTGTATCGAAACTAGTTCTTCGGTGCTACTCGGGTTAGTTGTTCGAGCCACGTCTCGTTTTTATCGTATCTTTACTTTCCGCGTTATTTCCTGCATCAGTTTGGTATCAGAGCAAGGCTCGGGTTTTATTTCTACAAACTCCCGATCCTTGGTTCTTCGTGCCTAGTATCTTTTCTTTTAGTTTTCTTGTTGTTGAAGTTATTGGAAGAAGAAAAATACAAAAAAAAAATTGAAAAAGTGAAAAATTCAAAAATTGGTCATAACGTTTTGGTGTGTTCGATTCTTGTTATGGGTGTTATAGATTATTGACCCTTGTTGAAAACCCGTTGTTTGGGTACCAAGAACTCGTGGATTGGATTAGAATCAAGAAATTTCAAAATTTAAAAACCTCAAATTGTTAAACCCTTGTTAAACCCTTGCTCTTGACGAATTTGATTGATTCTTGGGTTGTTTGATCGTGGGGTTGTGAAATTGATTATTGGGGTTTGTTCTTCATTGGAAAAAAAATAAATTGAAACAAATTTCGTGAGATTTGGAGTTGTATAACACCAAAATTGAAGAATCGAAACCCACTTTAAAACCCTTTTTGAAACCCCAACTTTGAACTTTGACTGATGATTGTGATTTGATTTATAGTTGTTTGGGTGTGAAATTCATTGGGGTTTGAAGATTATATCAATATACAACTTTGGGTACCTTGGATTTGTGCAAAACATGGTGGAATCGGACCAAAAATTGGGTTGAAATTGAAGGAAATCGGAGTTGGAAGAGCAGGGGCCCGAGCTTCAGGCGCTCCGCCCAAAGCCCAGGCGCTCCGCCTGCCCTCCCCCACTGGTTGTAGAGCAGGTGCTCTGCCTCACCTAAGGGCGTTCCGCCCAGGGCGCTCCGCCTAGGCCTGAAGGTGTGGGAACGGGTAGTTTTTCCTAGGTTTTCCCATTTCTTTGTTGCTTAACCTCTAACTAGTGCTTATCTAAGTAACTTCCCTACTTAATTAGCACTAGTCCTTTGTTGCTTTTAGGTAATTCATGCCTTATTTGGAGAGTAGAACTCCAAGAAGAATCATAGAATCTTTTGACTCAAGTCCTTACTTTAAAGTGCTTATCATTTATTGAGTCACATTAACTCCACTCACCCCGGAGTACACTTGACTTGTGGTTTGAGCGATTGAGTTGTGGATTGTTGTTCAACTATTTGAAGCTATAGAAGTCAAGTTCGAGTGAAATATCAAACACCACTATACGAGTGAACCGAGTGAAACACAAGTGAGGGAGTGAGTGAGGTAATTTTACTAACGTTTGTTCATCTTGTAGGTACAATGGCGAACGAGGGTGAAGATTTTGTGAAGAATGCTTTGGCTAGTATCCTTGCTAAAATGGATATCATGGGCCAAAAGATTGAAACTCTTGAGAAGGTGACTTCAAGTCTCCAAGTTGGGCAAGTGACCTCAATTGTCCAAGTTGAGGATGGGACCCCGAGTGTCCAAGTTGAAGCCGGTGAAGGCTCAAATAGTGCTACCTTTACCCCGGAACAAGTTGTTGAGTTGCTTAATCAACAACGGGCAAAGGAAGAACGTGATAGAAATGAACAAGTGTTGGGCAATACCCAACAAATGGGCATTCTCCATATTGCGGGCAATCCCTAAAGAGACATTCCACTTCCAAGACCCATTCGAAATGTTCAACCTCTTGAGCAAGTTGATGAAGCTCAAGAAGGAGAGGACGCCGAGTATGGTGATGAAGCCTATGGGTATGAAGATCACTATCAATCGAGGCGAGGTACAAATTGGGGTCGAAATGTGGATAGGGGTAGAGGCCGAGGTCGAGGGCCACCCATGGGATATGTTGGAGGGAATGCTAGAAAGGATTTTGGAGCTTATGGTGACCACTATGGAGGCCAACCGGAGCCATACCATGGAGGTCGTGACAATAACAATCTCAATAGTGTGAAGCTTTATCTTCCAATCTTTAAGGGAACTTATGATCCGGAGGCATACATGGAATGGGTACTGCTCATGGAGAGGATGTTTGACACAAATGAGATGACCGATGAGAAGAAAGGTGCTTATGCTATTTCATCTTTTGAGTCTTATGCTTCTACTTGGTGGGAGTCAATAAAGAGATCAAGAAGAAGAGCGGGTGTACATGTGAATGTGACTTGGAATGAATTGAAAGACCTCATGAATACCAAGTACATGACTCCTAAGTATCGTCAAGAGCAACTTAAGAAGCTTTATGATCTAAAGCAAGGTGTCAAGACGGTTCATGAATATTATGATGAGTTTGAAAAGACCCGGATGGCATTGGATATGGAGACCGAGAGTGAAGAACAAGCCATGATCCATTTCAAGAATGGCTTGAGCTAGGGTATAGCTTCTCAATTGAGGTTGCATTCTTATCTTTCACTTCAAGATCTCTTGGAATCCGCAATTGAAGCCGAGCAATGGCTTAAGGGCGAAAAGTCCAACTGTTACAAGAGTAGCACTCCTACTCCCGTGAGCCAACCAAAAGAATGGAAGACTCCAAATGCAAACTTTCCAAGTGCAGGTGGTGATAGTGCTAGCAAAGAAGTGAAGAGGACATATGAGAAGTCCATACCACAATTGGGAGGTAATTCTAAAACTCACTTGAGCAATCCTACTTCTACATCTACTCAATGCTATAAGTGTAAGGGGTATGGACATATTGCTAAAGATTGTCCTACAAAAAGAAGCATGGTTGTGGTAGGAGAATTGGTGTATGAGCAAGATAGTGAGCTCGAAAATGAGGAGAATGAGGAGGTTGCTTGTGAGGAGGCTATAGAGGACGAAGAAGATCCTCAATTGTTCTTGGTGGTTAGAAAGAGCTTGAGTACCATTTTCATGGAAGAGGAGGTGGAGAATGTTCAAAGGGAAAACCTCTTTCATGCTAGATGCCGAGTCATGGGTATAGTTTGTTCCATGATTATTGACTCGGGAAGTTGTGCCAATATTGTTAGCCAAACACTAGTTTCTCAATTGAAGCTACCCACTTTGAAACACCCCAATCCTTATCATTTGCAATGGCTTAGTGAATGTGGGGAACTAAAGGTGGTGAAGCAAGCAATGATTAAGTTCAAAATGGGGAACTATGTGGATGAACACATGTTTGACGTGGTGCCTATGCAAGCTTGCCATCTCTTGTTTGGTAGGCCTTGGCAATTTGATCGACATGTAATGCATAATGGCCGTGACAACACCTACATGGTTAAACAAGATGGGAGGAAGTATGTGCTCTAACCTTTGACTCCAAGACTAGCAAAGGAAGATTATAAGCGAATGAAGGAGTAGAAGGAGGCGGCTAAAGCAAAGTCACCCGTTATACTTGAACCCGAAGCAGACAACTTTGTTGTCTTGCCATTGCATGATGAAAGTGAGAGTCACTCCACTTCAAATGAGAGAGAAAAGAAAGAGAGAAGTGAGGGAGTGACCGGTGACAATCCAAGAGAGGAAAAAGGAGAGAATTTGAGGAGTGATGTGAGTGGATTGTCACCACAAACTACACTTGACCTTGAGGTAAAATTGAGAGAGAAGAGAGGTGAGGAAAGAAAAATTGAGAGCGAGAGCACCCATTGTTCTAACAATTCTTCATCTTCTACTCTTTCTTGTGTTAGTTCTTGTGTAGGTACAATTGAAAACAAGCCATTGGAGCCTCAACCATGTGCTTGGAAGGAAAGACAAGAGGAGAAAAATCTTCGAAGTAAGCTTCATGAAGAGGGAGTTGCACATGACACTTCAAGCCTTGTGAGTGAGCAAGGAAGTACTACAAATATAAGTGTTGCTTCATCTTTTCATGAGCCTACTAGTCGTTTGCCTTGTGATAACTCAACACTAGTTGGTACTTGTGATGCACCTAGTGAATATGCCTCTAGTGAAGAGTCTAGTAGTCAGCTTGTGTGTGATTGTGTATTACTAGTTGAGAGAAATGCAAAGCCACATCATGATGTGAGCTCATTGTTCAATGAATCTCTCTCTAGTGTAAATTTGGAAGTTGACTTTAATTGTGACCTTTGCTATAACACACCACCAATCTTTGACAAAGGGGATGATGGGATAGTTAATCATACCCTTATTGATATGCTTCTATTTGGTGGATCAATGTGTTATGGTGAGGATAGTGACCGTGAGGAGTCCAAATTGCATGAATTGGACAAGGTTGTCTATAATGACTCCTCAAGTGAACCTAGTCTTGATAACTTGTCTATGCTTGATCATGATACTGAGATGCATGCTTTTACTAATCCGTTGTTTGAAGGCATCCTCATTAGTGGTAAAGACTTATATCGGGCTAGGGTGGGTAGTAAAATTGAGCCTTCATGGTGTGAAGGGTTTGACTCCTTAGGCAACCCATTGTGTGAGAACTTGGGTGAAGTAAATAACTCTTTGAGTGACCCTACTATTACTTGTTGAGGTTATGATGAAGAAGAGGCCATTATCAATACCTTCCTTGAGAGCTTGTCTTTTGAGAGGGGTTGCTTAGGTGATGAAATTTGAGGTGAAAGGGGATCCTTTGGGGTGAGTAAGTATGCTCCAAAGAAGGGGAGTGGAGTTCTTGATACTACTTGTAGATTGGGTTATTTGACTCACTCCACTCCACATGCTGATCACACTTTAAGGAGGGATTGGTTTGTTGATCTTGAGCTTAAGGGTCAAGGGGATTTTGATAGCTTGATCTTGCATTTCCCATGTCCCCATGACCTATTTGCTCTTCATTGTGTTGAGTGCATGTTTTCATTGAACCAAGTACTTAATGATCTCCTTGGAGATGTGACATTTGTGCTTACTAATGATGCTTGGTTATACCATAAGAGTGTGTTTTCCACACTTCTTGCACTAACCAACTTTAATGTAGGACGTTTGCTTGTGTTTGCTTGTCGTTGCTTGTAGGTTTTAAGCTCCATGTTAAGGCAAGGGAGATCTTGGAAGAAACCTTTGTCAAAGTGACGATCAGGATTACAAGGGAGGAGAGCATTGGGCACCCCGAGGAGATGAGGCCATGGACAAGAACGCATTGATTTCGAGGACGAAATCTCTTCAAGAAGGGAAGGATGATGCCGGGCAATCCGTCACTCGACCCTTCACTCGTAGTCAAGGTTCAAGAAGTACATTTATACTTGGAGAGGAGGGGCCTAGAAGATGGAAACGAAGGGGGCCATTCCGGATGATCAAGGCACGAGCGCCAAGCATGGAGTAGCCAGGTGCCCCAGGCGCCTCGCCTGAGCTCTAGGCGCACCACCAAGAAGCCACAGGGGCCAGGCGCTCCGCCCACCAAGGAGGCGCTTCGCCCAGCCCCCTTCACTGCCTAATTGGCGGGCGCTCCGCCCAAGACGCTGAGAGGCGAGATTTTAAGTGTGTTAAGACTATTTTGACCATACGTGGTCTTTTAACTTAAAGCCTAATGTGTGGGCTATTTAGACCTTTTACTAAATGCCTAGAAACCTCCATAAATAGATTAGCATAGCCTCTTTCATTACTTAGCTTGTTTTTTATAGAAGATGAATTTTGTAAGAGTTGAAACTCTTTGGTTAATGGACCAACCATATTTGGGACTTGTCTTCTACTAGTGGATTCTAGTTGAATATCAACCCCGCCCCGATTATTCTACTTGCGGGTTCTTGTTGACTCAAGGGTAGTTGCTTAACGTAGGTGTTCCTTGACGATCTCTCAGGGTGTATCGAAACTAGTTCTTCGGTGCTACTCGGGTTAGTTGTTCGAGCCAAGTCTCGTTTTTATCGTATCTTTACTTTCCGCATTATTCCCTGCATCAGAGGCTGTTTTGAAAAATGGAATCACGAAAGCACATAAATGCAAACAAAGGTTGCCGCATATAGTAGTACGTATACATAGATATACACATGCAAATACATGATCTAAACGATGATTATACTTTAAAATATATGGTTTTAAAGCGTATAAACGACCCCTATTACTTTATACACCCCTATACACTATTAGATTTGTGTATAAGGGCAATAGTAAAGGTCAAAATCAGTTTAAGCATGTAAGAGGCCTTTTTTAAAAAATGTTTTTGGGCCCAGACTGTTTGTGCAAAAGAGAGGCAAGTTCAATTTTCACAAATAGTCTCATATAGGCAAGCAGAACACATATAGCCCATGTTTATCCAAAATTTTAAATAATGACACTAATTAATCATGCTTTTGATGCTTTTAGGGTGTACAAATGATGCGGCCCAAAATGGCCTAAAACGACAACCATCAAAAACTAAGCTCGAGAGCACAACGGATACGAGTCAAGGCCTCCGGGAACATCTTGAAGATCATGCATTGGAGCGCCAAAGACGGAGGAAAACAGGGCAGGAAACTGAGCAGCCCAAAACAGGGCAAAACAGGGGAGCAAACTGGGAGCTCACTGCCTAAGGAAGAACTTTTGTTCTTCGCGATCGCGACATGTCTCACGCGATCGCGAAGAGTATTGGAATGCCCTGCGCGACAGCGTCATGTCCTGCGCGAAAGCGAAGCTGAAGAAACTGGAGTCCTGCGCGATCGCGGGCCATTGGCGCGATCGCGATGAGTCGGAATGTTGTCTGCGCGATCGCTTGCTTCCTTGCGCGATCGCGATGCCTTGGAGTGGAGCAGCGGACCAGAATCAGCTTCAAGGGCCATTTTTGTCCAAATAACAATGTAAATGCATATATAGCATTTTAGCTCTTCATTTTCATTAGTTAGTCATTTTTAGAAGATAGAATTTGTGAGAGAACATTGAAGAGGCCGAGCCCTTCTTGTTTGAGCCCGAGGCTCGTGTATGTCTCGACTTGGAACCTATGGTGATCGACCCCTAGTGTGATTCCATTGTAAGGTTCAAGTTTCCCTTCTCCCTCTTGAATTCAATTAACGTTAATGAATTGAATTCGATTCTTTCTTCTAATTTCTTGCCTTCCTAGTCTCGATTTCTTGTTATCTATATTATTTGCTTCCGCTCGTATAGATTATTGCTTCCGCCTATTTTGCCCCTTATCAGTTGGTATCAGAGCAAGGCTCGGGTTATGTTCTTACAAACCCCCGTTCCTTGTTCAACGTGTTAGTATCGTTATTGTGTTGTTGTTTGTTGTTGAAATTTGAAGAAAAACAAAAAAATAGAAAAACTAGAAAAGTTGAAAAAAATTGGTCGAGCGGGTTGGATACGAATCCCCGAGTGTTAAGAAGTAGTGGGGTTGTTCCTTGTTGTATTCCCGTCGTTTTGATACCTATATCTCGTGTTTTGGTGTTACGAATCAAAATTTCCAAAATCAAAATCCAAAGGGTTTGAAAATTCTTGAAACGCTTCAATCTTGAATCGAAGCTTGTTGTTGTTGTTTGGGGTTGAAAAACTATTGGGGATTGATGATATTAGTTGTATACACCTTTGGGTATCGTTGGTTTTGTGTTTCGGGTTGATATCGAGCCAAAGTTTTGGCCAAAATCGCCAAAAAACCCGTTTTTGAGCTGCTGTGAAATCGCAGAAATTAACCCTTCGCGATCGCGAAGAGCAATTTCGCGATAGCGAAGAACAAAATTATTTTTTTGAAAAATTAACCCTTCGCGATCGCGCGCGTCTGGTCGCAATAGCGAAGAACAAAAAAATTTCAGAATTCCAGTTTTGGGACAGAATGTTCGCAACGGCTTCCGAACAGATTCCAAACATCATGACTCCAATTGGAACATTAAATATGATGAGTTTGTAGATCACAAACAAATTTTCATCCGATTCCAAATCCGTTTGGTGCCGATTCGAGTCAAATCTTTTGTGTCCCGTTTTCTACCGTACCTCTTGGTTAGTGTTTTGAAGGTAATTGGCCTACTTGAAAGACACTAATCCTTTAGCGTATTAGGTATTCGTGCATAGAGGAGATTAGAATTCAAAGAAGAGTCGTAGAACTCCTTTTGGCCTCAAGTGCGCACTTAAAATAGCCGTCCGTACATCGAGTCTCATTAATTCTATTCCGAACTTTAACTTGGACATGCTAGTTGTGATTACCTTGGTTCCCAAGTTGATAAGGCGTCGCTCTTGAGTGTACAAATATTGAGTGATACACGTGAGGGAGTGACTTTTGGGAGGTTTTGTTCTTTGGTGATTGCAACAATGTCGGACAATGATGATGGAGTAGATTGTGGCTCATGTGGCGATGATTCGAGTTGCTATGACTCGTATGGTGATGATGGAGACTATGGCTCCTATGAGGGTGATGATGGCCATTACTATGATGATGGAAGCCATGGCTCCTATGATGATGAAGCGGTTCACTATGATGATCGTGAGGTTGATGATGACTATGAAGCTTGTGATGAAGAATGTGACGATGCCTATGCTTCTAGTCAAGAAATCGAAGATGGTGACGCTTCAAGGTATGACGATCCTACTTACTCTTCTTGTGAAGAATTTGATATTGATGATGGTGACATAGGTAGAGTTGATGATGATGATGAACATAGGGGTTATTCTTATGCATCTTCTCTTAGTGTTGCTAACGGAGTACAAGGGAGTAGTGGAGGACCTTCCATTAGCATGGGAGGTGGAGGTGGTTGTTCCGTGGGAAAGAAGAAGCTTGCACCTTCTAGGTACGCTAAGCGACCTAATGCTTCTAATTCCCATGTGGAGGGTGGTATGATAGATGGTGTTGCTTTTGCTACAAAGGGGTTATGTGCCGTGAGGGGCGTGGATGATTGTAGTAGGGGTAGTACTATGGGCTATGGAACCAAGGCGAGAGGCACTTATGGATTCCATGGCAATGTTCCTTCCTTGACTTCCAACAACGTTGCTAATGTTGGGAGAGTGACGGGAAGTGGAGTTTATCCTAGTGGTGTTGCCACTAGTGGAGGGATAAGGAAAACCCAAGTTGTCGGAGTTGACACTTGTGGGCATTCAAGTTCTCACTTGGATGCCAATCTACAAAACTTGGGTAGACGTAGGTTCGTTGTTGAGGTAGATGGTATTGGAGGATACTTGCTCAAGATTGGTGGTACCGATGCCAATTGTATTAGCACCTCTTTGGTTGATAGGCTTAGGATACCATGCCATAAGCTAGAGTATCCTTATGAGTATGATGGAGTGTGGGTTTCTAAGGAGGCTCGGGTACTCGTATCTCATAGGAACTATAAATGCTTTGTGTGGTGTGATGTGTATCCCATGCGTCATGTTGATGTGTGGATAGGTGACCGGTGGTTGGAGGGGAAGAGGGTGCAATATAGTGTGGTGAAGGATGCGTATCTTGTGGGCGTAGGGCAAAGAGTTTATGACTTTGTGCCTTACCGGGCGAAGAGCCAAGTGCCTACTAGTGCACCTTCTTTGGCTAGGAAAAGGAGCAAGGAGCAAGAACTTCATTCCATGGTTGGTAAAGTTGAGCAATCAAGGAGTCCTACAATTACAAGAAGTGGTGGGACTAGTGCTATGAAAGAGTTGGCAAATGTCAACAAGGTGAACCCAAAACCACTTCCAAAGCCGAGTGGTTCACCAACGAAGAAGAAGGAGACGTCAAGTGATGAGTCTCCAAGTCCTAGATTCCGGGTTGACGTGAAAAGTCCACCTACTCCGGCTATGGGTATTCTTGGGCCTCGTCCCAATTCGCCCGAATTTGAGAGACAAAAGATAGAGAGGAGTAAGGGAGCGACCGGTGACAACTCTCGAGTGGAAAAAGGAGAGGTTGTGATGAGTGATGTGAGTGGGTTGTCACCACCCGAATCTACACCCGACCTTGAAAAGAAAATGAGGGAAAAGAAAGAGGGAAAAAGAAAAAGTAAGAGTGAGGACACCCCTTATTCTAACCTTAATCCTTTATCTTTTTCTTCTACTTGTTTGAGTGCTTTTGTAGGTATCCTTGGAGGCAAACCGATGGAGCCTCAACCATGTTCCGAGATGGAAAGACAAGGTGAAGGAGATGCCGAATGTGAGCTACAAGGTGGAGACATTCATGACGCCTCGAAGGTATATGTTAGTT
Organism: Petunia x hybrida; assembly: GCA_037355625.1. Taxonomy (NCBI): domain Eukaryota; kingdom Viridiplantae; phylum Streptophyta; class Magnoliopsida; order Solanales; family Solanaceae; genus Petunia; species Petunia x hybrida. The sequence goes on from JBBBVM010000534.1 coordinate 733,023, forward strand.
CTTCCTCCCTTGAGCATGCTACTTCCTTGTCTTGTGATGTTGTTAGTGAGAACTCTAGGCTAGTTGATGATTTGCATGATTACAATGTGTTTGCAACTAGTATAGAGACTTTGGGTCAACTCGTGTGTGAAAATGAACCACTAGTTGAGAGGATTGAAAAGCCACATCATGTTGTGAGCTCGGTTTTCATTGAGCCTCTCTTTAGTGAAAATGTTGAAGTTGACCTTGCTTGTGAACCTTGTTATGACACCCCACCCATGTTTGATAAAGGAGAGGATGAATTGCATGATTATCCTATTCTTCCCTTTGATTGCTTATTTGCTAGTGGTGGTATCTTGTGTCGTAGTGAGGAAGGTTGTAACCTTGAGGAGTCTCTTGAGAATGAGATAGATCGACTTGTGTTCGATGACTCCTCAAGTGTGGATGTTGATACCTCTAGTTTGAAAACTTCACCTTTGTTTGCATATGAACTCGAGAAGTGTGCCTATACTAATCCTTTGTATGAAGGCAACTTCAATGAAAATGGTGGATTGTATCAAACTAGAGAAGAGTGTGAGTTTGGACCTCCATGGATTGGAATGCCTAACTCTATAGATAATCCGTTGTTTGAGACCTCCCTTGGAAGTTTGTCTAGTGACGAGGGTTGTCTTGGGGGAGTATTTGGAGGTGAGGAGGTACCTCTTGGTGTGTGTAAGAATGCTCGTAAGAAGGGGAGTGGAGTATTTGATGTTAGTTGTTGCTTGAACTATCTTACTTACTCCATCCCATATGTTGAGCGCACCTTGAGTGTTGAGCATGCCAAAGCCAATGAGTCACATTGTGATAAACTTGATTTGAAGGCTTGGTGTGTTGATGGTAAGCTTAGGGGTCATGGGACATTTGATTGCTACATCTTGTATGACTTTGATCTCTTTGCTTGTTTTAAGAATGAGTGCTTGTTCTTGTCGAGCCAAGACTTTGTTGTCTCTTTTGGGGACGTAAGCTTTTTCATATGTATTGATGCTTGGCTCTATCACAAGAGTGTGTTTTCTACACTACTTGCACTTATTATTGTTGAGCTAACCTACTTGTGAAGTAGGACGTTTTGGTTGTGCTTGTTTTGATTGTAGGTTTTGATGGTTCGATTTCGAGGACGAAATCCTTTCAAGAAGGGGAGGATGATGCGGCCCAAAATGGCCTAAAACGACAACCATCAAAAACTAAGCTCGAGAGCACAACGGATACGAGTCAAGGCCTCCGGGAACATCTTGAAGATCATGCATTGGAGCGCCAAAGACGGAGGAAAACAGGGCAGGAAACTGAGCAGCCCAAAACAGGGCAAAACAGGGGAGCAAACTGGGAGCTCACTGCCTAAGGAAGAACTTTTGTTCTTCGCGATCGCGACATGTCTCACGCGATCGCGAAGAGTATTGGAATGCCCTGCGCGACAGCGTCATGTCCTGCGCGAAAGCGAAGCTGAAGAAACTGGAGTCCTGCGCGATCGCGGGCCATTGGCGCGATCGCGATGAGTCGGAATGTTGTCTGCGCGATCGCTTGCTTCCTTGCGCGATCGCGATGCCTTGGAGTGGAGCAGCGGACCAGAATCAGCTTCAAGGGCCATTTTTGTCCAAATAACAATGTAAATGCATATATAGCATTTTAGCTCTTCATTTTCATTAGTTAGTCATTTTTAGAAGATAGAATTTGTGAGAGAACATTGAAGAGGCCGAGCCCTTCTTGTTTGAGCCCGAGGCTCGTGTATGTCTCGACTTGGAACCTATGGTGATCGACCCCTAGTGTGATTCCATTGTAAGGTTCAAGTTTCCCTTCTCCCTCTTGAATTCAATTAACGTTAATGAATTGAATTCGATTCTTTCTTCTAATTTCTTGCCTTCCTAGTCTCGATTTCTTGTTATCTATATTATTTGCTTCCGCTCGTATAGATTATTGCTTCCGCCTATTTTGCCCCTTATCAACAAATTTTCAGGATAAGCAGGACTTTAAGCATGCTATCAGTTTTCACAGAAGAAACAACTCAGAACCATTTTAATTCAGGCCTAAGCATGATGCAATGCACACAGGGAGAAGAGAGACAAGAGAATGGCTCCTGGGTAGCCAATTTTATACAACATCATTGTTGTACTCCTGTTTTAGAAAGATACAGACAGGGCACCTAGAAAATATACAAGTTTGGGGGACATAAGGGAGAGAGTACTGATCAAAGAAGTCCTTATTTTCAGAGTTAGAAGCATTCTATCAATAGCCAAGGTTTCTGATTCCAGAAGAACCAGCTTGGGGGAATAGTTCATTGACTTATACTGAACCCTCAGGGTTCCACAAGCTGCAAATAAACAGAGTTAGCAGGAGAATAGGGGGAAGGGAAAGGCCTTAATCAAAGGAAATCTGCCGGGACTAAGTGCAGCCAGTTCACTTTTTGTAATGTTGCTATGATTCACAGAGGTGCAGGACACCATAAGAAAATAAGGCACACCAGTAATCTAAAGGAAACAGAGATGGGGCAAGATCATGCTAAGAGAACATGCGCACACACACACACAGAGGTACTAAGCAATAAGGAAAGCATCATGACTCTAATTGCACCTTGATATTATTGACATAGTTTTAAACAAATAGTACAGGAACTACTCAAGACACACCAGAACCAAAGCATAACCAAGCATACCAGTGGTTTTAATCAGAACAAGATAAGAGTATGCCAGACACACACATACATGCAGAAGTAATAGGTAATCAGTGAGAAGAATGAGTACCTTTAGGTTGTAAGATGGAATGCAGACAAAGGAGAAAAGGTGCAAGAACCAGCACACAAGCAATAAGCAATAATCCTCCAAAGAAAACAAGTAAACAGGGAGAGTGGAATGCCAGAAAGCTGTGCAGGTTTTTTGCTAAGTGTACCAGTGTGTTTCTAGATTTTCTATTGTCCAGAACTTATCTCTTTAGTCGAGAAAGGGAAAAAGCTTATATAGGCATAATAGGGGTTTTGAGGATCAACGGGTAAAACTTAATAAAGGTAAGCAAATATAGTCTTCCAAAAATAATAGGGGAAAAATTTGGGTCAATTTTCCAAAAATAGAACAGTCAATCCCAAATTCTAAGGCCAATCAATCCTGAATCGATTTGAGAACCCCTCCCCTCAAACTTAAATTAGTCCGGATTCACAAATCCCCCCACAAACGAGTTAGAACCTCAACAGATTTCAAAACATAAATGTCAATGATCATGCCGATTTCTTTCAAAATTCTACTGACAGATTCAAATAAACATCAATCAAAATCCCTTGAATCATGTAAATTAATCCACCTGTTCAGATTGTAGGTCAAACTTCGGAGAATAAAGAGGGCTCGATTTCGAGGACGAAATCTTCTCAAGAAGGGGAGGATGATGCAGCCCGAACATGTGCTGATCAAGTGTTCGATACACCAAGGCCAATGGCACGAAGCCAAGCCAAACTTCTCCACGATGTTCACATTCACTTGGCTTGGACGAAGGAAAGCAACTACTCCGAAGCTAAGTATCCGAGCTCAAGAACCGAAGGCTTCATCTACAAGCTTGAGCTCGAAGAAGGGAGTGACCGAACCTCAACCGAACACTCAACATCGGCGCCGAAGTAAAAGCAAGTAACCGAAGAAAGAGCGACCGATGTCAAGAATGAGATGAGCAAAACGACCGAGTGCCGAAGTGAAGAAGCTCGAGCTCAAGTATTCGAAGTCACGTGTTCGGATAAAGGAGTAACCGAACACTCATTTAGGCAGCCCTGCGTGGCTTATTCCTGTTAGTCATCTGTGACCATTTACTGTTTTGTCCTTAGCCTAGTCTATAAATACTTCTTTACATTTCATTGTAATTTTTGGGAGTTACTGTTGAATGATCAAACATAGCAAGTGCTATTGAGTCTCCGATGGAGCCTAACCCCGACGTGGGATTTTAAAGAACTTGTGTCATTCGGTGTCTTCGATTGAACATTTTCTTCTTGGTCATTCAATTTGCAAGAAGCTTGTTCTTCTTGAGGATTGTTGCTTAGTATAGGTGATTCTTGACCTTCATTCGATCGAGCTTTGAGACAGGTTCCTCACTGTTCTTTCGATTCGAAGCAAGTCTTGTCTTGCTTCTATCTTTATTCTTGTTTTCTTCCGCGACTTCTTCGTGTTTAGCTTTCCCTCGGGTTTGCTTTCACCAAAAGACCAAAACATTCTTATAGTTTTGGTCATGTTTAAACAGACAGTTTTGTGCAAACGTTTCTTCGAATCAATGCAGAGATGCAATTTGTCGCTTTTTGGGTTAAAAGCCTTTTTGACATTTGGCGTAGTTTTACTAATGGACTATTACGTGCCAAGGACGTATAGCCTTCCTAGGTTTGTCATTATGCAAAGAAAATGAATACGCATTTTGTAGCCAATTATTCTTATAAATTCCCCAAAATTTGAAAATCAGTACATGATAACTTTTGAAAAAGTAAAGTACAAAAGAAAAAGAAATGAAAAAGACACTTTGACTAGGCAGCAGACTCCCTTTCCATCTTAGCCCTCTTTGCTTCTCGTGTAATCTCCTTGACTTCTTCCATAGCTTTGGTAAAGTATCCTTTGGCCGCTACCAAGTGTAAGATATCTACCTCTGTACGCTCTAAATTCCATTGCTCAAGTTTTGTTTCCAACGCCTCTACCTTTTTCTCTTGCTCTAATGTACGCTTCTTCCATACTTCGATCTCTTCTTTGTTCTCCTTATCCATTTTGACATCTTTCAACATGAACTCTTGGTATCGAATTTGAGCTTCTGCCTCATGATCTCTTATGTTATTTCCTCGACTTGGCCCCACTACCACATTTCCCTTTATACTAGAGCGTAACCAGCTTTTGTAGTTTGGTTTGCATCCAGTGTTGTATCTATCAGGTGCTAGTGATGTTTCTTCCATGACTTGTCTTCCTACCCATGACTTCCTAATGCTCTTGGCCCCCGGAACAATATCTCCAGTGTAATCAAACTGATGGTCTTTCGTGTCTGGTATCAATGGTAAAATTTGCTTCCTCCCTGCTTGCCTCATTACCCTTAATGGTTGGTAAGGTTGGAGACATCTTAGTCCCATAAGTATCACATAAGATGCCCTCTCAGAACTGATGATAAAGTCTGGTGAAGGAAACCAAGTGAACATCCACTGAATCGAGTCCTCTGTTATGTTTTCAAATAATTTTACCCATTTCTCTGTGCTGCTTGGTTGTTTGAATTTTGAATCTCCGTATCGTTCCCCAATCAAGTAGTTGCAACCAGCTGGTTTGGATAATGCTTGCACACATCTCGCTTTCCTTAAATGTTCTTTGAACCATGCTTGTAGTAAAAGATTACACCCTTGGAAGTATTTTTCTCCTCTCTTGCAACAACCCAAAGCCTGATAAATGTCCGCTACTATCATAGGAACTATGGTATAACGATAACCATCAATTCCGTTGAACACTGCATCGGCAACCATGACAAGTCTTGAACATATGTCGTAATTTGAACTCTCGGGGGAAACCATCACTCCTAAGAAACAAATAGCGAATACAAGTAGTCTAGCTCTCCTCAAATCACCATAGGACTCGAACTCCTTTTAATGACTATCATACGCCCTCAAATGCCCAAACCGAGTGCAAAAATAGGAAAAGGGGATCTTCTTTTGTTGTAAAAATCCGACGTCCACACTTGCTACCATCCCTAACTTCTTACGAAACTCGTCAGCTGTGGGGACGCTAGGTGCTAGTATGCGACCCCCTTGCCAACGATGTTTGTCTAACCCCGAGTGTGACACAAACCCTCCTATTTCTTCCAACAAAGGTGTTAATTCGACTTCCCCAAATCTAAACACGTTCAATTTTTCATCCCAAAACGACACTGATGCTTCGATCATCTCCCTACACAGTTCCATTTCTAGTAGTGAAACCAAATGACCCAAGTGTTGACGTACTTCGGTTTGCTCTCCCAGTGACAAATTATTCCACCAATTGGTTAACAAGAGAGGTGCGCCCATAGTCATTCCAAAATGATGAAACTTTTGACTCATTGTGACCTAAAAATAAAGAAGAAATAAAATTTAAAACCCTGTTCCCTTTGAGAATAATTGAACAAATCAAAATGCGTTTTCATTCTTGTCTCACCCTTTTTTTCTCTTTTCTTTTCTTTTCTCTCAACTGCACATAATCATGTCCAAACGTCCCTTTGGGGTCGGAAAACCCGTTTAGGTAGTTTGGACAAGTTGAAAACTAGTCGGCTCATGGGGGAGCCCCTCCTACGGCATGATGCATGCTCATTACAATAGAAGAGTGGTGTAATTCTAGACACGGTTCCCCAAGGCGGACGGCCAAGGAGTGGGATCATTTGAAATTGTTGGTCGTACCACGGACCAACTATATTTCAACATGTCCATCTTAAAAGATATTTTGGCAGTGAAGCGACCGTGGGATCCACGTAATCGCCGTGTGTGTGTGAAGTGTCGTTTTTCAGGAGTGGGGGAGTATGAGTGAAGTATGCAAAATGACACATAAAGAATACAATAAATAAATAAAGTAAAAAAAAAAAAGAAAAACAAAAAAGGAAAACGAGTTAGTACGACAATAATAATAATGAATAACAAGACAATAATTAAATAAATCCCAAAAGTAAAGACTCGTTGTGGTTAGGAATTTGAGTATCTCCAGCAGAGTCGCCATTCTGTCATACCCAATTTTGGACTCAGCTCGAGGCGAGTCGGGTTTCGGATTTGACCGGGTGAACTCGTTTGAGTTTAGATGTTGGAGTCGCCATCTAATATAATTTCTAAGGCGTATTAGGTCACCTAATGTCTAAAGTCAAGTTCAAAAAGTATACTAGTCTATTCCAGAGATCCTATGTGGGTAAGAAGTCCAAATGACTCGGGGAAGAAGGTGTTAGGCAATTTTCCAAGTCCCACAAAGAGTGGTTACTGTCCGAGTCTTAATTTTGGGATATAAACAGTGTATATTGTCATAAATACTAACTTGGGAATTAATTTAACATTTTAGCTAAACATATTTATACACACACACAAATAACTTCATATTCGGCCTATACTTAAGTCTAATCGTGAATCAACATGCAAAGTAGTATTAACATATAAATAGGGTGTTCAATTTCAACTCACATATGTAATTAACACACTTGGAAAAGAATATTTACGTAAACAGTTTAGTTTGCAAATAAAATTCAGATTTTAACAAAGGACAGAAGGGAGTTTGTTTTAAAACAAAATGTTATCAATTCAGGGTCGGTGTGACTCGTCATTAATTGTCGAGCCCTAACCTTAATGGCCTTTTTTGTGTTGGGGTCAGATTTTGGAAATATATATAGGAAGAGAGGCTGTTTTGAAAAATGGAATCACGAAAGCACATAAATGCAAACAAAGGCTGTCGCATATAATAGTATGTATACATAGATATACACATGCAAATACATGATCTAAACGATGGTTATACTTTAAAATATATGGTTTTAAAGCGTATAAACGACCCCTATTACTTTATACACCCCTATACACTATTAGATTAGTGTATAAGGGCAATAGTAAAGGTCAAAATCAGTATAAGCATGTAAGAGGCCTTTTTTTGAAAATATTTTTGGGCCCAGGCTGTTTGTGCAAAAGAGGGGCAAGTTCAATTTTCAGAAATAGTCTCATATAAGTGTCCTATTTATAGTCTTTCATAAGACATGGTGAAATGATTAAAATGCCCCCAAAGTGAAATAAGACATACAAGGCCACTTAAGGGCAAAATAGAAACTTCACTCCAAAAATCAAGAAATCTTCAGCGTGGGGCGCTCCGCCTAGATCTTGGGCGCTCCGCCTGAAATTCCCACTGCTCAAAATGGTGCCATAGCTAGGTGCTCCGCCTAGAACTCAGGTACTCCGTCTGGACCAAGAGGAGTCTGGGCGCTCCTCCTAGGAGCTGGGCGCTCCTCCTGGCTGAGCCGGGCGCTCCTCCTTCCTTGGTGCTCCGATGCATGATCTTCAAGTCGCTCCCGGAGACCTTGACTTGCAATCCTTGTGCTCTCAAGCTTGGTTCTTGATGGTTGGTATCTTAGCTCGATTTGCCCCGTATCACAAACAAAGCTTCCTACTACAAGAGTAGGTTAGTGTTCAAAAGTGTGGAAAACACACTCTTATGATAGAGTCAAGCATCAATAACGATCAAGAAAATTATGTCTCCGAAGGAAACAACAAGTTTTTGGCTCAAATAGAAACTGTACCGAACACATGAGTAATCGAAGAGATCAATAGGACACTGAATATGCAATACGTATCGATCAAAGGACCTATCATCTCTAATCCTATAGCCATCATACCGAGCCCTCGATTCACTTTTATCACTTTGAGGTTTATGGGCTTCGGTAAGCACAATACTCGAGGTGTGATAAATAAGTGGGACTGAGTAAGTAAGATGATTCACTTGACAGCTAACATCGAACACTTCACTCCCCTTCTTAAAAGCAGTCTTATTCACACCAAGAGATAGCTTTCACCTCCAAAATCACCTTCAAGACAATCCATCTCATTAGACAAGCTTCCGAATAATGTCTCAAATAATGGATTATCGAAGGGGTTAAGCTCTACAAACCGAGGTGGTTCTCCTCAAGTCGGATGCACATCACCTTCTCTTTCGAACAAAGGATTAGTGAAAACAAGTTCACTACCCATCAAAGGTGCATCCAAACCAAGATCATCATCCACACTTGAGGAGTCATCGAATATAATCCGATCCAACTCATCCACTAGGGACTCCTCAAGGGTATCATCATCCTTACTACAACACATAGATCCACCATAGGCAATAATTTCAACAAGGGTATGATCAAACAACTCATTATTCCCTTTATCAAAGATTGGTGGTGTATCATAACAAGGGTCACAAGCAAGGTCAACTACAATTTTATCACTAAAGAGAGGTTCGGTGAAGATCAAGCTCACACCATGATATGGCTTATCAATCCTCTCAACTAATGGTTCACATTCATTCACAAGTTGACCATTCGACTCTAAACTAGTTGCAAATACATTGTAATCATACAAATCATCAACTAGCATAGAGTTTTTACTAGCAATTTCACAAGATAAGGAAGTATCATGCTCACGAGAAGGAAAACGATCACTTACCTCGGAGGGGCCTTTGGTCTCTCTCACTGCCTCCGAAGTGTCATAAGTAGTTTCTTCACTGTGGAGCTCACATGAAAGATCTTCTTCACCTCGTCTATCTACTTCTGAACAGAGTTGAGGCTCCTTCGGTTTGCCTTCAAGAGTACCTACACAAGAATTCAAACAAGTAGAAGAAAAAAGATAAAGGGTTAAGGTTAGAATAAGGGGTGTCCTCACTCTCAATGATTCTTTTTCCCTCTTTCTTTTCCCTCATTTTCTTTTCAAGGTCAAGTGTGGGTTCGGGTGGTGACAACTCATTCATATCACTCAACACAACCTCTCCTTTTTCCACTCGAGAGTTGTCACCGGTCACTCCCTTACTCCTCTCGATCTTTTGTCTCTCATATTCGGGTGAGTTGGGTCGAGGCCCAAGAATACCCATAGCAGGAGTAGGTGGACTTTTAATATCGATCCAAAGTCTAGGAGTCGAAGACTCATCAATCGATGTCTCCTTCTTCGTTGGTGAACATGGCTCCGAAGCTGGTACCCTTGGGACTTTTGCTGGCTCAAGTTTAGCAAGTCGGGCATCCACGCTTTGAAGTTCAGCTTCGATCCCTATTAGTTCAGCCATAAGATCGGCTTTAGTGAGCTGGGGCTCGTGCATCATCCGATGTCCGTTTAAAACATTAACCTTGATAACTTCGGTCGACTCTTTTCTTGCACTTGTCCCACTGCTCCTTGTGTTCGTAGGACTCCTCGGTAGCACTCTTTCGTTCATGGGTTGGAGTTCCTGCTCTTTTTTCTGCTGCGTAACCGAAGCATGTGCACCATTGGACGTCTTGCTCTTCAACCTGCAAGGTGCAAACTCAAAAGCCAGTCGCAACTCTTCGATGTACAAGAGGTATACATCCCTATCATTCATATATAGCAACTGTTTGTTGTGCATCCACGGACCTCCTAGCCATGCATCAAAATAGGGCAAGGGATACACATCACACCAACCATACTCTCCATAATCTCTATGAGATATGTGTACCCAAGCTTCCTTAGAAACCCACACTCCATTAGTCTTGTATGGATGCCTTAGAGCCTGGCATTGTATATTTTGCCTCTCGACCAAGGAGGTGATGCAATCGAAACTACGAAAGCGATAAAAGATAAGAAATGAGACGAAGACTCACACAATTGTTCGAGTAGCAACGAAGAACAATGTTTCGTTACACCCCAAACGATGGCAAGGATCACCTACGCTATGCAACTATCCTCAAGAGACACTAGGCTCGAGCAAATAGAATGATCAAATAGGATTGAAGAGCAGCTTGGATTCATCCAACTGATTTCAAGCCAAAAGAGTTACAAAGGTTCAAGAGCAATACTCATTAATGTTTTTTGTGTTCAAAGTAAGGTAAAGGTGCAATAAATGAAGAAGGAGTGTATTTATAGTACTCCTTTACAATGTTTACTCAGACTCTGGTCCGCTGTCCCTCAAGTTCTCTGCGCGATCGCGCAAGAGGTTATGCAATCGCGAGGAGCACTTGTTTTCTGAGACGCGCGATCGCACCATTACTCACGCTGTCGCGCAGGCAAAATGAATCCCCTTCGCGATCGCGCAGGTGTGCACGCGATCGCGAAGAACAAAAGTTCTTCGTCAGGCAGTAAGCTCAGAAGGTGCTCCCCTGTTATGCCCTGTTTTGCTCCCCTGCTTCCTGCACTGTTCCTGCCATGTTTCCTCTTTGATTGAGCTCCAATGCATTGTCTTCAAGTCATCCCCCGAGCTCATATCATCCATGCCTTTCCACACCAAGTGTAAGTGAGCATCTTGTATATCCTTGGCTTGACTTCGAGTGAATGGCCTCGATGAAATTTGGGTTGCATCATCCTCCCCTTCTTGAGAAGATTTCGTCCTCGAAATTAAGGCGTCCTCCTCCAAGGTATCATCACCTACATCAAAAGAAGTCAAGTCACTAACATTGAAAGTAGTCGACACATTATACTCACCGGGCAAATCTATCACATATGCATTGTTGTTGATCTTGGATAACACTTGGAATGGGCCATCGCCCCTTGGTGCCAACTTCCCCTTCCTTTGGTTGGGAAACCTTTCCTTGCGGAAATGCACCCACACCCAATCTCCCTTCTTGAAATCCACCTTCTTTCTTCCTTTATTTTTCTTGGTTGCTATCTTCTCATAGGCCTCCTCCAAAGTCTTCTTCACCTTGGCATGAAGTTCAAGCAATGCCTTGGCCTGAGCTTTACCTTCAAAATCAACAACCACATCCCTTGGCAAAGGGGTAAGATCAAGAGGAATCAAAGGGTTAAAACCATAAAAACACTCAAATGGAGTCATGCCAATCATACGATGCAAAGTGCGGTTATATGCAAACTCCATGAGTGGTAGCTTATCAACCCAAGTCCCGGCCTTACCTTTGGTCATAGCCCTAAGTAGAGCTCCCAAAGTCCGGTTCACCACCTCGGTTTGCCCATCGGTTTGAGGGTGGTGGGACGTAGAGAATAGCAACTTGGTGCCAAGAGCACCCCACAAACACTTCCAAAAATGGCTAAGGAACTTGGAGTCCCTATCACTAACAATGGTGCGAGGCACCCCATGCAACTTCAAGACATTATCAATAAACAAGGAAGCTACATGTTGTGCATCATTAGTCTTTTTGCATGGAATAAAGTGAGCCATTTTGGAGAAACGATCAACGACAACATAAATGCTATCGTGTCCTCCTCTCGTCCGGGGCAAAGCCATAACAAAATCCATTGAGATATCAACCCATGGACTAGTAGGTATGGGCAAAGGAGTGTATAAGCCATGGTTGTTGGACCTAGACTTGGCCTTCTTGCAATCCAAGCAAGCATTGCAAAACCGTTCCACAAGAGGCCTCATTTTTGGCCAATGGAATTGTTCTTTAAGTATGGCCATAGTCTTGTCCACCCCAAAGTGACCCATCAAGCCCCCACAATGTGCTTCTTGAACTAGCACATCTCTCCAAGAGGACTCGGGGACACACACTCTCCCATTCTTGAAAATATAACCATCAACCCATTGGTATTTTTCCACCCTCTCCCCACTCACTAGAGCATCATGAATGCTCTTGAGCTTTGGGTCATGTTCATACATCAACTTTATACTTTCAAAACCCATAAGTCTAGAAGCAAGAGTGGTAGCAAGGGCGAATTTTCTAGAAAGTGCATCGGCTACAACATTGTCCTTACCCTTTTTGTAATGAATTACATAAGGGAAAGACTCAATGAACTCCACCCACTTGGCATGTCTCTTGTTCAACTTCTCTTGGCCTCTTAGATGCTTGAGTGACTCATGGTCACTTTTGATCACAAATTCCCGAGGCCATAGATAGTGTTGCCAATGGGCTAGAGCTCGCACTAGAGCATACAACTCCTTGTCATACCTAGAGTAATTCAAGGTTGCGCCCTTCAACTTCTCACTAAAGTAGGCAACGGGTTTCCCTTCTTGCATGAGAACACCCCCGATTCCCACCCCCGAGGCATCACACTCAAACTCAAATGCCTTCCCGAAGTCGGGCAATTGTAACAAGGGGGCGGTACTCAACCTACCTTTCAATTCTTGGAAAGCCCTCTCTTGAGGCTCTCCCCACACAAAGGGTTTGTCTTTCTTCACCAACTCGGTGAGTGGTGCGGCGATGATGCTAAAGTCTCTAACAAAGCGCCTATAGAAACTAGCAAGGCCATGGAAACTCCTCACATGAGAAACGGTGGTAGGAGTGGGCCAATCTCTAATGGCTTCAACTTTGGACTCATCAACTTCTACACCATTGGCACTAACAACAAACCCCAAAAAGACAACTTTTTCAACACAAAAGGCACACTTCTTAAAATTGGCATAGAGCTTTTCGGCTCGTAGCACTTCAAGGACTTGACTCAAGTGGCCAACATGTTCGTCTAATGTCTTGCTATAGATCAATATATCATCAAAGTAGACGACCACAAACTTGTTGATGAATGGCTTTAGCACATGGTTCATTAGCCTCATGAAAGTACTAAGTGAGTTGGAGAGGCCAAAGGGCATCACCAACCATTCATATAGACCAAACTTGGTCTTGAATGCGGTTTTCCATTCATCCCCGGGTTTCATCCGGATTTGATAGTAACCGGACCTAAGGTATATTTTTGAAAAGATGCTAGAACCACTAAGCTCATCTAACATATCATCCAAACGAGGTATGGGATGTCGATACTTTACCGTGATCTTGTTGACCGCTCGACAATCCACACACATTCTCCAAGTGCCATCCTTCTTTGGAACAAGGATCACGGGCACGGCACAAGGACTCAAGCTTTCCCTCACCAAGCCTTTGGTCAGCAATTCATCAATTTGCTTTTGTAACTCCCTTGTGTCCTCGGGATTACTTCTATATGCCGGTTTGTTTGGAATTTGAGATCCCCAGACAAAGTCAATTTGATGTTCAATACTCCTCAAAGGAGGTAATCCATCCGGTATCTCCTCTGGAAACATGTCCTCATAGACCTTCAAAACATTTTCAATGGCACTAGGCAAAGGGTTAGGGTTAGATAAATAATCACTTTCGGAATTTAAAACCATACCTTTGTGCACTAGGCATATGAGCATTTTGGTGCCATCATTACCTTTCAAATACTCACCCGGTTGCATCATGGCACAAATGCGTCCGGTGGAAGATGGTGGAGTCTCGGCCAAAGGTTTGATCACAACCGGGGACTTGGCCTTAGCCGATTCCCTCAACTCCTTCATGCGCCGATAGTCTTCACTTACTTGCTTTGGGGTCAAGGGTGTAAGCACAAACTTCTTCCCCTCATGCCTAACCGTGTAAGTGTTGGCCCGGCCATCATGAACCACTTGTTTGTCGTATTGCCAAGGCCTACCAAACAAGAGGTGGAAAGCTTGCATTGGCACCACGTCAAACATGTGTTCATCTTGATAGTTCCCAATCTTGAACCTAATCAAGACTTGTTTCACTACCCTCAACTCCCCACACTCACTTAACCATTGCAAACGGTAAGGGCTTGGGTGTTTAATGGTAGGCAACTTCAATTGTGAAACCAAAGATTGGCTCAGCATATTTGCACAACTACCCGAGTCAATGATCATGGAACACACTTGTCCCTTCACTTCACACCGGGCATGGAACAAGTTTTCCCTTTGTTCATCTTCCCTCTCCTCACTCACCATGGCTCCCAAAATACGACGCACCACAAGGAACATATTAGGATCATCCCCCTCCGTCGCTCTCTCTTCACCCTCAACTTCCTCACTCTCCTCCTCAACATCACCCTCGGACTCACTTTCCCCCTCATAGACCAACCCATCATCCATCACAATCATTGTTTTTCGGGTAGGGCACTCTTTGGTAAAGTGGCCGTAACCCTTGCACTTGTGGCATTGGAAAGAAGAAGAAGAAGGAGTATTTAAAGTAGTTTTAGAATTACCTCCAACCTCTTTGTGGTCGCTTCTCGGGGTAGCCTTCTCAAAAGGCTTTTTCACTTCACGACTCCCACTTGCACCACTTGTGTATGGGCTCTTCCATTCTTTGGGGCGAGTTGTTGGAGTGGTAGTGGTGGTACTCCTATAGCGAGGAGCCTTCTCTTCTTTGAGCCACTTTTTGGCCTCAACCGCGGCATCACAAACATCTTGTAGAGAGTGGAAGATGTGTAGCCTCAATTGAGAAGCAATTTCTCGGCTCAAGCCATTCTTGAAGCGGATGATAGCTTGCTCCTCATCCTCCGTTTCCATATCAAGAGCCATGCGGTTTTTCTCAAAGTCGTTGAAATATTCATGATGCAATCTAAAATAGCGGAAGCAAACAATACGACACAAACTATGCGGAAGCGATAAAGCACAAGATAGGTGATATCATAGATATCGGGGAAACAAGGATTGGGGAGTCAAGAAACGAGAAGAAAGAACGGATTAATAAATTCAAGACATGAATTAATAATCCAAAAGGGAGAAAGTGAAACTCGAACCTTACAATGGACTCAACTAGGTGTCGATCGCCATAGGTTCCAAGTTAACGAGATACATGAAGCCTCGGGCTTCGGACTAGAAGGGCTCGGCCTCTTCTCTAATTCTCTCTTCTCAATATTCAATACAAGGTAAAACTAACTAACTAATGAAATGAAGCTAAAACTAGCTATATATACATTTACATGTCAAATGGAAAATATGGCCCTGAAGCTGATTCTGGTTCGCTGATCAACTCTTCCACATCGCGATCGCGCAGGGAATGATCGCGATCGCGCAAGTCAACTTCTAAGGCATCGCGATCGCGCAAGAAAGCTCGCGATCGCGCAGGTCACTGGCATCTTCAGCATGGAATCTTCAGCATCGCCTTCGCGCTATGGAGGGCGCGTTCGCGCAGAACAAGGGAAGACCCTTCGCGATCGCGTGAGTAGTGGCGCGATCGCGAAGAACAGATATCCTCCGCCAGGCAGTAAGCTCCCAGTGTGCTGCCCTGTTTTGCCCTGTTTTGTTGTGCCCTGTTTCCTCCATCCGTTGGCGCTCCAATGCATGATCTTTCAAGATGTTCCCGGAGGCCTTGACTCGTATCCGTTGTGCTCTCGAGCTTGGCTTTTGATGGTTGTCGTTTAGGCCATTTTGGGCTGCATCATCCTCCCCTTCTTGAAAGGATTTCGTCCTCGAAATCGAACCATCAAAACCTACAATCAAAACAAGGCACAACCAAAAACTTCCTACTTCACAAGTAGGTTAGCTCAACAATAATAAGTGCAAGGGGTATGGAAAACACACTCTTGTGATAGAGCCAAACATCAATACCAATGAAAAAGCTTATGTCCCCAAAGGAGACAACAAAGTCTTGGCTCGACAAGAACAAGCACTCATTTTCAAAACAAGCAAAGAGATCAAAGTCATGCAACATATAGCAACCAAATGTCCTATGACCCCTAAGCTTACTATCATCACACCAAGCCTTCAAATCAAATTTATCACAATGTGACACATTGGCTTTGGCATGTCCAACACTCAAGGTGTGCTCAACATATGGAATGGAATAAGTAAAGTAGTTCAATTCACAACTAACATCGACTACTCCACTCCCCTTCTTAAGAGCATTCATACACACACTGAGAAGTACCTCCTCACCTCCCAAATCAACCCCAAGACAATCCTCCTTATTGGACAAACTCCAAAGGAAGGTCTCCAAAATAGGTCCTTCATCATTATAGTCCATACAACGAAGGTTAGGACTACTAGAAGATAGGTCATCATGACCAATACCGAGACCACTCTCCTCATTCGGAGTTCCAAACGATGGATCATCCATAGAGCCTAACTTGACAAACCAAGGAGGTTCGACTCTACTACCGACCCTAGTCCGATATAATTCACCACCACAAATGAGATCGCCTTCAAACAATAGAAATGTAAAGGCATGCACCTCAAATTCATGGTTACACAAAAGCTTAGAATCAAGACTAGGTCCTTCACTCTCACTCAAGGAGTCATCGAAAATAAATCGATCCATCTCACACACGAGAGACTCCTCAAGGTCACATCTATCCTCACTACGACACAAGAAACCACCACTATCAAGTAAGCAATCAAAGGGAAGAATAAGATTATCATGCAATTCATCTTCTCCTTTATCAAATATAGGTGGAGTGTCATAACAAGGTTCACAAGCAAGGTCAACTACGACATCTTCACTAAAGAGAGGTTCAATGAAAACCGAGCTCACATCATGATGTGGCTTTTCAACCCTCTCAACTAGTGGTTCAATTTCACACACAAGTTGACCCGAAGGCTCGACACTAGTTGCAAACACATTGTAATCATACATATCATTAACTAGTGTGGAGTTAACACAAACAAGATCACAAGACAAGGAAGTATCATGCTTAAGGATAGAAGAACTAACACTTACACTTGAGTCGCATCCGGGCTCACTCAATGTACATGAAGCGCCATGGGTAGTTCCTTCACCTCGTAGCTCACATTTGGCATCGCCTTCACCTTGTCTTTCCATCTCGGAACATGATTGAGGCTCCATCGGTTTGCCTCCAAGAATACCTACACAAGTTCTCACACAAGTAGAAGAAAAAGCAAAAGGGTTAAGGTTAGAATAAGGGGTGTCCTCACTCTCAATTTTTCTTTTTCCCTCTTTCTTTTCCCTCATTTTCTTTTCAAGGTCGGGTGTAGATTCGGGTGGCGACAACTCACTCACATCACTCAACACAACCTCTCCTTTTTCCACTCGAGAGTTGTCACCGGTCGCTCCCTTACTCCTCTCAATCTTTTGTCTCTCAAATTCGGGCGAATTGGGACGAGGCCCGAGAATGCCCATAGCCGGAGTAGGTGGACTTTTAACGTCAACCCGGAATCTAGGACTTGGAGACCCATCACTTGATGTCTCCTTCTTCTTTGTTGGTGAACCACTCGGCTTTGGAAGTGGCTTCGGGCTCACCTTGTTGACATTTATCAACCCTTTTGTAGCACTTGTCCCACCATTGCTTGTGTTTGTAGGACTTCTTGTTTGCACATTGTTGCCCATGGAATGAAGTTCTTGCTCCTTGCTCCTTTGCATAGCCAAAGAAGGGGCACTAGTAGGCACTCGGCTCTTCGCCCGGTAAGGTACAAAGTCATAGACTCTTTGCCCTACGCCCACAAGATACGCACCCTTCACCATACTATATTGCACCCTTTTCCCCTCCAACCACGGCTCACCCATCCACACATCAACATGACGCATGGGATACACGTCACACCACACATAGCACCTATAACTCCCATGAGATATGAGTACCCGAGCCTCCTTAGAAACCCACACTCCATCATACTCATAAGGATGCGCTAGCTTATGGCATGGTATCCTAAGCCTATCAACCAAAGAGGTGCTAATACAATTGGCATCGGTATCACCAATCTTGAGCAAGTATCCATCAATACCATTCACCCCAACAACGAACCTACATCTACCCAAGTTTTGTAGATTGGCATCCAAGTGAGAACTTGAATGCCTACAAGTGTCAACTCCGACAACTTGGGCCTTCCTTATTCCTCCACTACTAGCAAGATTGCTAGTGTAACTTCCACTTCCCGTCACTCTTCCAACATTAGAGATGTTGTTGGAAGTCGAGGAAGGAATACCACTATGGAACCCATAATTGCTTCTCGCCTTGGTTCCATAGCCCCTAGCATCACTCCTACCACCACTACTAGAGCAATGCACCCCCGTAACGGTAAGAGCAACACTTCTCCTTCCACCCCTCTCATGGGAACTAGAAGATGCAAACCTCCCATTTCCCATGGAACAACCACCACCACCTCCCATACTAGTGGAAGGTCCTCTACTACTCCCTTGTACTCCACAAGCAACACCAAGAGAAGATGCATATGAACAATTTCTATAATCAATATCATCATCAACTCTATCTATGTCACTACCAACATTTTCATAATCGTCACAAGAAGAGTAAGTAGGATCACCATACCTTGAAGCGTCACCATCTTCGATTTCTTGACTAGAAGCATAGGCATTATCACATTCGTCATCACAAGCCTCATAGTCATCATCAATCTCACGATCATCATAGTGAACCGCTTCATCATCATAGGAGCCATGGTTTCCATCATCATAGTAATGGCCATCATCACCCTCATAGGAACCATAGTCTCCATCATCACCATACGAGTCATAGCAACTCGCATCATCGCCACATGAGCCATAATCCCCACAATCATCATCCGACATTGTTGTAATCACCAAGAACAAAACCTCCCAAAAGTCACTCCCTCACGTGTATCACTCAATATTTGTACACTCAAGAGCGAGGCCTTATCAACTTGGGAACCAAGGTAATCACAACTAGCATGTCCAAGTTAAAGTTCGGAGTGGAATTAATGAGACTCGATGTACGGACGGCTATTTAAAGTGCGCACTTGAGGCCAAAAGGAGTTCTACGACTCTTCTTTGAATTCTAATCTCCTCTACGCACGAATACCTAATACGCTAAAGGATTAGTGTCTTTCAAGTAGGCCAATTACCTTCAAAACACTAACCAAGAGGTATGGTAGAAAACGGGACACAAAAGATTTGACTCGAATCGGCACCAAACGGATTTGGAATCGGATGAAAATTTGTTTGTGATCTACAAACTCATCATATTTAATGTTCCAATTGGAGTTTAGATGTTTGGAAACTGTTCGGAAGCTGTTGCGAACGTTCTGTCCCAAAACTGGAATTCTGAAATTTTTTTGTTCTTCGCTATCGCGACCAGACGCGCGCGATCGCGAAGGGTTATTTTTTTCAAAAAAATAATTTGCTCTTCGCTATCGCGAATTGCTCTTCGCGATCGCGAAGGGTTAATTTCTGCAACTTCACAGCAGCTCAAAAACGGGTTTTTTGGCGATTTTGGCCAAAATTTTTGGCTCGATTTCAACCTGAAACACAAAACCAACGATACCCAAAGGTGTATACAACCAATATCATCAAACCCCAATAGTTTTTCAACCCCAAACAACAACAACAAGCTTCGATTCGAGATTGAAGCGTTTTCAAGAATTTTAAAACTTTTTGGATTTTGATTTTGGAAATTTTGATTCGTAACACCAAAACACGAGATATGGGTATCAAAACGACGGGAATACAACAAGGAACAAACCCCACTACTTTTTAACACTCGGGGATTCGTATCCAACCCGCTCAACCAAATTTTGTCATGTTTTCTAGTTTTTCAATTTTTTTGTTTTTCTTCAAATTTCAACAACAAACAACACAACAACAACGATACTAACACGATGAACAAAGAATGGGGGTTTGTAAGAACATAACCCGAGCCTTGCTCTGATACCAACTGATGCAATCTAAAATAGCGGAAGCAAACAATACGACACAAACTATGCGGAAGCGATAAAGCACAAGATAGGTGAAACAAGGATTGGGGAGTCAAGAAACGAGAAGAAAGAACGGATTAATAAATTCAAGACATGAATTAATAATCCAAAAGGGAGAAAGTGAAACTCGAACCTTACAATGGACTCAACTAGGTGTCGATCGCCATAGGTTCCAAGTTAACGAGATACATGAAGCCTCGGGCTTCGGACTAGAAGGGCTCGGCCTCTTCTCTAATTCTCTCTTCTCAATATTCAATACAAGGTAAAACTAACTAACTAATGAAATGAAGCTAAAACTAGCTATATATACATTTACATGTCAAATGGACAAAAATGGCCCTGAAGCTGATTCTGGTTCGCTGATCAACTCTTCCTCATCGCGATCGCGCAGGGAATGATCGCGATCGCTCAAGTCAACTTCTAAGGCATCGCGATCGCACAAGAAAGCTCGCGATCGCGCAGGTCACTGGCATCTTCAGCATGGAATCTTCAGCATCGCCTTCGCGCTATGGAGGGCGCGTTCGCGCAGAACAAGGGAAGACCCTTCGCGATCGCGTGAGTAGTGGCGCGATCGCGAAGAACAGATATCCTCCGCCAGGCAGTAAGCTCCCAGTGTGCTGCCCTGTTTTGTTGTGCCCAGTTTCCTGCCCTGTTTCCTCCATCCGTTGGCGCTCCAATGCATGATCTTTCAAGATGTTCCCGGAGGCCTTGACTCGTATCCATTGTGCTCTCGAGCTTGGCTTTTGATGGTTGTCGTTTAGGCCATTTTGGGCTGCATCAATTCATCAACGGACTTGTAGCCTTGTTTCAATTCATAGAGTCTTTTGAGTTGTTCTTGTCGATACTTGGGAGTCACATATTTGTTGCTCATTACCTCTTTCAATTCTTCCCAAGTGATGTTCATTCGCAACCCAATTCGTCTCCTTGACCGCTTGACGGATTCCCACCATGTGGATGCATAGGACTCAAATGAAGCGATGGCATAAGTAGCTTTCTTCTCCTCGGACATATCATTTGTGTCAAAGACCCGCTCCAATTGAACCTTCCATTCTAAGAATGCCTCCGGATCACTAGTCCCTTTGAAAGGTGGGATAGTGATCTTCACACTATTGAGATTAGTGTCACGACCCCCACGGTGTTGTTCCGGTTGACCCTCATAGTTGTCACCAATATCCTCATATTCCCTTCCCAAGTTCCTCCCCACAAAAGCTCTTGGAGGTCCTCGACCTCGCCCACGACCTCTATCTACACCTCGGCCTCCATTCATCGCCCTCCTATTTGGATAGGGAGCATCAAAGTAATCATCATCAAGTCTGAGACCCTCCCCTTCTTGAGCTTCATCAACTTGCTAAAGGGGTGCTATGTTTCTCCGGGGCCTTAGGAATGGAACATCTCCTTGGGAATTGCCCAAGGGTTGGGGGTTGCCCACAATCTTTCTCTAGCAAGAGCCTCATCCCTCAACCGTTGTCGACGAACTAGCTCCGCATATTGATCCGGTTTCATGATTGAATAATCACTAGTGCCTTCACCGGTATCTTTTGGGACACTCGGGGTCCTCTCCTTTTCAAGAGCTTCCATCTTAAGGTTTAGGGCCTTCACCTCGGATAACAAACTAGCCAAGACGTCGGTTGGAACCTCAATGGTACTCTTTGCCTTCTCCTCCGCCATGTACCTACAACAATCAAAAACAAGAAAAGAGATTAGAGTAAAAGTCCTCACTCACTCCCTCACTTTTGTTTGTCGCTCGGGTTCACTCAAGTTGGGGGTTAGGTTCACACAAACTTGAGATCAATGGCCTCCTCGTAGTTGCGCAACCTCCTCAATGATCAATCCAAGTCACAAGAACCAAATGTTCTTCGGGAAGAGTGGATTCAATGGGACTCGATGAACGCTAAGCTATTTTGGTGCGCACTTGAAGCAAACAATTAACTACAAGTCTTCTTTGAGGTCTACTCTCCTTCTAGGCACGAGTACCCTATTCGCACAATGGATTAGTACTAATTAGGTAGGAGTGTTACCCTCAAAGTACTAACCGGAAGTGACGCGATCAAATGTTCAAAGATCGAATCGTCACTAAACGGATTCGAAATTGGATGAATTTTTGTTTGTGATCTAGAAACTCACCATATTTGATGATACAAGTGGAGTTCTGGTGGTTGGAAACTGTTACGACGCCTTTGCAAACATTTTGTCCCAATTCAGGATTTTATGGAAATTGGTGCTCTTCGCGATCGCGTGCAGAGGGGCGCGATCGCGATGGGTTAAAAGTGAAACTTGGCGCGTTCGCGTGGGACACTGTGCGATCGCACAGGTCTGTGCAACAGAACCAGAATCCCGACTGTAAACTTTAGTTTTGGCGCACAAACAACCCCAATTCAACTTGCTTTTCAGTTTTCAAGCTTCCAAATGGTGTTTTCAACTGTAGTAAACAATTCTCAATGGTTTTACCAAACAAACAACCAACAAACAACTTGTTTCAATGATTTTGGACAAGTTCTACAAAAATTTTCAAAACCTTCATGATTCAAAATTTTTTGATTTTCATTCCACTACTCCAAATGATGTTATGGGGGTATCAAAACGACGGGAAAACTATAAGGAGTAAACCTCGATACCAAACAACCAAGAATTCATAACATCATTCAAGTTCTAGCAATTTTTGTGAAATGTCAACTCTAGGGTTTGAATTTTCCGAACTTTGATTCTCAACTTGAAATGGTGTTTTGTTGGTACTCAATCAAAGAGAATACGTATTCAAACAATCCCCGATAGTTAACAACAACAAAATTGAAACAACCAACGATTTCTAGCAAATTTTTGTGATTTTTCTAATTTTTGAATTTTTTTCTTCTTTTTCAACTAACAAGAACAAGAACAAGAAAATAAACAAGAAACAAAGATGACAAGCACGAAGAGTAGGACGAGGGTTCGTAAGAACATAACCCTAGCCTTGCTCTGATACCAACTGATGCAATCGAAACTACGAAAGCGATAAAAGATAAGAAACGAGACGAAGACTCACACAATTGTTCGAGTAGCAACGAAGAACAATGTTTCGTTACACCCTAAATGATGGCAAGGATCACCTACGCTATGCAACTATCCTCAAGAGACACTAGGCTCGAGCAAATAGAATGATCAAATAGGATTGAAGAGCAACTTGGATTCATCCAATTGATTTCAAGCCAAAAGAGTTACAAAGGTTCAAGAGCAATACTCATTAATGTTTTTTGTGTTCAAAGTAAGGTAAAGGTGCAATAAATGAAAAAGGAGTGTATTTATAGTACTCCTTTACAATGTTTACTCATATTCTGGTCCGCTGTCTCTCAAGTTCTCTGCGCGATCGCGCAAGAGGTTATGCGATCGCGAGGAGCACTTGTTTTCTGAGGCGCGCGATCGCACCATTACTCACGCTTTCGCGCAGGCAAAATGAATCCCCTTCGCGATCGCGCAGGTGTGCACGCGATCGCGAAGAACAAAAGTTCTTCGTCAGGCAGTAAGCTCAGAAGGTGCTCCCCTGTTTTGCCCTGTTTTGCTCCCCTACTTCCTGCACTGTTTCCTGCCCTGTTTCCTCCTTGATTGAGCTCCAATGCATTGTCTTCAAGTCATCCCCCAAGCTCATATCATCCATGCCTTTCCACACCAAGTGTAAGTGAGCGTCTTGTATATCCTTGGCTTGACTTCGAGTGAATGGCCTCGATGCAATTTGGGTTGCATCAGGAGGTGCTGATGTAATTGGCATCGGTTCCTCCAATTCTGAGCAAGCTTCCTCCAACACCATTTACCTCAACAACGTACCTTTCTCTACCCAAATCTTGCATAGGAATATTCAAGGAAAAACTTGAATGTCCACGAATATTGGAGCCAACAACTTGGGTCTTCCTTATTTCTCCACTAGTGTCAACACCACTAGGATAACTCCCACTTCCTTTCACTCTTCCAATATTAGAAGTATTGTTGAAAGTCGAGGAAGAAGTTTTAGCATGGAACCCATAAGAACTACTCCTCGGAGAAGGAGTTCGGTAGAATCCTCCTCTACCCTCCTCGGGTCCACAACCACCAGTGCTCCTCGAGCCACCCTTCCCATAGGAATTGGAAGCATTGAATCGTGTGTCACGACTCAAGGTTGCAAGTCTTCCTCCTCCCATGGAACAACCTCCACCACCTCCTCCCAACCCGATGGAAGGAGCTCCACTACTCCTTTGTGCTCTATACGAGACACCGAAGGAAGATGACATCGAATAGTTCACTCGATCAACTTCATCATCGATTTCCCCGATGTCACATTCATCGTATTCAAGACCATCACAAAGAGAGTAAGTAGAATTATAATACCTCGAAGCATCACTACCTTCATATTCTCGACCCGAAGCATAAGAATCTTCTCGTTCATTTTCACAAGCCTCATAGTCTTCTTCGTCTTCGTAATCACCATAGTGACCTGCTTCGTCCTCGTAAGAGCCATAGTCCCCGGTGTCGTTGTAGCAATCATCACCATTGTAGGAACCATAGTCTCCATCATCTCCACACGGATCATATCCTCCGTAATCATCATCATCCAAAGACATAACTGCAACAAATAAGAGTAAAGGACCTCACAAGTTCACTTCCTCACGTGTATCACTCGAGTAATGTTCACTCAATTTTCTTTCCACTCGTGTATACACTCAAGGTCGTTGGCTTTTCTGACCTCACTCTATTGTTCTCACCACTCTAGCCTTTTTCCACTCAAGATGGCCTTGCCTTCTTGTTAGGAAACCGAAGTGATAAGTCACAACTAGTACTTTCCAAGTATAGGTTCGGAAGGAGCTTATATGACTCGATGGAACGGTAGCTATTTAACTGCGCACGGGGAGTCAAAGATTTACCTACGAAATTGGACTTCGGTCAGCCCACGCACGAGTTCCTATTAAGCTCAAATTCGATAGTACGACCTCGAGTAGAAAGGATTACTCTAGAGATCCACTATCGAGAATATTCGGACACAAGAAAAGTGAAAACCTAAAAGAATCTACCTCCTCCTCGGTTCCGCTTTTGAATTTTCCTAACACGTGACCTCGGTACAAGTGTTTCCTCCTCGGTACAGATAGGGTTTAACATTATCCGCTTTCCCTTTTCTAGCCGACAACTTTTCACCTGGGGTTTAGATTTTAACAGTTTACCCCTTTCTTCTTCAATGGAACAGTGGACCTTTACTCCGGTGTACGGACAATTTCAAGATTCGTTCACAGTCCACTAACGATAGATTAAGCTCCAGATTTGGGTCGTCTCCGGTAAA
The DNA here is from genome assembly GCA_037355625.1 of Petunia x hybrida. Classification (NCBI taxonomy): domain Eukaryota; kingdom Viridiplantae; phylum Streptophyta; class Magnoliopsida; order Solanales; family Solanaceae; genus Petunia; species Petunia x hybrida. The sequence goes on from JBBBVM010000534.1 coordinate 758,286, forward strand.
CTTGACAACGGAGATAAGATTCAGTTCCAAGCCGAGCTAAGATTAGCTATGGCGTCGTCCGTACACTGTTAACAATTTAACAAGGTTCCGGCGTACGGACGGTGGCTACACAGTGGAACTTTGATTTTCAAGCACTAAAATCAACCCAAATACATCAACAACCTCCAGTTTTTCATCGATAAACACCAAAACACAATTGGGGTTCGAATTCAACTACACCACGTCAAGAACACAGTCCAAAACGAAGGAAAAACCCTAGTTACAAATGATGTACGTCGGGTACTCAATCGATTCTTTAGACAGTGGTGACTCCAAATATGTGATTGTTTAATCCAAACAATCAATAACAAACAATTTTTGGGTAATTTTCAACTTTCCAATTTTTTTGTATTTTATTCTTTTTCAAGCAACATAAGAACACCAACAGAAAAGTAAAGATAAAATGAACAAGGAACGTGGATTCGTAGGAACGAAACCCAGGCCTTGCTCTGATACCAAACTGATGCAAGCTAAATCCGAAGACAAGCATGCAATCAGAAACAACAAGAACACGACGCGGAAACGATAAAGATAAAGATACGGAAGCAATAAAGTAACCAAGATATCAAGAAATAAAGGATGGAGGGAGAACAGAAATAGAAGAAAGAATGGATAATCCGAATCAAAACATGATTGATTATCCAAGGGGGAAAAAGAAACTTGAACCTAACAAGGATTCATATAGGGATGAAATCCATTCGGTTCTAAGCCAAAGAAGGCATACACGAAGCCTCGGGCTTCAACAAGAATGGCTCAGCCAATTCTATCTCTATTCTCTCAATTCAACATCAACTACTATCTAATAAGCTATGCTAGGAGTTTATATAGACAATGTAAAGGGCAAGATAGTAAAATGATCACAGGTGACCAATGAGATAAAGCCACGCAGGGCTGAAGCAGTTTTATGTGTTCGGCAGCTCAGCTCGAACACAATTGAGTCGGACGCTTGTTTGCCTCGGTCACAATTGGAATCGAACGCTCTCCTGCCTCGGGCACATTTGTTGCCCTTCGATCGATTTACTGCTCGACGTCGTTCTTCTTTGGTTCGGTTGCTTTACAGCTTCGGGCTCGAGCTTGATCGTTGAGCTTTCACAAGTTGTGCTTGGTCTCACAGTTTCCGAAGTCAGCAACGGTCTCTTGTCTGCTCGGTGGATTTCTATCGTTGTTGTTCGGCGAGGCAATCTTCGACATCTTCTATTCCTGCTACACTTTCTGATCGTGGACGTCATGTGACTCCTCGGTGGACTAGCCTTATGAATACGAACAGGTGAGCCTGGTTCGTATTGCATCACTCGCAATGAGGATTTTCATCACCTTGCCTTCCTTCTTTACCAAATGGTTGAGGCTCTACTAGCTTGCCTCCAAGAGCACCTATACATAAGCCAAAACAAGTAGAAGAAGAAGAAGATAAAACATGGTTAGAACAAAGGGTGTCCTCACTCTCATTTTGTCTTTCCTCTCCTCTCCATTCTCTCATTTTTCTGTCAAGGCCAAGTGTAGATTCGGGTGACAATCCACTCACATCACTCCTCACTTCCTCTCCTTTTTCTTCTCTAGGATTATCACCGGTCACTCCCTGACTCCTCTCTTTCTTTTGTCTCTCATGTTCAAGTACAATGGAATGAGACTCAAGATTGTCGTCATTTGGAGTAGGGTGACCCTTCACTTGTTTCAAATCATCACCTTGGGGATTGCCCAAGTTGTGGGGAATGCCTACTTGTTGGGGAATGCCCAACGGTTGGGGAGTGCCCAACACACTATCAAAAGTGCCTTCCCCGGCATCTTTTGAGACACTCGGGTTCTCTTCAATTTCAAGGCTCTCAAGTCTCGCACTTATTGATCTCAGCTCGGCCAATAGAGCGACCAAGAGGCTTACCGGGACCTTAATGGTATCATCCACGTCTCCGGCCATGTACCCATTGATGCGGGGCAAATCGTGCAACCATCCAAAAGCACCATCCAAGGCCAAGGAAGAGCACTTCGAGGTCATGCATTGGAATGCCAAGGAAGGAGGAGCATTCGAGGCACATTTCGAGGCATTTCAAGAGCTTCCAGGAAGAGGCGGACCGCCTACTCAAAGGAGCGGACCGCCCACTTGAAAACAGGCCTCAGGACTTTGGGGCGCCTTTTTTTCAGGTGGGGCGCCTACTGGGCCGCCTACTCTCCACTGACAGGCCACTAGGCGGCGCCCACTTGCTGAAGACATTGCGGGATTTCTATTTTGTTTCATATGAAATTCCTAGTTTAGCCCTACGTGGCATATGTTATTTAAACCCACTTTGGGGGTACTTTAGGGCTTTCATTATGTCTAGATGAAGCCTATAAATACTTCATTAGCCTTTCATTTTACTCAGTTAGCTATTTGATGAATGATGAACAAACTTTCAAGAGTAGAGACTCTTTGAATGAATGAAAGAACCCTTTGTTGGTTTGAGTCTTCTAGGTGAGCTAGTTGATCCCCAAACCCCCTTCCCCCATCATTCTACTTGCGGGTTCTTGTTAACTCGAGGGTAGTTGCTTAGCGTAGGCTCTTCTTGACACCGATACGAGGGTTTCACGGAACAAGTTCTCCATGGATACCTTGTAGGGAGTTCGAGACGCGTCTCGTTCCCTTTCTCTTTTCTCTTTTATTGTCTTTTGATTTTGATCCTGATAAGACCCAAACCACAAGACCCCTCACTCGGAGCCAAGCCAAGTTGATCCAAGACACCCATCTTCATTTGGTATGGAAGGGTATGGAAGAAGGCTCCAAGAGCGACTTGAAGACTGTGCTTTGGTGTGCCATGGATGGGGGATCACTTAGCCCACTTGGAGAGGCTTCCGGAGCACGTTTGGAGGCAAACCAAGACGCCACAGGAGGAGGCGGACCGCCCACTCTACTAGGCGGACCGCCCCCTCAACTCTCTGAAGTTTGAGGCAACACAGTAGGCGGACCGCCCCTGCACAACTAGGCGGACCGCCCACTTCCCTGAATAGGCTGAACAGGCGGGGCGCCTCCTGGAGTAGGCTGGGCGCCTACTCCACTGAAGAATGAAACGGGACACCTCATTAAAATGCTATGTTTTGACTATTATAGCCCTACGTGGCCTTTGTTTATTAAACCCACTTTAGGGGTATTTTTGAGCTTTCATAACATGTAAGTGAAGTCTATAAATACTTCACAAACATCTTTCAAGGCTTTTACCTTACACTTTGATTATTATTGAATGAGAATTGAGTTGAACTCTTTGGAAGAATCCTTTGTCTTTGGTTGCTTGAATTCACTAGTGTAACCTAGTTGAGTCTTGAACCGCTAACCCGACCATTCGACTTGCGAGTCCCGTGTTGTCTCGAGGGTCGTTGCATAGTGTAGGTCCTCCTTGACGCCGATTCGAGGGTATCTCGGGACGAGTTCCCCGTGGTTACTTCGAAGGGAATTCGAGAAGTGTCTCGCTCTTCTATCTTTTTGTTCCGCGTATTTGATTCCTATCATCTTGGTATCAGAGCAAGGCTCGGGTATCGTTTCTACGAACCCCCGACCCTTGATTCTTCGTGCCTAGGTTAGTTTCGTTTTTAGGTTCTTGTTTATTGCTTTTGAAAAGAAGAAAAACTACAAAAAAAATTGAAAAGAAGAAAAAACACCAAAATTTTTTTTTTTTTTTATCATAGATTCTTGGATTGTTGCATTCGTTGTTTGATTGTTATTGGGGTTTGTTCCTTATTGGAAACCCGTTCTTTTGGTACCCTAAACACTCGATTTGGAGTTGAAACACAAGAATTGAAATTTTGAATCCCTTGAAAGATTGAAAGATTGAAAGGGTTGAAACCCTAGCTATGAACATGGTAGATTGTTGAGTTTTGAATGGGGTTTGATTAAATTGATTGGGGTTCGTACCTGGTGATTGAAACAACATTGGGGTACCTTTGAATTGCTAAAACAACATCGGAATCGTTGGATTTTTGGGTGCAAAGGCCAAGGAAAACGTTGTTGAAAGTTGCTGAAATTTGCAGTAGGCGGACCGCCCGAAAAGGAGGCGGGGCGCCTACCCAACTCTCTGAAGTTCAGAGGCGGGGCGCCTACTAAGCAGGCGGACCGCCCACTTCTGTTGAGTGTGGTTTCGGGTAGTTTCTTCTAGGTTTTCGTGTTTTGTTGATTGCATCGCATCTAGTTAGCACTTCTTTGAGTAATCTTGCCTACTTGAATTGTGCTAACCCTTCTAAGCTATTAGGAAACTCAAGCCTAGACCGGAGATTAGAACTCAAAGAAGACTCGTAGTCTCTTTTGGCTCAAGTCCGCACTTAAAGAGCTATCGTTCCGATAGAGTCCTATCAACTCCACTCACCCCGGAGCTCATTGGGCTTTTGAGTTGAGTGATCAAGTTGAGGTTTACTATTCAACTTAGTGAAGCTTTTGGGTTCAAGCAAGAGTGAAAAATCCACCACCCACTATACGAGTGATCCGAGTGAAAACTTGTGAGGGAGTGTGTGAGGTTGTTTTTGCTAACGTTTGTTACTTGTGCAGGTACAATGTCTACCGAAGGACAAGATTTCATAAAGGAGGCCTTGGCTAACCTGCTTGCCAAGGTGGACCTCATGAGCGAAAGAATTGAGTCTCTTGAAAAGGGTGCCTCAAGTGCCCTAGTTGAGCAAGGGACTTCCAATGCTCAGTCGGAGAAAGGGACCCCGAGTGTCCAAGTTAAAAGGGGACCCCGAGTGTCCAAGTTGAAGTCTCGAGCAATCCAAACTTTACCCCGGAGCAAATGAGCCTTGTCATTGATATGTTCAGTCAACAACGGGTAAAGGAGGAACGAGAGAGAGTTGATCCAATGTTGGGCAGTCCCCAACGAACGGGCATTCCCCGTATCTTAGACAACCCTCCAAGAAACATTCCACTACCACAACCCATCCGAAATGTGCAACCTCTTGGGCAAGTTGACGAAGCTCAAGAAGGGGAGGAAACTAATGATGGAGATGACATGTATGGGTTTGATGATCACTTTAAACCGAGGCGAGGTATGAATTGGGGTCGGAATGTAGATAGAGGTAGGGGCCGAGGTCGAGGGCACCCTATGGGGTATGCTGGGGGGGATGTTAGGAGAGATTATGGAGGTTATGGTGGTTATGGGGATCACTATGGGGGCAAACCGGAGCCTTTCCAAGGGGGTCGTGATAACAACAACAACCTCAATAGTGTGAAGCTCACTATTCCTTCCTTCAAGGGAAGTAGTGACCCGGTGGAGTACAAAAATTGGAAATTGGCCATGGAGCGAATATTTGAAACTAATGACATGCCCGAGGTGAAGAAAACCAAGTATGCAATATCTTCCTTCGAATCTTTTGCTTCTACTTGGTGGGAGTCGGTGAAGAGGAATAGGAGGAGGACGGGAATGGCTATTAATCTTACTTGGGAAGAGTTGATTCGGGTGATGGATGAGAAATACTTGACTAATCAATACCGGGTTGAGCAACAAAAGCGTCTCTATGAGTTGAAGCAAGGTTCCAATTCGGTTGGGGAGTACTTCATTGAATTTGAGCAAATCCGAATGAACCTTGACATAGATGATGAAGACCATGAGTTGGCCATGATCCGTTTCAAAGGGGGCTTGAACCGAGACATAGCCTCACAATTGAAGTTCCACAAATATGATGATCTCTACAAGCTATGTGAGGATGCGGTTGAAGCCGAGAAGTGGGTCAAAGAGGAGAAATCCTTCCGCTACAAGGGTAGCACTACTACTCCAACAAGCAATACAAAGAGTTGGAAGCCTCCTACCACAAATGCAAGGTCCCCGAGTACTATTGGGACGAGTGGTGCCAATGCAAGCAAGGATGTGAAGAAGCCATTTGAGAAGCACACACCCAATGTGGGAGGTAACTCTAAAACTCAATTGAATACTCCTACTTCTTCTTCCATTCAATGTCACAAGTGCAAGGGCTATGGACACTTTTCTAGGGAATGTCCCACGAAGAGGACCATGGTTGTTGTTGGTAATGATGTATATGAGAAAGAGAGTGAATCGGAAGATGAGGGATTAGAGGGAGTAGAGGGAGATGAGGGAGTAGTGGAGGATGGTGAAGATGACACGGTGGAGGATGAGGAACCTCATACTTTTCTAGTAGTGAGGAGAAGCTTAGGAGCTATGATTGCGGAGGATGGTGAAACCTTGCAAAGGGAAAACCTCTTCCATGCTAGGTGTCGTGTTAAGGGTGTTGTGTGCTCTATGATCATTGACTCAGGGAGTTGTACTAATGTGGTAAGTCAATCTCTCATAACTCAATTGAAGTTGCCTACCGTGAAGCATCCCAAGCCATACCGGTTACAATGGCTTAGTGAATGTGGGGAGCTCAAGGTAGTGAAACAAGCAATGATCAAGTTTAAAATGGGAAGTTATGTTGATGAACACTTGTTCGACGTTGTGCCCATGCAAGCTTGCCACCTTCTCTTTGGAAGGCCTTGGCAATTTGACCGGCAAGTGGTTCACAATGGACGTGTTAACACTTACACGCTCCAACATGAAGGAAGAAAGTTTGTGTTGAAGCCCCTAACTCCTAAACAAGTGAGTGATGACTACAACCGAATGAAGGAGTTGAGGGAAGCGGCGAAGGCCAAGTCAATCATTGAGACTAGCCCTTTGTCCAAAAGCATGGTGGCAATCTGATGCAGCTCAAAGTGCTGATCAAGGACTCGATGACAATCAACCGAGGAGACCATCACCGAAGGCAGTGACTGATCAACCGGGGAGACGAATCACCCGAAGTCAAGCTAAGCTGCTCCATGACATGCACGTCCAACTGACCATGATGGGAAGAAGCATGTGTTCGGAGAGGGAATTGCAAGGTGCTGAAACCAAGGGCTACATCTTCAAAATTGAGCCCGAGGACAAGGTTACCGAACAGCAGCTCTTGACCCCGGGCAGCTCAGAACCGAACACAACAACATGTGTTCGAAGCTAAGCCAGCGCCCGAAGAGGATTGTGTTCGAGCAGACATTCGAGAACCGAAGCCAAGGCTGACCGATGTCAAGGCTGCCGAGCACATTTCAACTCAGCCCTGCGTGGCTTATTTTTATTGGTCGACTGTGACCTATTTACTAGTTTACCCTTAGTATTTCCTATATAAACCTTATTTCCTTACATTGTAAGTAGCTAGTTTTTTTTTGGATATTAATATTGAATGAAAGTGCCGAGCACATTTCTTGTCTCCGTCGTGAGCAAAACCCCGGTGAGGGCTTTAAAGGACTTGTGGCTTTCGGTTAGTCCGATTGAACATTCCTCTTGATCATTCAGTTTGCAAGAGGCAATGTTCTCTTGAGGATTGTTGCATAGTTAGGGTGATTCTTGTATCCCTTTCGATCGAGCTTTGGGACAGGTTCCCCACTGTTCTTTTGAAAGAAGCAAGTTTTGTCTTGCTCTTTATCTTCTTCCTTACTTGTTCTTCTTCCGCGTTTGTGCTTAGCAACTCCTTCGGGTTTGCCTTGCACCATCTTGGCGCTAGAAGGAGGGCTTGAACCTCCTTGATCAGCACTTTGAGCTGCATCATCCTCCCCTTCTTGAGAGGATTTCGTCCTCGAAATCGATTCATCCTCTATCTCCGACACTGGACCTACAGCACAAGGAGCTAAATCAGCAACATTGAAAGTGTTGGACACATTGTACTCACCTGGGAGGTCGATAACATAAGCATTGTTGTTTATTTTGCTTAGCACTTGAAATGGACCATCCCCTCGAGGAGCCAATTTTCCTTTCCTTAGGGTCGGGAATCGTTCCTTTCGGAAGTGAACCCAAACCCAATCACCCTTCTTTAACTCCAACTTTTTACGCCCCTTGTTTTTCTTTACGGCCACCTTTGCATAGGCGTCCTCGAGGTTCTTCTTCACCTTCGCATGCAACTCGAGCAGAGCTTTGGCTCGGTGAGTACCTGCAAAATCGATAACAACATCTCGAGGCAACGGGGTCAGATCAAGTGGAATTAAAGGGTTAAATCCATACACACACTCGAACGGGGTCATGTTAGTCATTCGATGCATCGTTCGATTGTATGCAAACTCCATCATGGGCAAACGATCAGCCCAGTTCCCGACCTTGCCTTTGGTCATTGCTCGAAGCAACGATCCAAGGGTTCGGTTTACTACCTCGGTCTGTCCATCAGTCTGAGGATGGTGAGACGTCGAGAATAGTAGCTTTGTGCCGAGGGTACCCCATAGACACTTCCAAAAATGACTCAAGAATTTTGTGTCTCGATCACTCACAATAGTACGAGGTACACCATGCAATTTCAACACATTAGAAACAAACAATGTAGCTACATGCTGTGCATCATCACACTTCTTGCAAGGAATAAAGTGAGCCATTTTGGAAAAACGATCAACCACAACGAAGATGCTATCATGTCCTCCCCCCGACCTCGGTAACCCCAAGACAAAGTCCATGGATATATCAACCCAAGGTCGATCAGGCACAGGTAACGGGGTGTACAAACCATGAGGGTTGGACTTCGATTTAGATTTCTTGCAAACGAGACAAGCGTTGCAAAGCTTTTCCACATCTCGTCGCATTTTGGGCCAATGGAACTGCTCGGTCAAGATGCCAAGAGTTTTGTCGACACCGAAGTGTCCCATCAGTCCACCGGAGTGAGCTTCTCGAACAAGGAGCTCTCTCCACGATGACACTGGCACACAAACCCTCCCATTCTTGAAGAGGTAGCCATCGTGCCACTGGTACTTCTCAACCCTTCGGCCACTCAAGATTGCGTCACGAATGCATTTCAGCTTGGGATCGTCATCGTACATTAGCTTGATGCTTTCAAATCCCATGAGCCTCGAGGCGAGAGTGGTCGCTAAGGCAAATTTCCTTGATAGCGCATCGGCCACAACATTGTCTTTTCCCTTTTTGTAATGAATTACATAGGGAAAGCTTTCAATAAATTCAACCCATTTGGCATGTCTTCGGTTCAATTTCTCCTGACCTCGGAGATGCTTCAAGGACTCATGATCGCTTTTGATCACGAACTCTCGAGGCCACAAATAATGCTGCCAATGGGCGAGTGCTCGAACGAGGGCATACAACTCTTTGTCATATGTTGAATAATTCAAAGTTGCACCCTTAAGCTTTTCGCTAAAGTAAGCGATCGGCTTCGATTCTTGCATAAGCACTCCTCCGATCCCAACTCCAGACGCATCACACTCGACTTCGAATGCTTTGCCGAAGTCAGGGAGTTGTAACAACGGGGCAGAACATAGCCTCCATTTCAACTCTTGGAAAGCCCTTTCTTGGGACTCTCCCCACACAAATGGATTGTCTTTCTTTACCAGCTCGGTTAGAGGAGCTGCCACGGTGCTAAAGTCACGAACAAACCTTCGGTAAAAGCTAGCTAACCCATGGAAGCTACGAACTTGTGATACCGAGGTCGGAGTTGGCCAATCTTTGATGGCTTCGACTTTTGATTCGTCGACTTCGACACCATTAGCACTGACTACAAATCCAAGAAAGACTACACGATCGACACCGAAGGCACACTTTTTGAAATTAGCATACAACTTCTCTTCTCGAAGCTTTTCAAGCACAAGCCTTAGGTGTTCGACATGTTCATCCATGGTTCGACTGTAAACAAGTATGTCATCGAAATAAACGACAACGAACTTGTTTATGAACGGTTTTAGCACGTGGTTCATCAATCGCATGAATGTGCTCGGGGCGTTGGATAAGCCAAATGGCATTACCAACCATTCATAGAGACCGAATTTGGTCTTGAATGCGGTTTTCCACTCGTCACCGGGTTTCATTCGGATCTGGTGGTAACCGGACCTGAGATCAATCTTTGAAAAGCATGAAGAACCACTTAATTCATCTAGCATGTCATCTAATCGAGGGATAGGATGACGATACTTTACCGTTATTTTGTTGACTGCTCGACAGTCAACACACATTCGCCATGTTCCATCCTTCTTCGGGACAAGGATAACTGGAACGGCGCAAGGACTCAAGCTCTCTCGAACGAGGCCCTTGTTCAGCAACTCATCAACCTGCCGTTGGAGCTCTTTGGTGTCCTCGGGATTACACCGGTATGCAGGTTTGTTGGGGATTTGTGATCCCGGCACGAAGTCAATTTGGTGCTCGATTCCTCTCAACGGAGGCAATCCACCTGGCATTTCCTCGGGAAACATGTCCTCGAAGTCCTGCAAAACTTTACGAACAGACAAAGGCAAAGGGTTATCATTAGAAAAATCATCATTAGAGTTTAGAAGGATACCCTTGTGCACGAGGCAAATCATCATCTGACCGTGGTCGTTGCCTCGTAAGGTCTCACCGGGTTGCATGATTGCACAAATCCCTTTCTCCTCGGTCGGTGAGTTTGTCTCTTCGGCCCCCAATTTTGCTCCCATCGGAAGCTTAGCTTTGGCCGCTTCTTTCAGTTCTTTCATCCGTTTATAGTCCTCGGAGACTTGCTTTGGAGACAAAGGCTTGAGTATAAAACTCTTCCCATCGAGCTTCACAGTGTAAGTGTTGGATCGGCCATTGTGAACAGCTGTCCGGTCATATTGCCATGGTCGACCCAGGAGCAAATGACAAGCCTGCATCGGCACCACATCGAATACCATCTCATCTTGATACTCGCCGATTCTAAACTTGATCCACACTTGTTTGACAACCCTCAATTCTCCACACTCATTCAGCCATTGTAATTTGTAAGGATGGGGATGCTTCATCGTTGGTAGTCCCATTTGTGAGACCAAAGTTTGGCTCACTACATTGGCACAACTACCAGAATCAATAATCATCGAACACACCTTTCCCCTTACTCGACATCGGGCATGAAAGAGGTTTTCTCTTTGGTTGTCCTCTTCTTCAAGAGTCATGCAGCTCAAATTCCTTCGAACCACAAGAAACATTTCCGGATGATCAGCTTCGGCAGCCTCATGATCATCATCATTTTCAGCTCGGTCAGTCTCCTCGACTAATTCCTCCTCGGTGTCACTTGCTTGCTCATGGACGGTTCCATCTTCGAGCAGAAGCATAACTTTGCGAGTTGGACACTCTTTTGCCATGTGACCATAACCTCTGCATTTATGACACTGAATGTTTGAAGCACTAGGAGAGTTTAGTTGAACTTTACCTCCCACTTCTCTCGGTTGGTTAACGGTCACACCCCTCTCGAAGAGTCTCTTCGGATCTCGAACAGCGTTGGCACTTGTTTGGTTAGGATTCTTCCATTCTTTACCTCGGTTCAAGGGAGTAGAAATAGTGACTCCTCGATACCGGCTTGCCTTTTCTTCCTTAACCAATTTTTCAGCTTCGGTGGCAGCTTCGAACAAATCTTCCAACCTGTGGTACACGTGGAGTCTCAATTGAGATGACACATCCTTGGCCAAGCCACTTTTAAACCGGATAATGGCCTGCTCCTCGTCTTCGGTCAGATCAAGATTCAATCGAACCTTTTCAAATTCATCATGGTACTCTTGAACTGACTTGGATCCTTGTTTAAGCTCATACAACTTTTGCATTTGAGTTTGCCTGTACTTGGCACTCAAATACTTGGCATCCATTGCTCTCATCAACTGTGGCCAAGTAGTGACTTCGGGATAATCATTCCTTCGTCTATGCCTCTTGTCAGCTTCCCACCATGTAGATGCATAAGCTTCGAACGAAGCAATGGCATGGGCAGCTTTCCTCTCCTCGGTCATCTCATTGGTTTCAAAGATGCGCTCCATTTTCAACTTCCATTCAAGATACTCATCGGGATCACTAGTTCCTTTGAAGGGTGGAATAGTGATCTTGACACTGTTCAAGTTGGAGTCTCGAACACCACGAATCTGTTCGGGATACTCATCATCACGGTCATCAGCCTCTCGCTCAATATTTCTTCCAAAATTTGCGCCTCGGCCTCGACCTCGGAAATTCCCACGACCTCGGTGAGCTTGCCTTCGTTGAGCGAATGGCGGCTCATGTTCATACTCGTCCTCGGGAAATTCCTCTTCATCAGCCTCTTCGGCCACAGCTCCAAGATCTCTTCGGTTCCTTGGAGGTGGTAACCTTTCTCCTCGGGGAATGCCCAAGTTTTGATTTCCAGCTTGGGGATTGCCCAAGTTTAGTTCTCTTCGAATTGCTTCACTTGTCAACTGATGTTGTCGAACAAGCTCAGCATACAGCTCAGGTTTCATGGGAGTTGAGCTACTCGTTCCAGCGCCGGACCCATGTATGGCCACGGACGCACTTCCCTGCTCGAGGTTAGCTACTCGAGCACTCACTCCTCTTACTTCGGCACTGATGCCTTGTATCGCAGCCATGAGATCGGCTAATGATACTTCGGGCTTTTCAATGCCCTTGCCTTCGTTTCCAGCCATGGTACCTGCACAAGTCAAAGATCAAACAATTGTTAAAGGTTAGAAATCACCTCACACTCTCCCTCACCTTTGATGGGTGGCACTCGGGTCCACTCAATTTAAGGGTTCGGTTTTGTTTCACTCAAAGACTTGTTAACAGTGGCTCGTCCAATTGATCGGTCCTCTAAGATCCTTCAAGTTCGACAATAGTCACTGCCTCTTCGGGAAGAGTGAAGTGATGTTCGACTCGATGGAACGGACGCCTTTTAACTGAGCTTGGGGAGTCAAGAGATTTTCTACGAAAGTTGGGACTTCGGTCACCCCTTCGCACGAGTTCCTATCAGCTCAAATGAGTTGGTACGACCTCGAGTAGGACAATTACTCAAAAGATCCACCAACCAGAATTTGACACGAAAGAAAGGGAGAACCTAGGAGAATCTACCCTTTGATTCCCTTTGGAATCTTTTTCGATCACACCCACTCCTGTCCGTACAAGAGTGGTCCCCTTTGGTACGGATAGGGTTTTACCTTATCCACTTTCCTTTTCTCAGCCGACAAATTTCACCTGGGGTTTTAACATTCAAACTTCTAACCCCTTCTTCTTCAATGGAACAGTGACCTTGCTCCGGCGTACGGACAAATCAACTTCGGTTCACTGTCCACGATTTCAATCAAGATCTGGGTTGCTTTCAACTCCGGTTACAACGACGGAGGATATTCAAGTTCTTCGAGCCAGGAACCAGCTCGACGCGTCGTACACTGTTACGAACTTGTAACAATTTTCCGGTGTACCGTCCACGATTCAATCTGAGAACTTCGAATTTTAAGCAACAAAACCAACCCAAATCACTCAAGAACCACCAATCTTCATCGGTTTCTTCCAAACACAATGGGGTTCGAGTCAGTCACCATTAAAGCTCAAAACAGTCCAAAATTCACCAAGAAACCCTAGTCACGAAATCAGTACGTCGGGTACTTGTTGGAATCAGAACTCGATGGTGAACAAGAATCCAAGATTGTTTTTCCCAAACAACCAACAATCAGACACAATTTTTGAATTTTCTTTTTATCACTTTTTTTTTTTTTTTTTTTTTTGTGAAATAACAACACCAACAATAACAAAGCAAAACAGGAACACGAAATGGAAAACAAAGACACAATCGCACGAAAATAAAGATAACGTGAACAGGATTTGGGGTTGTAGGAACAAGCCCAAACCGTGCTCTGATACCAAGATGGTGCAAGGCAAACCCGAAGGAGTTGCTAAGCACAAACGCGGAAGAAGAACAAGTAAGGAAGAAGATAAAGAGCAAGACAAAACTTGCTTCTTTCAAAAGAACAGTGGGGAACCTGTCCCAAAGCTCGATCGAAAGGGATACAAGAATCACCCTAACTATGCAACAATCCTCAAGAGAACATTGCCTCTTGCAAACTGAATGATCAAGAGGAATGTTCAATCGGACTAACCGAAAGCCACAAGTCCTTTAAAGCCCTCACCGGGGTTTTGCTCACGACGGAGACAAGAAATGTGCTCGGCACTTTCATTCAATATTAATATCCAAAAAAAAACTAGCTACTTACAATGTAAGGAAATAAGGTTTATATAGGAAATACTAAGGGTAAACTAGTAAATAGGTCACAGTCGACCAATAAAAATAAGCCACGCAGGGCTGAGTTGAAATGTGCTCGGCAGCCTTGACATCGGTCAGCCTTGGCTTCGGTTCTCGAATGTCTGCTCGAACATAATCCTCTTCGGGCGCTGGCTTAGCTTCGAACACATGTTGTTGTGTTCGGTTCTGAGCTGCCCGGGGTCAAGAGCTGCTGTTCGGTAACCTTGTCCTCGGGCTCAATTTTGAAGATGTAGCCCTTGGTTTCAGCACCTTGCAATTCCCTCTCCGAACACATGCTTCTTCCCATCATGGTCAGTTGGACGTGCATGTCATGGAGCAGCTTAGCTTGACTTCGGGTGATTCGTCTCCCCGGTTGATCAGTCACTGCCTTCGGTGATGGTCTCCTCGGTTGATTGTCATCGAGTCCTTGATCAGCACTTTGAGCTGCATCACAATCCCACCTTCTTCATCTACCGGTGGCATATATGCCATGATGCAACCGGGCGAGCTCTTAAGAGGTAATGATGGCAACAAGTTTCTCCTATGCTTAGTGCACAAAGGTATGATCCTTAACTCTAATTGTGATTTGTCTTCTAGTCCTTTACCTAGTGCTTTGAAAAATGTTTTGGAGAACTTTGGGGACATGTTCCCGGATGAGATGCCCGATGGCTTACCTCCCTTGAGGGGTATTGAACATCAAATTGATTTTATTCCGGGCTCTCAAATCCCAAATAAGCCGGCCTATAGAAGCAATCCCGAGGATACGAGGGAGTTGCAAAAACAAGTTGATGACTTGCTTTCAAAAGGCTTGGTGAGGGAAAGTTTGAGTCCTTGTGCCGTACCGGTCATTCTTGTCCCAAAGAAAGACGGCACTTGGAGAATGTGTGTAGATTGCCGAGCCGTGAATAAGATAACGATCAAGTATCGTCACCCTATTCCACGGCTTGATGATATGTTGGATGAATTGAGTGGGTCGCGTGTCTTTTCTAAAATCGACCTTAGGTCCGGCTACCATCAAATCCGGATGAAACCCGGGGATGAATGGAAAACCGCATTCAAGACCAAATTCGGTCTCTATGAATGGTTGGTAATGCCCTTCGGGCTTTCCAACGCACCTAGCACTTTCATGCGACTCATGAATCATGTTTTGAAGCCTTTTATCAACAAGTTTGTCGTTGTCTATTTTGATGATATCTTGATCTATAGTAGGACAATTGATGAGCATGTTGACCACCTTAGGCAAGTGCTTGAAACTTTGAGGGCCGAAAAGCTCTATGCTAATTTCAAGAAGTGTGCCTTTGGTGTAGAGAAGGTTGTCTTTCTTGGGTTTGTAGTGAGTGCCCAAGGAGTGGAGGTGGATGAGTCTAAGGTAGAGGCCATACGTGATTGGCCTACTCCTACTACCGTGACTCAAGTGAGGAGCTTTCATGGTCTTGCTAGCTTTTATAGGCGATTTGTGAAAGACTTTAGCTCCATAGCCGCTCCACTCACCGAATTGGTCAAGAAAGACCAACCCTTTGTTTGGGGAGAGCCTCAAGAGAAGGCTTTCCAAGAGTTGAAAGGTAGGTTGAGTACCGCCCCTTTATTACAATTGCCCGACTTTGGGAAAGCATTTGAGGTTGAGTGTGATGCCTCGGGGGTGGGAATCGGTGGTGTGTTAATGCAAGATAGTAAACCCATCGCCTACTTTAGTGAAAAGTTGAAAGGGGCCTTCTTGAATTATTCTACATATGACAAGGAGTTGTATGCCTTGTGCGAGCCCTTGCCCATTGGCAACATTACCTTTGGCCTCGTGAGTTTGTAATCAAGAGTGACCACGAGTCACTCAAGCATTTGAGAGGCCAAGAGAAGCTCAATAAGAGACATGCCAAGTGGGTTGAGTTTATTGAGTCCTTTCCCTATGTGATCCAATACAAGAAAGGGAAGGACAATGTTGTGGCGGATGCGTTTTCTAGAAAGTTCGCATTAGCCACCACTCTCACCTCTAAGCTCATGGGATTCGAGAGCATCAAATTGATGTATGCTCATGATCCAAAGCTAAAGAGTGTCCATGATGCTCTAGAGAAAGGGGAGAGAGTTGCAAAGTACCAATGGTCTAATGGATTCATCTTTAAAAATGGTAGAGTGTGCATACCCGAGTCCTCATGGAGGGAATTGCTTGTGCAAGAGGCACATTGTGGGGGACTCATGGGTCACTTTGGGGTAAGGAAGACTTTGGCCGTTCTTCAAGAACAATTCTATTGGCCGAAGATGAGGGTGCATGTGGAGAAGTTTTGCACTAATTGCCTTGAGTGCAAGCGTGCTAAATCTAAATCCCACCCTCATGGGTTATACACCCCACTTCCCGTACCTACTAGTCCGTGGTTGGATATATCAATGGACTTTGTCATGGGATTACCAAGGACTAGAGGGGGGCACGATAGCATCTTTGTTGTCGTGGATAGGTTTTCAAAGATGGCTCATTTCATTCCGTGTAAAAAATGTGATGACGCCCAACATGTAGCTTCCTTGTTTGTTGAAAATGTTTTGAAGCTACATGGTGTGCCTCAAACCATAGTGAGTGATAGGGACACTAAGTTCCTAAGCCATTTTTGGCGAAGTTTATGGGGTGCTTTAGGCACCAAGCTCTTGTTTTCTACGTCCCACCATCCGCAAACCGATGGTCAAACCGAAGTGGTAAACCGGACCTTGGGTGCTCTTCTTAGGGCCATGACCCGAGGTAAGGCCGGGACGTGGATTGATAGGTTGCCTATGATGGAGTTTGCCTACAATCGTACATTGCATAGTGCTATTGGCATGACTCCTTTTGAATGTGTTTATGGTTTTAACCCCTTGATTCCCCTTGATCTAACCCCTTTGCCAAGGGAAATGGTTGTTAATTTTGAAGGTAAAGCTCGAGCCAAGGCTTTGATGGAGCTGCATGCTAAGGCGAAGAAGAACTTGGAGGAATCTTATGCCAAGGTTGCCTCTAAGAAGAACAAGGGACGAAAGAAGGTGGAACTCAAGAAGGGTGACTATGTGTGGGTGCACTTCCGGAAAGAGAGGTTTCCAAACCTTAGAAAAGGGAAGTTGGCACCCCGGGGAGATGGCTCTTTCCAAGTGCTCTCGAAGATTAACAACAATGCCTATGTGGTCGACTTGCCAAGTGAGTATCAAGTTTCTAATACTTTCAATGTTAGTGACTTGGTTCCTTTGAATGTAGGTAATGAAGAGGTCGTGAATGATGATGGAGAGGTCGTGAATGATGATGAAGAGGTCGTGAATGATGCCTCGATTTCGAGGACGAAATCCTCTCAAGAAGGGGAGGATGATAAGACCCAAACCACAAGACCCCTCACTCGGAGCCAAGCCAAGTTGATCCAAGACACCCATCTTCATTTGGTGTGGAAGGGTATGGAAGAAGGCTCCAAGAGCGACTTGAAGACTGTGCTTTGGTGTGCCATGGATGGGGGATCACTTAGCCCACTTGGAGAGGCTTCCGGAGCACGTTTGGAGGCAAACCAAGACGCCACAGGAGGAGGCGGACCGCCCACTCTACTAGGCGGACCGCCCCCTCAACTCTCTGAAGTTTGAGGCAACACAGTAGGCGGACCGCCCCTGCACAACTAGGCGGACCGCCCACTTCCCTGAATAGGCTGAACAGGCGGGGCGCCTCCTGGAGTAGGCTGGGCGCCTACTCCACTGAAGAATGAAACGGGACACCTCATTAAAACGCTATGTTTTGACTATTATAGCCCTACGTGGCCTTTGTTTATTAAACCCACTTTAGGGGTATTTTTGAGCTTTCATAACATGTAAGTGAAGTTTATAAATACTTCACAAACATCTTTCAAGGCTTTTACCTTACACTTTGATTATTATTGAATGAGAATTGAGTTGAACTCTTTGGAAGAATCCTTTGTCTTTGGTTGCTTGAATTCACTAGTGTAACCTAGTTGAGTCTTGAACCGCTAACCCGACCATTCGACTTGCGAGTCCCGTGTTGTCTCGAGGGTCGTTGCATAGTGTAGGTCCTCCTTGATGCCGATTCGAGGGTATCTCGGGACGAGTTCCCCGTGGTTACTTCGAAGGGAGTTCGAGAAGTGTCTCGCTCTTCTATCTTTTTGTTCCGCGTATTTGATTCCTATCAGATCCTCATCATCTTGGTATCAGAGCAAGGCTCGAGTTTTGTTTCTACAAACCCCCGACTCTTGATTCTTCGTGCCTAGGTTGGTTTCTATCTTAGTTTTCTTGTTGTTGTTATTGAAAAGAAGAAAAACACAAAAAAATAGAAAAAGTTGAATAACACAAAAAAATTGATTGTATGTTCTTGGTTTGATGGACCCGTTGTGTGATTGATATTGGGGTTTGTTCCTTGATGGAAA
Organism: Petunia x hybrida; assembly: GCA_037355625.1. Taxonomy (NCBI): domain Eukaryota; kingdom Viridiplantae; phylum Streptophyta; class Magnoliopsida; order Solanales; family Solanaceae; genus Petunia; species Petunia x hybrida. The sequence continues at coordinate 776,597 of JBBBVM010000534.1, forward strand.
CCCGTCATTTTTGGTACCTAGAAATCTTGATTTGGAGTTGTATTTCAATATTTGAAAATTTGAAACCCTTTGAAAATTTGAAAAGTTTGAAACCCTAGTTTGAACTTGATGAAAATGATGATTTGATTGTTTTTTATTGGGGTTTGCTTAAAATCATTGGGGTTTGATCTTGGTGATTGAAAACACATTTGGGTACCTTCGGATTTCTAAAACAACGTGAGATTTGTTGGATTTTTGGGTGCTAAAGCCAAGAAAAACGAAGTTGAACTGTGCTGGAATTTGCAGTAGGCGGGGCGCCTTGTCACAGAGGCAGACCGCCCACTTTGGGGGAGCTCTCTGGACTTTGGGCCACCTATTTTTCAGGCGGACCGCCTACTCCCCTCTGCAGAGAACTTGGCGGACCGTCCTACTCCAAGGAGGTGGGGCGCCTGTTTTGTGAATTGTTGGTTTTGGGTAGATTCTTCTAGGATCTCTTGTTTCTTTGATTACATTGCTTCCGGTTAGTGCTATTAGAGTATAATCCTACTCGATTAGCACTAATTACTTTGAGCCTTTAGGCTAATCGTGCCTAGGAAGGAGAGTAGAATTCAAAGAAGACCCGTAGTATCTTTTGACTCAAGTCCTCACTTAAAGTGCTTATCGTCCAATAGAGTCACATCAACTCCACTCACTCCGGAGCGCATTGGGCTTGTGAATTGAGTGATTGAGTTGTGGTTCGTTGATCAACTACGTGAAGCTTCTAGACTCAAACTTGAGTGAAATATCCACCACCACTAAACGAGTGACCCGAGTGCTATACACGTGAGGGTGTGAGTGAGGTATTTTCACTAACGTTTGTTGCTTTTGTAGGTACAATGGCAAATGATGGAGATAATCCCATGAAGGATTTCATTGCAACCATTATGGCCAAATTGGAGGACATATCTTTGAGACTTGAGACCGTTGAGAGGAATCAAGTTGAGACCGTTGAGAGGAGGACCCCGAGTGTCCAAATTGAATCCGGAGAAGGCACAAGTCATAGCACTCCTATGACTCCCGGACACTTTGCGGAAGTAGCCAAGAGATATGAACAAAAGAAAGTTGAAGCTCTTCAAGAGTGTGTGTTAGGCAATACCCAACCCGAGGGCATTCCCCACAACTTGGGCAATCCCCAAGGAAATGCTCCACTTCAAAGACCCGTTAGATTTGTTCCACCTCTTGAGCCAGTTGTTGAGGCTCAAGAAGAGGAGGAGGCCGAGTATGGTGATAAAGCCTATGGGTATGATGCTCCTTATCAACCTAGGAGGCAAATGAATTGGGGTCGAAATGTGGATAGGGGTAGAGGCCGAGGTCGAGGGCCACCCATGAGATTTGATGGAAGGAATGCTAGGAGGGAATATGTTGCTCATGATGACCACTATGGAGGCCAACCGGAGCCCAACTATGGGGTACGTGACAACAACAACCTCAATAGTGTTAAGCTCAATCTTCCATCCTTTAAGGGAACTTGTGATCCAGATGCATACATGGAATGGGTACTACTCATGGAGCGGGTGTTTGACACAAACGAGATGACCGAGGAGAAGAAGGGCACCTATACTATTTCTACCTTTGAGGCCTATGCTTCTACTTGGTGGGAGTCCATGAAGAGGTCAAGAAGAAGAATGGGTGTGTATGCGAATGTGACTTGGGAAGAGTTGAAAGAACTCATGAATACCAAGTATATAACTCCAAGGTATTGTCAAGAAGCTCTATGATCTAAAACAAGGAGTCAAATCGGTGCATGAGTACTATGATGAATTTGAGAAGACCCGGATGGCATTAGATATGGATACCGAATGTGTAGAACAAGTCATGATCCGCTTCAAGAATGGCTTGATCTATGGTATAGCTTCTCAATTGAGGTTGCATACTTATCAATCTCTTCAAGATCTCTTTGAAGCCTCAATTGAAGCCGAGAATTGGCTTAAGAGAGAGAAATCCAAAAGCAACACTCCTACTACTACAAGCAAGCCAAAGGAGTGGAGGACTCCAAATGCAAACTTTCCAAGTACAAGTGCTAGCAAAGAAGTGAAGAAGCCAAATGAGAAGACTACACCACACTTGGAAGGTACTTCTAAAACTCGCTTGAGTAATCCTACTCCTACTTCTACTTCTACTCAATGCTATAAGTGTAAGGACTATGGTCATTTTGCTAGGGATTGTCCAACAAAAAGAACCATGGTTGTGGTTGGTAATTTGGTGTATGAGCAAGATAGTGAGCCCGAAAATGAGGGAGTAGAGGAAGATGAGGAAGTAGCTTGTGAGGAGGCCATAGAAGGGGATGATGATCCTCAACTATTCTTGGTGGTTAGGAGGAGCTTGAGTACCATTTTCATGGAAGAGGAGGTGGAAAATGATCAAAGAGAAAACCTCTTTCATGCTAGATGTCGTGTGATGGGGCAAGTGTGTTCAATGGTTGTTGATTCGGGGAGTTGTGCCAACATAGTAAGCCAATCCTTGATTTCCCAATTGAAATTACCCACTCTAAAGCATCCAAAACCATATCGATTACAATGGCTTAGTGAGTGTGGTGAACTAAAGGTGGTAAAACAAGTGTTGATTGAGTTTAGCATTGGGAACTATAAAGATAAGATCATGTTTGATGTGGTCCCGATGCAAGCTTGCCATCTTTTGTTTGGGAGACCATGGCAATATGATAGATGTGTTGTGCATGATGGTCGAACCAACTCCTACACGGTCAAGCAAGATGGGAGGAAGTATGTGCTTAGACCTTTGACTCCAAGGCAAGTAAGGAAAGACTACAAACGAATGAAAGAGTTGAGGGAGGCGGCTAAAGCAAAGTCACCCATTGTTCTTGAACCCGAGGCAAACAATCTCATTGTCTTGCCATTGCATGATGAAAATGAGAGTCATTCCACTTCAAATAAGAGAAAAGATAGAGAGAAGTGAGGGAGTGACCGGTGACAATCCAAGAGAGGAAAAAGCAGAGGATTTGAGGAGTGATGTGAGTGGATTGTCACCACAAACTACACTTGACCATAAGGTAAAATTGAGAGAGAAGAGAGGTGAGGAAAGAAAAATTGAAAGTGAGAGCATCCATTGTTCTAACAATTCTTTATCTTCTACTTTTTCTTGTGAAAGCTCTTGTATAGGTACAATTGAAGACAAGCCATTGGAGCCTCAACCATATGCTTGGAAGGAAAGACAAGAGGAGGAAAGTTCTCAATGTGAGCTTCATTGATGCCGGGCAAACTAGCTCGAGACCCTTTACGAGAAGCCAAGCCAAAGCTATCCACGATGCTCATCTTCACTTGGTATGGAAAGGCTTGGACATAGAAGATGGAAGCTCCGGAACAACTTTGAAGATCATGCATTGGAGCACCATGGAAGGGGGACCATCTCGGACACTTGGAGAAGCTCACGAGGCACAAAAGGAGTCACCCCAAGAAGCTTCAGGAAGAGGCGGACCGCCTACCTGAAGAGGCGGACCGCCTACAAATTACACACTCTCTGGAAATGGGGAGAGGCGGACCGCCTAGCCTGCAGAGGCGGCCGCCTCCTTGCTGGTAGTCCTCAGGAAGCTGAACAAGGCGGAGCGCCTACTAGGGGTGGGCGGACCGCCTACCCCTGTTGTGCACCCATCCGAATTTTTGCTATTTTGTGCGTGTAATTCCGACTTTGGCCCTAAGTGGCTTCTATTGTTTAAACCCACTTAGGGGTATTTTAGACACTTCATTACAAGTTTGTAGAAGGCTATAAAAGCCTTCATTAAGTCTTGAATTCATTTTAGCTATCTTTGAACACAAAAACAAGAGAATACTCTTTGAATGAAAACCTTGATTCTTGGCTTGAATTTCAATTGGATGAATCCAAGTTGAACCTCAAACCTTTTCGATCACTCTATTTGCAAGGACCTCGTGATTCTTGAGGATAGTTGCGTAGTGTTAGGTGATTCTTTCCAATCGTTCGGGGTGTAACGGAACGAGTTCTTCGTTGCTACTCGAACCTTAGTGTAAGTCTCGTCTCACTTTATCTCTTTATCGCTTTCGTAGGATTTTCCTACATCAGTTGGTATCAGAGCAAGGCTAGGGTTACGTTCTTACGAACCCTCGTCCTACTCTTCGTGCTTGTCATCTTTGTTTCGTGTTTGTTTTCTTGTTCTTGTTCTTGTTTTATTGAAAAGGAAGAAAAAAAAAAAGTCAAAAACTAGAAAACCCAAAAATTTGATAGAAATCGTTGGTTGTTACGATTTTGTTGGTGTTGATTATCGGGGATTGTTTGTTTATGTAATCTCGACAATTGGGTACCAACAAAACACGTTTTGGAGTTGAAAATCAAAAGTTTGAAAATTTGAACCCTAGGTTGGGTATTTTGCAAAATTTACCAAAACTTGTTGGATGTTATGAATTCTTGGTTGTTAGGTATCGGGGATTGTTCCTTATGATTACCCCGTCGTTTTGATACCAATATAACATCATTTGGAGTTGCGGTTTGAAAATCGAAATTTTGAAGTCTTGAAGTTTTTGAAAATCTTGAAGAACTTGCTTCAATTTCTTGAAACTAGTTGTTTGTTGGTTGTTTGTTGGAATAAACCATTGGGGTTTGCTTGTTATAGTCCAAAACAACTTTGGGTACCATTACATATCCAAAACTCCTTGAAAACACTGGAAAATCGGGTGCCAAAAACCAAGAAACGGAGTTGAAAATCTGCAGGAACAGACCTCAGGCAGACCGCCCCTCCCCATAGGCGGACCGCCTCCCCAGTTTCAGCTCTCTGGACTTTTTTGAGGCCCTCCGCCTCAGTCCATAGGCGGACCGCCTCCCACTGGGAAGGTGTCCGGGTAGTTCGTTTCTTAAGTTTTCGTGTTTTCTTTGCTTCCATTACCTCCGGTTAGTACTTTGCGAGTAATTCTCCTACTCAACTAGTACTAATCCATTGAGCGCTTAGGATATTCGTGCGTGTTGGTGTTTGATAACTTCAAAGAAGACTCGTAGAATTTCTTTGGCTCAAGTGCTCACTTAAAAAGCCGAACGTCCATAGAGTCCCATTGAATCCACTCTTCCCGAAGAGCATTGGGTACTTGTTGAATTGTTTGGTTGTTGAGGTAGTTGTTCAACTCCGAGGAAGACTTTTGAATTCAAGCTTGAGTGAAACCACCCCAACTTGAGTGAACCCGAGAGGCAGTCAAAGGTGAGGGAGCGAGTGAGGACTTTTACTCTAATCTCTTTGTTTGTCTTTGATTGTGTGTAGGTACAATGGCGGAAGAGAAAGCCAAAGGCACCGTTGAGGTTCCAATCGACATCTTGGCTAGTTTATTGGCCGAGGTGAAGAATTTGAACCTTAGAATGGAAGTTTTTGAAAAGGAAAGGACCCCGAGTGTCCAAAAGGATGCCAATGAAGGCACAAGTGATGATTCAATCATGAAACCGGATCAATATGCGGAGCTAGTTCATCGACAACGGTTGAGGGATGAGGCTCTTGCTCGAGAAAGATTGTTGGGCAATCCCCAACCCTTGGGCAATCCCCAAGGAGATGCTCCACTCCCAAGGCCTCGGAGGCATGTTGCACCCCTTGAGCAAGTTGATGAAGCTCAAGAAGGGGAGGGCCGCGGACTTGAAGATGATTACTTTGAAGCTCCCTATCCAAATAGGAGGGCGATGAATGGAGGCCGAGGTGTAGATAGAGGTCGTGGTCGAGGTCGAGGACCACCAAGGGCTTATGTTGGGAGGAACTTGGGAAGGGAATATGAGGATGTTGAAGACTACTACGGGGGTCAACCGGAACCAAACCGTGGGGGTCGTGACACAAACCTCAATAGTGTGAAGATCACTATCCCACCTTTCAAAGGGACTAGTGATCCGGAAGCATTCTTAGAGTGGAAGGTTCAATTGGAGCGGGTCTTTGACACAAATGACATGTCCGAGGAGAAGAAAGCTACTTATGCCATCGCTTCATTTGAGTCCTATGCATCCACATGGTGGGAATCCGTCAAGAGGTCGAGGAGACGAGTTGGGTTGCGGATGAACATTACTTGGGAAGAATTGAAAGAGATCATGAGCACTAAATATGTGACACCCAAGTATAGACAAGAACAACTCAAGAGGCTCTATGAATTGAAACAAGGCTCCAAAGCCGTTGATGAGTACTTCAATGACTTTGAGAAGAATAGAATGGCCCTTGACATGGAAACCGAAGATGAAGAGCAAGCTATCATCCGTTTCAAGAGTGGTTTGAATCGGGAGATTGCTTCTCAATTGAGGCTACACATCTTTCATTCTCTTCAAGATGTTTGTGATGCCGCGGTTGAAGCCGAAAAGTGGCTAAAGGAAGAGAAGGCTCCTCGCTATAGGAGTACTACCACCACCACCACGCCAACAACTCGCCCCAAAGAATGGAAGAGCCCATACCAAAGTGGTGCAAGTGGGAGTCGGGAAGTGAAGAAGCCTTTTGAAAAGGCTACCCCGAGAAGCGACCACAAAGAGGTTGGAGGTACTTCTAAAACTACTTTAAATACTCCTTCTCCTTCTTCTTTCCAATGTCACAAATGCAAGGGTTACGGCCACTTTGCCAAAGAGTGCCCTACCCGAAAAACGATGATTGTGATGGATGATGGGTTGGTCTATGAGGGGGAAAGTGAGTCCGAGGGAGATGTTGAGGAGGAGAGTGAGGAAGTTGAGTGTGAGGGTGAAGAGAGAGCGACGGAGGGGGATGATCCTAATATGTTCCTTGTAGTACGTCGTATTTTGGGTGCTATGGTGAATGAAGAGAGGGAGGATGAGCAAAGGGAAAACTTGTTCCATGCTAGGTGTAGAGTGAAGGGGCAAGTGTGTTCCATGATCATCGACTCGGGTAGTTGTGCAAATGTGGTGAGCCAATCTTTGGTATCACAATTGAAGTTGCCTACCCTTAAGCATCCAAACCCCTACCGTTTGCAATGGTTGAGTGAATGTGGGGAGTTGAGGGTAGTGAAGCAAGTCTTGATTAGGTTCAAGATTGGAAACTACCAAGATGAACACATGTTTGACGTGGTGCCAATGCAAGCTTGCCACCTTCTTTTTGGTAGGCCTTGGCAATACGACAAACAAGTGGTTCATGATGGCCGAGCCAACACTTACACGGTTAAACATGAGGGGAAGAAGTTTGTGCTTACACCCTTGACCCCAAAGCAAGTAAGTGAGGACTATCGGCGCATGAAGGAATTGAGGGAAGCGGCTAAGGCCAAGTCCCCGGTTGTGGCCAAACCTTTGGCCGAGACTCCACCATCTTCCACCGGTCGCATGTGTGCCATGATGCAACCGGGCGAGTACTTGAGAGGTAATGATGGCACCAAAATGCTCATATGCCTAGTGCACAAAGGTATGGTTCTAAACTCCGATTGTGATTTATCTTCTAACCCTAACCCTTTGCCTAGTGCTATTGACAATGTTTTGAAGGTCTATGAGGACATGTTCCCGGAGGAGATGCCGGATGGATTACCTCCCTTGAGGGGTATTGAGCATCAAATTGACTTTGTCCCGGGATCTCAAATTCCCAACAAGCCGGCATATAGAAGTAATCCTGAGGACACAAGGGAGTTACAAAAGCAAATTGATGAGTTGCTTACCAAGGGCTTGGTGAGGGAGAGTTTGAGTCCTTGTGCCGTGCCCGTGATCCTTGTCCCAAAGAAGGATGGCACTTGGAGGATATGTGTGGATTGTCGAGCGGTCAACAAGATCACGGTAAAGTATCGACATCCCATACCTCGTTTAGATGATATGTTGGATGAGCTTAGTGGTTCTAGTGTCTTTTCAAAAATTGACCTTAGGTCCGGCTACCACCAAATCCGGATGAAACCGGGTGATGAGTGGAAAACGGCATTCAAGACCAAATTTGGTCTTTATGAATGGCTGGTGATGCCTTTCGGTCTCTCCAACGCACCTAGTACCTTCATGAGGCTCATGAACCACGTGCTAAAGCCATTCATCAAAAAATTCGTGGTTGTCTACTTTGACGACATATTGATTTATAGCAAGTCAATAGATGACCACGTTGGCCACTTGAGTCAAGTGCTTGAAGTGCTACGAGCCGAAAAGCTCTATGCCAACTTTAAGAAGTGTGCCTTTTGTGTTGAAAAGGTTGTCTTTTTGGGCTTTGTTGTTAGTGCCAATGGTGTAGAAGTTGATGAGTCCAAAGTTGAAGCCATTAGAGATTGGCCTACTCCTACCACCGTTTCTCATGTGAGGAGTTTCCATGGCCTAGCTAGTTTCTATAGGCGCTTTGTTAGAGACTTTAGCACCATCGCCGCACCACTCACCGAGTTGGTGAAGAAAGATAAACCTTTTGTGTGGGGAGAGCCGCAAGAGAGAGCTTTCCAAGAATTGAAAAGTAGGTTGAGTACCGCCCCCTTGCTACAATTGCCCGACTTCGGGAAGGCTTTTGAGGTTGAATGTGATGCCTCGGGGGTGGGGATTGGGGGTGTTCTCATGCAAGAAGGGAAACCCGTTGCCTACTTTAGCGAGAAGTTGAAGGGCGCAACCTTGAATTACTCCACGTATGACAAGGAGTTGTATGCCCTAGTGAGAGCTTTAGCCCATTGGCAACACTATCTATGGCCTCGGGAATTCGTGATCAAGAGTGACCATGAGTCACTCAAGCATCTAAGAGGCCAAGAGAAGTTGAACAAGAGACATGCCAAGTGGGTGGAGTTCATTGAGTCTTTTCCCTATGTAATTCATTACAAGAAGGGAAAGGACAATGCTGTAGCCGACGCGCTTTCTAGGAAGTTCGTCCTTGCTACCACTCTTGCTTCTAGACTTATGGGTTTTGAGAGTATCAAATCTTTGTATGAACATGACCCAAAGTTCAAGAGCATTCATGATGCTCTAGTGGGTGGGAAGCGGGTGGAGAAGTACCAATGGGTGGATGGCTACATTTTCAAGAAAGGGAGAGTATGTGACCCCGAGTCCTCTTGGCGAGAATTGCTAGTGCGTGAAGCACATTGTGGAGGCTTGATGGGTCACTTTGGGAGGGATAAGATGATGCAATCGAAAATACGAAAGCGATAAAAGATAAGAAACGAGACGAGACTCACACTAAAGTCGAGTAGCAACGAAGAACTTGTTCCGTTACACCCCGAGCGATTGGAAAGAATCACCTACGCTAAGCAACTATCCTCAAGAGACACGAGGCTCAAGCAAATAGAATGATCGAAGATGGATTGAAGAGCAACTTGGATTCATCCAATTGATTTCAAGCCAAAAGAGTTACAATGTCAAGAGCAAAGCTCATTTAATGTGTTTTGTGTTCAAAGTAGTGTAAAAAGCAATAAATGATGAAAGAGGGCATTTATAGCACCCCATTACAATATTTCCTAGATTCTGGTCCGCTGCCACTGAAGTGTTCTTCGCGATCGCGCAGAATTATATGCGATCGCGTGGAACACTAAAATGCAGAAGCTCGCGATAGCGCGAGGCTTGGCGCGATCGCGCAGGCAAAAGAAATGGTCTACGCGATCGCGAAGGTGTGGACGCGATCGCGAAGAGCAAGTTTCCAGTCTTAGGCAGTAAGCTCAGCAGATCTCCCCTGTTTTTGCCCTGTTTTGCTCCCCTGCTTCTTGCACTGTTTCCTGCCCTGTTTCCACATGGATGGAGCTCCAATGCATTGTCTTCAAGTCCACCCCCGAGCTCGTATCATCCACGCCTCTCCAAACCAAGTGTAGGTGAGCGTCTTGTATATCCTTGGCTTGACTTCGAGTGAATGGTCTCGATGCAATTTGGGTTGCATCATCCTCCCCTTCTTGAAAAGATTTCGTCCTCGAAATTGAGACGTCCTCCTCCAAGGTATTATCACCTACATCAAAAGAAGTCAAGTCACTAACATTGAAAGTAGTCGACACATTATACTCACCGGGCAAATCTATCACGTATGCATTGTTGTTGATCTTGGACAACACTTGGAATGGTCCATCGCCCCTTGGTGCCAACTTTCCCTTCCTTTGGTTGGGAAATCGTTCCTTGCGGAAGTGCACCCATACCCAATCTCCCTTCTTGAAGTCCATCTTCTTTCTTCCTTTGTTCTTCTTGGTTGCTATCTTTTCATAGGCCTCCTCCAAAGTCTTCCGCGCCTTGGCATGAAGTTCAAGCAATGCCTTGGCCCGAGCTTTACCTTCAAAATCAACAACCATCTCCCTTGGCAAAGGGGTAAGATCAAGAGGAATCAATGGGTTAAAACCATAAACACACTCAAATGGAGTCATGCCAATCATGCGATGTAAAGTGCGGTTATATGCAAACTCCATGAGTGGTAGCTTATCAATCCAAGTCCCGGCCTTTCCTTTGGTCATAGCTCGAAGTAGAGCTCCCAAAGTCCGGTTCACCACCTCGGTTTGCCCATCGGTTTGAGGGTGGTGGGACGTGGAGAAAAGCAACTTGGTGCCAAGAGCACCCCACAAACACTTCCAAAAATGGCTAAGGAACTTGGAGTCCCTATCACTAACAATGGTGCGAGGCACCCCATGCAATTTCAAGACATTATCAATAAACAAGGAAGCTACATGATGGGCATCATTAGTCTTTTTGCACGGAATGAAGTGAGCCATTTTGGAGAATCGGTCAACGACAACAAAAATGCTATCGTGTCCTCCTCTAGTCCGGGGTAAAGCCATAACAAAATCCATAGAAAGATCAACCCACGGACTAGTAGGGATGGGCAAAGGAGTGTATAGTCCTTGGTTGTTGGATCTAGACTTGGCCCTCTTGCAATCCAAGCAAGCATTGCAAAATCGTTCCACAAGAGGCCTCATTTTTGGCCAATGGAATTGCTCTTTAAGTATGGCCATAGTCTTGTCCACCCCAAAGTGACCCATCAAGCCCCCGCAATGTGCTTCTTGCACTAGCACATCTCTCCAAGAGGACTCGGGGACACACACTCGCCCATGCTTGAAAATGTAGCCATCTACCCATTGGTATTTTTCCACCCTTTCCCCACTCACTAGAGCATCATGAATGCTCTTGAGCTTTGGGTCATGAGCGTACAATGACTTGATACTCTCAAAACCCACAAGTCTAGAAGCGAGAGTGGTGGCAAGAGCGAATTTTCTTGAAAGCGCATCGGCCACAACGTTGTCCTTACCCTTCTTGTAATGAATTACATAAGGAAAGGACTCAACAAACTCCACCCACTTGGCATGTCTCTTGTTCAACTTTTCTTGACCTCTTAGATGCTTGAGTGACTCATGGTCACTCTTGATCACAAATTCCCGAGGCCATAGATAGTGTTGCCAATGGGCTAGAGCTCTCACGAGGGCATACAACTCCTTGTCATACGTGGAGTAATTCAAGGTTGCGCCCTTCAACTTCTCGCTAAAGTAGGCAACGGGTTTCCCTTCTTGCATGAGAACACCCCCAATACCCACCCCCGAGGCATCACACTCTACCTCAAAAGCCTTTCCGAAGTCGGGCAATTGTAACAAGGGGGCGGTACTTAGCCTACCTTTCAATTCTTGGAAAGCCTTCTCTTGCGGCTCTCCCCAAACAAAGGGCTTGTCCTTTTTCACCAACTCGGTGAGTGGTGCGGCTATGGTGCTAAAGTCTCTAACAAAGCGCCTATAGAAACTAGCTAGGCCATGGAAACTCCTCACATGAGAAACGGTGGTAGGAGTAGGCCAATCTCTAATGGCTTCAACTTTGGATTCATCAACCTCTACACCATTGGCACTAACAACAAAGCCCAAAAAGACAACCTTTTCAACACAAAAGGCACACTTCTTAAAGTTGGCATAGAGCTTTTCGGCTCGTAGCACTTCAAGCACTTGACTCAAGTGGCCAACGTGGTCATCTATTGACTTGCTATAAATCAATATGTCGTCAAAGTAGACAACCACGAATTTGTTGATGAATGGCTTTAGCACGTGGTTCATTAGCCTCATGAAGGTACTAGGCGCGTTGGAGAGGCCGAAAGGCATCACCAACCATTCATAAAGACCAAATTTAGTCTTGAATGCGGTTTTCCACTCATCACCCGGTTTCATCCGGATTTGGTGGTAGCCGGACCTAAGGTCAATCTTTGAAAAGATGCTAGAACCACTAAGCTCATCTAACATATCATCCAAACGGGGTATGGGATGTCGATACTTTACCGTGATCTTGTTGACCGCTCGACAATCCACACACATCCTCCAAGTGCCGTCCTTCTTGGGAACAAGGATCACGGGCACGGCACATGGGCTCAAGCTCTCCCGCACCAAGCCTTTGGTAAGCAATTCATCAATTTGCTTTTGTAACTCCCTTGTGTCCTCGGGGTTACTTCTATATGCCGGCTTGTTGGGAATTTGAGACCCCGGGACGAAGTCAATTTGATGCTCAATGCCCCTCAAGGGAGGCAATCCATCCGGCATCTCCTCCGGGAACATGTCCTCATAGACCTTCAAAACATTGTCAATAGCACTAGGCAAAGGGTTAAGGTTAGATAAACAATCACTTTCGGAATTTAAAACCATACCTTTGTGCACTAGGCATATGAGCATCTTGGTGCCATCATTACCTTTCAAATACTCACCCGGTTGCATCATGGCACACATGCGACCGGTGGAAGATGGTGGAGTCTCGGCCAAAGATTTGGCCACAATCGGGGACTTGGCCTTAGCCGCTTCCCTCAACTCTTTCATGCGCCGGTAGTCTTCACTTACTTGTTTCGGGGTCAAAGGTGTAAGCACAAACCTTTTTCCCTCATGTTTCACCGTGTAAGTGTTGGCCCGGCCATCATGAACCACTTGTTTGTCGTATTGCCAAGGCCTTCCAAACAAAAGATGGCAAGCTTGCATTGGCACCACGTCAAACATGTGTTCATCTTGATAGTTCCCAATCTTGAATCTAATCAAGACTTGCTTCACTACCCTCAATTCCCCACACTCACTTAGCCATTGCAATCGGTAGGGGCTCGGGTGTTTAATGGTAGTCAACTTCAATTGTGAGACCAAGGATTGGCTCACCACATTTGCACAACTACCCGAGTCAATTATCATGGAACAAACTTGTCCCTTCACTCTACACCGGGCATGGAACAAGTTTTCTCTTTGCTCATCCTCCCTCTCCTCACTCACCATGGTTCCCAAAATTCGACGAACCACAAGGAACATATTAGGATCATCCCCCTCCGTCGCTCTCTCTTCACCTTCACCCTCAACTTCCTCACTCTCCTCTTCAACTTCACCCTCGGACTCACTTTCACCCTCATAGACCAACCCATCATCCATCACAATCATTGTTTTCCGGGTAGGGCACTCTTTGACAAAGTGACCGTAACCCTTACATTTATGACATTGGAAAGAAGAAGGAGAAGGAGTATTTAAAGTAGTTTTAGAGGTACCTCCAACTTCTTTGTGGTCGCTCTTTGGGGTAGCCTTTTCAAAAGGCTTCTTTACATCTCGGCTCCCACTTGCTCCACTAGCATATGGGCTCTTCCATTCTTTGGTGCGAGTTGAAGGAGTGGTGGTAGTAGTACTCCTATAGCGAGGAGCCTTTTCTTCTTTGAGCCATTTCTCGGCTTCAACCGCGGCATCACAAACATCTTGCAAGGAGTGGAAGATGTGAAGTCTCAATTGGGAAGCAATCTCCCTACTCAAGCCACTTTTGAAACGGATGATAGCTTGTTCTTCATCCTCCGTTTCCATATCAAGAGCCATCCGGTTTTTCTCAAAGTCGTTGAAATATTCATCAACGGACTTGTAGCCTTGCTTCAATTCATAGAGCTTTTTGAGTTGCTCTTGTCGATACTTGGGAGTCACATACTTGTTGTTCATAACTTCTTTCAATTCTTCCCAAGTGATGTTCATCCGCAACCCAAGTCTTCTCCTTGATCGCTTGATGGATTCCCACCAAGTAGAGGCATAGGACTCAAATGATGAAATGGCATAAGTGGCCTTCTTCTCCTCGGTCATATCATTTGTGTCAAAGACCCGCTCCAATTGGATCTTCCATTCAAGAAATGCTTCCGGGTCACTAGTCCCCTTGAAAGGCGGAATAGTGATCTTGACACTATTGAGATTAGTGTCTCGACCCCCACGGTGTGGTTCCGGTTGAATCCCATAGTTGTCATCAACATATTCATATTCCCTTCCCAAGTTTCTTCCCATATAAGCTCTTGGTGGCCCTCGACCTCTACCTCGACCCCTATCTACACCTCGGCCTCCATTCATCGCCCTCCTATTTGGATAGGGAGCATCAAAGTAATCATCATCAAGTCCGAGGCCCTCCCCTTCTTGAGCTTCATCAACTTGCTCAAGAGGTGCAATGTTTCTCCGAGGCCTTAGGAATGGAACATCTCCTTGGGGATTGCCCAAAGGTTGGGGATTGCCCAACAACCTTTCTCTAGCAAGAGCCTCATCCCTCAACCGTTGTCGACGAACTAGCTCCGCATATTGATCCGGCTTCATGATGGAATCATCACTAGTGCCTTCATTGGGATCCTTTTGGACACTCGGGGTCCTCTCCTTTTCAAGAGCCTCCATTTTGAGGTTTAGTGCCTTCACCTCGGCTAACAAATTAGCCAAGACGTCGGTTGGAACCTCAATGGTACTCTTTGCTTTCTCCTCCGCCATGTACCTACAACAATCAAAAACAAGAAAGGAAGATTAGAGTAAAAGTCCTCACTCACTCCCTCACTTTTGTTTGTCGCTCGGGTTCACTCAAGCTTGGGGTTAGGTTCACACACACTTGAAATCAATGGCCTCCTCGTAGTTGCGCAACCTCCTCAATGATCAAACCAAAATACAAGAACCAAATGTTCTTCGGGAAGAGTGGATTCAATGGGACTCGATTAACGCTAAGCTATTTGGTGCGCACTTGAACCAAACAATTAACTACGAATCTTCTTTGAATTCTACTCTCCTTCTCGGCACGAGTATCCTATTCGCACAAGGGATTAGTACTAATTTGGGTAGAAGTGTTACCCTCAAAGTACTAACCGGAAGTGGCGCGATCAAATGTTCAAAGATCGAATCGCCACTAAACGGATTCGGAATTGGATGAATTTTGGTTTGTGATCTAGAAACTCACCATATTTGATGATGCTATGGGAGTTTTGGTGGTTGGAAACTGTTACGATAGCTTTGCGAACATTCTGTCCAACTTCAGGAAATTCTGGAAATTGGTACACTTCGCGATCGCGTGCGGATGAGCGCGACCGCGATGAACAAAAATTCAGAATTGGCGCGATAGCGCGAGACCTTGCGCGATCGCGCAGGTTTGTTCAGCTGAACCAGAATCTCGACAGAAAAACAGCAGTTTTGGCACAACAACAACCCAAATGCAATGTATTTCAGTTTTCAAGCTTTCCAAAGATGTTTTTCAGCTGGAACAAACATTCCCCAATGGTTCATACACAAAAACAACCATCAAACAACTTGTTTCAAAGATTTTTGACAAGTTCTTCAATATTTCCAAAACCTTCAAGAACCAAATTTTCGATTTTCACTACAATACTCCAAATGATGTTATGTTGGTATCAAAACAACGGGAAAACTATTGTGAACAATCCCCGATACCAAACAATCACAATATCATAACATCAAGCAAGTTTTGGCAAATTTTCAATTTCTTCAACCTAGGGTTTAAATTTCCAATCTTTGATTTTCAACTCCAACACGTGTTTTGTTGGTTTCCAATTGTCGAGATTACACAAACATACAATCCCCGATAATCAATACCAACAAAATCGTAACAACAAGCGATTTCCTTCAAATTTTTGGGTTTTCAAATTTTTGAATTTTTTTCTTCTTTTTCAATATAACAAGACAAGAACAAGAAAGTAAATGCGGAACAAAGATGACAAGCACGAAGAGTAGGACGAGGGCTCGTAAGAACGTAACCCTAGCCTTGCTCTGATACCAACTGATGCAATCGAAAATACGAAAGCGATAAAAGATAAGAAACGAGACGAGACTCACACTAAAGTCGAGTAGCAACGAAGAACTTGTTCCGTTACACCCCGAGCGATTGGAAAGAATCACCTACGCTAAGCAACTATCCTCAAGAGACACGAGGCTCAAGCAAATAGAATGATCGAAGATGGATTGAAGAGCAACTTGGATTCATCCAATTGATTTCAAGCCAAAAGAGTTACAATGTCAAGAGCAAAGCTCATTTAATGTGTTTTGTGTTCAAAGTAGTGTAAAAAGCAATAAATGATGAAAGAGGGCATTTATAGCACCCCATTACAATATTTCCTAGATTCTGGTCCGCTGCCACTGAAGTGTTCTTCGCGATCGCGCAGAATTATATGCGATCGCGTGGAACACTAAAATGCAGAAGCTCGCGATAGCGCGAGGCTTGGCGCGATCGCGCAGGCAAAAGAAATGGTCTACGCGATCGCGAAGGTGTGGACGCGATCGCGAAGAGCAAGTTTCCAGTCTTAGGCAGTAAGCTCAGCAGATCTCCCCTGTTTTTGCCCTGTTTTGCTCCCCTGCTTCTTGCACTGTTTCCTGCCCTGTTTCCACATGGATGGAGCTCCAATGCATTGTCTTCAAGTCCACCCCCGAGCTCGTATCATCCACGCCTATCCAAACCAAGTGTAGGTGAGCGTCTTGTATATCCTTGGCTTGACTTCGAGTGAATGGTCTCGATGCAATTTGGGTTGCATCATAAGACTTTGGCCATTCTTATGGAGCAATTCCATTGGCCTAAGATGGGGTTGCATGTTGAGCGGCTATGCAATGCTTGTTTAGATTGCAAGCACGCCAAGTCTAAGTCGAATCCCCATGGCTTGTATACTCCTTTGCCTATTCCTACTAGCCCGTGGATGGACATTTCGATGGATTTTGTTATGGGTTTGCCACGGTCTAGAGGGGGCCATGATAGCATTTATGTTGTCGTGGATCGGTTTTCCAAAATGGCTCACTTCATTCCTTGTAAGAAGAGTAGTGATGCACACCATGTAGCTTTTTTGTTTATTGATAATGTGTTAAAATTGCATGGCGTGCCTCAAACCATTGTAAGTGATAGGGACACTAAGTTCCTAAGCCATTTTTGGAGATGTTTGTGGGGTGCCCTTGGCACCAAATTGTTGTTCTCTACGTCCCACCACCCTCAAATGGATGGTCAAACCGAGGTGGTGAACCGAACCTTGGGGTCTCTTCTTAGAGCTATGACCCGAGGTAAGGCCGGGACTTGGGTGGAGAAGTTACCACTCATGGAGTTTGCATATAACCGCACTTTGCATAGAATGATTGGCATGACTCCATTTGAGTGCGTTTATGGTTTTAATCCTTTGATTCCACTTGATCTCACCCCTTTGCCAAGGGAAATGGTTGTTGATGTTGTAGGTACAAGCCGAGCTAAGGCCTTGATGGAACTACATGCCAAGGCAAAGAAGAACTTGGAGGAAGCTTATGAAAAGTTAGCCACCAAGAAGAACAAAGGGAGGAAGAAAGTGGACTTCAAGAAAGGAGATTGGGTGTGGGTGCACTTCCGGAAAGAAAGATTTCCAAACATTAGAAAAGGGAAGTTGGCACCCCGGGGAGATGGCCCGTTCCAAGTGATATCCAAAATCAACAACAATGCCTATGTGATTGATCTACCCGGTGAGTACAATGTTTCAAACACTTTCAATGTTAGTGACTTGGCTCCTTGTGATGTAGGTGATGCCGCGGAGGATGACGCCTTAATTTCGAGGACGAAATCTTCTCAAGAAGGGGAGGATGATGCCGGGCAAACTAGCTCGAGACCCTTTACGAGAAGCCAAGCCAAAGCTATCCACGATGCTCATCTTCACTTGGTATGGAAAGGCTTGGACATAGAAGATGGAAACTCCGGAACAACTTTGAAGATCATGCATTGGAGCACCATGGAAGGGGGACCATCTCGGACACTTGGAGAAGCTCACGAGGCACAAAAGGAGTCACCCCAAGAAGCTTCAGGAAGAGGCGGACCGCCTACCTGAAAAGGCGGACCGCCTACAAATTACACACTCTCTGGAAATGGGGAGAGGCGGACCGCCTAGCCTGCAGAGGCGGCCGCCTCCTTACTGGTAGTCCTCAGGAAGCTGAACAAGGCGGAGCGCCTACTAGGGGTGGGCGGACCGCCTACCCCTGTTGTGCACCCATCCGAATTTTTGCTATTTTGTGCGTGTAATTCCGACTTTGGCCCTAAGTGGCTTCTATTGTTTAAACCCACTTAGGGGTATTTTAGACACTTCATTACAAGTTTGTAGAAGGCTATAAAAGCCTTCATTAAGTCTTGAATTCATTTTAGCTATCTTTGAACACAAAAACAAGAGAATACTCTTTGAATGAAAACCTTGATTCTTGGCTTGAATTTCAATTGGATGAATCCAAGTTGAACCTCAAACCTTTTCGATCACTCTATTTGCAAGGACCTCGTGATTCTTGAGGATAGTTGCGTAGTGTTAGGTGATTCTTTCCAATTGTTCGGGGTGTAACGGAACGAGTTCTTCGTTGCTACTCGAACCTTAGTGTAAGTCTCGTCTCACTTTATCTCTTTATCGCTTTCGTAGGATTTCCCTACATCATTCATGAAGGAGGAGTTGCATATGACACTTCAAGCCTTGTGAGTGATCAAGGAAGTACTACAAATGTAAGTGTTACTTCACCTTTTCATAAGCCTACTAGCTATTTGTCTTGTGATGACTCAACATTAGTTGGTATTTTTGATGCATCTAGTGAGTATACCACTAGTGAAGAGTCTAGTTGTCAACTTGATTGTGCTTGTGAAACACTAGTTGAGAGAAATGCTAAGCCACATCATGATGTGAGCTCATTGTTTTGTGAATCTCTCCCTAGTATAGATTTGATAGTTGACAATGATTGTGAACTATGACACACCACCAATCTTTGACAAAGGGGAAGATGAGATAGTTGATCATACCCTTATTGATATGCTTCCATTTGGTGGGTCAATGTGTTGTGGTGAGGTTGGTAGTGGCCTAGAGGAGTCCAATATGCATGGATTGGACAAGGTTGTCTATGATAACTCCTCAAGTGAGCCTAGTCTTGATAACTTGTCTATGCTTGATCATGATACTGAGATGCATGCTTTTACTAATCCGTTGTTTGAAGGCATCCTCATTAGTGGTAAAGACTTATATCGGGCTAGGGTGGGTAGTAAAATTGAGCCTTCATGGTGTGAAGGGTTTGACTCCTTAGGCAACCCATTGTGTGAGAACTTGGGTGAAGTAAATAACTCTTTGAGTGACCCTACTATTACTTGTTGAGGTTATGATGAAGAAGAGGCCATTATCAATACCTTCCTTGAGAGCTTGTCTTTTGAGAAGGGTTGCTTAGGTGATGAAGTTAGAGGGGAAGAGGAGTCCCTTGGTGTGAGTAGGTATGCTCTAAAGAAGGGGAGTGGAGTCCTTGATACTACTTGTAGGTTGAGCTATTTGACTCACTCCACTCCACATGTTGATCACACTTTGAGGAGGGATTGGTATGTTGTAGTGAGCTTAAGGAACAAGGGGATTTTGATAGCTTGATCTTGCATTTTCCATGTTCCCATGACCTCTTTGCTCATTATCGTGTTGAGTGCATGGTTTTAATGAACCAAGTACTTGTTGTTCTCCTTGGAGACTTGATATTTGTGCTTATTATTGATGCTTGGTTATATCACAACAGTGTGTTTTCCACACTTCTTGCACTAACCTACTTTCGAAGTAGGAAGTTTGCTTGTGTTTGCTTGTCGTTGCTTGTAGGTCCTAAGCTCCATGCTAAGGCAAGGGAGATCTTAGAAGAAGCCTATGTCAAAGTGACGTTCAAGAAGGGCAAAGAAGGAGAGTCTTGGCCACCCCGAGAAGTTGATGATGCCATGAGAGACCAACCTTGATTTCGAGGACGAAATCTTCTCAAGAAGGGGAGGATGATGCGGGGCAAATCGTGCAACCATCCAAAAGCACCATCCAAGGCCAAGGAAGAGCACTTCGAGGTCATGCATTGGAATGCCAAGGAAGGAGGAGCATTCGAGGCACATTTCGAGGCGTTTCAAGAGCTTCCAGGAAGAGGTGGACCGCCTACTCAAAGGGGCGGACCGCCTACTCAAAGGGGCGGACCGCCCACTTGAAAACAGGCCTCAGGACTTTGGGGCGCCTGTTTTTCAGGCGAGGCGCCTACTGGGCCGCCTACTCTCCACTGACAGGCCACTAGGCGGGGCGCCTAGTACACTAGGCGGGGCGCCCACTTGCTGAAGACATTGCGGGATTTCTATTTTATTTCATATGAAATTCCTAGTTTAGCCCTACGTGGCATATGTTATTTAAAACCACTTTAGGGGTACTTTAGGGCTTTCATTATGTCTAGATGAAGCCTATAAATACTTCATTAGCCTTTCATTTTACTTAGTTAGCTATTTGATGAATGATGAACAAACTTTCAAGAGTAGAGACTCTTTGAATGATTGAGAGAACTCTTTGTTGGTTTGAGTCTTCTAGGTGAGCTAGTTGATCCCCAAACCCCCCCCCCCCTCCCGATTATTCTACTTGCGGGTTCTTATTAACTCGAGGGTAGTTGCTCAGCGTAGGCTCTTCTTGACACCGATACGAGGGTTTCACGGAACAAGTTCTCCGTGGATACCTTGTAGGGAGTTCGAGACGCGTCTCGTTCCCTTTATCTTTTATCTTTTATTGTCTTTTGATTTTGGTCCTCATCACCTATAAAAATAACAAGAATAAAAGAAGAGGTTAGAGTAAAAACTTCACACGCTCCCTCACTTTTGAATGTCACTCGGGTACACTCGTTTAGTGGTGAGGGAATTTATCACTCAAGCTTGGTTTCAAAAGCTTCCTCTTAGCTGAACAACCTCCTCAATAACCATTCAAGTTCACAAGAACCAAATACTCTCCGGGAAGAGTGGAATTTATGGGACTCGATAAACGCTAGGCTATTTAAGTAAGCACTTGAAGCAAACAATGTACTACGAGTCTTCTTTGATTTCTACTCTCCTCTAAGCATGAAGGTCCTAATCGCTCAATCAACTAATACTAGTAAAGTAGAAGTGTCACTTGAAAAGTACTAGCCGGAAGTGATACAAGCCAACAAAAAGCGAAAACCTACGAGAAACAACTACCCGGAAAACTTCCAGAAAAAGGGCCCCCGCTTCTGTAAACAGGCGGTCCGCCTGATTTTTCACAGTGTGCAGTAGGCGGTCCGCCTAGAAAAGTGCGCGGTCCGCCTAGTGAGATCCAGAGACTTGCACCAAAGTGGGCGGTCCGCCTCTGTAAGTGGGTGGTCCGCCTACTGGAGTCCTGCAGCTCCTTCAACAACGTGTTCTTTGCTCAATAGCACCAAAAAATCCAACAAAAACAAGTTGTTTCTCCAATATAATGATACCCAAAAGTGTATAGGATGATTACCAACAAACCCCAATAGTTTTTAACCCAACAAACAACTACAAGTCGATTTTGATCTTCAAGCAAGAATTTCTAGGGTTCTTGAAAACTTTGAGATTTGATTCTCCAAACTTCGAATCACAACACCAAATCACGATATTTTGGTACCAAAAGAACGGGAATCAAACATAGAACAAACCCCAATGATTTTCAATATTTGGGTGTTCAAATCCAACAAGTTTCACCAATTTTTATGTAGTTTTCAAATTTTCAATTTTTTTATTTTTCTTCCAAATAAGAACAACAAACAACAAGAACACAATAACAAGGATAAAAGATACGATGAACAAGGAACGAGGGTTTGTAAGAACAACACCCGAGCCTTGCTCTGATACCAACTAATGCAGCGGAAAATGCGGAAGCGATAAAGTAAAGATAAAAGCGAGACGTGGCTCGAACGAATTACCTAAGTAGCACTGAAGAACTTGTTTCGATACACCTCGGGTGATTGTCAAGGAACACCTACACTAAGCAACTATCCTCGAGAGTTCGCAAATAGAATGATCAACAAAGGATTGAAGTTCAACTTGGAATCCACCAAGTGAAATCAAGCCCGCACAAGGGGTTTTCATTGAAATGCTTTCAAGTTTTCAAGTTTCATGTTCATCATTCAAAGTAGGCTAAATAAAATAAATGACTAAGGGGTCTATTTATAACATTACCTTTACATGTTATGAAATGACTAAAAACCCACAAGTTGGGTTTAAAACAATAAAGGCCACATAGGGCTATACTAGGAAATACGCACAAAACCAAAAGGAATCCCGTCATGCTGTCAAAGGAAATGGGCGGTCCGCCCATAAAACTAGGCACCCCGCCTAGTGTGCAGCTTGCTGAGTATTGTTGGAGAGTGGGCGGTCTGCCTCTGTAAAGGGGTGGTCCGCCTAGTAAACTACAGAGACTTGAGGGGGCGGTCCACCTAGAAAAGTGGGCGGTCCGCCTCTTCCTGTAGCTTCTTGAAACGCCTCAAAATGTATCTCTCGAGCCTCTCCTTTGGAGCCTAAGTGATCCTCCTTCTATGGCGCTCCAATGCATGATCTTCAAGTCGCTTTCGGAGCCCGTGGCTTGTCCTCTTTGTGCTCTCGAGCTTGGCTCTTGATGGTTGGTGCTTTGGCTCCAATTTGCCCCGCATCATTCTCCCAGGCACTTGCCCCTTCAATCTCTTCGCAGGCAACGCTTGCCCTTTGATATTTCCCAAAGAGGCAACACTTGTCAATTCATAACTTGAAATGTTGCCTCTGTGACCATTTTGCTAAACCATTCTTAAGTGGAGACAACAAGTTATAACCAGTGATATGCGGGTACACCTAGTGAAATTTTTTGTTCATGAACTTTACGAATGTCTATTTAAAAATTTCATCGGGTGCCCTCGATAAGGAGTGGTTCTGCAAGATTGCCCGCATTCAACAATGTTTTAGCAAAATACCCTTATGTTGACATGGAGCCTATACTTCAAGTCAAAAATTTGTAAATATTGACACGGGGCCAAGACTTCAAGGCAAAAATTTATAAATATTGGCACGGGGCCAAGACTTCAACGGCAAGTGTTGTCTTGCCAACACTTCAAGTTATATCGCGAAAATGCAGGAAAAGATTGGAAGGGGCAAGTCTTGGCCTTTGGCCAACACTTACGACCAAGTGCGACAAGTGTTTCCTTTTGCCAACACTTGAAGGGCAAGTGTTGACAAATAAAGAGGGGTCAAAGGCAAGTCTTGGCCTTTTTCCAACACTTACGACCAAGTGCTGGCAAGTGTTGCTTTTTGCCAACACTTGAAGGGGAAAGTATTGGCAAATACAGAGGGGTCAAATGCAAGTCTTGGCACTATGCCAAGAGTTTAACAAGGGTGTTTCTGTCCAGAATTTTTTCATTAAACTTAACGGGGACATTTTTGTAAAATTACTGTTAGTGCGGGGAAAAAGGCCAACCATTGCTTATGGTGTCATATTTCTACAAATAGGCCGTCTATTTATTGGTGGAAGTGCAAGAAGAGGCTATTTTAGGCATTTCATTTAAGTTTTAGTCAGTTTTTAAAAATTATCTAGTTTTCACCCACTCAATTGAGTTTCAGACCTTTGGGTCTGAATTTCGGCTGAATTGCAAAAATATGACACGGGAAGCAATGGTTTGCCAAAATGCCTTCAATAACAGTGGTTTAGCAAAACTGCACTCCATTAGTTTAATGAAACTTATTCCGAACGAAAATACCCCTCACAACTAATAAAAAGACCCACACTATCCTCCCCTTCCTTTTCTCCATTCAAATAATCTCTAAACCCTAAAAACCTGCAACTTTTGCAGATTCCTCCATTGAAACGAAGATTCAAGGTTAGATTCCTTCAAATTCCTACTCTCTTACATTCATTTGGATAACCTTGTAGAAAATCTATGAAAATAGGTATCTTACACAGACTTCTTGGCAATGGGCACCTTGCACAGACTTCTTGGCAATTGCAAAAACTTTAAGCCCTGTTGCAATGGGCAACTTGTCTCTGCAAATCCTGGCTATGCAAACAGTTTAAGCTCTGGTGCAATGGCACCTTACACAGACTTCCCTGGTAATTGCCGAGACTTCAAACTTTATTGTAGCGGCCAACTTGCAAAAGAAAGTCTCTGCAAATTTTGGCTATTGCCAAGAGTTTAAGCTCTGCTGCAATGGGCACCTTACAAAGACTTCTTGGCAATTGCCAAGTCTTCAAGCCCTGTTGTAGTGGCCAATTTACAGAGAAAGTCTCTGCAAGTCTTGGCTATTGTCAAGAGTTCAAGCTCTGGTGCAATGGGCACCTTGCACAGACTTCTTGGCAATTGTCAAGACCTCAAGCCTTGTTGCATTGGGTAATTTGCAAGAAAGTCTCCGCAAGTCTTGGTTATTGCCAAGAGTTCAAGCTCTGGTGCAATGGACGCCTTAACTAGGAAATCAAAGTGGAATCCAACACAAGAAAAATAAAAACAAGATTGAATTAAAGTTACGAACATCGTCATTAAGGGTCAACTTATCACTGGACAAATCAAGAAACCAACTTCTTTTATCAATGGTAACACCACCCAAGTGATGTTACCAAATTCTCTGCAACTTTTGGCAATAGCCAACACTTTAAGATCGGGTGGAAGGAGGCAACTTGTAGGGGAAGTCTCTGAAAGTATTGTTGCCAATACTTTACGATCTGGTACAAAGTCTCTGCAAGTATTGGCAATAGCCAAGACTTTAAGCTCTATGCAATAGACAACTTGCAGAGAAAGTATTGCCAAGACTTTAATCTCTGTGCAATAGAGGCTACTTGCAGAGAAAGTTTCTGCATAATGGCAATAGCCAATATTTTAAGCTCTATGCAATGAGCAACAACAATATCTAATTGCTATTGCCAATAAGAACCTTAAAATCATCTTAATCAAGCATAAGAAATAAAAAAAATTCACAGGAACGTCAAATTTAATTCAACGATCATCAATCAAAATGGAAAAAACTTACAGATAAGTGTATAGATAATAACTACCAAAAAGAAATACAGAAAAAAATAAATACAAATAAAGGACTAGGCAAAATAAAAATTACATTATAACACAAATTAAAGAAAAATGATAAAAATAAATAAAACTTTTACAGATTTCCTAAATCTCTCTAGGACACAAAGAAGAAAGAAGGAAATGAAGGAGGAAGTAGAGAAGGAAAGGAAGGAGGAAAGAGAGAAGGAGACTGTTCCATGTGAATTGGGTTTATGCAGGGGCAAAATAGTTCTTTCGCATAGTGAGAGATGATGTGGATGGCATTTACTTAAAATATTTGAAAGTGAGGGCAAATTGGTAAGAGCAGTGCTTATGGAGGGCACTGCGTGAAATTTTTTGGTGAATTTAGATCTTCTAGTCTTAATAAGACATGTTTGAAGTTCAATATAATGGCTAAAAGTTAAATAATTTCTAGAACTGACGAAAACCTAAATGACGCATCTAAAATTGACCCCACACGAAATATTTACTACAGGAGTAGTATTTATTGACTTGCACAGTAACAATTGGCTACCACAGTGTAAATTTAATTTCAGTTACATATAAAAAGTTTGGAGAATTTAGTTTAGTGAATGGAAATAAGGAGTAACGTAAGTCGTAAAGAGAAATCAAGAAAGAAGGAATGGTGAAAGCAGTAGTGGGGGAAGAAACACAGCTGAAATTAGTTGAGAATCGGCTGAGCAAATCTGGAGTCCCTTGTCAGGTAGGTACTATTTCACGAATATATTAACATATCCAACAATCTCTCTCTAATTATATTATTTGTGGACGGCAGGTAGGGCTTGTGATTGGGAATTTGAGTTGGAGATCAGACAGAGGTTTCATCTTCGATTT
Source organism: Petunia x hybrida (assembly GCA_037355625.1). Taxonomy (NCBI): domain Eukaryota; kingdom Viridiplantae; phylum Streptophyta; class Magnoliopsida; order Solanales; family Solanaceae; genus Petunia; species Petunia x hybrida. Next base: position 802,285 of record JBBBVM010000534.1, read on the forward strand.
AATCCCAACGCCCCCCAACGACGAGGGTGAACCCGCGTGTTCCCTAGTTGTAAAAGATGATCGAAAAAAGGCACTCAAAGGGAAATCTGATTCTTCCGCATTGTTCATCGACAAAGATTGGCTTGCTGAACACGCTCGTCAGGTCAGCTTCCCCTTTTTCTCTACTTTATCAACTATGTCTCTGTCCCAATTAGTTTTATTTGCTGCAAAAATGTGTGGCCTTGGGTGCAATAGGTTGTCTTCCTTGGTGGATCAACTATATCCATGTAATTTCGTTAGACGAATCTCATATGCAAAAGCCTTACTAATAGCCTGTCTTCTTGCTTATTGGTATATTTTCAAAGGTTAAAAGTATAAAAATGTGCCTAGTTTTTGCTGAGGTCTTTGGTGCAAAGTGCAATCAAGGCGTGTCTTTAGTGAAGACAAGGTGCATATGAAGTGAAAAAGTATATGTAATGCAACAAAAGATTACTTTAAACACAAATAACAACTATATGGATGATAGAAGAAAAACTTCACTTAAACAGTCATTAGTTTTCTAGCCCTACATTTCGGATTCCATATTCATATTCACAAGCTCATCATCTATGGTATCTTCTTAACAATTAGTATATTGCTTTACTAATTGCATTTTTTGTTCAGTGCTACATTTTGCTTGATATAGCTGGAAAGCATTAAGGCATATATAGTGGTGGCTTGCTGTCTGTACTAAAGCACCTCTTGCTTCACGGGTGTCACCAAATCATGTAACAATAATGCTTCTACTGCTGCTATGTATAACAAAAATGAAATAGTAGAAAGAAGGAAGAGACATTCTAGATGTGGCTTTGATGGCAAATGAAATAGTAGGCTTCAGGAAGAACCTAGAAAATTGAGATTTTGACATTTTGTGCAAGTTGGATTTTGAGAAGGTAATTGGGACTTGTAGAGCTTATTATGAAGAGTATATTCTTTGGTGTCAGATGTTGAAAGTTGATCAGATTTTGCATCTATGATAAGATAATCAGTTCTCGTGAATGGTAGACCTTGTGGATTTTTGGTATCTCAAGGGGATTAAGACAGGGAGGCCCATTGTCGTCGATGATGCTCATTTTTGTTATGGAAGCATTGTGTAGGATATAAATACAGTGGCGGCAGTGCATTACTTGAGGGGTCTTGGCTTTGTTCGGAAGTCTAGGAATCATCAGAGTTACACATCTTTTATTTGCAGCTGACAGCCTTGTATAATGTGATGCCGACAGGAACCGGTTGGATACTGTGAGACTGCTGCTTATTTGGTTTTGGGGATTCAATCTAAAAATCAACCTGGGGAAGTGCGAGATCATTCCAATGGGACATATGTACAGCTTAGGAATTCCAGCGCAGGTGCTTAATTGTGAGATTGGTGCTCTCCCTAGTGACCTTGGTTTGTCGTTTTGTGCTTCTAACAAAGATATTGCAACATGGATCCAGTGATAGAATGTCAAGAAATTTTAATAAATATTAAATTATCGAGCATTCTCACTTTTTTTTGCTGTTATAAGCATCGGTTAGCGTGATCGTCTGAATAGAAAGACTTTAGAGTAATTTCCGTTGGTGACTCATCTTAGGGAGCAAAAATATTCCACTTGGGTTTTTTAATAAGGCATTGCTAGGTAGTGATTATGGAGATTTTAAACAGAGGAGCACACACTTTGGATAGAGGTGATAATGGAAAAATAGGAACTGTGGAAGGAGGGTGGAGAACAAGAAGCATGACTACTTTTTATGGGTTGGTCTTTGGAGAAACATTTAAAAAGGTGGGAGGATTTTAGTGGTGATATCATATTGAGAGTATGATAAGTTTTGGGGGGGGGGGGGGGGGACATGTGATATGGGGATCACATTCTGAGTGCAACTTTCCGACCCATCTATAAAATCTCATTCCACAAAAGATATGAGAGTCCAACAAATTGGAAGATAATAAGAAGTTAATGTTCTTTGGGGTCTTTATCTCAGGAGAAACCTTTAGGATTGAGCTATAGAGGAATTTCAAAGTTTTATTGAAATGCACTATAAATGAGCCTTATTGTCAAAAGTTTGATTCTTGGAGATGGGAGTTAAGGAATAGTGGGACTTCTTAGTAAAGTATTATTCGAGATGATTTTTCAACATTTTGGAGTTTGCATTCCTATAGTATGATTGTGGCTAGAGGATTGATCCCGACGGTCCAAACCTGTGAGAAAAGATCATCTATGCTAATTGGTGCTTTGGGAGGGAGGGAGGGAGAGATTGAGATTTTTATAAGCATTAAGATATGGGTTTCCTTTGTAGAAAACTATTTATTTTTGTAGGTTCTCTATTTTGGTATACATGGGCGGGTTGGGCGGAATTTGGGTGGGTCAAAATGGGCTGAGTAAATAATTGCGCAGGTTAATGACCCGCCCAAAGGTAACTTGGGCAGAGATAAGTTGGGTAAAGATGGTTTAAACAACCGGTCATAACCCGACCCGCCCAACATTACTAAAACTTTAATTTCGTCATTTGCATTCTTAAATTTGTTTAATCACCAAACCAAATTAATATACTCCCTCCGTCCCAAAATGAGTGTCTGGGTTTGACTGGGCACAAAGTTTAAGAAAATAAGGAAGATTTTTCAATCCTGTGGTTTAAAATGAAAGTTGTGTGTAATGTGGGCCAGTGTCTTTAAATCCTGTGGTACAAAATAAATCTTAGATTTAAAGAGTTGCCATAAAAGTAAAGAGACACTCATTTTGGGACAAACAAAAAAGGAAAGGTAGACACTCATTTTGGGACGGAGGGAGTAACTGTTTTTTCTCTTTATTATGGCTATATATAATATATCAAGCAAATAAAAATTTCATTTTAACTTTTAGATGGGCTAAATTGGATCAAAATGGGTTAAGCTAATAACCCGCCCAGTGTTTTGAAAAGCGGTCGCTTCATCGCTTAAAGCGATGAAGCGAAGCGAAGCGACCCTTCAGCGCTTTTGATCGGTGAAGCGAAGCGTGTTCAATGAAGCGTACGCTTCACGTGCTGAAGCGTGAAGCGACTGAAGCATGAAGCGAGCGCTTCAGTGAAAAAAGCGTTTACCAGTGTTTTTTGAAAGAAAAAATAGAAGTTGGGACCAATTTGTAAAGAAAGAAACTTGGAAGTGCTGTGTCAAAGAGCTAAGACCTTAAAGAAAAAGTAAGACCGGTGGAGTCTTGGAGAAAAACCATGCTACCTACGGTTTCTTCATCTTGTTTTAAATATAAAGTTTGCTTAAATGTTCTTGGTGAGTTCTTATTCATTCTAATTATTTTTGCAAGAATTTATTATTATTTTTTTAGAATTTCGCTTCACTTCAATGAAGCGAGCGCTTCGCTTCGCGCTTCCCGCTTTAAGCGTTGGGGGCCCTTGTCGCTTTTCTTCGCTTCACGCTCTCTAAAACACTGAACCCGCCCAAACATGGACGGACAGGGTTGGTCAAGTTTTATTGGGTCAATTTTGACACCCCACTTCTTGTATATGACAACTTTTCCCATTATTAATGCAATTATTCGTTACTTGATCAAAGAAGAGAAAAAAGAATTATGTTTGGAAGAATATTCAAATGGGTATATTAGATTTAAAAAATGACTCTTGTCCTCTCTACCAATGGTGTTGTGTTAATGACTTTTCAATTTTAGTTTCCTATAATTTATTGGACGCTAACTTCAGATTTGGTGGAAAAGGCCATCTTAGCAAATCATCAACATATTATAAATCAAGTAATTTGTGTTTGTAACTTATTACATTTGTTATAATTATCTTTCAGGTTGGGAGAATGCTATTGGGTGGCATGAAGGTGGTTGGCATCTATGTGTGGACCAATGAGAGTGCTTTCAAAAATTCAACCATAACGCTTTGTCAGGTTTTACTATCATAATGTTAAGTTATAGTCATCTTTACTCCTCTCTACTGAGGTCTGCCAGAACTGCAGTATTGTGTCTTTCTCTGGAATAGGAGGCTCTTGTGTAGTTAAGTAGTGTCTATTACTGTAAAGTTCACTTACCTTCCAGAAAAAGTTTAGCGAATCATGAAACTTACAGGTTCCAATTCCATCAGTCATAATTAGTTTTAGATGAAAAATTCTGTAATTATTGGTATTCTTGCTCTCGTTCTCGGTTCTCTTTTGTTAATGGTATATATTACTGTTAAGTTCACTTACCTTCCAGAAAAAGTTTAGTGAATCATCAAACTTACTATTTCCAATTCCATCACTCATAGTTAGTTTTAGATGAAAAATTCTGTAGTTATTGGTATTCTTTCTCTCATTCTCTTTAGTCAATGGTATAACTGGACAGGCTGCTAAAGCAGTTGCTGAAGTGGCCCCTTTGTTGGAAGTGGACTGTGACGAGAGACTGCTTGTTCACATTGGTTACAGTCCCTTGAGGTAACTTTGTCTAACGTGTCATCATATTCAAAATAGACCTCCTTATTTATTTAGGAGATGTCAATGTATTCCAGGTGGACTTGTCGAAATTGCTCGCTGGCTTCGAATATTACATCAAGCAGCATACGACCTTGTGATTTTAAGATGGGAAAAGTTCTGAGTACCCTTCAGACATTCAGATGCACATTTAACTTTGATTTAAGGTGAACTTTTGTTTGCTAGTATTGCTTATTTGTTGAATCATTCTTGATGTATTCGACATAGCACTAGCTTTGATTACTTAATGCAACATTTCACTATAGAAGAAAAAACAATGAAATTTACAACAATCTCAAGCAACACATTTGTTTTGTTGTTCTGGTGTCATTACAGTATATGATTGTTGGTTAGTTTCTGTTCGGCATGATTCCCCCTTTCCTTTTGCCCTGCGCTTTTGAGCCGTTTGGACATAAATAATATTATAAGTAGTATTTGCAAATCAAAGTTTGTTTTACAATGGCATTATCTCAACTTCAACTTAAAATAGAGAATTTGAAGTTTAAAAACTAGTTTTGGGAGTATTTCAAGCGAAATAATGGTTTTCATTCACAGAAACTCAACCTTTTTAAAAGTGAAATTCATGTCCAAGATACAAATTCTAACTTCCAAATACTCTTTTTCAGCTTCAACATCAAACATGGTTTATCAACTTCAACCAGATATTTTCAGATGCCTACATATCAATGTCATTAAAGAAATTTAGCCAAAATCGCGAGTGAAAAATGTCTCGTCTCAGATGTTGGGAAACTTGGTGAATTATTGGCTTGTATGACTTTTGGTTTATTGTTTCTGCACTAGTATGATAGAAGGAAGCAAGAGATTCTTTTTGAGGGAGGGGGAAGGGGGATGAGAAGGAAGAGGAAGAAGCAGGGATTTCAAATATCATATTAGTTTTTTTTTTTTTGCATGAAAGTCTAAAGGAGTTGAACATATTAGATGTTGAATCCATAAGGAAGAACTGTAACCATCACATGCTTTTTTCCAAGACGAGCTACTGCTACAAAAATAGAAATGAGAAACAGCAGAAACAAAACTGTCTTACCACATGATTCTCCTGCATCCACACTCAACGGTTAGCCTTGGCAACCCTCTCAATATCATCTTTCTTCTTAATAGCATAACTGTTTGAAGAACCCTTGGCAGCATTGATGAGTTCATCAGCCAGGCACTTAGCTATGGTCTTGATGTTCCTGAAAGCACTCTCATGAGCACCAGTAGTAAGCAAATAAATTGCCTGGTTGACACGGTGCAGTGGAGAAATATCAATAGCTTGACGCCTTACAACACCAGCTGAACCAATTCGGGTTGCATCTTCTCTTGGCCCACTGTTGATGACAGCATCAACAATGACTTGAATAGGGTTCTGGTCAGTCAACAAATGAATGATCTCCATGGCATGCTTAACGATACGAACAACCATCAACTTCTTACCATTGTTACGTCCGTGCATCATCAGAGAGTTGGTCAGCCTCTCAACAATTGGGCACTGGGCCTTTCTGAAACGTTTTGCCTGGTACCTACCAGCTGTGTGGGGCATGTAAACTGGATGCTTGGCAGCAGTTGCTGTAATGTAATCCTCCACGGACATGTCATTGACCGTGACATCATCATAAGTCCAGCGGTTGAAGAGCATAACATCGCTGTGAATCACTTTGTCATCACCTCCTGCTGTGGCTGCTGCTGCGGGGACGGCGGGGGCTGCTGCTGCTACTTCTGTCGCCATTGCTTTGATTCTTCCTTGTTGCGAGCGAAAACAAGAGGCTTCTGCTGCTGCTGCAGCAATATCATATTAGTTCATTAATTGGAAGTGCTGCAATTTTTGATCAAGTTGTATGCAACAAAGTTGTTCAACGTTTCATTTGGGTGGCTGCAGCCATTTTATATTAGAGCTCATAGTCAATTAGGGTCTAAGTTACTCGGACTCTTCAAAAGTGCCGCCGTACCCGTGTCGGATATGACACTTCACGGATACGACACCGGATTCACACCGGATGTGGTCAAACACAAATGAATACTTTGACTAAAATCCATAGAAAAATTGAAGAAATTTTTTGACAAATTTTGACAAATAGACTCTCAAGATAAGGTAATTATAGATTGGAAGATTTGTTACCTTTTCAAAAAAAAATTATAGATTGGAAGACATTGGAAATGACATATCCTCAAAATTATGCAGAAATTTATAGTCTTCTTGTCTATATTTCATCTTTTGTGTCTGAGAAGAATCAGAATTAAGGATTATGACTTTATTTTTAGAATTTTGAAATTTGTTTAGCCGGATCCCCCCACCCGTATCCGTGTCTGGATCCATACCCCGTATCTCTAAATTTAGATTTTGCCGATCCGACCTCTAGATCCGTACCCGTGTCGGATACCCGCACCCGAGTCCGAGTTACGTAGTTTAGGGTCATTTCGGTGTAACAAAGAGGTAGCATCAGAAAACTACTACCCCTCCTTGTGACGATGAACTGGAGGTTGTATCTAGATTAGGTCAAGCACTGTCCTTTGTTCGTGTTGCTTTACACTTCCTTACTTTTCTTGTGATCATTATCCCTAGATGTTACATCTCCTAGACAAGCTAATGTAAGTCATTGTACCAGTGGCAAATATTATTCAGTTTTCTGACTTTCATAATTCTAGGTATGTCAAATATGAATTTTCCCAGAATTCATGACTCTTAATGATTGATAAATTGGAACCATTATTGTGCAACCAAGACCCTATTACCATCCCCTAGTTCATGTTTGCAATGCGTTCCCTTCAAACATGTGGTACCTTGTCAGTACCGCCATATAGCTCTTGAACTGTTTTTCTTTTTCCTACCTTTTCGTTTTTCCTTCAGTATAAAAATCAATTGTGTTTGTTAATTGTTTTTCTGAGTTACTTGAAGATCTCAGAGAAGTTCAGAAAATCTTATCATGGTTGAGCAATGTGTTTCCAGGTTGCCCATATCCCAGGGTTCAAGTTGCAAAAGATTAGCCGACATTCTTCATCATGGGATTTCAATTCATTCCAAAGAGCTTAAAAGTGCCAAGGCATTGATTGATGGAAAATTGGTAATAAACTCTGGACTTGTGGTATCCGTCTGGACCAACAATTATACTCGAATGCTAGTTATTCCTCTTTCAGCCTCCTCATGTCCACTAACAATTTTTCCTTCTTTTCTAGGCCTTCTCTTACTTCTTTGTCCCATCAAAATGCAAACTCGATCTCTTTCCTTGATAAGTGTGTCGGGCAATTTATCACCTGCTTCTCTTTCATTTTCAGGCAATTGAGGATGAGCAATTTGATTTAGGTGGTGTACATGATGTTGAATTCCTGCTACCCTTCATGGAAGATAAGTATTTGGAAGGTCTGTAAACATTCTCCAATTGTGTGCCTTTCTTTTGAAGTTGAAGTAGTATGAGTTAATTGCCAAATAAGTAATTTCATTCTTTCTTCCTTTTTTTTTTCTTCTTTTGAAGTATGCAGCCAAAAAGAGGTTATAGGTCTTCTAGTCTTTAGTGGCTCTATCAGCTCCTATGCGTACTCAAATATGAAGGAACCAGTTTCTCAAGCTTTGGCTTATATAAAGGTATTTTTTTTTTGCTATGCATTTGATGTTGTTTGTTTCGTGCATGGACTCGATAAATTGGTAAAGTTTCTCTTTCTTATGCTGCATTCGTGGATGTTAGAGATGTCTAACAGATCTTGATCCATTTTTCGGCCTCAAAAGCCATATTACTGGAGCCATATTAGATGCATTTGATGGATTACTGGAAGCAGAAAGCTTACTGTGTATTTTCTCCTGAAGAGCACTGTTGCATAGTTCACCTGGTCCTTGATTTAACAGTAAATTTTGTCACAAAAGGAATATTTTACTGTTTGGGTTAATGGTTAATTTGAATTCTCTTACATTTGCTCTGCTTATTTTTTTAAATCGTAAACCTGGTTATCTTCTTTTTTTCTTTCAGCTTTTAACTTCTGGTCTTCTTGGTGCTTAGGAAGACATAGTTAAGAGTCTAAGAAGCAGATTAGATATCATGTCTGATGAGGTAGATAGAGAATCAGACTCTAAAGATGACAGAACTGAAGAGAGCAGCCACCAGATATTAACTGAGAGTCCACTTCTGCAACTTGATTTGCAGTCACAGAGGTATAGAATGATGTGATGGTATCTACTCTCCTCTAAATGTCCAAAATCAACTCTGTGCACTTTTTTGACCACGACGTCCGTATCAATCTCTAGCTCTTTATGTTTTTTCCTGGTCTAAACTTTAGTATTTCAATGAGATCTGATTGACTTGTTATAAACTCTAAACTCAAAATTGAGGACCTTGATACTTCATTCTTCTGATGAAACTTGACACTTCCTCTATCATTTTGTTATTGAGAACTACAAAAGTAATTCTGCCATTGGTCATACTAGTGACCCTTAGACTAAACAAGATGTGATCTCTTTTGACCTTATTGATGGGATTCTCGTCGCTTGTGCTTGTTGTCTCTGAACAGTGTATCATGTTGCTCATGCCAGATTCATTATCCAAATGTACTCCCTGATGAGGCATAGATAGTTAAGTTAGAATCATTTGTTTTGTCCTTAGAAATAACCTTACATGGGACTATACAGAAGGGAGGGTCCATTATGTCATTATACAATGCCACAGTTTATTTTATTGCATGTTAAGATGGGGTACTTAAAGACGTATAGTGACAACTAATTGTGGATGAATGTTCCTCTGTTTCAGATGGCGATAATCACTTTTTTTCTAGCATTTGGAAGTGGTATACGCTTTGCCATATAAGTTTGTGTAGGTGTAGTTGGGCCAGAATTGAAGATAGTGCAGGAGATCCTCCATCGTTTACATTAGTGTGTACAGTAATTGGTCTACTGTTTCCCTGTGATCTTTTTACCATATTGGCGTCATTTTGATAGCAATGATGATTGGTGTATTTGTTTTCCTGGGATAAGTATAATATTGATGCAATCTAAAACACGCGGAAGCTAAAACGATACAAGCAGAAGCAAAAAAACGAGATAACAAGAAATTTAAGATTGGAAGAACAGAAATAGAAGAGAGAACGGATAAAATGATTCAAATATATGAATGATTATACAAGAGGGAGAAAAGGAAACTCGAACCTAATCAAGGATTCATACTAGGATGAAATCCACATGGTTCAAAGTTAGGAGATACATTGAAGCTTCAAGCTTCTCAAGAAGGCCTTGCCTCTCTTAATTCTTCTATTCTCAATTCAATATTCACTAACTAATGAATGAAATGACTAAGTGTGGTATTTATAGGTGTTCCACACTCCTAAATGAAATGTCTAAAAAACCCTCGAGTTGGGTCAATACATAAAAGGCCTCATAGGGCTAAAATAGGAAAGACACTTAAAAACTAGCAAAATCTCGTCAAGAAATAGGCGCCCCGCCTGGTATAGTAGGTGGGGCCTACTCAGTCTTTAGAGCATCCATTCAGAAAGAGGCGCCCCACCTCTGTTAAGTAGGCGCTTCGCCTAGTAAAAGTTCAGAGAGTTGGTCATGGACTAGACGCTCCGCCTAGTGGAGTAGGCGCTCCGCTTGCTTTGTTGTTCAGCGACTTGTCTATTGCTTGAGGTGTAGTAGGTGTTCCTCCTTGTGCTGTGGGCGGTCCGCCCAGTACTGGAACACCTAAGGCACTTAAGTGCATGGTCTTCTAATCATATTCGAGGCCTCTATCTTCAAGGCTCTTCCTTTTGCACTCTTTTGTGCCCTTCAAGCTATGGTTGGGATTTAAGCCCAATTTGGATTGCATCATCCTCCCCTTCTTGAAAGGATTTCGTCCTCAAAATCAAACCATCAAGACCTACAATCAAAGGCAAAGACAAACAAAACTTCCCACTACAAGAGTAGGTTAGTACCAAAAGTGTGGAAAACACACTCTTATGATAGAGCCAAGCATCATTAACAATTAAAAAGCTTATGTCTCCAAAGAAAACAACAAGTACTTGACTCAACAAAGAAGTGCACCAAACACAACAAGAAAAAAGATCAATAAGACATGGAACATGTAAGATCAAGCAATCAAAATCCCTACGACCCCTAAGCTCATGACTAACACACGAAACCTTTAATGCATTGTGATACAATGGCTTTAGCATGCTCAATACTCAAGGTGTGATCAGCATATGGGATGGAGTAAGCAAAATAGTTCAATCGACAACTAACATCAAATACTCCACTCCCCTTTTTAGAAGCACTCTTACCCACACCAAGAGGTACCTCCTCACCTCCACTTTTACCTCCAAGACAATCCTCCTCACTAGACAAACTCCCAAGGAAGGTCTCCACAATAGTTTCTTCATCCTTATAACCCACACAATCAAGGTTAGGACTACTAGAAGATGGACCACCAAAATCAAGACCAAGGTCTCTCATCTCACATGGAGTTTCAAACAATGGATTGTCTATAGAGTTAAGCTTTCCAATCCGTGGAGGTTCTAACTCGTTCTCTACCCTAGCTTAATACAACTCACCACTTCCATTGAAGGTGCCCTCAAACAAAGGATTAGTGTAGGTACACTTCTCAAGATTACTACTCAACAAAGGTGAGGTACCCAAACTAGAGCCAACATCTACACTTGTCATTGAATACAATCCTATCCATCTCCTTTACTAGACTCCTCAAGGTTATGATCATCCTTACTACGACACATGAGGCCACCATTATCAAATAAGCAATCAAAGGGAAGAATAAGATATTCATTCAATTCATCTTCTCCTTTATCGAATATGGGTGGGGTGTCATAACAAGGTTCACAAACAAGGTCAACTACAACTTCTTCACCAAAGAGAGGTTCAATGAAAACGTGCTCACATCATAATGTGGCTTTGAATCCTTCTCGACTAGTGGTTCACATTCACACACAAGTTGACCAACCGACTCTACACTAGTTGCAAACACATTGTAGTCATACAAATCAACTAGTGTTGAGTTGTCACAAATGCTATCACAAGACAAGGAAGTAGCATGCTTAAGGAAAGGAGAACTAACACTTACATTTGAGTTGCCATCTTGCTCACTCTATTCACTTGAAGTATCATGATTAGTCTCTCCACCTTGTAGCTCATAATGGAAATCTTCTTCACCTTGCCTTTCCACTTTGGAACATGATTGAGGCTCCATCGGTTTGCCTCCAAGAATACCTACACAAGAACTTACACAAGTAGAAGAAGAAGATAAAGAGTTAATGTTAGAATAAGGGGTGCCCTCACTCTCAATGATTCTTTTTCCCTCTTTCTTCTCCATCATTTTCTTTTCAAGGTCGGGTGTAGATTCGGGTGGTGACAACCCACTCACATCACTCAACACAACCTCTCCTTTTTCCACTCGAGAGTTGTCACCGGTCACTCCCTTACTTCTCTCAATCTTTTGTCTCTCATATTCGGGCGAGTTGGGATGAGGTCCATGAATACCCTTTGCCGGAGTAGGTGGACTCTTTACATCAACCTGGAATCTAGGACTTAGAGACTCATCACTTGATGTCTCCTTCTTCTTTGGTGAACCACTTGATTTTGAACCTTGTGGTTTCGGGTTCACCTTGTTGACACTTGTCAACCCTTCACTTGCATTTGTCCCACCTACTCTCGTGTTTGTAGGACTTCTTGAATGCACCATTTCAACCATGGAATGAAGTTCTCGCTCCTTGCTCTTTTGAATAGCCAAAGAATGTGCATTAGTAGGCAATTTGTCTCTTGCCCGGTAAGGTGTAAAGTCAGATCTTTTCACCCATGCCCACAAGATATGCATCGTTCATAACATTATATCGCACCTCTTGTCATGCAACCATGGCTCACCTATCCATATATATCAATATGCCGCATGGGATACACATTACACCAAACATAACCCTTATAATTCTTATGAGATATGAGCACTCGAGTTTCCTTGAAAACCCACACTCCATTATACTCATACTCATAAGAATGTTCTAGCTCATGGCATGATATCCTTAGCCTATCAACCAAAGAGGTGCTAATGCAATTGGCATCGGTCTCCTCAATTTTGAGCAAGTTCCCTTCATCTCCATTTACCTCTACAACGAACCTACGCCTACCCAAGTTTTGTAGATATATATCCAAGCAAGGACTTTAATGCTTACGAGTATCAACACCAACTTTGGTCTCCCTTATCACTCCTCTCCTAGCAACATTGCTAGAGTAACTTCCACTTCCCGTCACTCTTCCAACATTAGATGTGTTGTTGAAAGTCGAGGAAGGAGTCTCACCATGGAACCCATCAGATCCTCTCGTCTTGGTTCCATAGCCAATAGCACTACTTCTACCACAACTATCCAAGCCCTTCACGACATTGTTAGAACAAGACAAACCCTTTGTAGCAAAAGCAACACCCTTTCTCACCATAGACATCAAATTGCCCTTCACATGGGAATTAGGAGCATCAAGCCCTTTAGCACAAATAGAAGATGCAAACTTCCCTTTTCCATGTAACTGCCACTTCTTCCCAAACCAATGGAAAGACCACCATTACTCCCTTGTTTATGCATAGAAATACCAAGAGAAGATGCAAATGAACAAGTTCTATAATTAATTTCATCATTAATTCTCTCTATGTCACTATCTACATTTTCAAGTTCATCACAAGAAGAGTAAGTAGGAACATTGTACCTTGAAGCGTCACTATCTTCAACTTCTTGGCTAGAAGCATAAGAGTCTTCATATTCATCTCCAAAAGCCCCATAGTCTTCATTAGCCTCTTGATCATCATAGTAACCCACTTCATAACAATCTGAGCCATGGATTCCCGAATCATCATAGCAAAGTCAATCATCATAGGAACCATAGTCTCCACCACCATCATAGCAACTCGCATCATCCCCACATGAGTCGTAACCTCCACAATTATCATCCGACATAGTTGTAACAATAAGAGAAAATGGACCTCTCAAATTCGCTCCCTCACGTGTATCACTCAATATACGAACACTCAAGGTCAAGGCCTTAATCTCTTAGGAACCACGGTGGTAAGATCAACTAATATGTCCAAGTCTTGGTTCGGAATGGAGTTAATGAGACTATATGGACGGATGGCTATTTAAGTGAGCACTTGAAGCCAAAAAATTTTCTACGAATTTTCTTGGAATCAAGTTCCAATTCGCACGAGTTAGCTTAATACGCTCAAGAGTTAGTGTCAATGGAGTAGGACAATTACCCAAGAAATACTAACCAAGAAGCCCGGAGGCAAAGAACAAGCGAAAACCTAGGAAATAAACTACCCGGACATCCCTTCAGGAGTGGGCGCCCCGCCTCTGTAAAAGGGCGGTCCGCCCAATCAAAATCCAGTAAAGGTGCACCAGTGTAGGTGGTCCGCCTAGTACAGTGGGCGGTCGGTCCGCCTACTGCAACTTTCCGCAGCTTCGCAAAACGTGTTTTGGTCCGTTTTGCACCCAAATTTCCAACGGCTTTGACTTGTTTCTCAAATCTAATGGTACCCAAAGATGTTTTCAATGAATCTAAACAATCCCCAATAGTTTTTGCACCCAAACAATCAACAACCAGTTGAATTTTATGATTTGAGCAAAATTTTCTAGGGTTTCAAGAAATTGGAATTTTTGAATTTTCAACTTTTAATTCACAACACCAAATCACGTTTTTATGGTACCAAAAGAACGGGAATCAAACATAGAACAAACCCCAATAACTTTTGTTGATTGGGTATCCAAATCAAACAAGTTCTATGAAATTTTTTGTAGTTTTCAAGTTTTTCATTTTTTTTTCTTTTTCTTTTCTCAAAAACAACAACACTAAAGTAAAGGATACGAAGAACAGGACGAGGATTTGTAAGAACAAATCCGAGCCATGCTCTGATAATATTGATGCAATCTAAAATACGCGGAAGCTAATACGATACAAGCGGAAGCATCAAAATGAGATAACAAGAAATTTAAGATTGGAAGAACAGAAATAGAAGAAAGAACGGATAAAACGATTCAAATATATGAATGATTATTCAAGAGGGAGGAAAGGAAACTCGAACCTAATCAAGGATTCATACTAGGATGAAATCCACATGGTTCCAAGTTAGGAGATATATTGAAGTTTCAAGCTTCTCAAGAAGGCCTTGCCTCTCACAATTCTTCTATTCTCAATTCAATATTCACTAACTAATGAATGAAATGACTAAGTGTGGTATTTATAAGTGTTCCACACTCCTTAATGAAATGTCTAAAAAGCCCTCGAGTTGGGTCAATACATAAAAGGCCACATAGGGCTAAAATAGGAAAGACACTTAAAAAACTAGCAAAATCCCGTTAAGAAATAGGCGCCCCGCTGGTATATGGTGCAAGCTAACTCGGTAGCTTAGCAACCGAGGTCAAGAACAGCGGAAAAATAAAGATAAAAGCTTGACACAACTTTTCTTGCTTGAACGGCACCGAGGAATTGGTCTCGGTACGATTCAAGTAGAAGGAAAGAGCATCTAAGCAATGCAACAATCCTTAAGAGAACAATGCATCTTGCAAACTGAATGATCAAAGAGGAATTGTTCAATCGGATACACCGAAAGCCACAAGTTCCGAAGGACCCCATCGAGTTTGCTCACATCTGAGACATAAAAGAAAGTGCTCACGGCTACTCTCATTCAATATTCAATAATCAAAATCTAGGTCCCTACAAATGAAATGAAAAGAGGTTTATATAGACAATACTAAGGGCAAAATAGTAAACGGTCACCGGCGACCAATAAGAATAAGCCACGCAAGGCTGAGTGAGTTAAGTGTTCGGACACTCCTTTGGTCTCGAACACTTGAGCTCGAATTCTTGAACTCGGACGTTCTCCCTTCAGTTGCTTGCTTTACTGTTCGGCGTCAACGTTTGAGTGTTCGATTGCACTTGATTTCGAACACTTGAGCCCGAACTCTTGAACTCGGACGCTCTCTCTTCGGTTGTTTGCTTTAATGTTCTGCGCCGATGATGTGTTCGGTTGCTTTCTTCTTCGGGCTCGATACTTGATCCTTCGGTCGCTCATTGATTGGTCAATCTTCATAATTCGGACACTTTCCCTGGGTTCAAGCTTGATCGTCGAGCTTCCATAAATTGTGTCCGGCCTCATAGCTTCCGAATCAGCTTGATCACTTGTTAGCTTGCTCGGTGGATTTCCATTGTTGTTGTTCGGCGAGGCAATCTTCGTTATATTCCATTCCAGCCACACTATTTGGTCGTGGGCATCATGTGACTCCTCGACCTGGCTCCATGTGAACAGCCTCGATGACTCTAACAGATAATAGCCAATTTGGATTGCATCATCCTTCCCTTCTTGAAAGGATTTCGTCCTCGAAATCGCGCCATCCTCTGCCTCCGGTTCACAGTAGCAGATCATTATCAGCACAGCCTCTTCATCGACATCATTCGTCCTCGACTTTGGTTTCTGCAAAACATGGACAAGAATGAGCAGAGGTAATCTCCAAGCCTTAATGAGACAACAACATAGTTTTCCCACAAGCTCGTTTCCATGATTGGGTGTTCGAGCACTTCCAAACCTTCCTCGGGCGATATCATTATTCGCCGGGGCATTAGCAAGCCAAAAGATAAGCATGAGCCTAGAAAACATACCGTCCTCGTGGAGTTTACAAGTTTCGATCGCATACCACAAGAATCTCCACTGGGTGTCGTTCCAGCAACTATTCACTTGCGCTAATTTCAAACATTTGGAATTCTCTCCACGGTTAAGCACAACACAAGTAAAATTGTTCGAACACAACCTCAGGAATTTTATACTATTCAACCTCAAAAGCATCAAGTCGAGCAAACTAGTAGTTAGGATCAATTCTGAGGTCAATTTCCAATGAGGTCAACACATCAAGTATGACACCGAAGTGTCCTATTAAGCCCTCGGAGTGAGCCTCTCGAACGAATAGCTCTCTCCGAATTGACATTGGCACACAATCCCTTCCCTATTTGAAAAGGTAGCCATCGTGCCATTGATATTTTCCCACCCATCGACCACTCAAGATAGCGTCTCGGCCGCCCTTAAGCTTGGGATCGTGTTCAGGCATCAATTCGACGCCTTTGAACCCCACCAGTCTCGAAGCGAGTGTGGTCGCTATGGCGAACTTCATCGATAGCGCATCGGACACAACATGCACGAACGCTTCATCATAGGCAAACAAATAGTAGAGAAAAGTACAGCCTAGGGTGACTTCATCAATGGGGTCACTATCCAAAGGTTTTATTTCAGCCTCGTGAACACGATCAAAATCACAATCGATATCTAGACAACACGAGGGTGAAACTGGATTTAAACAAGGATCATCACTTTTAATTCCCGGATCAAATAAATGATGTTTGAAACTTAGATCCTCATTACAAATGTTAACACTACTTTTCATTTCATCAAACTCACAAGCAGTTTCAAGTTTAAACTCACGATCAAGAACAACAAGTGTGTCACCACAAGTCTTACTACTACTCAAATTCTTATCATGAACGTGTTCTTCACCTACTCCTAGAGTTGGGAGTGTAGTAGACTTACCTGGAAGGTCAAAAGTTTTACCTTTACCCATTTCATCTTCAAGCATAGAGTTGGAACGGGTGGTCTTTTCATCACCCAGGATAGCCTCCGAATCGACGTCTTCGGGAGCGTCCGTTAAATGGCGCTCTCTCTCAAGCTTGTTGTCTACAGTACCTGCAAGAGATTTCGAACAAACAGAATCGAAAGAAGAATTGCAAGCGTTAGAGTGATACTCTTCCTCCTTTTTTTCAACGACATTCTCTTGTTTCGTTTGTAGCACTCCGTTTGGACCTCTCTCCGTAAGTGGCAATGACGTTAGAGGCCAGCCCTCGTCATCCACTACATATCTCAACAAATCCCATTGGTTCGGAACATTGTGACTTACAAACCATGACTGTCCAAATCGCAAGTCACATGTTCGGAGTGGATACACATCACACCAGACCGTTTCAATGTACTCTCCTCGGGTCACCAACACTTTGACTCTCTTCTCAACCTTATACCCACCATAGAGATATGGACATCTCCTTCTTACTGAGGTCAAGTGTAAAAGATCAACCACTATGGGAGAAATAAACATGATCTCACACAAGTCATCAAGCTCTAGTTCGAAGCCCTCATAGCCACAAACATTCACCTTTTAACTTGTGGAACCTCGAGTTCGATATTACAACTTGGGGATTGCCCAAAGCTTGCTTTCTACGGTCGGTTCCTTCCTTCGGATTGGGTATTGCAACTTGGGGATTTGCCAAGTGTTGTTTTTCAACTCGGGGACTGCCCAAGTTCTGTTGTTTCACTTGGGGAATGCCCAAGTTTGATTCACCCCTCAGATTGCTCAAGTTTTGCTGCTTGGCCGGGGGATTGCCCACAGCGTCTCTTCGTTTGGCCTCGTTTTTCAACCGTTGTTGACGAGCCAAACAATTCTTTTGCTTCGGGGGTCACGCTAGCAAAATTGCTAATTTCGTTCCCGAGCTCTTTTTGAGTCCTCGGGGTCCTTCCTTGCTCAAGGTTAGCAATTCGGATGCCCATACCTCGAATTTCAGCTCCGAGCCCTTTTTGTTCG
This sequence comes from Petunia x hybrida, assembly GCA_037355625.1. Taxonomy (NCBI): domain Eukaryota; kingdom Viridiplantae; phylum Streptophyta; class Magnoliopsida; order Solanales; family Solanaceae; genus Petunia; species Petunia x hybrida. The sequence continues at coordinate 820,274 of JBBBVM010000534.1, forward strand.
GCCATAAGATCGGCCACAGTGACCTCGGGCTCGTTTTCCATCCGATGTCCGTTTAAGCCATTAACCTGCACAAATCATAGACAAGAAGTGTTCGATTAGAAATCACCTCACACACTCCCTCACTTTTATTGGGTGGCGCTCGGGTCCACTCAAATTTTGGGTAAGGTTTTAGTCACTCAAAGAACTTGTTGGCAATGGCTTGGTCGGATTGATCAATGTCCTCTAAGATCCTTCAAGTTCGGCAATAGTTACAGACTCTTCGGGAAGAGTGAAGTGATGTTCGACTCGATGGAACAGACGCTATTTTTACTGCGCTCGGGAAGTCAAAGAATTTTCTACGAAATTTGGACTTCGGTCACCCCACGCACGAGTTCCTAACAGCTCAAACAAATTAGTACGACCTCGAGTAGAAGAAATTACTCCAGAGATCCACTAACGAGATTTATCGATCACAAAGAAAACTGAGAACCTAGGAGAATCTACCCTTCGATTCCTCATGTGGAATCCCCGGTCACGTCACCGTTGTACGGACAAAAGTGGTCCCCCTTTGGTACGGATAAAGGTTTAACCTTATCCACTTTCCCTTTTCTACCCGACAAAATTTTCACCTAGGGTTTTGATTTTAACACTTTACTCCTTTCTTCTTCAATGGAACAGTGAACTTCTTACTCGGGTGTACGAACACAAAATTAACGTTGTTCACAGTCCACGACTTAGCGGACTTTGGGTTGTTTTTCACGCTGGTAACTTCCAACGTCGGAGGAAATCTCAGTTCCAAAAATCGAGCTAAGAACAGCTTCAACAACGTCGTCCGTACACTGTTACAATGTAACAATTTTCCGGTGTACGGACGGTGGCTATTCGATGGAACTTCGAAAATTTTAAGCTCAAAACTCAGCCCAAAGCAACAATAACCACCAGTCTTCAACAAAGACAACCAAAATTCAAACTGGGGTTTTCAAACACCAACACCACGTCAAAACAGCCCAAAAATCCTCGAGAAGCCCTAGTCGTCAAACAGTGTACGACAGGTGCTCGTTCAAATCCCCGGACACTGGTGAACAAGAATCAATGGTTATTTGATTCAAACAACCAACAATCAAATCAAAATTTTTGAATTTTTCTTTTATACTTTTTTTTTTTGGTAATAAAAACACAACAGTAACAACAACTAAAGAAGATGAAGCTGAAAGACACAAACGCACGAGATAAAACGAACATGATTGGGGTGCAAGAACAAGCCCAAACCGTACTCTGATACCAAGATGGTGCAAGCTAACTTGGTAGCTTATCAACCGAGGTCAAGAACAGCGGAAAAATAAAGATAAAAGCCTGACACAACTTTTCTTGCTTGAACGACACCAAGGAACTGGTCTCGGTACGATTCAAGTAGAAGGAAAAAGCACCTAAGCTATGCAACAATCCTCAAGAGAACAATACCTCTTGCAAACTGAATGATCAAAGAGGAATTGTTCAATCGGATTCACCGAAAGCCACAAGTTCCGAAGAACCCCATCGGGTTTGCTCACATCTGAGACATAAAAGAAAGTGCTCACGGCTACTCTCATTCAATATTCAATTATCATAATATAGGTCCCTACAAATGAAATGAAAGGAGGTTTATATATACTAAGGGCAAAATAGTAAACGGTCAGAGGCGACCAATAAGAATAAGCCACGTAGGGTTGAGTGAGTTAAGTGTTCGGATACTCCTTTTGTCTCGAACACTTGAGCTCGAATTCTTGAACTCGGACGTTCTCCCTTCAGTTGCTTGCTTTACTGTTCGGCGTCAACGTTTGAGTGTTCGATTGCACTTGATTTTGAACACTTGAGCTCGAACTCTTGAACTCGGATGCTCTCTCTTCGGTTGTTTGCTTTAATGTTCTGCGCCAATGTTGTGTTCGGTTGCTTTCTTCTTCTGGCTCGATACTTGATCCTTCGGTCGCTCATTGATTGGTCAATCTTCATAATTCGGACACTTTCCTCGGGTTCAAGCTTGATTGTTGAGCTTCCATAAATTGTGTCCGGCCTCATAGCTTCCGAATCAGCTCGATCACTTGTTAGCTTGCTCGGTGGATTTCCACTATTGTTCTTCGACGAGGCAATCTTCGTTATATTCCATTCCAGCCATACTATTTGATCGTGGGCATCATGTGACTCCTCGACCTGGCTCCATGCGAACAGCCTTGATGACTCTAACAGATAATAGCCAATTTGGATTGCATCAGTATAGTAGGCGGGGCCTACTCAGTCTTCAGAGTATCCATCAGAAAGAGGCGCCCCGCCTTTGTCAAGTAGGCCCTCCGCCTAGTAAAAGTCCCGAGAGTTGGTCATGGACTAGGCGCTCCCCCTAGTGGAGTAGGTGGTGTAGGCGCTCCTCCTAGTGCTGTGAGCGGTCCGCCCAGTGCTGGAACACCTAAGGCACTTAAGTGCATGGTCTTCTAATCATCTCCGAGGCCTCCATCATCAAGGCTCTTCCTTTTGCACTCTTTTGTGCCCTTCAAGCTTGGCTCTTGATGGTTGGGACCTAAGCCCAATTTAGATTGCATCAAATATTGTCTCCAACAATATTATACCGACATGTTTAGCCTTCCAATGATACTTGAGATTTTTGTGTAAGATTTTGACACTTGGCAATCACATTTAATTGTCACTAATTCTTAGCACTATAAAAACACACCCAAATTTATCTCAAAGACGTTTCAGCCAAACAGCTTCTTGCACAGTTGCTGAAAGTGCTACACATTCCGCTTCCATTATAAATAAAGCTATTGATGTTGTCCTCGCTATAAAGTTGCGTGATTATTGTTTTAAGCATTTGAATTTAGAGACTAAAGAATCTCATTTTGCTAATCAATTTTGTAGTTTCTCTCACTTTGACATTCTATTACTGGACGGGCTTCTTAATGATGCTGAAATGGTTAACTTGTTCTTCTAAACAGAAAAGCTTGCAGCCTGTCATTTCCTCGAAGAGTGTTTCTACCTTGGCTAGCTGATACATACCTTTGTGACTATATACAACCATCTGAATCAGTTGAGGTGAGTTACTTGGTGAAGCAAGTAATACTATGCTCAGCTGTATTTCATTTTTTTTATCTTACAATGAAACATAAATGATATTTTCCGTATATTCTGTTGCTTTCTTGCCTTGGAGCAAAAGAAGTAATGTCTTGAAAGAGTGTTTGGAATAGATACTACTTCAAAAAGTCCTGTAGCTATACTGAAGCTGCAGGCACTTCTATGACCATGCTTGTTAGCATCTCTAAAAGCACTGTGTGGTGGTAGACTGCGTGATTATTGTATACATTATTTCGGTAGTTGGGAACTCTAGGAATGTGTTTCTTATGACAAATTGTTAATTTTAGGATTTAAAAATCAGGAAAACTAATACCCCTCTATAATGGTTGTCAGAACTGAAGTTCCTATCTTGATCTCACTGAAACCATGATCACACTTTTATCGTTATCGCACTTGCTAAGTTCTTTACTGGGTAGTGGGGACATTTTGTTATCTCCAGGTGCTAATTGTATATGTGGCTGTGCATCAAAGATGCAGCTGCTAAAGAATGGGATCTCCCTTGGCAACCAAGTAATGGCTAATTGGTAGATTATTGCATCTTGTTTTGTGCAATTTTTTTCATAATATTTTTCTTTAACCGAGGGTCTATCGAAAACAGCCGCTCCACCTTGGTGGGGTAAGGTCTGCGTACATCTCACCCTCCCCATACCCTACTTGAGGGATATCACTAAGTTTGTTGTTGTTGATTGCTCAATGCAACTTAACATGTAAGTAATTTTTAGATAATGTCATAAATTCAGCTCTGATGTGCTATAATTTGAGTTAGGTTCTCAAAGATCATTTTGCCGAGCTCATGTCTATAGAGTTTCCAAATGATTCTTCCAGAATCTTGGAGCCTGAAGCTGAAGCTCCTGCATTGGTATCTACCCCAACAAAATCATTTCGGGAGGTGTCAACTCCCTATTCCCTGCTACCCAAGTCAGACGAACTCTCAAAGCAGAATAGAGTTGGTATAAGCGTGGTAAATGACCAGAAATCTACGCAACCGACTGGTTTAAACTTCATGATAGCTGTTTTTGTTCTTGTTGTATCAACCATTTTGGGGGTTGTGCTATTTGTTGTCAGATCATCCCGAAATAAGGATGGTGCTTACACAGGTTAACTTCAGAACAAATCTCATCTTACTGTATCCTCTATGTACTTGGGCTATCGGTTGGACGAAGTTTCCTTCATTTTTAATTTGTGTTAATTACGCTATTTCCTTGCACTGATTTTGGAGGATGGTCATGCAAAATTGGTTGTACTTTCAACCCAGTGTTAAATGTTGGAAACAACAGTTTTTTAAGTTTGGGAGGTGGGGAGCCGAAAACTTGTCTGCGATCAACTCGTAAGTAATGATTGTAACTTTACATTAATGAGGTATCATACAATCATATTCAAAATAGCGCACAAATTTACTCTCTTAGGGTGGAAATTGGAGCAAACTACTTCCAAACAAAACATTGGCAAAAATTTTACCAAGCTTGTGCTCACAAATAACAAGGTAATGTGGGAAACTTGATTCCTTCTCTTGGCTGGGGAGAGAAAGTGGAACTTTTATAATATTGGCCAATTATATTACTACAACTATACAAGCGTCGATGAGAGCTGCCTTTGGTAAGGATCTGGCTGGGCATATGGGTGATCAAGGGTATTCTTGTAGTTCCACAAATGGTAGCTCTAATGTGCTGTACATATAGAACGGAAAGTTGTACTTAGGATAAGGGATATGCTTTAGCTGAACTTGTGGGCCATATTATGTCATCATCCAGCTTTTTGTAAATTCCACTACTCCTGTAAATTCCCACTGCTCCTATTATTGATACAGTAATGAAACTTTCACGGTTTCCAAGTATTACGTTTCAATGAGCTGGAAGGGTGAAAAGGTGCAGCATCACGTTGCAAGCTGCTCCTATACAATGGATTTATTGAGTTGACATGCATTTTCAAGTTTTTCATTGTTTACCTAATGATATAATTATAAAATGAGTACTTCGATTACATGGACAAAAGATGAACAGATGGATTTATTGAGTTGACATGCATTTTTAAGTTTTTCATTGTTTACCTAATGATATAGTATTAAATGAGTACTTCGATTAAGATGGACAAAAGATGAACGGATTTTGTTTCAGCATTTCTTCGAAGTGATAAAAAGTCTGATGTAACAGAATAATTTTTTCCCAGTTTTCAATAATTAGATTGTTAGAGAGTCTCTCCTATTTGAGAATTTTGAAATCTTTTTTCCATTATTATATGATATTGCAAAATTTAAGCAGGAGAAGAAGATTAAAACTAATCCTTCCGGCACTTAAAAAGTAGTCATTTTTCTTTTTTAATTTATTTCAAAATAAACGTCATTTTAGAAAATCAATACAAAATTAATTATATTTTTTTACGTTGCAACTAAGGAGGTAAAAAATAATTAATGTACTTAAATTTAATTATTGATATTAGTAAATACAGACAATTGGATACATTACGCATAATAATTAATATTCTTTTAATAAATATGTAAAAATAAAAATGAACTGTTATGATGAGATGAAGGTAATAATTTAAAGGGCACAAAACATAAATAACCAGCCATTTATAACACTTTATGTTCCAGTAACCTTAAAATTCTCTAGCCATATGTCAATTTTATGCATAAAATATATACAAAAAGAAAAAAATTAAAATATTTAATACCTATAATTATGGAATTATGACTTTAGATTGATATGAAATATTTTTTAACGGTAATTAGCTAACAAACTCCATGAACCAAGGCAACAAAGCAATTTGCTTGCAACTTTTTAGTACGTTGAAAGAGAAGCAATCAGCACTTATTAAATTTTAAAATATACCACATTAAAATGCGAAAAAGTTTTAAAAATAGTCGCTAAAAGTCCATGAAAACTTTCCGTGACTTTAAAATTAAATTCTACAAAAATTTCTATATTTTTAAATTAGAGCTACTTTTCTAAAACTCAATAACTATTGACTGTTTGAGCGACTTAAAAATTGATTATTCATCAAAATATATAACTGTCGATACCTGTTTTTCCCCAAACCGGTTAAAGTTCGAAAACAGAGCTCAACTTATTGGAACTCACGGGTAAGACTTGAAGTCGCCACCTAGCATATTTTTTAACTAGACGTATTAGGGCACCTACTTTGTTTCTAGCCGATTCTAATATTAACTCCGAAACTTGATCTACGAACCGGATATTCTGAGTAAGGATTCAAATTAACCCAAGAGGAAGGATTCAAATTAACCCGAGACTTGTATTAGCCTCCAAACATCATTGGCCGTGTAGTATCCGTTCAAATCAGTGCAATACCTCAAAAGCAAATATTTTTCATAGGCTTAATTGACTGTAATAACCGTTCAGATTAGTGATAAAACTTATGCCAGACAGCTGTAATCTTCTTTAAACACCTGAAACCGTTGTCCAAACAATACCAGAAAAATAATAAACAGTTCAACAGAGTGATAGATAAAATTGCATAAAGCAATCAGTAATTTCCACATTCAACTTTGTAATAATAATAGTGGGATTATAGCAGAACCAAAGCAAACACAAGGGATTTAACAAAGGGCTTAACAAAGAACAATCTCAGGCCCAAACAGAGATGAAACGATAACATCGCTGGTCAAATAAGTCACCGCCGGTGATGCAATCCGGATTGGTATCCAAAGTCGTGGGGAGTTTACGCTCAACATGCGGGACTTAGAATGCTTCAAAGAGAGCTTGGAAACCAGGATTCATGTCAAAGAAGGCCAGAAGACCAAGATGCGAGCTTGCTGGAATGCTGGGAAACTGATACACTGCGCGATCGCGAAGTGTGCCACGCGATCGCGATGCTTGCTCAAGTGCTCTGCACGATTGCATCATTCCATGCGCGATCGAGATGAGAAAATGGCCAGGCAGCGTTCCAGAATTAGCATTAAGGGAATTTTAGTCCATTTATCATTATAAATACATGGTTACTATAAATAGTCTAATCCTAAGCTTAGTCCTTAGTTAGTTGATGTTTATTTGAGAATAGAAGAACTTAGAAGAGGCCGAGCCCTTCTTGTGAAGCCCGAGGCTTCGTGTATCCCTTTTAGCTTGGAACCGAGTGGATGTCATCCTAGTATGGATCCTCGATAGGTTCAAGTTTCTTTCTCTCTCTTGGATATTCAATCGTGTTTGAATCAAATATCCTTTCTTTCTTCTATTTCTGTCCTTCCCCGTCCCTATTTTTCTCATCGTTGTGTTTACTTTATCTCTTCCGTTCCTTTATCTTGCTTCCGCGTGGTTTGGTTCGTATCATTTGGTATCAGAGCAAGGCTCGGGTTTTGTTTCTACAACCCCCCCGACCCTTGATTCTTCGTGCCTAGGTTGGTTTCTATCTTAGTTTCTTGTTTGTTATTGTTGAAAAGGAGAAAACACTAAAAAAAAAATTTGAAAAAGTGAAACAAAAATACAAAAATTGATAGAAATTCATGGATTTGATGACCCATTCGATTATTGCTATTGGGGATTGTTATGTGATGATTACCCGTTGATTTGGTACCCTTGTTACGTGATTTGGTGTTGAGAATCAAAAGTTGAAAAATAAAAAACCCCAAAGTTGAAGAACCCTTGAACTTGATTGAAATTTCTTTATTTGGATTTGTTATGGATTGGGTGTTGATATAAATCATTGGGGATTGGTTCTAGTAGTTGAAAACACCTTTGGGTACCTTGGGAATTGAAAAACAAGTTGAATTGAGATGATTCGAGTTAAAAGTTGAAGCTGAAAATCGGGTTCTGCTTCAGCTACAGCAGACCAGCGCTATCGCGCCAGCTAGAGCGCTATCGCACTGAGAAAAATAAATCCTCTGTGCGATCGCGCACCCTCTCACGCGACAGCGAAGTGAAAAATTAAAACTTGAAATTCTTGTGCTGCGCGATCGCGTGCCTCTTGACGCGATTGCGAAGAGTAACATTTTTCCAGAATTCCAGTTTTGAGACAGAATGTTCATAACAGCTTCCGAACAGTTTCCAATCATCAAAACTCCAATTGTTTCATAAAATATGGTGAGTTTCTAGATCACAAGAAAAATTCCATCCAAATCTGAATTCGTTTCGTGCCAATTCGATTCGAGTCTTTCTTGTGTCACTTCCTTAGTAGTCTTGTAACTTCTCTCTTTTGGTTTCATTTCTTGTTTCCTTTGTTCCGAGTCCGCTTGTGTGTCCTTATTCGTTTCTTGGTGTCTTATAAACCCCATTCCGAACCTATACTTGGACGTGCTAGTTGTTGATCTTCTCACTTTGGTTCCTATAAAGGGGATAAGACTATCTTTGAGAGGAAAAAGGCTAATAGTGGTGAGAACAATAGAGTGTGGTCATAAAAGCCAAAAACCTTGAGTGTATACACGAGTGGAAATAAAATTGAGTGAACATTACTTGAGTGATACACGTGAGGGAGTGAACTTGTGAGGTCCTTTACTCTTATTTGTTATAGCTATGACTTCGCATGATGATTGTGGAGGGTATAGTTCGTGTGGAGATGATGGAGACTATGGTTCCTATGATGGTGATGATGGGTGTTGCTATGATGATTCCGGGAACTATGGTTCGTATGAGGATGAAGCGGGTCACTATGATGATCGTGAGGTTGATGAGGACTATGAAGCTCATGATGATGAATGTGTTGATCCTTATGCTTCTAGTCAAGAATCCGAAGATGGTGACGCTTCAAGGTAAGATGTTCCTGCTTACTCTTCTTGTGAAGAACTTGAACATAATGATAGTGACATAGAGAGAATTGATAATGAGGTTGATTATATGAATTGTTCATTTACATCTTCTCTTGGTGTTGCTAGCGGAATGCAAGGGAGTAGTAGAGGTCCTTCCATTAGTATGGGAGGAGGTGGTTGTTCCATGGCAAAAGGGAGGATTGTCTATCCTACTTGTGCTAAAGGGGTTAATTCTCCTAACTTCTATGTGAAGGGTGGAGTGAGAAGTGGTGTCGCTCTTGCTACCAAAGGCTTGTATGGTTCTAAATACTAGGAGTAGAAGTAGTAGGAGTGGTGCCATTGACTATGAGACTCCTTCCTCGACTTTTAACAACACTTCTACTGTTGGAAGAGTGACGGGAAGTGGAAGTTACACTAGCAATATTTCTAGCAGAGGAGGGATAAGTGATAAGAGGAAAACTACGGAAAGCAATAACAACATAAAAACGAGACGAGACTCACACGATTGTCCAAGTAGTAACGAAGAACGATGTTTCGTTACACCCCGAACGATTTTCAAGAATCACCTATGCTATACAACTATCCTCAAGAATCACGAGGTCGTTGCAAATAGAATGATCGAAAGGTTTGAAGTTCAACTCGAATTCTTCCAATTGAAATCAAGCTGAAATTCATAGGTTTCAAAGAGAGAGTTTATCTCATATGTTTGTGTATTCAAGATTGTGTGTCTGAAATAAAGGCTAAGGGAAGACTCTTATAGTCTTCTACATAGAATGAAAAGCCTAAAATACCCCTAAGTGGGTTAAAACACTAGAAGCCACTTAGGGCCATTGATAAGGATCAAATACGCGGAAGCAAACTATTCGATAATCGAGCGGAAGCAAGTAAAGGATAACAAGAAATCAAGATTGGGAAGGCAAGAAAATAGAAGAAAGAATCGAATTCAATTTACTAACGTTAATTGAATTCAAAAGGGGAGAAGGAAAACTTGAACCTTACAATGGAATCTAACTAGATGTCGATCTCCATAGGTTCCAAGTCGAGACATAAACGAGCCTCGGGCTCACACAAGAAGGGCTCGGCCTCTTCAATGTTTTCTCTCAAGATTCTATCTTCAACAACGACTAACTAAGGTTTGATGAGACTAAGTGAAGTATTTATAGGCTTCACTTAGTCATAATAAAAGGTCTAAAGTACCCCCAAAGTGGGTTAAAACAAATAAGGCCACGCAGGGCTATAGTTGGAAGTTCATGCAAAAAGAAGTAAAATATCCCGCATGCTGAAACAGGGGGAGGCGCTCCGCCTCAGGATGAGGCGCTCCGCCTCCAGCTGATGAGGCGCTCCGCCTCAGGATGAGGCGCTCCGCCTCAGGATGAGGCCCTCCGCCTTCTTCTGTTCGGCTCTCTGCTTTTTGGTAGGCGCTCCGCCTCAGCTTTGAGGCGCTCCGCCTCCTTCTGGAACTTGTGCAAGAGGCTCAAAATGAGCTTGGGGTGGATCCCCTTGGAGCCCAAGTGGTCCTCCATCCATGGTGCTCAAAAGCATGATCTTCAAGTTGTTTCCGGAGGCCTTGATGGTACTCCTTGTGCTCTCAAGCTTGGCTCTTGACGGTTGGCGCTTTGGCTCCAATTTGGGGCTTATCATCCTCCCCTTCTTGGAAGGATTTCGTCCTCGAAATCAAACCATCAAGCCTACATTCAAAACAAGCACAACAAAGCTTCCCACTACAAGAGTAGGTTAGTGGTAAAAGTGTGGGAAAACACACTCTTGTGATAGAGCCAAGCATCAATAACAAGTAAAAAGCTTATGTCTCCAAAGGAAACAATAAGTACTTGACTCCAAATCAAAGTGCACCCAACACAAGAACAAACAAAGAGATCAATAGGATATGGAACATGCAAGGTATAGCAATCAAATTCCCTATGACCCCTAAGCTTATAACCAACACACCAAGCCTTCAAACTAATATTATCACAATGTGACCTATCGGCTTTGGCATGCTCAACACCCAAGGTGTGATCAACAAGTGGGGTGGAGTAAACAAAATAGTTCAATTGGCAACTAACATCAAATACTCCACTCCCCTTCTTAGAAGCACTCTTACACACACCAAGAGTGGCTTCCTCACCTCCAAATCCCTCTCTAAGACAATCGCCCTCATTAGGCAAACTCCAAAGGAAAGTCTCCAAAATAGGTCCTTCATCATTATAGTCCATACAATGAAGGTTAGGACTACTAGAAGATGGTTCAACACAACCAATATCAAGACCACTCATCCCACTTGGAGTTCCAAACAATGGATCATCCTTAGAGTCTATCTTTACATACCATGGAGGTTCTATTTTACTAGCAATTCTAGTCCGATACAATTCGCTACCACAAATGAGATTATCTTCACATAACGGAAATGTAAAAGCATGCACCTCAAATTCATGGCCACATGAAAACAAGGTATCAAGACTAGGTTCTTTATCCACACCCGAGGAGTCATCGAAAACGAATCGATCCATCTCACACTCTAGAGACTCCTCAAGGTCACATCCATCCTCACCACGACACATAAGTCCCCCATTATCAAGCAATTCATCAAGGGAAAGGACAGGGTATTCATTCAACTCATCTTCCCCTTTGTCAAATATGGGTGGGGTGTCATAACAAGGTTCACAAGCAAGGTCAACTACACATTCCTCACTAATGAGAGGTTTAATGAACACCGGGCTCACATCATGATGTGGCTTATCATCCCTCTCAACTAGTGGTTCACAATCACACACAAGTTGACCATTCGACTCTACACTAGTTGCAAACACATTGTAATCACACAAATCATCAACTAGTGAAGAGTTAGCACACACACTACCATGAGACAAGGAAGTAACATGTTCAAGGGATGAGCTATCACTTACCTTTGAGTGGCCATCTTGCTCACTCAATGCATTTGGAGTGTCATGACTTGTCTCTTCACCTTGAAGCTCACATTGAAGTGTTTCTTCACCTTGTCTATCCTTCTTGGGACATGGTTGAGGCTCCATTGATTGGCCTCCAAGAGTACCTACACAAGCATTCACAAAAGTAGAAGAAAAAGATAAAGGGTTAAGGTTAGAATAAGGGGTGTCCTCACTCTTTTTCCCCTCTTTCTTTTCCCTCATTTTCTTTTCAAGGTTAGGTGTAGATTCGGGTGGTGACATCCCACTCACATCACTCAACACATCCTCTCCTTTTTCCACTCGAGGAATGTCACCGGTCACTCCCTTACTCCTCTCAATCTTTTGTCTCTCAAATTCGGGTGAGTTGGGACGAGGCCCAAGAATACCCATAGCCGGAGTAGGTGGAGTTTTAACATCAACCCGCAATCTAGGACTAAGAGACTCATCACTTGAGATCTCTTTCTTCTTTGTTGGTGAACCACTTAGCTTTGGAGCTTGGGTTTTGGGGTTCACCTTGTTGACTATTGCCAACTCTTTGCTTGCACTAGTCCCAACATTGCTTGTGATTGTAAGACTTCTTGTTTGCACTCTATTAACCATGGAATGAGGTTCTTGCTCCTTTCCCCCTTGCATTGGCCTAGAAGGTATACTAGGAGGTGATTTGATCTTTATCCCAATAGGTTCAAAGTCATACATCGTTGGGCATTGGCCGAGGTAATACTTATCACTCACTTTGCTATATCGCACCTTCTTGCTTTGCAACCATGACTCGCCAAACCACACATGACAATGTTGCATGGGGTACACATGACACCAAATATAATTCCAATATCCCCTATGCGATATACACACCCGAACTTCCTTGGAAACCCACACTCCGTAGTAGTCATAAGGATCCTTCAAGGCATAGCAAGGTAGCCTTAGTTCATCAACCACCGAGGTATTAATGCAACCTTCCACCTCAACAGGGAACCTCCGTAGGTCCAAGTGTAGTATAGGATCATCCAAGTAAGATCTTGGAACCTCTTGATACCCATCACTATCAAATCGAAGCTTACTTATCCCACTTCCCCTAGCAACAAAACTAGAACGACTTCCACTTCCCGTCACTCTTCCAACACTAGAAGTGTAGTTGAAAGTCGAGGAAGGAGCACCACTATGGAACCCATAATTGCCTCTCGCTTTGGTTCCATAGCCCCTAACACCACTCCTACCACCACGACTAGAGCAATGCACTCCAACCACGGTAAGAGCAAATTTTCTCCCTCCACCATTCACATGGGAACTAGAAGATGTAACTCTCCCATTTCCCATGGAACAACCACCACCACCTCCCATACTAATGGAAGGCCTTCTACTACTCTCTTGCTCACCACAAGCAGCATCAAGAGAAGATGCATATGAACCATCCTCATAGTCAACCTCATCATCAATTCTCTCTACGTCGCTATCATCATGTTCAAATTCATCACAAGAAGAGTAAGTAGGATCATCATACCTTGAAGCGTCACCATCTTCAAATTCTTGACTTGGAGCATAAGATTCTTCACCTTCGTCTTCATGAGCTTCATAGTCTTCTTCGACCTCTCGATCATCATAGTGAACCGCTTCATCCTCATAGGAGCCATGGTTTCCATCATCATAGTAATGGCCATCATCAACATCATAGGAACCATAGTCTCCATCATCACCATACGAGTCATAGCAACTCGCATCATCCCCATATGAGCCATAGTCTCCACAATCAACATCCGACATCGTTGCAACACCAAAGCACAGAACCTCCCCAAAGTCACTCCCTCACGTGTTTCACTCAATTTATGAACACTCAAGAGCGAGGCCTTTACAACTTGGGAACCAAGGTGATCACAACTAGCATGTCCAAGTTAAAGTTCGGAATGGAGTTAATGAGACTCAATGGACGGACGGTTATTTAAAGTGCGCACTTGAGGCCAAAGAAAGTTCTACGAATCTTCTTTGATTCCTAATCTCCTCTAAGCACGAATGTCCTAATACGCTAGTAAGTTAGTGTCTTTTGAGTAGGCCAATTACCCTAGAAACACTAACCAAGAAGCCCGTGGGCGAATAACAATGGAAACCTAGGCAAAAAACTACCCGGGAACACCCTTCAGCAAGAGGCGCTCCGCCTCAAGAAGGAGGCGCTCCGCCTCAGGAAATCCAGAGAGCAGCCCAGAAAGAGGCGCTCCGCCTCAAAATGGAGGCGCTCCGCCTAGGCCAATTTCCTGCAACTTTGCAAAACGCGTTTTCGGCTCGTTTTGCACCCAAAATCCAACGTTTTCGACTTGTTTTCGATTCTAATGATACCCAAAGGTGTGTATTATGTTTCTAAACATTCCCCAATAGGTTTTAACCCCAAACAAACAACAATCAATCGAATTTGATTCTTGAGCAAAATTCTAGGGTTCTTGAAAATTTTGGAGATTTGATTTCTTCAAACTTTGAAATACACCACCAAATCTTGTAGTTTTGGTACCAAAAGAACGGGAATACAATAAGGAACAAACCCCAATGGTTTTTTAATGAATGGGTGTTCCAATCCAACAAGTTCCACCAAGCTTTTTGTGAAATTTTCAAGTTTTTCAATTTTTTTGTTTTTCTTCAATTTTTCAAGAACAAACACAACAACAACAAAGATAAGGATACTATGAACAAGGAACGAGGGTTTGTTAGAACAACACCCGATCCGTGCTCTGATACCAAGATGATAAGGATCAAATACGCGGAAGCAAACTATTCGATAATCGAGCGGAAGCAAGTAAAGGATAACAAGAAATCAAGATTGGGAAGGCAAGAAAATAGAAGAAAGAATCGAATTCAATTTACTAACGTTAATTGAATTCAAAAGGGGAGAAGGAAAACTTGAACCTTACAATGGAATCTAACTAGATGTCGATCTCCATAGGTTCCAAGTCGAGACATAAACGAGCCTCGGGCTCACACAAGAAGGGCTCGGCCTCTTCAATGTTTTCTCTCAAGATTCTATCTTCAACAACGACTAACTAAGGTTTGATGAGACTAAGTGAAGTATTTATAGGCTTCACTTAGTCATAATAAAAGGTCTAAAGTACCCCCAAAGTGGGTTAAAACAAATAAGGCCACGCAGGGCTATAGTTGGAAGTTCATGCAAAAAGAAGTAAAATATCCCGCATGCTGAAACAGGGGGAGGCGCTCCGCCTCAGGATGAGGCGCTCCGCCTCCAGCTGATGAGGTGCTCCGCCTCAGGATGAGGCCCTCCGCCTTCTTCTGTTCGGCTCTCTGCTTTTTGGTAGGCGCTCCGCCTCAGCTTTGAGGCGCTCCGCCTCCTTCTGGAACTTGTGCAAGAGGCTCAAAATGAGCTTGGGGTGGATCCCCTTGGAGCCCAAGTGGTCCTCCATCCATGGTGCTCAAAAGCATGATCTTCAAGTTGTTTCCGGAGGCCTTGATGGTACTCCTTGTGCTCTCAAGCTTGGCTCTTGACGGTTGGCGCTTTGGCTCCAATTTGGGGCTTATCAGCCATAGTTGGAATTACACAACAAAAAGATAGAAAATTCGGATGGGGGCTCAGCTAAGTAGGCGCCCCGCCTAGTCCATGCCTTGGTCAGCCACACAGTGAAGTGGGTGGTTCGCCCATTGCACAGGGGCGGTCCGCCCCTTTGAGGTTCAGGAACTTGGCAATCAAACGGGCGGTCCGCCCATTGTGGGAGGCGGTTCACCCCTTCCTGAAGCTTCTTGAGGCGCCTCACTTTGTGTCTCTTGAGCCTCTCCCTGGGGTCTACATGGTCCTCCTTCCATGGTGCTCCAATGCATGATCTTCAAAGTGGTTCCGGAGCTCCCATCTTCCACGTCCAAGCCTTTCCATACCAAGTGAAGGTGAGCGTCATTGAGTGCTTTGGCTTGGCTTCTCGTAAAGGGCCTTATGGTGGTTTGCCCCTTATCATCCTCCCCTTCTTGAGAAGATTTCGTCCTCGAAATTAAGGCGTCATCCTCCTCCGCATCAACATCTACATCAAGAGGAGCCAAGTCACTAACATTGAAAGTATTTGACACATTGTACTCACCGGGTAGATCAATCACGTAGGCATTGTTGTTGATCTTGGAAAGTACTTGGAACGGTCCATCTCCTCGGGGTGCCAACTTCCCTTTTCTAAGGTTTGGAAACCTCTTTTTGCGGAAGTGCACCCACACCCAATCTCCTCTCTTGAGTTCCAACTTTTTTCTCCCCTTGTTCTTCTTGAGGGTCACCTTTGCATAGGCTTCCTCTAAGCTCTTCCTTGCCTTGGCGTGGATCTCGAGCACTGCCTTAGCTCGGCTTTTACCTTCAAAACAAACAACCATATCCTTGGGCAAAGAGGTTAGATCAAGTGGAATCAAAGGATTAAAACCATAAACACACTCAAATGGAGTCATGCCAATCATGCTATGCAATGTACGGTTATAAGCAAACTCCATAAGAGGTAACTTCTCAACCCAAGTCCCGGCCTTACCTCAGGTCATATCTCTAAGTAGAGCACCCAAAGTTTGGTTCACCACCTCGATTTGACCATCCGTTTGAGGGTGGTGGGACGTCGAGAACAACAACTTGGTGCCAAGAGCACTCCAAAGACTCCTCCAAAAATGACTAAGGAACTTAGAGTCCCTATCACTCACAATGGTTCGAGGCACACCATGCAACTTTAACACATTATCAATGAACAAAGAAGCCACATGTTGTGCATCATGACTCTTCCTACAAGGGATGAAGTGAGCCATTTTGGAAAACCTATCAACGACAACATAAATGCTATCATGTCCTCCCTTAGACCGTGGCAAACCCATAACAAAGTCCATCAAAATATCCATCCACGGACTAGTAGGAATAGGGAGGGGAGTATACAAACCATGAAGATTGGACTTGGACTTAGCATGTGATGCGGAGCATACTACCTCAAGGCCTTTCACTAGGAGTCAAGCCAAGTTGATTGAAGACACTCATCTCCACTTGACTTGGAAGGACATGGAAGAAGGCTCCGAGAGCGACTTGAAGATCATGCTTTGGAGTGCCATGGATGGAGGACCACATAGGCTACTTGGGGTACTTTAGGGCTTTCATTATGTCTAAGTGAAGCCTATAAATACTTCACCTGTCTTCATTGAACCTTAGCTTACTTTGATTGTTGTTGAATGATGAATAGAGTTGAACTCTTATTTTTGAAGAAAACCCTTTTGTTGGCTTGAATTCACTAGCGGATCCTAGTTGATTATCAAACCAACACCCGATCATTCTACTTGTGAGTCCCGGGTGCGACTCGAGGGTGGTTGCTTAACGTAGGCTCTTCTTGACACCGATACGAGGGTATCACGGAACAAGTTCTCTGTGGTTACTTCGTAGGGAGTTCGAGACGCGTCTCGTTCTCTTTATCGTTCTTCTTGTCTTTTGATTTTGATCCTTATCATCTTGGTATCAGAGCCAACCTGGGTTCGATTCCCGGCTACACCATGCGAAGTTCGGGGACGAACTTGCTTTAAAGAAAGGGGGGATGATGTGGGGCCTCCCGTCGTGGGGTCCACATCTTCGGGAGCCGCCCGTTGTGGGGTCCACCCCCTGTAGGAGTTGCGTGGCTCGGGGTGGTCATGGTGGTGTCGGGGACGGACCTCGATTTGGGGTTGATTCAGCGATATATGATGTGACTTGCGCCTCTACCATCAGCTATGGCTTTTGGTAGAAATGGTTGTTTAAGAGTGAGCTGCAACCATTTCTACCAAAAGCCATAGCTGATGGTAGAGGCACAACTCACATCTTATATCGCCGGATCAACCCCAAATCGAGGTCCGTCCCTGACACCACCATGACCACCCCGAGCCACGCAACTCCTCCAGGAGGTGGACCCCACAACGGGCGGCTCCCGAGGATGTGGACCCCACGACGGGCGGCCCCACATCATCCCACCTTTCTTTAAAGCAAGTTCGTCCCCGAACTTCGCATGGTGTAGCCGGGAATCGAACCCGGGTCGGCTCTGATACCAAACTTTAAGAGTGAGCTGCAACCATTTCTACCAAAAGCCATAGCTGATGGTAGAGGCGCAACTCACATCTTATATCGCCGGATCAACCCCAAATCAAGGTCCGTCCCCGACACCACCATGACCACCCCGAGCCACGCAACTCCTCCAGAGGGTGGACCCCACAACGGGCGGCTCCCGAGGATATGGACCCCACGACGGGCGGCCCCACATTATCATGCTTGCAATCTAAGCAATTTTTGCAAAGTCGGTCAACTTGTAGCTCCATTTTTGGCCAATGGAATTGCTCTTTGAGGATAGCAAGAGTTTTGTTCCTCCCAAAATGACTCATCAAGCCCCCACAATGCGCTTCACGCACAAGGAACTCCCGCCATGAGGACTCGGGCACACAAACCCTACCATTTTTGAAAATGTAGCCATCTACCCATTGGTATTTCTCCACCCTCTTCCCACTCACTAGAGCATCATGAATGCTCTTGAGCTTCGGGTCATGTTCATACATCAACTTTATGCTTTCAAAACCCATAAGCCTAGAAGCAAGAGAGGTAGAAAGGGAAAACTTTCTAGAGAGCGCATCGCCTACAACATTGTCCTTTCCCTTCTTGTAATGAATTACATAGGGAAAAGACTCAATGAACTCCACCCATTTGGCATGCCTTTTGTTCAGCTTCTCTTGGCCTCTAAGATGCTTGAGTGACTCATGGTCACTCTTGATCACAAATTTCCTAGGCCATAGATAGTGTTGCCAATGAGCAAGAGCTCTTACAAGGGCGTATAATTCCTTGTCATACGTAGAGTAATTCAAGGTTGCACCCTTCAATTTTTCACTAAAGTAGGCAATGGGTTTCTCTTCTTGCATGAGAACACCCCCAATACCCACCCCCGAGGCATCACATTCAACCTCAAAAGCCTTCCCGAAGTCGGGCAATTGCAAAAATGAGGCGATACTCAACCTACTTTTTAATTCTTAGAAAGCCTTCTCTTGAGGCTCTCCCCACACAAAGGGCTTGTCTTTCTTCACCAACTCGGTGAGTGGTGCGGCAATGGTGCTAAAGTCCCTAACAAAGTGCCTATAGAAACTAGTAAGGCCATGGAAACTCCTAACATGAGAAATGGTAGTAGGAGTAGGTCAATCTCTAATGGCTTCAACTTTGGACTCATCAACCTCTACACCATTTGCACTAACAACAAAGCCCAAAAAGACAACCTTTTCAACACAAAAGGCACACTTCTTAAAATTGGCATAGAGCTTTTCGGCTCTTAGCACTTCAAGGACTTGACTCAAGTGGCCAACATGATCATCTATTGATTTGCTATATATCAAAATATCATCAAAATAGACAACCACAAATTTATTGATAAACGGCTTCAAGACATGGTTCATCAACCTCATAAAAGTGCTAGGTACGTTGGAGAGGCAAAAAGGCATCACCAACCATTCATAGAGACCAAACTTTGTTTTGAATGAGGTTTTCCACTCATCACCCGGTTTCATCCGAATTTGGTGGTAGCCGGACCTAAGATCTATCTTAGAAAAGATACTAGAACCACTCAACTCATCAAGCATGTCATCAAGTCTAGGAATGGGATGACGATACTTTACCGTTATCTTGTTGACTGCATGGCAATCAACACACATCCTCCATGTCCCGTCCTTCTTTGGCACAAGAATGACCGGTACGGCACACGGACTCAAGCTTTCACGAACCAAGCCTTTGTTGAGCAACTCATCAACTTGCCTTTTCAATTCCTTTGTATCTTCCGGGTTGCTCCTATAGGCCGGCTTGTTTGGAATTTGGGACCCCGGGATAAAATCAATTTGGTGTTCAATCCCCCTCAATGGAGGAAGACCACTCGGCATCTCTTCCGGGAACATGTCCTCAAATACCTTCAAAATATTCTCAATAGCACTAGGCAAAGGGTTAGGGTTAGAAGAATAATCAAATTCAGAATTTAGAACCATACCTTTGTGCACTAGGAAAATGAGCATTTTGGTGCCATCATTACCTCTCAAGTACTCACCTGGTTGCATCATGGCACAAATGCGACCGGTAGAAGATGGTGGAGTCTCGGCCAAAGGCTTGGACACAACGGGGGACTTGGCCTTAGCCGCTTCCCTCAACTCCCTCATGCGCTGATAGTCATCACTCACTTGTTTTGGTGTCAAGGGTGTAAACACATACTTCTTCCCCTCATGTTTAACCGTGTAAGTGTTGGCTCAGCCATTATGAACCACATATTTGTCATATTGCCAAGGCCTACCAAACAAGAGGTGGCAAGCTTGCATTGGCACTACATCAAACATGTGCTCATCTTGGTAGTTCCCAAGCTTGAACTTAATCAAGACTTGCTTCACTACCTTCAACTCCCTACATTCACTCAACCATTGCAAACGGTAGGGGCTTGGATGTTTAAGGGTAGGCAACTTCAATTGTGAGATCAAAGATTGGCTCACCACATTCGCGCAACTACCCGACTCTATAATTATGGAGCACAATTGTCCCTTCACTCTACACCTAGCATGGAACAAGTTCTCCCTTTGCTCATCCTCCTTCTCCTCACTCACCATGGCACTCAAACTACGACGTACCACTAGAAACATGTTAGGATCATCCCCCTCCGCCGCTGTCTCTTCACCCTCAACTACCTCACTCTCCTCAACAACATCACCCTCGGGCTCACTTTCCTCCTCATACACCAACCCATCATCCATCACAATCATGCTTTTTCGGGTAGGGCATTCCTTGGCAAAGTGGCCATAACCCTTGCACTTGTGGCATTGGAAAAAAGGAGTATTTGGTTGAGTTTTAGAATTACCTCCCACTTTTTTGAAGTCGCTTCTCGGGGTAGCCCTTTCAAAAGGCTTCTTCACATCACGACTCCCACTTGCACCACTTGTGTTTGGGCTCTTCCATTCTTTGGGTCGAATCGTTGGAGTAGAAGTAGTACTCCTATAACGAGGAGCTTTCTCTTCCTTGAGCCATTTCTCGGCTTCAACCGCGGCATCACAAGCATCTTGAAGAGAATGAAAGATGTGTAGCCTCAATTGAGAAGCAATCTCCCGGCTCAAGCCATTCTTGAAGCGGATGATAGCTTGCTCCTCATCCTCCGTCTCCATATCAAGGGCCATTCGATTTTTCTCAAATTCGTTGAAATACTCATCAATGGACTTGTAGCCTTGTTTCAATTCATAGAGTCTCTTGAGTTGCTCTTGTCTATACTTGAGTGTCACATATTTAGTACTCATTACCTCTTTCAATTCTTCCCAAGTAATATTCATTCGCATCCCAACTCTTCTCCTTGACCGCTTGACGGATTCCCACCATGTGGAAGCATAGGACTCAAATGAAGCGATGGCATAAGTAGTTTTCTTCTCCTCGGACATATCATTTGTGTAAAAAACCCGCTCCAATTGAACCTTCCACTCTAAGATTGCTTCCGGATCACTAGTCCCTTTGAAAGGTGGGATAGTGATCTTCACACTATTGAGGTTGTTGTCACGACCCCCACGGTGTGGTTCCGGTTGACCCCCGTAGTAATCATCAACCTTATCATACTCACGCCTCAAGTTCCTCCCCACAAAAGCCCTTGGAGGCCCTCGACCTTGCCCACGACCTCCATCTACACCCCGGCCTCCATTCATTGCCCTCCTATTTGGATAGGGTGCATCAAAATCATCATCTTCATAGGAACCATAGTCTCCATCATCACCATACGAGTCATAGCAACTCGCATCATCCCCACATGAGCCATAATCTCCACAATCAACATCCGACATTGTTGCAACACCAAAGACAAACCTCCCAAAAGTCACTCCCTCACATGTATCACTCAATATATGAAAACTCAAGAGCGAGGCATTAACAACTTGGGAACCAAGGTGATCACAACTAGTATGTCCAAGTTAAAGTTTGGAATGGAGTTAATGAGACTCGATGTACGGACGGCTATTTAAAGTGTGCACTTGAGGCCAAAAGGAGTTCTACGACTCTTCTTTGAATTCTAATCTCCTCTACGCACGAATGTCCTAATATGCTAAAGAGTTAGTGTTTTTCGAGTAGGCCAATTATCCTAGAAACACTAACCAAGAGGTACGGAAGCAAAAGAAACACGAAAACCTATGAAAAATCTACCCGGGCACCCTTCACGAAAGTGAGCGCCCCGCCTCTGAACAGGGGCGGTCCGCCCAAAAAGTTCAGAGAGTGGGGTGGGCGGTCCACCTACTAAGTGGGCGGTCCGCCTACTGTGAAATCCAGCACAGTTCCAACGACGGGTTTTGGCTTTTTGCACCCAATTTTTCAATGGTTTCGAGCTATTTTCAATTCTAATGATACACAAAGATGTATATGATGATTCTAAATAATCCCCAATAGGTTTAGACCCCAAAAAAACAACAATCAGTCAATTTTGATTCTTGAGCAAAATTCTAGGGTTTTTGAAAATTTTGGGAATTTGGATTCTTCAAATTTTGAAATACACCACCAAATCTTGTAATTTTGGTATCAAAAGAACGGGAATCAAATATGAAACAAACCCCAATAATTTTCAATGTATGGGTGTTCCGATCCAACAAGTTCCACCAAATTTCGTGAAATTTTCAAGTTTTTCTATTTATTTTGTTTTTCTTCAAATTTTCAAGAACAACAACAAGAACAATGATAAACTAACACAATGAATAAGGAACAGAGGTTTGTAATAACATAACCCGATCCATGCTCAGATACCAAACTGATAAGGGGAAAACTACGGAAAGCAATAACAAAATAAAAACGAGACGAGACTCACACGATTGTCCAAGTAGCAACGAAGAACGATATTTCGTTACAACCCCGAATAGTTGTCAAGAATCACCTACGCTATGCAACTATCCTCAAGAATCACGAGGTCCTTGCAAATAGAATGATCGAAAGGTTTGAAGTTTAACTCAAATTCTTCCAATTGAAATCAAGCTAAAATTCATAGGTTTCAAAGAGAGAGTTTATCTCTTATGTTTGTGTATTCAAGATTGTGATGTCTAAAATAAAGGCTAAGGGAAGACTCTTATAGTCTTCTACATGGAATGAAAAGCCTAAAATACCCCTAAGTGGGTTAAAACACTAGAAGCCACTTAGGGCCATAGTTGGAATTACCCAACAAAAAGATAGGAAATTCGGATGGGGGCTCAGCTAAGTGGGCGCCCCGCCTAGTCCATGCCTTGGTCAGCCAGACAGTGAAGTGGGCGGTCCACCCATTGCACAGGGGCAGTCCGCCCCTTTGAGGTTCAGAGACTTGGCAATCAAACGGGCGGTCTGCCCATTGTGGGAGGCGGTCCGCCCTTCCTGAAGCTTCTTGAGGCACGTCACTGATAAGCCCCAAATTGGACCCAAAACGCCAACCATCAAGAGCCAAGCTTGAGAGCACAAAGAGTACCCGCCAAGGCCCCCGAAAGCATCATTCAAGGCCAAGGAAGAGCTTATGCAATGGAACGCCATGGGACGAGGGGCCTAGAGATACATTTCGAGGTGTTCCAAGGTGTCAGGGAAAGAGGCGGACCGCCCACTTACTAGGCGGACCGCCCCCTTCAGCCTCTGAAGTTTAACAGGCGGGGCGCCTACTTGTTCAGGGGCGGGGCGCCTACTCCAGTGAGGAGCAACCAGGCGGGGCGCCTAGTGCTGAGAAGGATGCGGGATTTCCTAGTTTTTATCATTTGTAATTTCTATTATGCCCCTACGTGGCTTATGTCTTTAGAACTTACTTAAGGGTACTTTTGGGCTTTCACTATGTATTAAATGAGGCCTATAAATACTCCATAGCTTAGCATTAGTCCTTAGCTAGTTTTGAAGATAGAATTGAGAAGATAGAATAGGCTTGGCCTTTCTTGTTGAAGCGTTGACTTCATGTATCTCTTACGTTGAATCCATGGTGGATCTCCGCTAGTGAGAGTCCCGTTTAATGGTTCAAGTCTCTTCTCCCTATTGAATCAATCTAATTGTTAGTTTGATTCGTTCTTTTCTTCTACTTTCTGTTCTTCCCCATCCCTATTTCTTGGTTATCGTATGTTGATTGCTTCCGCCTCTATCTTACTTGCTTCCGCGTGTTTGTTCCTTATCATTTGGTATCAGAGCAAGGCTCGGGTTTCGTTCTTAGGAATCCGCGTTCCTTGTTCATCCTATCTTTACTTTATTGTTATTGTGTTTATGTTCTTGGAAAAGAAGAAAAAAACAAAAAAATTGAAAAAGTGAAAAATACAAAAAAATTCTTGTTGTGGATTGGATTGGATGATTCCTTTGGTGTTTGATATCGGGGATCAATCTATGATGTTGACCCGTTGATTTGGTACCCTTGTTATATGATTTGGTGTTGAGAATCAAAAGTTGAAAAAATAAAAAACCCCAAAAAAATTGAAAAACCCTTGAACTTGATTGAAATTGCTTGATTTGGATTCGTTTTGGATTGGGTGATGTTATAAATCATTGGGGATTGATTGGAGTAGTTGAAAACACCATTGGGTACCTTCGGATTGGAAAAACACCTTGAAAACAACCGAATTTGGGTGTCAAAAGACCAAAAAACACGCGTTTTCGGAGTGTGCTGAAAACCCCAGTAGGCGGGGCGCCCAGAAAGTAGGCGGGGCGCCTAGTGAACTCTCTGAACATTAGTAGGCGGACCGCCCACTCCTGATTGGTCTCCGTTTGGCCTCGTTTCGTGTGTTTTTGTGTCCCGTTTGCTTCCTAACTTCTTGGTTAGTGTTTCTAAGGTATTAGTCCTACTTTATTAACACTAATCTTTGATTCCTTAGGGTGTTGTGTGTCTTGGAGTCTATACTTAAAGTCGTAGAATTTGCTTGCTTCAAGTGCGCACTAAATTAGCTTCCGTACATCGAGTCACTTTAACTCCATTCCGAACCATTACTTGGGTGCATTAGTTGATTGATCTTGCCATTGTGATTACTAAGAGACAAGAAGGTCGTGAGTGGAAAAAGGCTTGAGTGGTGAGAACAATAGAGTGTGGTCACAAAAGCCAACGACCTTGAGTGTATACACGAGTGGAAAGAAAATTGAGTGACATCTTTTGAGTGATACACGTGAGGGAGTGAATTTGTGAGGTCCTTAACTCTTTGATTACAATTATGGCTTCGTATGATGATGATTGCGGAGGATATGACTCATGCGGAGATGATGGAGACTATGGTTCCTATGGTGATGATGATGGGTATTGCTATGACGATTCCGGGAACCAAGGCTCATATGATGATGAAGCGGATCACTATGATCATGAAAATGAAGAAGACTATGGGGCTTGTGAAGACGAATGTGATGAATCTTATGCTCCAAGTCAAGAAATGGAAGATGGTGACGCTTCAAGGTATGATGATCCTACTTACTCTTCTTGTGATGAATTTGAACATGGTGATAGTGACATAGAGAGAATGGATGATGAGGGTGATTATACGAATTGTGCATATGCATCTTCTCTTGGTGTTGCTTATGGTGAGCAAGAGAGTAGTAGAGGACCTTCCATTAGTATGGGAGGTGGTGGTGGTTGTTCCATGGGAAATGGGAGAGTTACATCTTCTAATTCCCATGTGAAGGGTGGAATGAGAGAATTTGCTCTTACCGTGGTTGGAGTGCATTGCTCTAGTCGTGGTGGTAGGAGTGGTGTTAGGAGCTATGGAACCAAGGCGAGAGGCAATTATGGGTTCTATAGTGGTGCTCCTTCCTCGACTTTCAACTACACTTCTAGTGTTGGAAGAGTGACGGGAAGTGGAAGTTGTTCTAATGGTGTTGCTAGGGGAAGTGGGATAAGTAAGCTTCGATTTGATAGTGATGGGTATCAAGAGGTTCCAAGATCTTACTTGGATGATCCTATACTACACTTGGACCTACGGAGGTTCCCTGTTGAGGTGGAAGGTTATGGAGGGTACTTGCTCAAGATTGGTGGCACCGATGCCAATTGCATTAATACCTCGGTGGTTGATGAGCTAAGGCTACCTTGCTATGCCTTGAAGGATCCTTATGACTACTACGGAGTGTGGGTTTCCAAGGAAGTTCGGGTGTGTATATCGCATAGGGGATATTGGAATTATATTTGGTGTCATGTGTACCCCATGCAACATTGTCATGTGTGGTTTGGCGAGTCATGGTTGCAAAGCAAGAAGGTACGATATAGTAAAGTGAGTGATAAGTATTACCTCGGCCAATGCCCAACGATGTATGACTTTGAGCCTATTGGGATAAAGATCAAATCACCTCCTAGTATACCTTCTAGGCCAATGCAAGGGGGAAAGGGGCAAGAACCTCATCCTATGGTTGAAGAGTGCCAACAAAAAGTCCTACAATCACAAGCAATGGTGGGACTAGTGCAAGAAAAGAGTTGGCAAGTCTACCATCAAAGAAGAAAGAGATCTCAAGTGATGAGTCTCTTAGTCCTAGATTTCGGGTTGATGTTAAAACTCCACCTACTCCGGCTATGGGTATCCTTGGGCCTCGTCCCAACTCACCCGAATTTGAGAGACAAAAGATTGAGAGGAGTAAGGGAGTGACCGGTGACATTCCTCGAGTGGAAAAAGGAGAGGATGTGTTGAGTGTTGTGAGTGGGATGTCACCACCCGAATCTACACCTAACCTTGAAAAGAAAATGAGAGAAAAGAAAGAGGGAAAAAAGAGTGAGGACACCCCTTATTCTAACCTTAACCCTTTGTCTTTTTCTCCTACTTTTGTGAATGCTTGTGTAGGTACTCTTGGAGGCCCATCAATGGAGCCTCAATCATGCCTCAAGAAGGATAGACAAGGTGAAGAAACTCTTCAATGTGAGCTTCAAGGTGAAGAGCCAAGTCATGACGCTTCAAATGCAATGAGTGAGCAAGATGGCCACTCAAAGGTAAGTGATAGCTCGTCCCTTGAACATGATACTTCCTTGTCTCATGGTAGTGTTTGTGCTAACTCAACACTAGTTGATGATTTGTATGATTACAATGTGTTTGCAACTAGTGTAGAGTTGAATGGTCAATTTGTGTGTGGTTGTGAACCACTAGTTGAGAGGGAGGAAAAGCCACATCATGATGTGAGCTCGATATTCATTGAACCTCTCTCTAGTGAAGATTGTGTGGTTGACCCTATTTGTGACCCTTGTTATGACACTCCACCTATATTTGACAAAGGGGAAGATGAGTTGAATGAATACCCTATATTTTCCCTTGATGAATTGCTTGATAATGGTGGGCCTATGTGTTGTAGTGAGGTTGGTAGCGACCTTGAGGAGTCCCTAGTGGATGAGATGGACCGAATTGTATTCGATGACTCCTCAAGTGTGGATGAGGAATCTAGTTTTGATGCTTTACCTTTGATGGGTAGTGGACTTGTTTTCACTAACCCTTTGTTTGAAGAGGATTCTCAAAAAGGTGATGGTGAGTATCAAACTAGAGGAGAGTTTGGATTTAAACCTCCATGGTTTGGGAAATTGAACTCTATAGACAATCCCTTGTTTGGAACTTCTAGTGAGGAAGATTGTCCTAGAGGTGGAATTGGGGGTGAGGAAGCCACTCTTGGTGTGTGTAAGAGTGCTTCCAAGAAGGGGAGTGGAGTATTTGATGTTAGTTGCCGATTGAACTATTTTGTTTACTCCACCCCACACGTTAATCACACCTTGGGTGTTGAGCATGCCAAAGCTCGATGTAAAGACCATAAGCTTGGAGATCATACGGAACTTAGTTGCTTAATCTTGCATGTTCCTTATCTTATTAATCTCTTTGCTTGTTATGGTAGTGAGTACTTGTTGTTGTTGAGCCATGAACTTGTTGTTTCCTTTGGAGACATAAGCTTTTTGATTGGTATTGATACTTGGCTCTATCACAAAAGTGTTCTTTCCATAGTACTTGCACTCACTCTTGTTGGACTTTCCTACTCTTGTAGTGGGAAGTTTTGGTGTGTCCTTATTGGACTTAGGGATCATAGGAATCTTAATGCTTGATCTTGCATATTCTCTATCCTATTGATATACTTGATGAATCATGTGTTGAGTGTATCCATTGGGAAAGCCAAGTGATTATTGTTTTCTTTGGAAACATGTGCTTTATCATTGTTATTGATGCTTGGCTATACCATAAGAGTGTGTTTTCCCACACTTTTGCCACTAACCTACTCTTGTAGTGGGAAGCTTTGTTTGTGCTTGTTTTGAATGTAGGCTTGATGGTTTGATTTCGAGGACGAAATCCTTTCAAGAAGGGGAGGATGATAAGCCCCAAATTGGACCCAAAACGCCAACCATCAAGAGCCAAGCTTGAGAGCACAAAGAGTACCGCCAAGGCCCCCGAAAGCATCATTCAAGGCCAAGGAAGAGCTTATGCAATGGAACGCCATGGGACGAGGGGCCTAGAGATACATTTCGAGGTGTTCCAAGGTGTCAGGGAAAGAGGCGGACCGCCCACTTACTAGGCGGACCGCCCCCTTCAGCCTCTGAAGTTTAACAGGCGGGGCGCCTACTTGTTCAGGGGCGGGGCGCCTACTCCAGTGAGGAGCAACCAGGCGGGGCGCCTAGTGCTGAGAAGGATGCGGGATTTCCTAGTTTTTATCATTTGTAATTTCTATTATGCCCCTACGTGGCTTATGTCTTTAGAACTTACTTAAGGGTACTTTTGGGCTTTCACTATGTATTAAATGAGGCCTATAAATACTCCATAGCTTAGCATTAGTCCTTAGCTAGTTTTGAAGATAGAATTGAGAAGATAGAATAGGCTTGGCCTTTCTTGTTGAAGCGTTGACTTCATGTATCTCTTACGTTGAATCCATGGTGGATCTCCGCTAGTGAGAGTCCCGTTTAATGGTTCAAGTCTCTTCTCCCTATTGAATCAATCTAATTGTTAGTTTGATTCGTTCTTTTCTTCTACTTTCTGTTCTTCCCCATCCCTATTTCTTGGTTATCGTGTGTTGATTGCTTCCTCCTCTATCTTACTTGCTTCCGCGTGTTTGTTCCTTATCATTTCGAAATGTATCTCTAGGCCCCTCGTCCCATGGCGTTCCATTGCATAAGCTCTTCCTTGGCCTTGAATGATGCTTTCGGGGGCCTTGGCGGTACTCTTTGTGCTCTCAAGCTTGGCTCTTGATGGTTGGCGTTTTGGGTCCAATTTGGGGCTTATCAGTCACTTTGTGTCTCTTGAACCTCTCCTTGGGGTCTAGATGGTCCTCCTTCCAAGGTGCTCCAATGCATGATCTTCAAGGTGGTTCCGGAGCTCCCATCTTCCACGTCCAAGCCTTTCCATACCAAGTGAAGGTGAGTGCCATGGAGTGCTTTGGCTTGGCTTCTCGTATAGGGCCTTGTGGTGGTTTGCCCCTTATCAATAATGGAGACCCAAGTTGTTGGTGTTGACACTCTTGGGCATTCAAGTTCTTTCTTGGATGCACCTATACGAGACTTGGGTAGAAGTAAGTTCGTTGTTGAGGTGAATGGTAATAGAGGATACTTTCTCAAGATTGGAGGTACTGATGCCACTTACATTAGCACTTCTTTGGTTGAGACCCTAGGGATACCATGCTATAAATTGAAACATCCTTATAAGTATAATGGAGTGTGGGTTTCCAATGAGGCTCGAGTGCTCATATCTCATGGGAGTTATAAGTATTACGTTTGGTGTGATATGTATCCCATGGTACATTTTGATGTTTGGCTAGGTGACCCATGGCTACTCAACAAAGAGTTTCGATACAGTGCTAAGAGAGATGTATTTCTTGTGGGCATGGACCAACAGGTTTATGAGTTTGCACCTTATGGGACAAGGGGCGAATCACCTTGGAGTGGACTTTCTCGGGATTTGCAAAGGACCAAAGAGCTACTTCATTCCGTGCTTGAAAAAGTGCAAAAAAAGGGTCCTACAAATACAACAAATGCTGAGACTAGTGCTAGAAAGGAGTTGACAAGTGTCAATAAGGTGAACCCGAAACCACAAGCTTCAAAATCAAGTGGTTCACCAACAAAGAAGGAGGAGACTTCAAGTGATGAGTTTTTAAGTCCTAGGTTCCGGGTTGATGTTAAAAGTCCAACTACTCCGGCTATAGGTATTCTTGGGCCTCGTCCCAATTCGCCCGAATTTGAGAAACAAAAGACTGAGAGGAGTAAGGGAGTGACGGTGATATTCCTCGAGTGGAAAAAAGAGATGATGTGTTGAGTGATATGAGTGGGATGTCACCACCCGAACCTACACCCGACTTTGAAAAGAAAATGAGGAAAAAGAAAGAAGGAAAAAGAATCATTGAGAGTGAGGACACCCCTTATTCTAACCCTCGCCTTTTATCTTTTTCTTTTACTTGTGTGAGCTCTTATGTAGGTACTCTTGAAGGCAAATCAATGGAGCCTCAATCATGTTCCAATGTGGAAGGACAAGGTGAAGAAGGTCTAGAATGTGAGCTCCAAGTTGGAGGAACTACCCATGACACTTTAAGTGCATTGAGTGAGCAAGATGGCCACTCAAGATATGTGTTAGTCCTTCTTCCCATGAGCATGATGCTTCTTTGTATTGTGATATTGTTTGTGAAGACTCTATGCTAGTTGGTGATTTATATGATTACCATGTGTTTGCAACTAGTGTAGATTCAAATGGTCAACTTGTGTGTGAATGTGAACCACTAGTTGAGAGGGTTGATAAGCCACATCATTGATGCAACCCAAATTGCATCGAGACCATTCACCTCGAAGTCAAGCCAAGGACATACAAGACGCTCACCTACACTTGGTTTGGAGAGGCATGGATGAGACGAGCTCGGGGAAGGACTTAAAGGCAATGCATTGGAGCTCAATCCATGTGGAAACAGGGCAGGAAACAGTGCAAGAAGCAGGGGAGCAAAACAGGGCAAAAACAGGGGAGATCTGCTGAGCTTACTGCCTAAGACTGGAAACTTGCTCTTCGCGATCGCGTCCATACCTTCGCGATCGCGTAGACCATTTCTTTTGCCTGCGCGATCGCGCCAAGACTTGCGCTATCGCGAGCTTCTGCATTTTAGTGTCCCACGCGATCGCATATAACTCTGCGCGATCGCGAAGAACACTCGAGTAGCAGCGGACCAGAATGCTAGGAAACATTGTAATGAGGTGCTATAAATGCCCTCTTTCATCATTTATTGTTTTTACACAACTTTGAACACAAAACATATTGTATGAGCATTGCTCTTGACATTGTAACCCTTTTGGCTTGAAATCAATTGGATGAATCCAAGTTGCTCTTCAATCCATCTTCGATCATTCTATTTGCTTGAGCCTCGTGTCTCTTGAGGATAGTTGCTTAGCGTAGGTGATTCTTTCCAATCGCTCGGGGTGTAACGGAACAAGTTCTTCGTTGCTACTCGACTTTAGTGTGAGTCTCGTCTCGTCTCGTTTCTTATCTTTTATCGCTTTCGTATTTTCGATTGCATCAGTTGGTATCAGAGCAAGGCTAGGGTTACGTTCTTACGAGCCCTCGTCCTACTCTTCGTGCTTGTCATCTTTGTTCCGCATTTATTTTCTTGTTCTTGTCTTGTTATATTGAAAAAGAAGAAAAAAAAAAATTCAAAAAAATTGAAAACCCAAATTTGAAGGATATCGCTTGTTGTTACGATTTTGTTGGTATTGATTATCGGGGATTGTATGTTTAAGTAATCTCGACAATTGAGAACCAACAAAACACGTTTTGGAGTTGAAAATCAAAGATTGGAAATTTAAACCCTAGGTTGAAGAAATTGCAAAATTTGCCAAAACTTGCTTGATGTTATGTTATTGTGATTGTTTGGTATCGGGGATTGTTCACAATAGTTTTCCCGTTGTTTTGATACCAACATAACATCATTTGGAGTATTGTAGTGAAAATCGAAAATTTGGTTCTTGAAGGTTTTGAAAATATTGAAGAACTTGTCAAAAATCTTTGAAACAAGTCGTTTGATGGTTGTTTTTGTGTATGAACCATTGGGAAATGATTGTTCCAGCTGAAAACACTTTTTGGGAAGCTTGAAAATTGAAATAAGTTGAATTGGGTTTGTTGTGTGTGCCAAACTGCTGTTTTCTGTCGACCTTCTGGTTCAGCTGAACAAACCTGCGCGATCGCGCAAGGTCTCGCGCTAATCGCGCCAAATCTGAATTATTGTTCATCGCGGTCGCGCCCATCTGCACGCGATCGCGAAGTGTACCAATTTCCAGAATTTCCTGAAGTTGGATAGAATGTTCGCAAAGCTATCGTAACAGTTTCCAACCACCAAAACTCCCATCGCATCATCAAATATGGTGAGTTTCTAGATCACAATCCAAAATTCATCCAATTCCGAATCCGTTTAGTGGCGATTCGATCTTTGAACATTTGATCACGCCACTTTCCGGTTAGTACTTTGAGGGTAACACTTCTACCCAATTAGTACTAATCCCTTGTGCGAATAGGATACTCGTGCCTAGAAGGAGAGTAGAATTCAAAGAAGATTCGTAGTTAATTGTTTGGTTCAAGTGCGCACCAAATAGCTTAGCGTTGATCGAGTCCCATTGAATCCACTCTTCCCGAAGAGCATTTGGTTCTTGTATTTTGGTTTGATCATTGAGGAGGTTGCGCAACTACGAGGAGGCCATTGATTTCAAGTTTGTGTGAACCTAACCCCAAGCTTGAGTGAACCCGAGCGACAAACAAAAGTGAGGGAGTGAGTGAGGACTTTTACTCTAATCTTCCTTTCTTGTTTTTGATTGTTGTAGGTACATGGCGGAGGAGAAAGCAAAGAGTACCATTGAGGTCCCAACCGACGTCTTGGCTAACTTATTAGCCGAGGTGAAGGCCCTAAACCTTAAAATGGAGGCTCTTGAAAAGGAAAGGACCCCGAGTGTCCAAAAGGATCCCAATGAAGGCACTAGTGATGATTCCATCATGAAACCGGATCAATATGCGGAGCTAGTTCGACGACAACGGTTGAGGGATGAAGCTCTTGCTAGAGAGAGATTGTTGGGCAATCCCCAACCCTTGGGCAATCCCCAAGGAGATGTTCCATTCCTAAGGCCTCGGAGAAACATTGCACCTCTTGAGCAAGTTGATGAAGCTCAAGAAGGGGAGGGCCTCGGACTTGATGATGATTACTTTGATGCTCCCTACCCAAATAGGAGGGCGATGAATGGAGGCCGAGGTGTAGATAGGGGTCGAGGACGAGGTCGAGGACCACCAAGAGCTTATATGGGAAGAAACTTGGGAAGGGAATATGAAGATGTTGATGACAACTATGGGGTTCAACCGGAACAACACCGTGGGGGTCGAGACACTAATCTCAATAGTGTCAAGATCACTATCCCGCCTTTCAAGGGGACTAGGATCCGGAAGCATTTCTTGAATGGAAGATCCAATTGGAGCGGGTCTTTGACACAAATGATATGACCGAGGAGAAGAAGGCCACTTATGCCATTTCATCATTTGAGTCCTATGCCTCTACTTGGTGGGAATCCATCAAGCGATCAAGGAGAAGACTTGGGTTGCGGATGAACATCACTTGGGAAGAATTGAAAGAAGTTATGAACAACAAGTATGTGACTCCCAAGTATCGACAAGAGCAACTCAAAAGGCTCTATGAATTGAAGCAAGGGTACAAGTCCGTTGATGAATATTTCAACGACTTTGAGAAAAACCGGATGGCTCTTGATATGGAAACGGAGGATGAAGAACAAGCTATCATCCGTTTCAAAAGTGGCTTGAGTAGAGAGATTGCTTCCCAATTGAGACTTCACATCTTCCACTCCTTGCAAGATGTTTGTGATGCCGCGGTTGAAGCCGAGAAATGGCTCAAAGAAGAAAAGGCTCCTCGCTATAGGAGTACTACTACCACCACTCCTTCAACTCGCACCAAAGAATGGAAGAGCCCATATGCTAGTGGAGCAAGTGGGAGCCGAGATGTAAAGAAGCCTTTTGAAAAGGTGATGCAATGTAAAATACGCGGAAACGGAAAGACGATACAAAATGCGGAAATGGAAACAAGATAGGCGATATCGATGAAGATATCGAGATAAAAGCAAGACGAGGCTTGAACGTTTACCTAAGTAGCACCGAGGAACTTGTCTCGATACACCCCGGGTGAAGTCAAGGATCACCTATACTACGCAACTACCCTCAAGAGGCACCCGGCTCTTGCAAATAGAATGATCGAAAGAGGTTACGATGTTCAACTTGGAATCCACCAAGTGAAATCATGCCCGTTCACGGGTTCATCATTGAGATTCACTCAAAGAAAATATCATTCTACATTCAAAGTTAGCTAAAAAAAAAAATAAATGAACTAAGGGAGTATTTATAGTTTCCCATTACAACATTTGCCTAGATTCTGGTCCGCTGGTCCTCAAATGGTCTTCGCGATCGCGTGCAAAGATATGCGATCGCGCAGGGAACAAAAATGAAGAGGCTCGCGATCGCGTCTGGCTGGGCGCTATCGCGCAGGGTAAAAGTCATCTCTTCGCGATCGCGTGAGTTGGGTCGCGATCGCGCAGAGCAAACGTCTGGCGCCAGGCAGTAGCTCAGAAAATGCTGCCCTGTTTTGCCCTGCTTTGGCTCCCCTGTTTCCCGCACTGGTTCCAGCCCTGTTTCCACTTTGATTGAGCTTCAATGCATGGTCTTCAAGTCGTCTCCCGAGCTCATATCATCCATGCCTTGATCCGGGGACCAAGTGTAGGTGTCGATGCAATTTGGGCTGCATCATCCTCCCCTTCTTGAGAAAATTTCGTCCTCGAAATTAAGGCGTCCTCCTCTAAGGGCTCAACACCTACATCAAAAAGGCAAACAAAAACAAAAACTCCTACTACGAGAGTAGGTTAGTGCACTAAGTGTGGGAAAACACACTCTTGTGGTACAACCAAGTATCAATGGCAACAAAGAAGCTCACGCTCCCAACGGAGCTAGTAAGTACTTGGTTTGACAACAAGGTGCTCCCGACACAAGAACAAATAAAGAGATCAATAGGGCATGGCATATGCAAGATTAAGCTATCAAAATCCCTACAATCCCTACGTTCAAGAGTGGTGCACCAAGGCTTCCCACTATGTGAGTAGGCAAGTCCCATAAGAGTGAAGGTAAGTGATATGGAAAATTCACTCTTGTGATAGAGCCAAGTATCAATGCAAATCAAAAAGCTTACGTCTCCAAAGGAGACAACAAGTTCTTGGCCCCATGGTGACAAGCACTCACCAACATGACAAGCGAAGAGACCGATAGGACATGGAACATTCAAGATTAAGCAATCAAAGTTCCTATGACCCCTAAGCTCATGTTCAACATACCATTCCTTCAAAGCAATATTTTCAAATTGTGGCGCAATGGTTTTGGCATGCTCATTCCTCAAAGTGTGGTTAACATATGGGAGGGAATAGACAAAGTGGTGCAATGCACAATTAGCATCAAGTACCCCACTCTCCTTCTGAAAAGCCCTCATACTCACACTAAGAGGTACCCTCCTCACCTCCAATTTCATCCTCGAGACAACCCCCTCACACGGTAAACTCTCAAGGAAGGCATTGTTAATGGCCTCTTCATCATCATAACCCGAACCAACAAGGGTAGGGTCACTAGAAGAATCATCTACCTCACTTGAAAGAACAAATAAGGAGTTGTCTATGGGATCAAATCCCTCACACCACGGAGGTTCCATTTCATCCTCAACTCTAGTCCGATACAAATCGCCTTCACAATTAAAGATGCCTCCACACAATGGAAATATAAAAGCATGCACCTCAATTTCATAGTCAAACAAAGGCATATCATCAAGACTAGGATTTTCACTCTCGCTTGAGGAGTCATCATAGACAACTTTGTCCAATTCATGCAATTTGGACTCCTCAAGTTCACTCTCATCCTCACTACGACACACAAGTCCACCAAAATCAATTATGTCAACAAGGGTGGAGTCACATAACTCATCTTCCCCTTTATCAAACATGGGTGGGGTGTCATAACAAGGGTCACAAGTAGGGTCAACTATCACGCTTTCACTAGAGAGAGGTTCTTTGAATACCGGGCTCACATCATGATGTGGCCTTTCACTCCCCTCTACTAGGTCACATGCAAACACAAGTTGACCATTAGACTCTTCACTAGTTGCAATGTCAATATAGGCATCACAAGCAACAACTAGCTTTGAGTCCCTACAAGACAAGGGATCAACATGTTCATGAGAAGGAAAGGTAACACTTACATTTGAGTCGCTCCCGTGAGCACTCACATCGTTTGAAGTGCCATGCTTGAGTCCTCCTTCATGAAACTCACAATGTCGAGCTCCATCCTCTTGTCTTTCTTTCTCACCAACCGGTTGAGGCTCCACTAGCTCGCCTCCAAGAGTACCTACACATAAGTCAAAACAAAGAGAAAGAGAAGAAGATAGATCTTGGTTAGAACGAAATGTGTTCCCACTCTCGCCCGAGATTTCCTCTCCCCTCACTTCTTTCATTTTTCGCTCAAGGCCAATTGTAGGTCCGGGTGATGCTTCACTCTCATCTCGCAAGGGCATGACCATAAGATTGTTGGTTCCGGGCTCAATGACCATGGGAGACTTGGCTTTAGCCGCTTCCCTCAACTCCCTCATAATCCTATAGTCATTACTTACTTGCTTCGGTGTCAAGGGCTTGAGTATATACTTTCTAGAGCCGTGCAAGACCGTGTAAGAGTTGGTCCTACCATCATGTACTACACTCCGATCATATTGCCACGGCCTACCAAACAAGAGATGACAAGCTTGCATAGGGGCTACATCGAACATTACCTTGTCTCGGTAGTTGCCAATGCTAAACTCAATCAAAACTTGCTTCTCCACCCTCAACTCTCCACACTCACTCAACCATTGTAAACGGTATGGATGCGGATGTGCTCTAGTAGGCAATTGCACTTGGGAAAGCAAGGTCTCACTCACTATGTTAGCACAACTTCCCGAATCAATGATCATTGAGCACACTAGACCCATCACTCGACACCTAGCATGGAAGAGATTCTCCCTTTGCACATGCTCCGACTCTTCATGACTCATGGCACCCAAACTCCTCCGTACCACAAGCGTCGTTTTAAGCTCATCACCTTGCTCACTACTACCTCGGGGAATGCCCAAGTTGTGGGGAGTGCCCACTTGTTGGGGAATGCCCAACGGTTGGGGAATGCCCAACATCTCATCACTAGTACCTCTTTCGGTACTCTTTTGGACACTCGGGGTCCCTTTTCTTTCAAGGCGCTCAAGCCGTTGTTCCATAGACCTTACCTCGGCCAATATGTAGGCCAAAGTACTTAACGTGTCCTCATCGGTATCATACACGTCTCCGGCCATGTACCTATACAAATCAAAAACAAGAAAGAGGTTAGAGTAAAAGCCCTCACTCGCTCCCTCACCTTTGAAGTGTCACTCGGGTACACTCAATTTAGTGACGGGGGATTTATCACTCAAGCTTGATCTCAAAGGTTTCCTCGTAGTTGAACAACCACCTCAATAATCACTCAAGTCACAAGAACCAAACGCTCTTCGGGGTGAGTGGAATTGATGAGACTCGATGGGCGAACGGCTTTATAAGTGAGCACTTGAGCCAAGAAATATACTACGAGTCTTCTTTGAGCTCTACTCTCCTTCTAGGCACGAAGTTCCTAAGCGCACAAAGAATTAGCACTAATTGAGTAGAAGTGTTACCCTCAAAGTACTAACCGGAAGTGACGCGATCAAATGTTCAAAGATCGAATCGTCACTAAACGGATTCGGAATTGGATGATTTTTGGTTAGTGATCTAGAAACTCACCATATTTGATGATACAATTGAAGTTTTGGTGAGCGGAAACTGTTACGAACGCTTTGCGAACAATCTGTCCCAGTTGCAAAATTGAGAACCCTTCGCGATCGCGTGATGTAAGTCGCGATCGCGATGAACAAGATGGAAATTGGGCGCGTTCGCGTGAGGCTGTGCGCGATCGCGCAGGCCTGCGTTACAGAACCAGAACCTCGACTGCAAACTCAGTTTTTGGCACACAAATCACCCAAAATCAGTTTGTTGTTCAGTACTAAAGCTTCCAAAGGGTGTTTTCAACTGAAATAAACAATCCCCAATGGTTTTATCAAACAAACAATGAACGAACAACTCGTTTCACGGAATTTGGATCAAGTTCTTCAAAATTTTCAAGAACTTCAAATTTTCAAAAATGCGATTTTCATTCCGCTACTCCAAATGACGATATGGGGATATCAAAATGACGGGAAAACTATAAGGAACAATCCCCAATATCACACAACCAAGAATTCACAACACAAAGCAAGTTCTATTAAATTTTTGTGAATTCTCAACTTTGAGATTTGGTTTTCAAGATTTTGATTCACGACTTCAAATCGTGTTTCGAGGGTACCAAATCAACGGGATTATGATAACAAACAAACCCCGATAACAAACAACAACAAAATCGCAACAAGGAACGATTTCTAGTAATTTTTTGTGATTTTCAAATTTTTGGATTTTTTTGTTTTTCTTATAAATTCAAGAACAAACAACACAAGGATAACAACGATAAGAACAAGACCGAGGATTCGTAAGAACGAAGCCTAGCCGTGCTCTGATACCAACTGATGCAATGTAAAATACGCGGAAACGGAAAGACGATACGAAATGCGGAAATGGAAACAAGATAGGCGATATCGATGAAGATATCGAGATAAAAGCAAGACGAGGCTTGAACGTTTACCTAAGTAGCACCGAGGAACTCGTCTCGATACACCCCGGGTGAAGTCAAGGATCACCTATACTACGCAACTACCCTCAAGAGGCACCCGGCTCTTGCAAATAGAATGATCGAAAGAGGTTACGATGTTCAACTTGGAATCCACCAAGTGAAATCATGCCCGTTCACGGGTTCTTCATCGATATCGCCTATCTTGTTTCCATTTCCGCATTTCGTATCGTCTTTCCGTTTCCGCGTATTTTTCCATTGCATCAAAAGGCTACCCCAAAGAGCGACCACAAAGAAGTTGGAGGTACCTCTAAAACTACTTTAAATACTCCTTCTCCTTCTTCTTTCCAATGTCATAAATGTAAGGGTTACGGTCACTTTGCCAAAGAGTGCCCTACCCGGAAAACAATGATTGTGATGGATGATGGGTTGGTCTATGAGGGTGAAAGTGAGTCCGAGGGTGAAGTTGAAGAGGAGAGTGAGGAAGTTGAGGGTGAAGGTGAAGAGAGAGCGACGGAGGGGGATGATCCTAATATGTTCCTTGTGGTTCGTCGAATTTTGGGAACCATGGTGAGTGAGGAGAGGGAGGATGAGCAAAGAGAAAACTTGTTCCATGCCCGGTGTAGAGTGAAGGGACAAGTTTGTTCCATGATAATTGACTCGGGTAGTTGTGCAAATGTGGTGAGCCAATCCTTGGTCTCACAATTGAAGTTGACTACCATTAAACACCCGAGCCCCTACCGATTGCAATGGCTAAGTGAGTGTGGGGAATTGAGGGTAGTGAAGCAAGTCTTGATTAGATTCAAGATTGGGAACTATCAAGATGAACACATGTTTGACGTGGTGCCAATGCAAGCTTGCCACCTTTTGTTTGGAAGGCCTTGGCAATACGACAAACAAGTGGTTCATGATGGCCGGGCCAACACTTACACGGTGAAACATGAGGGAAAAAGGTTTGTGCTTACACCTTTGACCCCGAAACAAGTAAGTGAAGACTACCGGCGCATGAAAGAGTTGAGGGAAGCGGCTAAGGCCAAGTCCCCGATTGTGGCCAAATCTTTGGCCGAGGCTCCACCATCTTCCACCGGTCGCATGTGTGCCATGATGCAACCGGGTGAGTATTTGAAGGGTAATGATGGCACCAAGATGCTCATATGCCTAGTGCACAAAGGTATGGTTTTAAATTCCGAAAGTGATTGTTTATCTAACCCTAACCCTTTGCCTAGTGCTATTGACAATGTTTTGAAGGTCTATGAGGACATGTTCCCGGAGGAGATGCCGGATGGATTGCCTCCCTTGAGGGGCATTGAGCATCAAATTGACTTCGTTCCGGGGTCCCAAATTCCCAACAAGCCGGCATATAGAAGTAACCCCGAGGACACAAGGGAGTTACAAAAGCAAATTGATGAATTGCTTACCAAAGGCTTGGTGCGGGAGAGCTTGAGCCCATGTGCCGTGCCCGTGATCCTTGTTCCAAAGAAGGACGGCACTTGGAGGATGTGTGTGGATTGTCGAGCGGTCAACAAGATCACGGTAAAGTATCGACATCCCATACCACGTTTGGATGATATGTTGGATGAGCTTAGTGGTTCTAGTGTCTTTTCGAAAATAGACCTTAGGTCCGGCTACCACCAAATCCGGATGAAACCGGGTGATGAGTGGAAAACCGCATTCAAGACCAAATTTGGTCTTTATGAATGGTTGGTGATGCCCTTCGGCCTCTCCAACGCACCTAGTACCTTCATGAGACTAATGAACCATGTGCTAAAGCCATTCATCAACAAATTCGTGGTCGTCTACTTTGACGACATATTGATTTATAGCAAGTCAATAGATGACCACGTTGGCCACTTGAGTCAAGTGCTTGAAGTGCTACGAGCCGAAAAGCTCTATGCCAACTTTAAGAAGTGTGCCTTTTGTGTTGAAAAGGTTGTCTTTTTGGGCTTTGTTGTTAGTGCCAATGGTGTAGAAGTTGATGAATCTAAAGTTGAAGCCATTAGAGATTGGCCTACTCCTACCACCGTTTCTCATGTGAGGAGTTTCCATGGCCTAGCTAGTTTCTATAGGCGCTTTGTTAGGGACTTTAGCACCATTGCCGCACCACTCACCGAGTTGGTGAAAAAGGACAAGCCCTTTGTTTGGGGAGAGCCGCAAGAAAAGGCTTTCCAAGAATTGAAAAGTAGGCTAAGTACCGCCCCCTTGTTACAATTGCCCGACTTTGGGAAGGCTTTTGAGGTAGAGTGTGATGCCTCGGGGGTGGGTGTTGGGGGTGTTCTCATGCAAGAAGGGAAACCCGTTGCTTACTTTAGTGAGAAATTGAAGGGCGCAACCTTGAACTACTCCACGTATGACCAGGAATTGTATGCCCTAGTGAGAGCTTTGGCCCATTGGCACACTATCTATGGCCTCGGGAATTTGTGATCAAGAGTGACCATGAGTCACTCAAGCATCTAAGAGGTCAAGAAAAGTTGAACAAGAGACATGCCAAGTGGGTGGAGTTTATTGAGTCCTTTCCTTATGTAATTCATTACAAGAAGGGTAAGGACAATGTTGTAGCCGATGCGCTTTCAAGAAAATTCGCTCTTGCCACCACTCTCGCTTCTAGACTTGTGGGTTTTGAGAGTATCAAGTCATTGTACGCTCATGACCCAAAGCTCAAGAGCATTCATGATGCTCTAGTGAGTGGGGAAAGGGTGGAGAAATACCAATGGGTAGATGGCTACATTTTCAAGCATGGGCGAGTGTGTGTCCCCGAGTCCTCTTGGAGAGATGTGCTAGTGCAAGAAGCACATTGCGGGGGCTTGATGGGTCACTTTGGGGTGGACAAGACTATGGCCATACTTAAAGAGCAATTCTATTGGCCAAAAATGAGGCCTCTTGTGGAACGATTTTGCAATGCTTGCTTGGATTGTAAGAGGGCCAAGTCTAGATCCAACAACCAAGGACTATACACTCCTTTGCCCATCCCTACTAGTCCGTGGGTTGATCTTTCTATGGATTTTGTTATGGCTTTACCCCGGACTAGAGGAGGACACGATAGCATTTTTGTTGTCGTTGACCGATTCTCCAAAATGGCTCACTTCATTCCGTGCAAAAAGACTAATGATGCCCATCATGTAGCTTCCTTGTTTATTGATAATGTCTTGAAATTGCATGGGGTGCCTCGCACCATTGTTAGTGATAGGGACTCCAAGTTCCTTAGCCATTTTTGGAAATGTTTGTGGGGTGCTCTTGGCACCAAATTGCTCTTCTCCACGTCCCACCACCCTCAAACCGATGGGCAAACCGAGGTGGTGAACCGGACTTTGGGAGCTCTACTTCGAGCTATGACCAAAGGAAAGGCCGGGACTTGGATTGATAAGCTACCACTCATGGAGTTTGCATATAACCGCACTTTACATCGCATGATTGGCATGACTCCATTTGAGTGTGTTTATGGTTTTAACCCATTGATTCCTCTTGATCTTACCCCTTTGCCAAGGGATGTGGTTGTTGATTTTGAAGGTAAAGCTCGGGCCAAGGCGTTACTTGAACTTCACGCCAAGGCACGGAAGGCTTTGGAAGAGGCTTATGAGAAGATAGCAACCAAGAGAAACAAAGGGAGAAAGAAGGTGGAGTTCAAGAAGGGAGATTGGGTATGGGTGCATTTCCGAAAGGAAAGATTTCCCATCCAAAGGAAAGGAAAGTTGGCACCAAGGGGCGATGGACCATTCCAAGTGTTGTCCAAGATCAACAACAATGCATACGTGATAGATTTGCCCGGTGAGTATAATGTATCGACTACTTTCAATGTTAGTGACTTGACTTCTTTTGATGTAGGTGATGATACCTTGGAGGAGGACGCCTCAATTTCGAGGACGAAATCTTCTCAAGAAGGGGAGGATGATGCAACCCAAATTGCATCGAGACCATTCACTCGAAGTCAAGCCAAGGACATACAAGACGCTCACCTACACTTGGTTTGGAGAGGCATGGATGAGACGAGCTCGGGGAAGGACTTAAAGGCAATGCATTGGAGCTCAATCCATGTGGAAACAGGGCAGGAAACAGTGCAAGAAGCAGGGGAGAAAAACAGGGCAAAAACAGGGAAGATCTGCTGAGCTTACTGCCTAAGACTGGAAACTTGCTCTTCGCGATCGCGTCCATACCTTCGCGATCGCGTAGACCATTTCTTTTGCCTGCGCGATCGCGCCAAGACTTGCGCTATCGCGAGCTTCTGCATTTTAGTGTCCCACGCGATCGCATATAACTCTGCGCGATCGCGAAGAACACTCGAGTAGCAGCGGACCAGAATGCTAGGAAACATTGTAATGAGGTGCTATAAATGCCCTCTTTCATCATTTATTGTTTTTACACAACTTTGAACACAAAACATATTGTATGAGCATTGCTCTTGACATTGTAACCCTTTTGGCTTGAAATCAATTGGATGAATCCAAGTTGCTCTTCAATCCATCTTCGATCATTCTATTTGCTTGAGCCTCGTGTCTCTTGAGGATAGTTGCTTAGCGTAGGTGATTCTTTCCAATCGCTCGGGGTGTAACGGAACAAGTTCTTCGTTGCTACTCGACTTTAGTGTGAGTCTCGTCTCGTTTCTTATCTTTTATCGCTTTCGTATTTTCGATTGCATCAATCATGATGTGAGCTCGGTTTTTATTGAACCTCTCTTTAGTGAAGATGTTGTTGTTGACCATGCTTGTGACCCTTGTTATGACACATGATAAGAATCAAACGCGGAAAACAATAAAGATAAAGAGCGAGACACTACTCGAACTCCCTACGAAGTAACTATGGAGAACTCGTTCCATAATACCCTCGTATCGGTGTCAAGGAGGACCTACACTATGCAACTACCCTCGAGTCAACAAAGAACTCGCAAGTAGAATGATCGGGGGGGTTTGGGGTTCAACTAGAATCCACTAGTAAACTCAAACCAACTCAAAGGGTTTTTCATTCAAAGAGAATCCACTCTTGAACATTGTCATCAATCATTCATCATCCAAGCTAACTTCGGAAATATGCTAAGCTATGGAGTATTTATAGGCCTCACCTAGACATCAATGAAAGGCCTAAGGTACCCTTAATTAGGTTCTAAATAACAAAGGCCACGCAGGGCTATAATAGTCAAAACATAGCAACTTAAATAAAATCCCGTAGGATCCTTCAGCAAAGTAGGCGCCCCCGCCTACCCTACCAGGCGCCCCGCCTGTTCCCAAAATAGGCACAGCAGGCGGCCAAGTAGGCGCCCCGCCCAGAAAAGAGGCGCCCCAAAATCCTGCAGCTTGTTTTCAACTGGGCGGTCCGCCTCTGCAAATGGGCGGTCCGCCCCTTCCTGTCTTGCCTTGAAACGCGCCGAAATGTGTCTCCTAGGGTCCTCGTTCCATGGCGTTCCAATGCATAAGCTCTTCCTTGGCCTTGGATGGTTTTTTTGGATGGTTGCTCAGTTTGGGTCTTATCATCCTCCCCTTCTTGAGAAGATTTCGTCCTCGAAATCAAGGCTTGGTCTCTCACGGCTCTATCAACTCCTCGGGGTGGCCAAGAATCTCCTCCTTTGTCCTTCTTGATCGTAACTTTGACATAGGCTTCTTCCAAGATCTCCTCCACCTTAGCATGGAGCTTAGAACCTACAAGCAACGACAAGCAAAAACAAGCAAACGTCCTACTTTGGAAGTAGGTTAGCGCAAGGAGTGTGGAAAACACACTCTTGTGATATAACCAAGCATCAATAACAATCGTGAGTATCAAGTCTCCAAAGAGAACCATAAGCACTTGGTTAAAGATCAACATGCACTCAACAAGATAATGAGCAAATATGTCATGGGGGCATGAAAAATGCAAGATCAAGCTATCAAAACCCTCTTGAACCTTAAGCTCAAAATCAACATACCAATCAATCCTCAAGGTGTGACCAACAAGTGGGATGGAGTGAGTCAAATAACTCAACCTACAAGTAGGATCAAGTACTCCACTCCCCTTCTTTAGAGCATACATACTCACACCAAGAGATTCATCTTCCCCTCCAATTTCATCACATAAGCAATCCTTCTCAAAACACAAGCTTTCAAGGAAGGTATTGATGATGGACTCTTCTTCATCATAACCCAAACAAGCAATAGTAGGGTCACTCAAAGAACCATCTACCTCACCCAAATTCTCAAACAATGGATTGCCTAAGGAATCAAACCCTTCACACCATGGAGGTTCCATTTGACTACTCACCCTAGTTCGATACAAGTCATTACCACTAATGAGGATGCCTTCAAACAATGGATTAGTATAAGCATGCATCTCAATATCATGATTAAGCATAGACAAGTTATCAAGACTAGGT
This sequence comes from Petunia x hybrida, assembly GCA_037355625.1. Lineage (NCBI taxonomy): Eukaryota > Viridiplantae > Streptophyta > Magnoliopsida > Solanales > Solanaceae > Petunia > Petunia x hybrida. The sequence goes on from JBBBVM010000534.1 coordinate 864,927, forward strand.
TCACTTGAGGAGTCATCATAGACAACCTTGTCCAATTCATGCAATTTGGACTCCTCAAGGACAAGACCATCCTCACCACAACACATTGGCCCACCAAATAGAAGCATATCAATAAGAGCATGATCAACTATCTCATCTCCTCCTATGTCAAAGGTTGGTGGTGTGTCATAGCAAAGGTCACAATCATGGTCAACTATCAAATCTACACTAGGGAGGGGTTCAATGAACAATGAGCTCACATCATGATGTGGCATAGCATCCCTTCCAACTAGTGTTTCACAAGCACATACAAGTTGACAATTAGACTCTTCACTAGTGGCATATTCACTAGATGCATCAAAACCACCAACTAGTGTTGAGTCATCACAAGACAAGTAGCTAGTAGGTTCATGAAAAGGTGAAGCAACACTTACATTTGTAGTACTTTCTTGATCACTCACAAGGTTTGAAGTGTCATAAGCAACTTCCCCTTCATGAAGCTCACATTGAGGCTCCAATTGCTTGTCTTCAAGTGTACCTACACAAGAACTTTCACAAGAAAAAGTAGAAGATAAAGAAGGGTTAGAACAATGGGTGCTCTCACTCTCAATTTTTCCTTCCTCACCTCTCATCTCTCTCAATTTACCTCTTGGTCAAGTGTAGTTTGTGGTGACAATCCCCTCACATCACTCCTCAAATCCTCTCCTTTTTCCTCTTTTGGATTGTCACCGGTCACTCCCTCACTTCTCTCTATCTTTTCTCTCTCATTTGAAGTGGAGTGACTCTCATTTTCATCATGCAATGGCAAAACAATAAGATTGTTGTCCTCGGGCTCAAGTACAATGGGTGACTTTGCTTTAGCCGCTTCCCTCAACTCCTTCATTCGTTTGTAGTCTTCCCTCACTTGCCTTGGAGTCAAAGGTCTAAGCACATACTTCCTCCCATCTTGCTTGACCGTATAGGAGTTGGTCCGGCCATCATGCACTACACACCTATCATGTTGCCATGGTCTCCCAAACAATAAATGGCATGCTTGCATCGAAACCACGTCAAACATGATCTTATCCTTATAGCTCCCAATGCTAAACTCAATCAACGCTTGTTTCACCACCCTTAGCTCACCACACTCGCTAAGCCATTGTAATCGATATGGTTTTGGATGCTTTAGAGTGGGTAACTTCAATTGGAAAATCAAGGTTTGGCTCACTATGTTGGTACAACTCCCCGAATCAACAACCATTGAACATAATTGGCCCATCACCTGGCACCTAGCATGAAAGAGGTTTTCCCTTTGATCATTTTCCACCTCCTCTTCCATAAAAATGGTACTCAAGCTTCTCCTAACAACCAAGAACATTTGAGGACCATCTTCCTCTTCTACGGCCTCCTCACAATCAATTGCCTCATCCTCCTCTACTCCCTCATTTTCGGACTCACTTTCTTGCTCATACACCAAATTGCCAACCACAACCATGGTTCTTTTTGTAGAGCATTCCTTAGCAATATGCCCAAAGCCCTTACACTTATAACATTGAGTAGAAGTAGAAATAGGATTACTCAAGCGAGTTTTAGAAGTACCTTCCAAGTGTGGAGTAGTCTTCTCATAAGGCTTCTTCACTTCCTTGCTAGCATTGGCACTTGGAAAGCTTGCATTTGGAGTCGTCCACTCTTTTGGCTTGCTTGTGGTAGTAGGAGTGTTGTTTTTGGACTTCTCTCCCTTAAACCATCTCTCGGCTTCAATGGCGGCTTCAAATAGATCTTGAAGTGAATGATAAGTATGCAACCTCAATTGAGAAGCTATACCATAGCTCAAACCATTCTTGAAGCGGATCATTGCTTGTTCTACACATTCGGTATCCATATCCAATGCCATCCGGATCTTCTCAAATTCATCATGGTACTCATGCACCGATTTGACACCTCATTTTAGATCATAGAGCTTCTTGAGTTGCTCTTGCCGATACCTTGGAGTTATGTACTTGGTATTCATATGTCCTTTCAATTCATCCCAAGTCACATTTACTTGCATATTCATCCTTCGTCTTGACCTCTTCATAGACTCCCACCAAGTAGAAGCATAGGCCTCAAAGGTAAAAATAGCATACGTGCCCTTTCGCTCCTCGGTCCTCTCATTGGTATAAAACACCCTCTCCATTTGTAGTACCCATTCAATGTATGCCTCCGGATCACAAGTTCCCTTGAAGGGTGGAAGATTGAGCTTGACACTATTGAGGTTGTTGTTGTTGTCACGTAACCCATAGTTAGGCTCCAGTTGGCCTCCATAGTGGTCATCATGTGCAACATACTCCCTCCTAGCATTCCCTCTAGCATAGCCCATGGGTGGCCCTCGACCTCGGCCTCTACCCCTATCCACATTTCGACCCCAATTCATTAGCCTCCTAGGTTGATAAGGAGCATCATAACCATAGGCCTCATCACCATACTCGGCTTCCTCCTCTTCTTGAGCCTCAAAAACTTGCTCAAGAGGTGGGACAAACCTAACGGGTCTTCGAAGTGGAGCATTTCCTTGGGGATTGCCCAAGTTGAGAGGATTGCTCTCTTGTTGGGGATTGCCCAACCCACGCTCTCGTAGAGCTTCAACTTTGCTTTGTTCATACTTCTTGGTTAGCTCAACAAAGTGTCCGGGAGTCATAGGAGTGCCTATGACTCGTGCCCTCTCCGGATTCAATTTGGACACTCGGGGTCCTCTTCTCACCGGACTCAACTTGATTCCTCTCGACGGTTTCAAGTCTCAATGATATATCCTCCAATTTAGCCATAATGGTGGCCATGAAGTTCTTCATGGGATCATCTCCATCGTTTGTCATGGTACCTACAAAAAGCAACAAACGTTAGTAAAACACCTCACTCACTCCCTCACAAGTGTTTCACTCGGCTCACTCGTGTTTGGGGGAGGTGGATATTTCACACAAGTTTGAGTTCAAAAGCTTCAAGTAGTTGATCAACGAACCACAACTCAATCACTCCGGGGTGAGTGGAGTTAATGGGACTCGATTGGAACGCTAAGCACTTTAAGTGAGGACTTGAATCAAAAGATACTACGGATCTTCTTTGAATTCTAGTCTCCTTTCTAAGGCACGATGATCCTAATAGCTCAAAGTAATTAGCACTAATCGAGTAGAATTATACTCTAATAGCACTAATCGGAAGCAATGCAATCAACAAAACACGAAAACCTAGAAGAAACTACCCAATTCCCAACTTTCAGGAAGTAGGCGCCCCACCCTTTCCCAGTGGGCGGTCCGCCTGGTCTGCTGCAGAGAGAAGTGGGCGGTCCGCCTAGTTACTGGGCGGTCCGCCTCTGAACTTCAGAGAGTTGGGTAGGCGCCCCGCCTCTTTTTCGGGCGGTCCGCCTACTGCAAATTCCAGCAATGTTCAACAACGTTTTTCTTGGCTTTTGCACCCAAAAATCCAACTAATCACACGTTGTTTTGGCAATCCGAAGGTACCCAAATATTGTTTCAACCACAGAGATCAAACCCCAATCACTTTTATCAAACCCCAATCAAAATCCAACAATCTACCATGTTCATCATGTTCATAGCTAGGGTTTCAATTTTTTTTCAAATTTTTCAAAGGGCTTCAAATCTCAAATCATGGAATACAACTCCAAATCAGGTGTGTTGGGTACCAAAATAACGGGTTTTCAATAAGGAACAAACCCCAATAACAATCACAACACGAATCAAACAAACGATCAAGATAGACCAAATTTTTGGTATTTTCTATTTTTCAATTTTTTTTTTGTGTTTTTCTTCCTTCAATAACAAGAACAAGGAAACTAAAGATAGAATCAACCTAAGGCACGAAGAATCAAGGGTCGGGGGTTTGTAGAAACAAAACCCGAGCCTTGCTCTGATACCAAGATGATAAGAATCAAACGCGGAAAACAATAAAGATAAAGAGCGAGACACTACTCGAACTCCCTACGAAGTAACTATGGAGAACTCGTTCCATAATACCCTCGTATCGGTGTCAAGGAGGACCTACACTATGCAACTACCCTCGAGTCAACAAAGAACTCGCAACTAGAATGATCGGGGGGGTTTGGGGTTCAACTAGAATCCACTAGTAAACTCAAACCAACTCAAAGGGTTTTTCATTCAAAGAGAATCCACTCTTGTACATTGTCATCAATCATTCATCATCCAAGCTAACTTCGGAAATATGCTAAGCTATGGAGTATTTATAGGCCTCACCTAGACATCAATGAAAGGCCTAAAGTACCCTTAATTAGGTTCTAAATAACAAAGGCCACGCAGGGCTATAATAGTCAAAACATAGCAACTTAAATAAAATCCCGTAGGATCCTTCAGCAAAGTAGGCGCGTCTACCCTACCAGGCGCCCCGCCTGTTCCCAAAATAGGCACAGCAGGCGGCCAAGTAGGCGCCCCGCCCAGAAAAGAGGCGCCCCAAAATCCTGCAGCTTGTTTTCAACTGGGCAGTCCGCCTCTGCAAATGGGCGGTCCGCCCCTTCCTGTCTTGCCTTGAAACGCGCCAAAATGTGTCTCCTAGGCTCCTCGTTCCATGGCGTTCCAATGCATAAGCTCTTCCTTGGCCTTGGATGGTGTTTTTGGATGGTTGCTCGGTTTGGGTCTTATCAACACACCACCAATCTTTGATAAAGGGGAAGATGAGTTGTATGATCATACCCTTATGGATGTTATTGCCTATGGTGGATCTATGTGTTGTAGTGAGGTTGATGGTGACCTTGAGGAGTCCCTAGTGGATGAGATGGATCGAATTGTATTCGATGACTCCTCAAGTGTGGATGATGATTCTAGTTTGGATGCCTCACCTTTGATGGGTGGTGAACTTGTCTTCACTAACCCTACGTTTGAAGGGGATTTTAAAAGAGGTGGTGATGTTCATTCAACTAGAGGAGAGTGTGAGCTTGAACCTCCATGGTATGGGAAGCTTAAATCTATAGATAATCCATTGTTTGAGACCTCCCTTTGGAGCTTGTCTAGCGAGGAGGATTGTCTTGTGGTGATTTTGGAGGTGAGAAGCTATCTATTGGTGTGTGTGTGAGAGTTCTCTTAAGAAGGGGAGTGGAGTCTTTGATGCTAGTTGTTGCTTGAACTATTTTAAGTGTTCCATTCCCTATGTTGACAACACCTTGAGTGTTAAGCATGCCAAAGCCATGGTGTCACCTTGTGATAAAAATTCAATGAAGGCTTGGTATGTTGGTCATGAGTGTAGGGATCGTAAGGGATTTGATTGCTACATCTTACATGTTTTATGCCCTTTTGATCTCTTTGCTTATTCTAGTGTTGGATGCACTTCCTTGTTGAGCCAAGAAGTTATTGTTTCCTTTGGGGACATAAGATTTTTAATTGATATTGATGCTTGGCTCTACCATAAGAGTGTGTTTTCCACACTTTTGGGCACTAACCTACTCTTGGAGTAGGAAGTTCGTTTGTCTTTGCCTTGCTTGTAGGTCTTGTTGGCTTGATTTCGAGGACGAATTCCTTTTAAGAAGGGGAGAATGATGCAATCCGGATTGGTATCCAAAGCCGTGGGGAGTTTACGCTCAACATGCGGGACTTAGAATGCTTCAAAGAGAGCTTGGAAACCAGGATTCAAGTCAAAGAAAGCCAGAAGACCAAGATGCGAGCTTGTTGGAATGCTGGGAACTTCATTAGCCTTTCATTTTACTTAGTTAGCTTTGATGAATGATTGAAAAAACTTTCAAGAGAAAGAGTCTCTTTGAATGAAATGAAACCCTTAGTTGGTTTGAGTCTTCTAGGTGAGCTAGTTAATCCCCAAACCCCCCCGATCATTCTATTTGCGAGTTTCGAGTGTGGCTCGAGGGTAGTTGCTTAGCGTAGGCTCTTCTTGACACCGATACAAGGGTTTCACGGAACAAGTTCTCAGTGGATACCTTGTAGGGAGTTCGAGACGCGTCTCGTTCCCTTTATCTTTTATCTTTTATCGTCTTTTGATTTTGATCCTTATCACAATTAGTACTAGTTCATTGAGCGCTTAGGACCCTCGTACCTAAGGGAGAGTAGACCTCAAAGAAGACTCGTAGTTTAATTTTTGCTTCAAGTGCGCATTTAATTAGCTTCCGTACATCGAGTCACATAAACTCCATTCCGAACCATTACTTGGGTGCATTAGTTGATTGATCTTGCCATTGTGATTACTAAGAGACAAGAAGGTCTTGAGTGGAAAAAAGGCTTGAGTGGTGAGAACAATAGAGTGTGGTCACAGAAGCCAACGACCTTGAGTGTATACACGAGTGGAAAGAAAATTGAGTGACATCTTTTGAGTGATACACGTGAGGGAGTGAATTCGTGAGGTCCTTTACTCTTTTGATACAACTATGGCTTCGGATGACGATTGTCGAGGGTATGACTCATGCGGAGATGATGGAGACTATGGTTCCTATGGAGATGATGATGGGTATTGCTATGACAATTCGGGAAACCAAGGCTCATATGATGATGAAGCAGGTCACTATGTTGATTATGAAGATGAAGAAGACTATGAGGCTTGTGAAGATGAATGTGAAGAATCTTATGCTCCTAGTCAAGAATTCGAAGATTGTGACGCTTCAAGGTATGATGATCCTACTTACTCTTCTTGTGATGAATTTGAGAATGTTGATAGTGACGTAGAGAGAATTGATGATGAGGTTGATTATACGAATTGTGCATATGCATCTTCTCTTGGTGTTGCTTGTGGTATGCAAGGGAGTAGTAGAGGTCCTTCCATTAGTATGGGAGGAGGTGGTGGTTGTTCCATAGGAAATGGGAGGATTGTATCTTCTAGTTGTAATACACGACTTAATGCTCCTAATTCCCATGTGAAGGGTGGCATGAGAAATTGTGTTGCTCTTACTACTAATGGAGTGTATTGTTCTAGTAGTAGTGGTAGGAGTGGTGCTATGGGCTATGGAACCAAGGCGAGAGGCACTTATGGATTCCATAGTGGTACTCCTTCCTCGACTTTCAACAACACTTCTAATGTTGGAAGAATGATGGGAAGTGGAGATTATTCTAGTGGTGTTGCCACTAGTGGAGGGATATGGAGAACCCAACTTGGAGGTGATAGTTTTCTTTGACTTGATCCAATACAAGACATGTGTGAACGTAGGTTCATTTTTGAGGTGCATGGTAGAGGAGGATTGATGTAGGAAATCAATACGCGGAAAGTAAAAGATAAGAACGAGACGTAACTCGATCTCTAATCCCAAGTAGCAACGAAGAACTTGTTCCGTTACACCCCGGGAGAAGGACAAGAACACCTACGCTAGGCAACTACCCTCGAGCTAACGCGAGCACGCAAGTAGAATGGTCGGAGAGGAAAAGCATTCATCTAGATCCGCTAGAAGAACTACAAGTCCAAAATCAAAGGGTTTCATTCAATAACCAAGAGCCTTGCTCATGTTCAATGTTTAACATTCATCAACTATCATCAACTAAATGTAAATAGGCTAAGCATGGATATTTATAGTGTTTCCAAGCTTGAAAAATGACTAAAATACCCTTACTAATAAGGTGCATAAACATAGGCCACGTAGGGCAAAACGGTAAAATAAACATAGGCCTTCACAGCTGGGAGGGGCGCCTGGACTGTAGGAGGGGCGCCTGGAATTGCAGGCATCTAGGCGGGGTGCCTGGCTAGGCGGGGCGCCTGGCTTGCCTGGGCCTAGGCGGGGCGCCTGGGCAGGCGGGGCGCCTGGGTGCTTTTCAGTGGCTTAGGCAGTGAGTTGGCTAGGCGGGGCGCCTGGCTTAGGCGGGGCGCCTGGCCCTTCTGTGCCAGATTCTTCCCTAGGCGTGAGGCCTAGTTTGATCACCCGAAATGGCTTCCACTCGCTCCTTTCTTCAAGTCCTCTCCTCTCCATGTATAAGTGCACCTCTTGAACATCCTTGACTTGGCTCCGGGTGAATGGTCTCCTAGTGGTGGATTGCCCGGCATCATCCTCCCCTTCTTGAGGAGATTTCGTCCTCGAAATTGAAGCATCATCATCCACGACCTCTTCACCTACATCCAAAGGAACCAAGTCACAAACATTGAAAGTATTAGAAACTTGGTACTCACTTGGCAAGTCGACCACATAGGCGTTGTTGTTTATCTTTGAGAGCACTTGGAACGGGCCATCTCCACGGGGTGCCAACTTCCCTTTCCTAAGGTTTGGAAACCTTTCTTTCCGGAAGTGCACCCACACATAATCACCCTTCTTGAGTTCCACCTTCTTGCGTCCCTTGTTTTTCTTGGAGGCAACCTTAGCATAGGCTTCCTCCAAGTTCTTCCTTACCTTGGCATGTAGCTCCATCAAAGCCTTGGCCCTAGCTTTCCCTTCAAAATTAACAACCATTTCCCTTGGCAAAGGGGTTAGATCAAGGGGAATCAAGGGGTTAAAACCATAAACACATTCAAAAGGAGTCATGCCAATCATTCTATGCACGGTACGATTGTAGGCAAATTCCATGAGAGGTAGCTTGTCAATCCAAGTCCCACTCTTACCTCGGGTCATGGCTCTAAGAAGAGCTCCCAAGGTACGGTTTACCACCTCCGTTTGACCATCGGTTTGGGGGTGGTGGGAAGTGGAAAACAAGAGTTTGGTGCCAAGGGCACCCCATAAACTTCTCCAAAAGTGACTTAGGAACTTAGTGTCCCTATCACTCACTATAGTTTGAGGCACACCATGTAGCTTCAAAACATTTTCAACAAACAAGAAAGCTACATGTTGGGCGTCGTCACATTTCTTGCACGGAATAAAATGAGCCATCTTTGAGAACCTATCCACGACAACAAAGATGCTATCGTGGCCCCCCCTAGTCCTTGGTAATCCCATGACAAAGTCCATTGATATATCCAACCATGGACTAGTAGGTACGGGGAGTGGGGTGTATAGGCCATGGAGACTAGACTTGGACTTGGCAAACTTGCACTCAAGACAAGAGTTGCAAAGTCTCTCAACATGTGTCCCCATTTTGGGCCAATGGAATTGCTCCTTAAGGATGGCTAAGGTTTTATCCCTACCAAAATGACCCATGAGTCCCCCACAATGTGCCTCTTGCACAAGCAATTCCCTCCATGAGGACTCGGGTATGCACACTCTACCATTTTTAAAGATGAATCCATTAGACCATTGGTATTTTTCAACTCTCTCCCCTTTCTCTAGAGCATCATAGACACTCTTTAGCTTTGGATCATGAGCATACATCAATTTGATACTCTCGAATCCCATGAGCTTAGAGGTGAGAGTGGTGGCTAATGCGAACTTTCTCGAAAGCGCATCCGCCACAACATTGTCCTTCCCTTTCTTGTATTGGATCACATAGGGAAAGGACTCAATAAATTCAACCCACTTGGCATGCCGCTTATTGAGCTTCTCTTGGCCTCTCAAATGCTTGAGTGACTCATGGTCACTCTTGATTACAAACTCACGAGGCCAAAGATAATGTTGCCAATGGGCAAGGGCTCTCACAAGGGCATACAACTCCTTGTCATATGTAGAATAATTCAAGGAGGCCCCTTTCAACTTTTCACTAAAGTAGGCGATGGGTTTGCTATCTTGCATTAATACACCACCAATTCCCACCCCCGAGGCATCACATTCAACCTCAAACGCCTTCCCGAAGTCGGGCAATTGTAATAGGGGGGCGGTACTTAACCTACCTTTCAACTCTTGGAAAGCCTTCTCTTGAGGCTCCCCCCAAACAAATGGTTGGTCCTTCTTTACCAACTCGGTAAGTGGAGCGGCAATGGAGCTAAAGTCTTTCACAAATCGTCTATAGAAACTAGCAAGACCATGAAAGCTCCTCACTTGAGTCACGGTAGTAGGAGTAGGCCAATCACGTATGGCCTCTACCTTAGACTCATCCACCTCCACTCCTTGGGCACTCACAACAAACCCAAGGAAGTCCACCTTTTCCACACCAAAGGCACACTTTTTAAAGTTAGCATAGAGCTTTTCGGCTCTCAAAACATCAAGCACTTGCCTAAGGTGGCCAACATGTTCATCAATTGTCTTACTATAGATCAAGATATCATCGAAATAGACAACAACAAACTTATTGATAAAAGGCTTCAAAACATGGTTCATGAGTCGCATGAAGGTGCTAGGTGCGTTGGAAAGCCCGAAGGGCATTACCAACCATTCATAGAGACCGAATTTGGTCTTGAATGCGGTCTTCCATTCATCCCCGGGTTTCATCCGGATTTGATGGTAGCCGGACCTAAGGTCGATTTTGGAAAAGACACACGACCCACTCAATTCATCCAACATATCATCAAGCCGTGGAATAGGGTGACGATACTTGATCGTTATCTTATTCACGGCTCGGCAATCTACGCACATTCTCCAAGTGCCGTCCTTCTTTGGGACAAGAATGACCGGTACGGCACAAGGACTCAAACTTTCCCTCACCAAGCCTTTTGAAAGCAAGTCATCAACTTGTTTTTTGATGCAATGTAAAATAGGCGGAAGCGACAAACGATATAAAAGTGCGGAAGCTAAAACAAGATAGGCGATATCGATGAAGATATCGAGATAAAAAGCAAGACGAGGCTTGAACGTTTACCTAAGTAGCACCGAGGAACTCGTCTCGATACACCCCGGGTGAAGTCAAGGATCACCTATACTACGCAACTACCCTCAAGAGACACCCGGCCCTTGCAAATAGAATGATCAAAGAGGTTACGATGTTCAACCTGGAATCCACCAAGTGAAATCACGCCCATTCACGGGTTCAACATTGAGATTCACTCAAAGGAAATATCATTCTACATTCAAAGATAGCTAAAATGCAATAAATGACTAAGGGGTCTATTTATAGTTTCCCATTACAACATTTGCCAAGTTTCTGGTCCGCACTGCTCCACTGGTCTTCGCGATCGCGTGAATGGAATAGCGATCGCGCAGGTACTAAAATGCAGAGGCTCGCGATCGCGTCCTTGGGTGCGCAATCGCGCAAGGTAAATGACATCTCTTCGCGATCGCGTGAGTAGTGGCGCGATCGCGCAGAGGAAATGTCTGGTGCCAGGCAGTAGCTCAGAAAATGCTGCCCTGTTTTGCCCTGTTGTGGCTCCCCTGTTTCCTGCACTGGTTTCAGCCCTGTTTCCACTTTGATTGAGCTTCAATGCATGGTCTTCAAGTCGTCTCCAGCGCTCATATCATCCATGCCGTGACTCCCAGACCAAGTGTAGGTGTCGATGCAATTTGGGCTGCATCATCCTCCCCTTCTTGAGAAAATTTCGTCCTCGAAATTAAGGCGTCCTCCTCCAAGGGATCATCTCCTACATCAAAAGGCAAACAAAAACAAAAACTCCTACTACAAGAGTAGGTTAGTGCACTAAGTGTGGGAAAACACACTCTTGTGGTATAACCAAGTATCAATGGCAACAAAGAAGCTCATGCTCCCAAAGGAGCTAGCAAGTACTTGGTTTGACAACAAAATGCTCCCAACACAAGAACAAATAAAGAGATTAATAGGGCATGGTAAATGCAAGATTAAGCTATCAAAATCCCTACAATCCCTACGTTCACGATTAGTGCACCAAGACTTCCCACGATGCGAGTAGGCAAGTCCAACAAGAGTGAAGGTAAGTGATGTGGAAAATTCACTCTTGTGATAGAGCCAAGTATCAATGCAAATCAAAAAGCTTACGTCTCCAAAGGAGACAACAAGTTCTTGGCTCCATGGTGACAAGCACTCACCAACATGACAAGCGAAGAGACCGATAGGACATGGAACATTCAAGATTAAGCAATCAAAGTTCCTAGGATCCCTAAGCTCATGATCAACACACCAAACCTTCAATGCAATATTTTCACAATGCGGTACAACGGTTTTGGCATGCTCAAGTCTCAAAGTGTGGTTAACATATGGGAGGGAATAGACAAAGTAGTGCAATACACAATTAGTATCAAATACCCCACTCCCCTTCTTAAAAGCCCTCATACTCACACTAAGAGGTACCTCCTCACCTCCAATTTCATCCTCGAGACAACCTCCCTCACAAGGTAAGCTCTCAAGGAAGGCATTGTTAATGGCCTCTTCATCCTCATAACCCGAACCAACAAAAGTAGGGTCACTAGAAGAGTCATCTACCTCACTCGAAGCTTCAAACAAAGAGTTGTCTATGGGATCAAATCCCTCACACCACGGAGGTTCCATTTCATCCTCAACTCTAGCCCGATACAAATCACCTTCACAATTAAAGAGGCCCTCATGCAATGGGAATGTAAACGCATGTACCTCAATTTCATAGTCAAACAACGGCATTGTATCAAGACTAGGTTCATCATCCGCACTTGAGGAGTCATCATAGACAACTTTGTCCAATTCATGCAATTTGGACTCCTCAAGGTCACCCTCATCCTTACTACGACACACAAATCCACCAAAATCAATTAAATCAACAAGGGTGGAGTCACATAACTCATCTTCCCCTTTATCAAATATGGGTGGGGTGTCATAACAAGGGTCACAAGCAAGGTCAACTTTCACACTTTCACTAGAGAGAGGTTCTTTGGACACCGGGCTCACATCATGATGCGGCCTTTCACTCCCCTCGACTAGGTCACATGCAAACACAAGTTGACCATTAGACTCTTCACTAGTTGCAAGGTCTACATAGGCATCACAAGCAATAACTAGCTTTGAGTCTCTACAAGACAGGGGATCAACATGTTCATGAGAAGGAAAGGTAACACTTACATTTGAGCCGCTCCCGTGAGCACTCACATCGTTTGAAGTGTCATGTTTGAGTCCTCCTTCATGAAACTCACAATGTCGAGCTCCATCCTCTTGTCTTTCTTTCTCATCAACCGGTTGAGGCTCCACTAGCTCGCCTCCAAGAGTACCTACACATAAGCCAAAACAAGTAGAAAGAGAAGAAGATAAATCATGGTTAGAACAAAGTGTGTCCTCACTCTCACTCGAGATTTCCTCTCCCCTCACTTCTTTCATTTTTCGCTCAAGGCCAATTGTAGGTCCGGGTGATGCTTCACTCTCAACTCGCAAGGGCATGACCATAAGATTGTTGGTTTCGGGCTCAAGCACCATGGGTGACTTGGCTTTAGCGGCTTCCCTCAACTCCCTCATAATCCTATAGTCATTACTTACTTGCTTCGGTGTCAAGGGCTTGAGTATATACTTTTTAGAGCCGTGCAAGACCGTGTAAGAGTTGGTCCTTCCATCATGTACTACGCTCCGATCATATTGCCATGGCCTCCCAAACAAGAGATGGCAAGCTTGCATAGGGACTACATCGAACATTACCTTATCTCGGTAGTTGCCAATGCTAAACTCAATCAACGCTTGCTTCTCCACCCTCAACTCTCCACACTCACTCAACCATTGTAAACGGTATGGATGTGGATGTGTTCTAGTAGGCAATTGCACTTGGGAAAGCAAGGTCTCACTCACTATGTTAGCACAACTTCCCGAATCAATGATCATTGAGCACACTAGACCCATCACTCGACACCTAGCATGGAAGAGATTCTCCCTTTGCACATGCTCCGACTCTTCATGACTCATGGCACCCAAACTCCTCCGTACCACAAGTGTCGTTTTAAGCTCATCACCTTGCTCACTATTACCTTGGGGAATGCCCAAGTTGTGGGGAGTGCCCACTTGTTGGGGAATGCCCAACGGTTGGGGATTGCCCAACACTTCATCACTAGTACCTCTTTCGGTCCCCTTTTGGACACTCGGGGCCCATTTTCTTTCAAGGCGCTCAAGCCGTTGGTCCAAAGACCTTACCCCGGCCATTATGTAGGCCAAAGTACTTAATGTGTCCTCATCGGTATCATACACGTCTCCGGCCATGTACCTACACAAATCAAAAACAAGAAAGAGGTTAGAGTAAAAGCTCTCACTCGCTCCCTCACCTTTGAAGTGTCACTCGGGTACACTCAATTTAGTGACGGGGGATTTATCACTCAAGCTTGATCTCAAAGGCTTCCTCGTAGTTGAACAACCACCTCAATAACCACTCAAGTCACAAGAACCAAATACTCTTCGGGGTGAGTGGAATTGATGGGACTCGATGGCCGAACGGCTTTATAAGTGAGCACTTGAGCCAAAAATATACTACGAGTCTTCTTTGAGCTCTACTCTCCTTCTAGGCACGATTGTCCTATTCGCACAAAGGATTAGTACTAATTAGGTAGAATTGTTACCCTCAAAGTACTAACCGGAAGTGACGCGACCAAATGTTCAAAAGTCGAATCGTCACTAAACGGATTCGGAATTGGATGATTTTGGGTAAGTGATCTAGAAACTCACCATATAGGATGATACAATTGAAGTTTTGGTGAGCGGAAACTGTTACGATCGCTTTGCGAACAATCTGTCCCAGTTCAGGATTTTCTGGAATTAAGTACTCTTCGCTATCGCGTGGGGAATCGCGCGATCGCGATGATTTAATTTGTGGAGTTGTCGCGATCGCGTGAGGAAGTGCGCGATCGCGCAGGTTTACAGACCAGAACCAGAACCCCGACTGTAAACACAGTTTTTGGCACACAAATCACACCAATTCAACTTGTTGTTCAGTTCTAAAGCTTCCAAAGGGTGTTTTTAACTGAAATAAACGATCCCCAATGGTTTTAACAATCAAACAATGAACGAACAACTCGTTTCACGGAATTTGGATCAAGTTCTTCAAAATTTCCAAGAACTTCAAATTTTCAAAATGCGATTTTCATTCCGCTACTCCAAATGACGATATGGGGATATCAAAATGACGGGAAGACTATAAGGAACAATCCCCAATATCAAACAACCAAGAATTCACAACACAAAGCAAGTTCTATTAAATTTTTGTGAATTCTCAACTTTGAGATTTGGTTTTCAAGATTTTGATTCACGACTTCAAATCGTGTTTCGAGGGTACCAAATCAACGGGATTATGATAAGAAATAATCCCCAGTAACAAACAACTACAAAATCGTAACAAGGAACGATTTCTAGCAATTTTTTTGTGATTTTCAAGTTTTGGGATTTTTTTGTTTTTTCTTCAAATTCAAGAACAAACAACACAATGATAACAACAACAAGAACAAGACCGAGGATTCGTAAGAACAAAGCCTAGCCGTGCTCTGATACCAACTGATGCAATGTAAAATAGGCGGAAGCGACAAACGATATAAAAGTGCGGAAGCTAAAACAAGATAGGCGATATCGATGAAGATATCGAGATAAAAAGCAAGACGAGGCTTGAACGTTTACCTAAGTAGCACCGAGGAATTCGTCTCGATACACCCCGGGTGAAGTCAAGGATCACCTATACTACGCAACTACCCTCAAGAGACACCCGGCCCTTGCAAATAGAATGATCAAAGAGGTTACGATGTTCAACCTGGAATCCACCAAGTGAAATCACGCCCGTTCACGGGTTCAACATTGAGATTCACTCAAAGGAAATATCATTCTACATTCAAAGATAGCTAAAATGCAATAAATGACTAAGGGGTCTATTTATAGTTTCCCATTACAACATTTGCCAAGTTTCTGGTCCGCACTGCTCCACTGGTCTTCGCGATCGCGTGAATGGAATAGCGATCGCGCAGGTACTAAAATGCAGAGGCTCGCGATCGCGTCCTTGGGTGCGCAATCGCGCAAGGTAAATGACATCTCTTCGCGATCGCGTGAGTAGTGGCGCGATCGCGCAGAGGAAATGTCTGGTGCCAGGCAGTAGCTCAGAAAATGCTGCCCTGTTTTGCCCTGTTGTGGCTCCCCTGTTTCCTGCACTGGTTTCAGCCCTGTTTCCACTTTGATTGAGCTTCAATGCATGGTCTTCAAGTCGTCTCCAGCGCTCATATCATCCATGCCGTGACTCCCAGACCAAGTGTAGGTGTCGATGCAATTTGGGCTGCATCATTTTTGCAACTCCCTCGTATCCTCGGGATTGCTTCTATAGGCCGGCTTGTTCGGGATTTGAGAGCCCGGAATAAAATCAATTTGATGTTCAATACCCCTCAAGGGAGGTAAGCCATCGGGCATCTCATCCGGGAACATGTCCCCAAAGTTCTCCAAAACACTTTTCAAAGCACTAGGCAAAGGACTAGAAGAAACATCACAATTAGAGTTAAGGATCATACCTTTGTGCACTAAGCATAGGAGAAACTTGTTGCCATCATTACCTCTTAGGAGCTCGCCCGGTTGCATCATGGCACATATGCCACCGGTGGATGAAGTAGGTGGGATTGCCACCATGCTTTTGGACAAAGGACTAGTCTCAATGATAGACTTAGCCTTTGCCACCTCCCTCAACTCCTTCATTTTCTTGTAGTCATCACTCACTTGTTTAGGAGTTAGAGGCTTCAACACAAACTTCCTTCCTTCATGTTGGAGCGTGTAAGTGTTAACACGTCCATTGTGAACCACTTGCCGGTCAAATTGCCAAGGCCTTCCAAAGAGAAGGTGGCAAGCTTGCATGGGCACAACGTCGAACAAGTGTTCATCAACATAACTTCCCATTTTAAACTTGATCATTGCTTGTTTCACTACCTTGAGCTCCCTACATTCACTAAGCCATTGTAACCGGTATGGCTTTGGATGCTTCATGGTAGGCAACTTCAATTGGGTTATGAGAGATTGACTCACCACATTAGTACAACTCCCGGAATCAATGATCATAAAGCACACAACACCCTTAACACGACACCTAGCATGGAAGAGGTTCTCCCTTTGCAAGGTTTCACCATCCTCCGCAATCATAGCTCCTAGGCTCCTCCTCACTACTAGAAAAGTATGAGGTTCCTCATCCTCCACCGTGTCATCTTCACCATCCTCCTCTACTCCCTCAACTCCCTCTACTCCCTCTACTCCCTCATCTTCCGACTCACTCTCCTTTTCATATGCATCATTACCAACTACAACCATGGTTCTTTTCGTAGGACACTCTTTGGCAAAGTGCCCATACCCCTTGCATTTGTGACATTGAATGGAAGAAGAAGTAGGAGTATTCAATTGGGTTTTAGAGTTACCTCCCACATTGGGTGTGTACTTCTCAAATGGCTTCTTCACCTCCTTGCTTGCATTGGCACCACTCGTCCCACTTGCACTCGGGAACCTTGCATTTGTGGTAGGAGGCTTCCATCCCCTTGTATTGCTTGTTGGAGTAGTAGTGCTACTCTTGTAGCGGGAGGACTTCTCCTCTTTGAGCCATTTCTCGGCTTCAACCGCATCCTCACATAGCTTGTAGAGATCATCATATTTGTGGAACTTCAATTGGGAAGCTATGTCTCGGTTCAAGCCCCCTTTGAATCGGATTATGGCCATCTCATGATCTTCATCATCTAGGTCAAGGTTCATTCGGACTTGCTCAAAGTCATTGAAATATTCCCCAACCGAATTGGAACCTTGTTTCAACTCATAGAGACGCTTTTGTTGTTCAACCCGGTATTGGTTAGTCAAGTACTTCTCATCCATCACCCGGATCAACTCTTCCCAAGTAAGATTAATAGCCATTCCCGTCCTCCTTCTATTCCTCTTCACCGACTCCCACCAAGTAGATGCAAAAGATTCGAAGGAAGATATTGCATACTTGGTTTTCTTCACCTCGGGCATATCATTGGTTTCAAATATTCGTTCCATAGCCAATTTCCAATTCTTGTACTCCACCGGGTCACTACTTCCTTTGAAAGAAGGAATAGTGAGCTTTACACTATTGAGGTTGTTGTTGTTATCACGACCCCCTTGGAAAGGCTCCGGTTGGCCTCCATAGTGATCCCCATAACCACCATAACCTCCATAATCTCTCCCAACATTTCCTCCAACATATCCTAAGGGTGGCCCTCGACCTCGGCCTCTACCCCGATCCACATTCCGACCCCAATTCATACCTCGCCTCGGTTGAAAGTGATCATCAAACCCATACATGTCATCTCCATAATTGGCTTCCTCCCCTTCTTGGACTTCATCCACTTGCTCAAGAGGTTGCACATTTCGGATGGGTTGTGGTAGTGGAACGTTTCTTGGAGGGTTGTCTAAGATACGGGGAATGCCCATTCGTTGGGTATTGCCCAACACTTGATCCATCCTCTCTTTATCCTCCTTTACCCGTTGTTGTTTGAGCAATTCAACAACTTGTTCCGGGGTAAAGGTAGGGCTACTTGAGCCTTCTCCGGTTTCAATTTGGACACTCGGGGTCCTTTTGTCATTTTGGACACTCGGGGTCCCATGTTCTCCTTGTGTGCTCGAGACTCCCTTTTCAAGAGACTCGATTCTTTGGTTCATGAGGTCCATCTTGGCAAGAAGATTAGCCAAGGCCTCCTTAATGAAATCTTGTCCGTCGTTAGCCATGGTACCTACAAAGAAAGAAAACAAGAGTTAGTTAAAACACCTCACTCGCTCCCTCACTTGTGTTCACTCGGATCACTCTTTTGGGTGACGGTGGATATTTCACTCGACTTGTAATTCCAAAGCTTCACGTAGATGACTACAACTCCTCAACTCAACTAAACTATTCACGAGTCACGCACACTCCGGGGTGAGTGTGGAATCAATGGGACTCAATGAACGCTAGGCACTTTGAAGTGAAGGACTTGAGTAAAAGATTCTACGCTTTTCTTGGAATTCCTACTCTCCTTGCTAGGCACGAATTAACCTAAGAGCAATTAAAGGGTTAGCACTATTCAAGTAGAACGGTTACTCAAAGTAGTACTAACTAGATGCGATGTTATCAAACAAAGGGAAATACCTATGAAAATCTACCCGAAACAACATGTTCAGCACTCAGGAGGGGCGCCTGAAACTCAGGTGGGGCGCCTAGACTGTGCAGTATTCCAGGCGGGGCGCCTGAGCCCTTAAGCAGTGAGCAAGTCAGGCGGGCGCCTGGGTCTAGGCGGGGCGCCTGGACCTGGGACAGATTCAATTCGTTCCAAACTCGTTCCAAGTCGATTTTCAAGCCCCAAATCCGATGTTTTCAACTTGTTTTCACAATCCAATGATACCCAAAGTTGTTTTTGATCTTCCTTAACAAAACCCAATCAAATTATCAACCAAACAATCAATCAAATCAGGGTTCAATCTCAAGAACTCAAGAGCACAAGGGTTTAGAACAAAGGGTTCAACAAGGATTGTGATTCCTCAAAGTAGGTGTTATACATGTTCAAATCCCACAAAATTGGTACCGAATCATTTGTTTTTCGATGAAGTTCAATCCCCAATAACAAATTTTCAATCAAGCATCAATCCAACCCAAGAATCAAGCCCAAATCATCAAGAACAAGTTCATCAAGGGTTTAAGGGGTTTTGGGGTTTCAATTTTTCAAACTTCACCAATTCCAACAATTTTGGTACCTAAGCAACGGGAATTCAATCACGATCAAGAATCCATAACACCCATATCACAAATCATCCAAACCAACAAGTCACACCAAATTTTTAGATTTTTAATTTTTCAATTTTTTTTGTAATTTTCTCCTTTCTAATAACTTCAACAACAAGGAAACTAAAAGAGGATACTAGGCACGAAGAATCAAGGGTCGGGGGTTTGTAGAAACAAAACCCGAGCCTTGCTCTGATACCAAAATGATGTAGGAAATCAATACGCGGAAAGTAAAAGATAAGAACGAGACGTAACTCGATCTCTAATACCAAGTAGCAACGAAGAACTTGTTCCGTTACACCCCGGGAGAAGGACAAGAACACCTACGCTAGGCAACTACCCTCGAGCTAACGCGAGCACGCAAGTAGAATGGTCGGAGAGGAAAAGCATTCATCTAGATCCGCTAGAAGAACTACAAGTCCAAAATCAAAGGGTTTCATTCAATAACCAAGAGCCTTGCTCATGTTCAATGTTTAACATTCATCAACTATCATCAACTAAATGTAAATAGGCTAAGCATGGATATTTATAGTGTTTCCAAGCTTGCAAAATGACTAAAATACCCTTACTAATAAGGTGCATAAACATAGGCCACGTAGGGCAAAACGGTAAAATAAACATAGGCCTTCACAGCTGGGAGGGGCGCCTGGACTGTAGGAGGGGCGCCTGGAATTGCAGGCATCGAGGCGGGGCGCCTGGCTAGGCGGGGCGCCTGGCTTGCCTGGGCCTAGGCGGGGCGCCTGGGCAGGCGGGGCGCCTGGGTGCTTTCCAGTGGCTTAGGCAGTGAGTTGGCTAGGCGGGGCGCCTGGCCCTTCTGTGCCAGATTCTTCCTTAGGCGTGAGGCCTAGTTTGATCACCCGAAATGGCTTCCACTCGCTCCTTTCTTCAAGTCCTCTCCTCTCCAAGTATAAGTGCACCTCTTGAACATCCTTGACTTGGCTCCGGGTGAATGGTCTCCTAGTGGTGGATTGCCCGGCATCAAGGATGCTTGCTCAAGATTAGTGAAGCCGATGTTAATTTTGGTAACCACTCTTGGGTTGATAGACTAAAGATACCATGCTACAAATTGAAACATCCTTATGAGAGTCAAGGTGTTTGGGTTACTAGTGAGGCTCGGGTACTCATATCTCATGGGAGGTACAAGGAATATATTTGGTGTGATGTGTATCCCATGGAGTATTATGGTGTTTGGCTAGGAAAACTGTGGTTGCAAGGCAAGAGGGTGCGGTATGATCTCATGAAGGATGTGTAGAAAGTGAGCAAGGGGCAAAGAACTTATGACTTTGAACCTTGTCGGGCAAAACTTAAGTTCTATCCTAGTACATCTTCTAGGCCTATGCAAAAAGGAAAGGAGCAAGTATCTCAATCCAAGGATGAAGGGAAGCAAACAAGAAGTCCTATAATCACAAGCAATGGCGGGACTAGTGCAAGAAAAGAGTTGACAATTGTCGACAAGGTGAACCCCAAGCCACAAGCTCCAAAGCCAAGTGGTTCACCAACAAAGAAGAAAGAGAACTCAAGTGATGAGTCTCTCAGTCCTAGATTCCAGGTTGATGTTAAGAGTCAACCTACTCCGACCATGGATATTCTTGGGCCTCGTCCCAACTCACCCGAATTTGAGAGACAAAAGATTGAGAGGAGTAAGGGAGTGACCGGTGACATTCCTCGAGTGGAAAAAGGAGATGATGCGAGGTAAATAGATGGAAACGATAAACTATGATGCGGAAGCAATAATCACAAGATAACAAGAAAAGTAGGGACGGGGAAGAACAGAAATAGAAGAAAAGAATGGATAAACGATTCAAACCTTGAATGTATATCCGAGAGAGGAAGGGAAACCTGAACCATAAAAGGATTCCGTACTAGTGACGAATCTCCATAGGTTCCAAGCAAAGAGATAATCCGAAGCTTCAAGCTTCTACAAAGAAGAAGGCCTTGCCTCTCTTTCTAAGTCTATTCTTCAATCTAAACAAGCTAATGAATAAAATGACTAAGTGTGGCATTTATAGGTTCACCACACTCCTAATGTAATGTCTAAAAAGCCCTCAAATGATATAAAAACATTACAAGCCTCGTAGGGCCAAAATAGGAATTACACATCAATTTCCGTCCAACAACTCAGCAACTAGGCACCCCGCCTCAATGGAGTAGGCAGTCCGCCCCTCCTCTTGACTGCAGAGTGGGCGGCTCAGCCCCAAAAGTAGGCGGTCCGCCCCTTTTGTGGGCAGCCCAAAGTCCAGAGGGTGAGCTTCAACTAGACGGTCCGGCCCTTTGTGTAGGCGGTCCGCCCCTTCCTGGGGGTTCTTGGAATGGCTCAAAATGTGTCCCCTGAGCCTCTCCTTTGGTGCCTATGTGCTACTCCTTCCTTGGCGCTCCATTGCATGATCTTCAAGTTGCTTCCGGAGGCTTTGACGGTACTTTTTGTGCTCTCAAGCTTGGCTCTTGATGGTTAGCACTTTGGCTCCAATTCGCCCCGCATCATCCTCCCCTTCTTGAAAGGATTTCGTCCTCGAAATCAAACCATCAAGCCTACATTCAAAACAAGCACAAACAAAGCTTCCCACTACAAGAGTAGGTTAGTGCCAAAAGTGTGGGAAAACACACTCTTATGATAGAGCCAAGCATCAATACAAATAAAAAAGCTCATGTCTCCCAAGGAATCAACAAGTACTTGACTCAAAAAGAAAGTACATCCAACACAAGGACAAGCAAAGAGATCAATAGGACATGGAACATGCAAATTATAGCAATCAAATTCCCTACGACCCCTAAACTTATGACCAACACACCAAGCTTTCAAATCGATATTATCATGATGTGAACATCGGCTTTGGCATGCTCAACACCCAAGGTGTGATCAACATGTGGGGTAGAGTAAACAAAGTAGTTCAATTGGTGATAAGACCCAAATCGAGCAACCATCCGAAGACATCATCCAAGGCCAAGGAAGAGCGTATGCATTTGAACGCCATGGAACGAGGAGTCTATGAGACACATTTCGGCGCGTTTCAAGTGCACAGGAGAGTAGGCGGACCGCCTAGTCAAAAGAGGCGGCCGCCCACTTTTGGTTCAGCCTCTGGATTCTTGGCCGCCTAGTGCAGAGGCAGACCACCAAGTCAGAGTAGGCGGACCGCCTAGTTGGAACAGGCGGGGCGCCTAGTTGCTACACAAGCTGCGGGACTTTCTAGTTTTTAGCCTATGTAATTTCTATTATGCCCCTACGTGGCTTATGTCTTTAGAACTTACTTAAGGGTACTTTTGGGCTTTCACTATGTATTAAATGAGGCCTATAAATACTCCATAGCTTAGCATTATTCTTTAGTTAGCTTTGATGATGAGTGTTTGATTAAACATTGTTCTAGAGTGGATTCTCTATGAATGAAAACCTTTGAGTTCGGTTTGAGTTTACTAGTGGATTCTAGTTGAACCCCAAACCTCCCCCGACCATTCTACTTGCGAGTCTGTTGTCGTCTCGAGGGTAGTTGCCTAGTGTAGGTGTTCTTGGCCTTCTCCCGGGGTGTAACGGAACTAGTTCTCCGTTGCTACTTGGGATTAGTGATCGAGTTACGTCTCGTTCCTATCTTTTATGTTTCCGCATTTTTGATTCCTATCATCTTGGTATCAGAGCAAGGTTCGGGTATCGTTTCTACGAACCCCCGACCCTTGATTCTTCGTGCCTAGGTCGATTCTATCTTTAGTTTCTTTTTCTTGTTATTGGAAAGGAGAAAACACAAAAAAAATTGAAAAAAATTGAAAATACCAAAAATTTGGTCTATCTTGATCGTTTGTTTGATTCGTGTTGTGATTGTTATTGGGGTTAGTTCCTTATTGGAAACCCGTTATTTTGGTACCCAATACACATGATTTGGAGTTGTATTCCATGATTTGAGATTTGAAACCCTTGAAAAATTTGAAAAGCTTGAAACCCTAGCTATGAACATGATGAACATGGTAGATTGTTGGATTTTGATTGGGGTTTGATAAAATTGATTGGGGTTTGATCTCTGTGCTTGAAACAACGTTTGGGTACCTTCGGATTGATGAAACAACGTGTGAATTGTTGGATTTTTGGGTGCCAAAGGCAAGAACAACGAGTTTGAACAGTGCTGGAAGTTGCACTAGGCGGGGCGCCTAGTAGAAGGGGCGGACCGCCTGATTTTTGCTCACTCTCTGGACTTTGCAGAGGCGGACCGCCTGATTTAGTAGGCTGACCGCCTACTTCAAGTAGGCTGACCGCCTACTCCCCTCTGCAGAGGACCAGGCGGACCACCTACTCAAAACAGGTGGGGCGCCTACTTTTCTGAAAGTTGGGAATTGGGTAGTTCTTCTAGGTTTCCTTGTTTTGTTGTTTGCATTGCTTCTAATTAGTACTATTAGAGTATAATCCTACTTGTTTAGTACTAATTACTTCGAGCTATTAGGATCGTCGTGCCTTAGAAAGGAGACTAGAATTCAAAGAAGATCCGTAGTATCTATTGATTCAAGTCCTCACTTAAAGTGCTTATAGTTCCAATCAAGTCCCATTAACTCCACTCACCCCGGAGCGCATTGGACTTGATAAGTTGAGTGATTGAGACGTGGTTCGTTGATCAACTACTTGAAGCTTTTAGACTCAAACTTGTGTGAAATATCCATCCCCCAACTAAACACGAGTGAGCCGAGTGAAACATTTGTGACGGAGTGGGTGAGGTGTTTTACTAACGTTTGTTGCTTTTTGTAGGTACTATGGCCAACAAGGGTGATGAGTTTGTGGAGAGTACCTTGGCTACTATCTTGGCAAAATTGGATAGTATGAGCCTAAGGATTGAAACTCTTGAAAGAAGGGCCTCAAGGGCCAAAGTTGAGAAGGGGACCCCTAGTGTCCAAGTTGAGGCCGGAGGAGGCACGAGTGATTCAACCTTTACCCCGGAACAAGTTGTTGAATTGCTTAGTCAACAACGGGTAAAGGGAGACCGTGAAGGAAATGAGCAAGTGTTGGGCAATCCCCAACAAGTGGGCAATCCCCACCCTTTGGGCAATCCCCAAAGAACTACCCCACATCCAAAACCCATTCGAAATGTCCTATCTACGGATGATGTGGAGGAGGATGTGGTTGAGAAGGAAAAACCTCATGTTTCCCTAGTTGTGAGGAGAAGCTTGAGTACCACTTCTATGGAAGAGGAGGTGGAAAATGATCAAAGGGAAAACCTCTTTCATGCTAGGTGCCGAGTGATGGGCCAAGTATGTTCAATGGTTGTTGATTCCGGGAGTTGCACCAACATCGTGAGCCAAACCTTGATTGACCAATTGAAGTTACCTACTCTAAAGCATCCAAAACCATACCGATTACAATGGCTAAGCGAGTGTGGTGAACTTAAAGTGGTGAAACAAGCGTTGATTGAGTTTAGCATGGGAAGTTATAAGGATAAGATCATGTTTGACGTGGTTCCGATGCAAGCATGCCATTTATTATTTGGGAGACCATGGCAACATGATAGGTTTGTAGCGCATGATGGCCGGACCAACTCCTATACGGTCAAGCACGATGGGAGAAAATATGTGCTTAGACCTTTGACTCCAAGGCAAGTAAGGGGAGACTACAAGAGGATGAAGGAGTTGAGGGGGGCGGCTAAAGCAAAGTCCCCCATGATACTTGAACCCGAGGCAAACAATCTCATTGTTTTGCCATTGCGTGATGAAAATGAGAGTCACTCCACTTCAAATGAGAGAGAAAAGATAGAGAGAAGTGAGGGAGTGACCGGGTGACAATCCAAGAGAGGAAAAAGGAGAGGATTTGAGGAGTGATGTGAGGGGATTGTCACCACAAACTACACTTGACCATGAGGTAAAATTGCGAGAGATGAGAGGTGAGGAAGGAAAAATTGAGAGTGTGAGCACCCATTGTTCTAACCCTTCTTTATCTTCTACTTTCTCTTGTGAAAGTTCTTGTGTAGGTACATTTGAAGACAAGCAATTGGAGCCTCAATGTGAGCTTCATGAAGGAGGAGTTGCATATGACACTTCAAACCTTGTGAGTGATCAAGAAAGTACTACAAACATAAGTTGATAAGCCCCAAACCCCCGCAAGACCCTTCACTCGGAGTCAAGCCCAATTGATCCAAGACACCCATCTTCACTTGACCCGGAGAGGCATGGATGAAGGCGCCGAGAGTGGCTTGAAGGTCATGATCTTGAGTACCATGGATGGGAGATCACTTAGCCCACTTGGAGAGGCTTCCGGAGCACGTTTGGAGACAAACCAAGTTGCCACAGGAGGAGGCGGACCGCCCACTTTACTAGGCGGACCGCCCCTCAAACTCTCTGAAGTTTGACTGCACAACTAGGCGGACCGCCTGCTGTTCAGGGGCGGACCGCCCACTTCTCTGCAAGGCCAAAACAGGCGAGGCGCCTCCTGGAGTAGGCTGGGCGCCTTCTCCACTGAAGAATGAAACGGGACACCTCATTAAAACGCTATGTTTTGACTATTATAGCCCTACGTGGCCTTTGTTTATTTAACCCACTTTTGGGGTATTTTAGTAGTTTCATTATGTGTAAGTGAAGTCTATAAATACTTCACATAACCTCTTCAAACCTTAGCTTACCTTGATTATTGATGAATGAAAATAGAGTTGAACTCTTTGAATTGATAAACCCTTTACTTTGGTTGCTTGAATCCACTAGTGGAACCTAGTTGACTCTTGAACCTCCCACGACCATTCTACTTGCGAGTCCGTTGTCGTCTCGAGGGTAGTTGCCTAGCGTAGGTGTTCTTGGCCTTCTCCCGGGGTGTAACGGAACTAGTTCTCCATTGCTACTTGGGATTAGTGATCGAGATACGTCTCGTTCCTATCTTTACTTTTTCCGCACTTTGATTCTTATCATCTTGGTATCAGAGCAAGGTTCGGGTATCGTTTCTACGAACCCCCGATCCTTGATTCTTCGTGCCTAGGTTGGTTTGTTTAGTTTTCTTGTTGTTCAAGTTATTGAAAGTAGAAAAACACAAAAAAATTGAATGAAAATACAAAATTTGGTGTAGTTTGTTGATTTGGATGATTGATGATATGGGTGTTGTGGATTCTTGATCGTGGTTGAATTCCCGTTACTTGGGTACCAAAATTGATCGAATCGGAGAAGTTTGGAAGATTGAAACCCCAAACCCCCTTAAACCCTTGAAGAACATGTTCTTGTTGATTTTTGCCTTGATTCTTGGGTTGGATTGATGTTATAGTGGGAACTTGTTATTGGGGATTAAACTTCATTGAAAAACAAACGAATCGGTACCAATTGTGTGGGAATTGAACTTGTATAACGCCTACTTTGAAGAATCATAACCCTTGTTGAACCCCCTTTTGATAAACCCTAGTTATGAACATGATGAACATGGTAGATTATTGATTGTTGATTGGGTTTGATTAAAAGTGATTGGGTTTTGATCTCTGTGGTTGAAACAACGTTTGGGTACCCTTGGATTGCCAAATCATCGTGTGATTAGTTGGAATTTTGGGTGCAAAAGCCAAGGAAAACGTTGTTGAACATTGCTGAAATTTGCAGTAGGCGGACCGCCCGAAAAGGAGGCGGGGCGCCTACCCAACTCTCTGAAGTTCAGAGGCGGGGCGCCTACTAAGCAGGCGGACCGCCCACTCTTCCCTTCTGCAGACTAGGCGGACCGCCCAGTGCTGAGGGGTGGGGCGCCTACTTTCCTGAAGGTTGGGAATTGGGTAGATCTTCTAGGGTTTCGTGTTTTGTTGTTTGCATTGCTTCTAATTAGGACTATTAGGGTATAATTCTACTTGTGTAGTACTAATTACTTCGAGCTATTAGGATTATCGTGCCTAGAAAGGAGGTTAGAATTCAAAGAAAATCCGTAGTCTCTTTTGGCTCAAGTCCGCATTTAAAGAGCTTAACGTTTCCAATCGAGTCCTATCAACTCCACTCACCCCGGAGAGCATCGGGTCTCAAGTGGAGTGATTAAGTTGAAGGTTTACTATTCAACTTAGTGAAGCTTTGGGTTCAAGCAAGAGTGAAAAATCCACCACCCACTTAAACGAGTGATCCGAGTGAACATAAGTGAGGGAGTGGGTGAGATTGTTTTTTTTGCTAACGTTTGTTACTTGTGTAGGTACTATGGCTAACGAGGGACAAGAATTCATAAAGGAGGCCTTGGCTAATCTTCTTGCCAAGATGGACCTCATGAACCAAAGAATTGAGTCACTTGAAAAGGAAGCTTCAAGCACTAAAGGTGAACATGGGACCCCGAGTGTCCACAATGAAAAGGGGACCCCGAGTGTCCCTATTGAAAAGGGGACCCCGAGAGTCCAAATGGAGGCCGGAGAGGGATCAAATAGTCCTACCTTTACCCCGGAACAAGTCGTTGAGTTGCTAAATCAACAACGGGTAAAGGAGGATCGGGAGAGGGTTGATCAAGTGTTGGGCAATACCCAACGTGTGACTATTCCAAACCTTATGGGCAATCCCCAAAGGAATGCTCCGCTTCCCGGACCAATCCGGAATGTTAGACCCCTTGAGCAAGTTGCACAAGCTCAAGAAGGGGAGGGAACCGATTATGGTGATGATTTGTATGGGTTTGATGATCACTTTCAACCGAGACGAGGTATGAATTGGGGACGAAATGTTGACCGTGGAAGGGGCCGAGGTCGAGGGCCACCCATGGGTTATGATGGTGGAAACTTTAGAAGGGAGTATGGCTTGAATGAAGACCACTATGGGGGCCAACCGGAGGCTTACCGTGGAGGACGTGACAATACCAACCTCAATAGTGTAAAGCTCAACCTTCCAAGCTTCAAGGGGAATTGTGATCCGGAGGCCTACCTTCAATGGGTGCAAATCATGGAGAGGATGTTTGATACAAACGACATGACCGATGAAAAGAAAGGTACTTATGCTATTTCAACCTTTGAGTCCTATGCATCTACTTGGTGGGAATCCGTTAAAAGATCAAGGAGGAGAGCGGGAGTTCATGTGAATGTGGGTTGGATTGACTTGAAAGGTGTCATGAGCACCAAGTACATTACTCCTAGATATCGTCAAGAACAATTCAAGAAGCTTTATGAGTTGAGACAAGGTGTCAAGTCGGTGCATGATTACTATGATGAGTTTGAAAGAGTTCGAATGGCCTTAGATATGGACAATGAAGATGAGGAGCAAGCCGTGATCCGTTTCATGAATGGTTTGAGCTATGGCATAGCTTCACAATTGAGATTGCATTCTTATCTCTCACTTCAAGAAGTCCTAGATGCCGCTATTCTAGCCGAGCAATGGCTTGAAAAGGAGAAGTCCAACCGTTTCAAGAGCAACACTTCCACCACTTTGAGCAAACCAAAGGATTGGAAAACTTCTACTCCAAATGCCAAGTTCCCAAGCGCAAGTGGCACAAGTGGTGCCAATGCTAGCAAGGAAGTGAAGAAGCCTTATGAAAGGGGCGCACCCAATGTGGGAGGTAACTCCAAAACTCATTTACAATCTCCTACCTCTTCTTCAATACAATGCCATAAGTGCAAGGGATATGGGCACTTTGCTAAAGAATGTCCTACAAAGAGGACCATGATTGTTGTTGGCAATGATGCATATGAGAAAGAGAGTGAATCGGGAGATGAGGGGGAAGAGGGAGTTGAGGGAGTTGAGGGAGTAGAGGATGATTTGTTTGATGATACGGTGGAGGAGGAGGATCCTCACACTTTCTTGGTGGTGAGAAGGAGTCTAGGGGCTTTGATTGTTGAAGACACCGAAACTTTGCAAAGGGAAAATCTTTTCCATGCTAGGTGTCGTGTCAAAGATATTGTTTGCTCTATGATAATTGATTCCGGGAGTTGCGCAAATGTAGTGAGTCAATCACTTGTGACCCAATTGAAGTTGACTACCATGAAGCACCCTAAACCTTACCGGCTACAATGGCTAAGCGAATGTGGGGAGCTTAAAGTGGTCAAACAAGTGATGATTCGATTCAAAATGGGGAGTTATGTTGATGAGCATTCGTTCGATGTTGTGCCTATGCAAGCGTGCCACCTACTTCTAGGGAGGCCATGGCAATTCGATAGGCAAGTAGTGCATGATGGTCGTGTCAATACTTACACGGTCAAGCATGAAGGGAAGAGATTTGTGCTTAAACCTCTCACTCCTAAACAAGTGAGTGAGGACTACAAGAAAATGAAGGAGTTGAGAGAGGTGGTGATGCAATCTAAAATACGCGGAAACGGAAAGACGATACAAAGTGCGGAAATGGAAACAAGATAGGCGATATCGTTGAAGATATCGAGATAAAAGCAAGACGAGGCTTGAACGTTTACCTAAGTAGCACCGAGGAACTCGTCTCGATACACCCCGGGTGAAGTCAAGGATCACCTATACTACGCAACTACCCTCAAGAGGCACCCGGCTCTTGCAAATAGAATGATCGAAAGAGGTTACGATGTTCAACTTGGAATCCACCAAGTGAAATCGTGCCCGTTCACGGGTTCAACATTGAGATTCACTCAAAGAAAATATCATTCTACATTCAAGGTTAGCTAAAATGCAATAAATGAATGAATGGGGTATTTATAGTTTCCCCTTACAACATTTGCCAAGTTTCTGGTCCGCACTGCTCAAATGGTCTTCGCGATCGCGCACAAGGATATGCGATCGCGTGGGCACTAAACTTCAGAGGCTCGCTGTCGCGTCATGTTGAGCGCAATCGCGCAGGGCAAATGACTGGTCATCGTGATCGCGTGCGTGTTGGCGCGATCGCGCAGAGAAGATGTCTGGCGCCAGGCAGTAGCTCAGGAAATGCTGCCCTGTTTTGCCTTGTTGTGGCTCCCCTGTTTCCTGCACTGGTTTCAGCCCTGTTCCCACTTTGATTGAGCTTCAATTGCATGGTCTTCAAGTCGTCTCCCGAGCTCATATCATCCATGCCGTGACTCCCAGACCAAGTGTGGGTGTCGATGCAATTTGGGCTGCATCATCCTCCCCTTCTTAAGGAAATTTCGTCCTCGAAATTAAAGCGTCCTCCTCCGGGGTAGCATCGCCTACATCAAAAGGCAAACAAAAACAAAAGCTCCTACTACAAGAGTAGGTTAGTGCACTAAGTGTGGGAAAACACACTCTTGTGGTACAACCAAGTATCAATGGCAACAAAGAAGCTCACGCTCCCAAAGGAATTAGCAATTACTTGGTTTAACAACAAAGTGCTCCCGACACAAGAACAAATAAAGAGATTAATAGGGCATGGCATATGCAAGATTAAGCTATCAAATTCCCTACAATCCCTAGGTTCAAGATTAGCACACCAAGACCTTCCACTACGCGAATAGAGAGGTCCAACAAGAGTGAGTGCAAGCACGGTGGAAAATTCGCTCTTGTTATAGAGCCAAGTATCAATACCATTCAAGAAGCTCATGTCCCCAAAGGGAACAACAAGTTCTTGGCTCCATAGTGTCAAGCACTCACAACCACAACAAGCAAGGGAATCATTAGGACATAGAACATTCAAGATCAAGCAATCAAAGTTCCGATGACCCCTAAGCTCATGATCAACATACCAAACCTTCAAGGCAATATTTTCACAATGCGGCACAACGGTTTTGGCATGCTCAAGTCTCAAAGCGTGGTTAACATATGGGAGGGAATAGACAAAGTAGTGCAATACACCATTAGCATCAAATACCCCACTCCCCTTCTTAAAAGCTTTCATACTCACACTAAGAGATTCCTCCTCACCTCTAATTTCATCCTCGAGACAACTCCTCTCACAAAGCAAGCTCTCAAGGAAGGTATTATCAATGGCCTCTTCATCATCGTAACCCGAACCAACAAAAGTAGGGTCACTAGAAGAATCATCTACCTCACTCGAAGCTACAATCAAAGAGTTGTCTATGGGATCAAATCCCTCACACCACGGAGGTTCTATTTCATTCTCAACTCTAGTCCGATACAAATCGCCTTCACAATTAAAGATGCCTCCACACAATGGAAATATAAAAGCATGCACCTCAAGTTCATAGTCAAACAAAGGCATAGTATCAAGACTCGGTTCATCATCCGCGCTTGAGGAGTCATCATAGACAATTTTGTCCAATTCATGCAATTTGGACTCCTCAAGGTCACCCTCATCCTTACTACGACACACAAATCCACCAAAATCAATTATACCAACAAGGGTGGAGTCACATAACTCGTCTTCCCCTTTATCAAATATGGGTGGGGTGTCATAACAAGGGTCACAAGTAGGGTCAACTATCACACTTTCACTAGAGAGAGGTTCTTTGAATACCGGGCTCACATCATGATGTGGCCTTTCACTTCCCTCAACTAGGTCACATGCAAACACAAGTTGACCATTAGACTCTTCACTAGTTGCAAGGTCAATATAGGCATCACAAGCAACAACTAGCTTTGAGTCTCTACAAGACAAGGGATCAACATGTTCATGAGAAGGAAAAGTAACACTTACATTTGAGTCGCTCCCGTGAGCACTCACATCGTTTGAATTTTCATGCTTGAGTCCTCCTTCATGAAACTCACAATGTCGAGCTCCATCCTCTTGTCCTTCTTCCTTATCAACCGGTTGAGGCTCCACTAGTTCGCCTCCAAGAGTACCTACACATAAGCCAAAACAAGTAGAAAGAGAAGAAGATAAATCATGGTTAGAACAAAGTGTGTCCTCATTCTCACTCGAGATTTCCTCTCCCCTCACTTCTTTCATTTTTCGCTCAAGGCCAATTGTAGGCCCGGGTGATGCTTCACTCTCATCTCGCAAGGGCATGACCATAAGATTGTTGGTTCCGGGCTCAAGCACCATGGGTGACTTGGCTTTAGCGGCTTCCCTCAACTCTCTCATAATCCTATAGTCATTACTTACTTGCTTCGGTGTCAAGGGCTTGAGTATATACTTTCTAGAACCGTGCAAGACCGTATAGGAATTGGTTCTACCATCGTGCACTACGCTCCGATCATATTGCCATGGCCTCCCAAACAAGAGATGGCAAGCTTGCATAGGTACCACATCGAACATTACCTTATCTCGATAATTTCCAATGCTAAACTCAATCAAGGCTCGCTTCACCACTCTCAACTCTCCACACTCACTCAACCATTGTAACCGGTAGGGATGCGGATGTTTTAGGGTAGGCAATTGCAATTGGGAAATCAAGGTCTCACTTACTATGTTAGCACAACTTCCCGAATCAATGATCATTGAGCACACTTGACCCATCACTCGACACCTAGCATGGAAGAGATTCTCCCTTTGCACGTGTTCCGGATCTTCATGACTCATGGCACCCAAACTCCTCCGTACCACAAGCGACATTTGAAGCTCATCACCTTGCTCACCTTTACCTTGGGGAATGCCCAAGTTGTGGGGAGTGCCCACTTGTTGGGGAATGCCCAATGGTTGGGGAATGCCCAACATTTCATCACTAGTACCTTCTTTGGTACCATTTTGGACACTCGGGGTCCATTCTTCTTTGAGGCGATCAAACCTCGAGCTTATAGATCTCACCTCGGCCAAGAGGTAGGCCAAAGTGCTTACCGGGACCTCAACGGTATCATACACGTCTCCGGCCATGTACCTACACAAATCAAAAACAAGAAAGAGGTTAGAGTAAAAGTCCTCACTCGCTCCCCCACCTTTGAAGTGTCACTCGGGTACACTCAATTTAGTGACGGGGAATTTATCACTCAAGCTTGATCTCAAAGGCTTCCTCGTAATTGAACAACCACCTCAATAACCACTCAAGTCACAAGAACCAAATACTCTTCGGGGTGAGTGGAATTGATGGGACTCGATGGGCGAACGGCTTTATAAGTGAGCACTTGAGCCAAGAAATATACTACGAGTCTTCTTTGAGCTCTACTCTCCTTCTAGGCACGAATTTCCTATACGCACAAAGGATTAGTACTAATTAGGTAGAATTGTTACTCTCAAAGTACTAACCGGAAGTGACGCGACCAAATGTTCAAAAGTCGAATCGTCACTAAATTGATTCGGAATTGGATGATTTTTGGTTAGTGGTCTAGAAACTCACCATATTTGATGATACAATTGAAGTTCTGGTGAGCGGAAACTGTTATGAATGCTTTGCGAACAATCTGTCCCAGTTCAGGATTTTCTGGAATTAAGTATTCTTCGCTATCGCGTGGGGAAGCGCGCGATCGCGATGACTTAATTTGTGGAGTTGTCGCGATCGCGTGAGTAGGTGCGCGATCGCGCAGGTTTACAGACCAGAACCAGAACCCCGACTGTAAACACAGTTTTTGGCACACAAATCACACCAATTCAACTTGTTGTTCAGTTTTAAAGCTTCCAAAGGGTGTTTTCAACTGAAGTAAGCAATTCCCAATGGTTTTATCAAACAAACCATGAATGAACAACTCGTTTTCAAGAATTCAGAGTATGTTCTTCAAATTTTCAAGAACTTCAAAATTTTCAAAGTTCGATTTTCATTCCGCTACTCCGAATGATGATATGGGGATATCAAAATGACGGGAAAACTATATAGAACAATCCCCAATACCAAACAATCAAGAATTCACAACACAAAATATCAAATTTTGTGAATTCTCAACTTTTGAGATTTGGTTTTCAAGATTTTGATTCACGACTTCAAATCGTGTTTCGTGGGTACCAAATCAACGGGAATGTGATAACAAACAATCCCCAGTAACAATCAACAACAAAATCGCAACAAGGAACGATTTCTAGCAATTTTTTTGTGATTTTCAAATTTTTGGATTTTTTTTTGTTTTTCTTATAAATTCAAGAACAAACAACACAATGATAACAACAACAAGAACAAGACCGAGGATTCGTAAGAACGAAGCCTAGCCGTGCTCTGATACCAACTGATGCAATCTAAAATACGCGGAAACGGAAAGACGATACAAAGTGCAGAAATGGAAACAAGATAGGCGATATCGTTGAAGATATCGAGATAAAAGCAAGACGAGGCTTGAACGTTTACCTAAGTAGCACCGAGGAACTCGTCTCGATACACCCCGGGTGAAGTCAAGGATCACCTATACTACGCAACTACCCTCAAGAGGCACCCGGCTCTTGCAAATAGAATGATCGAAAGAGGTTACGATGTTCAACTTGGAATCCACCAAGTGAAATCATGCCCGTTCACGGGTTCAACATTGAGATTCACTCAAAGAAAATATCATTCTACATTCAAGGTTAGCTAAAATGCAATAAATGAATGAATGGGGTATTTATAGTTTCCCCTTACAACATTTGCCAAGTTTCTGGTCCGCACTGCTCAAATGGTCTTCGCGATCGCGCACAAGGATATGCGATCGCGTGGGCACTAAACTTTAGAGGCTCGCTGTCGCGTCATGTTGAGCGCAATCGCGCAGGGCAAATGACTGGTCATCGCGATCGCGTGCGTGTTGGCGCGATCGCGCAGAGAAGATGTCTGGCGCCAGGCAGTAGCTCAGGAAATGCTGCCCTGTTTTGCCCTGTTGTGGCTCCCCTGTTTCTGCACTGGTTTCAGCCCTGTTCCCACTTTGATTGAGCTTCAATTGCATGGTCTTCAAGTCGTCTCCCGAGCTCATATCATCCATGCCGTGACTCCCAGACCAAGTGTGGGTGTCGATGCAATTTGGGCTGCATCAGGTGGCCAAGGCTAAGTCTATCATTGAGACTAGCCCTTTGACCAAAAACATGGTGGCAATCCCACCTACTTCATCTACCGGTGGCATGTGTGCCATGATGCAACCGGGCGAGCTCTTGAAAGGCAATGATGGTACCAAGTTTCTCCTATGCCTAGTGCACAAAGGGAAAGCTAGAGCCAAGGCCTTGATGGAGCTACATGCCAAGGCGAAGAAGAATTTGGAGGAAGCCTATGCTAAGGTTGCCTCCAAGAAGAACAAAGGGCGCAAGAAGGTGGAACTCAAGAAGGGTGACTATGTGTGGGTGCACTTCCGGAAAGAAAGGTTTCCAAACCTTAGGAAAGGGAAGTTGGCACCCCGGGGAGATGGCCCATTCCAAGTGCTCTCGAAGATAAACAACAATGCCTACGTGGTCGACTTGCCAAGTGAGTATCAAGTTTCTAATACTTTCAATGTTTGTGACTTGGTTCCTTTGGATGTAGGTAATGAAGAGGTCGTGCATGAAGATGTAGGGGTCGTGAATGATGCTTCAATTTCGAGGACGAAATCCTCTCAAGAAGGGGAGGATGATAAGCCCCAAACCCCCGCAAGACCCTTCACTCGGAGTCAAGCCCAATTGATCCAAGACACCCATCTTCACTTGACCCGGAGAGGCATGGATGAAGGCGCCGAGAGTGGCTTGAAGGTCATGATCTTGAGTACCATGGATGGGAGATCACTTAGCCCACTTGGAGAGGCTTCCGGAGCACGTTTGGAGACAAACCAAGTTGCCACAGGAGGAGGCGGACCGCCCACTTTACTAGGCGGACCGCCCCTCAAACTCTCTGAAGTTTGACTGCACAACTAGGCGGACCGCCTGCTGTTCAGGGGCGGACCGCCCACTTCTCTGCAAGGCCAAAACAGGCGGGGCGCCTCCTGGAGTAGGCTGGGCGCCTACTCCACTGAAGAATGAAACGGGACACCTCATTAAAACGCTATGTTTTGACTATTATAGCCCTACGTGGCCTTTGTTTATTTAACCCACTTTTGGGGTATTTTAGTAGTTTCATTATGTGTAAGTGAAGTCTATAAATACTTCACATAACCTCTTCAAACCTTAGCTTACCTTGATTATTGATGAATGAAAATAGAGTTGAACTCTTTGAATTGATAAACCCTTTACTTTGGTTGCTTGAATCCACTAGTGGAACCTAGTTGACTCTTGAACCTCCCACGACCATTCTACTTGCGAGTCCGTTGTCGTCTCGAGGGTAGTTGCCTAGCGTAGGTGTTCTTGGCCTTCTCCCGGGGTGTAACGGAACTAGTTCTCCGTTGCTACTTGGGATTAGTGATCGAGATACGTCTCGTTCCTATCTTTACTTTTTCCGCACTTTGATTCTTATCATAAGTGTTGCTTCACCTATTCATGAACCTACTAACAATTTGTCTTGTGATGACTCGATACTAGTCGGCGCTTGTGAAGCATCTAGTGAATACACCACTAGTGAAGAGTCTAGTTGTCAACTTGAGCTTGAATGTGAGACACTAGTTGGAAGGGATGCTATGCCACATCATGATGTGGGCTCATTGTTCATTGAACCCCTCCCTAGTGTAGATTTGATAGATGACCATGATTGTGACCTTTGCTATGACACACCACCAACCTTTGACATAGGGAAAGATGAGGTAGTTGACCATTCCCTAATTGATATGCTTCTATTTGGTGGACCAATGTGTTGTGGTGAGGATGTTCTTGTCCTTGAGGAGTCCAAATTGCATGAAGTGGACACGGTTGTCTATGATGACTCCTCAAGTGAACCTAGTCTTGATAACTTGTCTATGCTTAATCATGATAGTGAGATGCATGCTTATACTAATCCATTGTTTGAAGGCATCCTCATTAGTGGTAAAGACTTGTATCGAACTAGGGTGAGTAGCCAAATGGAACCTCCATGGTGTGAAGGGTTTGATTCCCTAGGCAATCCATTGTTTGAGAATTTGGGTGAGGTAGATGGTACTTTGAGTAACCCGGCTATTGCTTGTTTGGGTTATGATGAAGAAGAGTCCATCATCAATACCTTTCTTGAAAGCTTGTCTTTTGAGAAGGATTGCGTAGGAGATGAAATTGGAGGGGAAGAGGAATCCCTTGGTGTGAGTAGGTGTGCTCTAAAGAAGGGGAGTGGAGTGCTTGATCCTACTTGTAGGTTGGGCTATTTGTTTCACTCCACTGCACATGTTGATCACACCTTGAGGATTGATTGGTATGTTGATTTTGAGCTTAAGGTCCAAGAGGGTTTTGATAGTTTGATCTTGCATTTTTTAAGTCCCCATGACCTATTTGCTCATTATCTTGTTGAGTGCATGTTGATCTTTAACCAAGTGCTTATGGTTCTCTTTGGAGACTTGATATTTATGATTGTTATTGACGCTTGGTTATATCACAAGAGTGTGTTTTCCACACTTCTTGCGCTAACCTACTTTCGGAGTAAGAAGTTTGTGTGTTTTTGCTTGTCGTTGCTTGTAGGTTCTAAGCTCCATGCTAAGGCGGGGGAGATCTTGGAAGAAGCCTATCTCAAAGTGACGATCAAGAGGGATAAAGAAGGAGTGCTTTGGCCACCCCGAGGAGTTGTTGATGCTATGAGAGACCAAGCCTCGATTTCGAGGACGAAATCTTCTCAAGAAGGGGAGGATGATAAGACCCAAATCGAGCAACCATCCGAAGACATCATCCAAGGCCAAGGAAGAGCGTATGCATTGGAACGCCATGGAACGAGGAGTCTAGGAGACACATTTCGGCGCGTTTCAAGTGCACAGGAGAGTAGGCGGACCGCCTAGTCAAAAGAGGCGGCCGCCCACTTTTGGTTCAGCCTCTGGATTCTTGGCCGCCTAGTGCAGAGGCGGACCACCAAGTCAGAGTAGGCGGACCGCCTAGTTGGAACAGGCGGGGCGCCTAGTTGCTACACAAGCTGCGGGACTTTCTAGTTTTTAGCCTATGTAATTTCTATTATGCCCCTACGTGGCTTATGTCTTTAGAACTTACTTAAGGGTACTTTTGGGCTTTCACTATGTATTAAATGAGGCCTATAAATACTCCATAGCTTAGCATTATTCCTTAGTTAGCTTTGATGATGAGTGTTTGATTAAACATTGTTCTAGAGTGGATTCTCTATGAATGAAAACCTTTGAGTTCGGTTTGAGTTTACTAGTGGATTCTAGTTGAACCCCAAACCTCCCCCGACCATTCTACTTGCGAGTCCGTTTTCGTCTCGAGGGTAGTTGCCTAGCGTAGGTGTTCTTCGCCTTCTCCCGGGGTGTAACGGAACTAGTTCTCCGTTGCTACTTGGGATTAGTGATCGAGTTACGTCTCGTTCCTATCTTTTATGTTTCCGCATTTTTGATTCCTATCAATTGGCAACTAACATCAAATACTCCACTCCCCTTCTTAGAAGCACTCTTACACACTTCAAGAGTGACTTCCTTACCTCCCAATCCACCTCTAAGACAATCTTCCTCACTAGACAAACTATCAAGGAAGGTCTCTATAATGGCTCCTTCATCCTTATAGTCCACACAATCAAGGTTAAGACTACTAGAAGACGGACCAACACAATCAATTCCAAGACCATTCATCTCACTTGAAGTTTCAAACAATTGATTGTCTATAGAATTAAACCTATCAAACCATGGAGGGTTAAGTTCACACTCTTCATACACACTGGAGGAGTCATCAAGTATAAGCTTATCCATCCCATCCACTAGGGACTCCTCAAGGTCACTACCATCCTCACTACAACACATAGGTCCACCATTAGCAAGCAATTCATCAAGGGAAAGGATAGGGTATTCATTCAATTCATCTTCCCCTTTATCAAATATAGGTGGGGTGTCATAACAACGGTCACAAATAGGGTCAACTACACAATCTTCACTAGAGAGAGGTTCAATAAAAATCGAGCTCACATCATGATGTGGCTTATCATTCCTCTCAACTAATGGTTCACAATCACACACAAGTTGACCATTCGACTCTACACTAGTTGCAAACACATTGTAACCATACAAATAATTAACTAGTATTGAGTGTTCACAAACACTATCATAAGACAAGGAAGTAACATGTTCAAGGGAAGAACTATCACTTATCTTTGAGTGGCCATCTTGCTCACTCAATGCACTTGAAGTATCATGGCTAGTTCCTCCACTTTGAAGCTCACATTGAAGATCTTCTTCACCTTGTCCTTCCATCTTGGAAGATGATTGAGGCTCCATTGGCTTGCCTCCAAGAGTACCTACACATGTAGAAGAAAAACGTAAAGGGTTAGGGTTAGAATAAGGGGTGTCCTCACTCTTTATAATTCTTTTTCCCTCTTTCTTTTCCCTCATTTTTCTTTCAAGGTCGGGTGTAGATTCGGGTTGTGACATCCCACTCACATCACTCAACACATCCTCTCCTTTTTCCACTCGAGGAATGTCACCGGTCACTCCCTTACTCCTCTCAATCTTTTGTCTCTCAAATTCGGGTGAATTGGGACGAGGCCCAAGGATACGCATAGCGGGAGTAGGTGGACTTTTAACATCAACCCGGAATCTAGGACTAAGAGACTTATCACTTGAGGTCTCTTTCTTCTTTGTAGGCGAACCACTTGGCTTTGGAGCTTATGGTTTGGGGTTCACCTTATGTCAACTCTCTTCTTGCACTAGTCCCACCACTTCTTGTGTGTGTAGGAGTTCTTGATTGCACTCTTTGAATCATAGGGCTTCTCTTCAATGGTGTCCCACCATTTCTCATGTTCATGGGCGTGCTTGGTTGTACTTCTTCTTTCCTAAGAAAGAGGAGTTGTAACTTCCCTTGTGCTTTAACACGGTAGCCATCCTTCACTTCTTGGGCGAGCTTGAAGTACCTATTGAAAAGCCAAGGCTTTCCCAACATAACATCACATCCCACTAAAGGACCTACTTTGCACTCCACTTCTTCTTCAAAGTTCCTTTGTGAAACAACTACCCTAGCCATTCCATCAACACAAGGTATCCCCAACCTTCTCACTACAAGATGGCTAATCCTACTTGCTTCACCACATCCACTTGAAGCACATACCCATGATTCCCATCAAGGCTCACTATGAATTGATACCACGCTCTTTCTCTTATGAGTTCATCTATGTAACGCCCTTTACACATCCCATCAATAGTACCAACATTAGTTGGGTACTTCCTTATTTCACCACTACTAGCGATACCATAACCCATAGTGCGACTCATACCATCTCTTCCCTCGGCCTCATTCTCAACCATATCATCCTCCAAGAGTTTGACTCGAGAGTCTATTGCCACTATCTTAGCCAAGATGCTCGGAAGGTAGGCTTCAACTAACTCCCTCTCACTTACACCTTTCTCACCACTTCCACTTCCCTCCAAACCTCCATTATGGCTCCTTGTACCTACAAAAGACATTTTAAGAAAGTGCAAAAGTTAGGACAGCGCAGAACCGAACACAACAACATGTGTTCGAAGCTAAGACAGCGCCCGATGAGGAGTGTGTTCGAGCAGACAATTGAGAACCGAAGCCAAGGCTTACCGAAGTCAAGACTGCCGAACACATCTTAGTTCAGCCCTGCGTGGCTTATTTCTATTGGTCACTTGTGACCCTTTTACTAGTTTACCCTTAGTATTTCTTATATAAACCTTGTTCCCTTTCATTGTAGGAGACAGTTTTTGGATATTGAAATTGAATGAAAAGTGCCGAGCACATTTCTTTTGTCTCCGTCGTGAGCAAACCCCGGTGAGGGCTTTTATGGACTTGTGGCTTTCGGTTAATCCGATTGAACATTCCTCTTTGATCATTCAGTTTGCAAGAGGCAATGTTCTCTTGAGGATTGTTGCATAGTTAGGGTGATTCTTGTATCCCTTTCGATCGAGCTTTGGGACAGGTTCCCCACTGTTCTTTCGAAAGAAGCAAGTTTTGTCTTGCTTTTATCTTCTTCTTTAATCGTTCTTCTTCCGCGTTTGTGCTTAGCAACACCTTCGGGTTTGCCTTGCACCATCTTGGTATCAGAGCACGGTTTGGGCTTGTTTCTACAACCCCAAATCCTGTTCACGTTATCTTTATTTTCGTGAGTTAGTGTCTTTGTTTTCCGTTTCGTGTTCTTGATTTGGTTTGTTACTGTTGGTGTTGTTATTTTACAAAAAAAAAAAAAAGTGATAAAAAGAAAATTCAAAAATTGTGTTTGATTGATGGTTGTTT
Source organism: Petunia x hybrida (assembly GCA_037355625.1). Classification (NCBI taxonomy): domain Eukaryota; kingdom Viridiplantae; phylum Streptophyta; class Magnoliopsida; order Solanales; family Solanaceae; genus Petunia; species Petunia x hybrida. Next base: position 906,031 of record JBBBVM010000534.1, read on the forward strand.
GGGAAAAAGAACCATTGATTCTTGATCACCATTGAGTTCTGAATCCAACCAGTGCCCGACGCACCAATTTCGTGACTAGGGTTTCTTGGTGAAAATTTTGGACTGTTTTGAGCTTTAATGGTGACTGACTCGAACCCCATTGTGTTTCGAAGAAAGCGATGAAGAATGGTGGTTCTTGAGTGATTTGGGTTTGTTTTGTTGCTTAAAAATCGAAGTTCTCAATTTGAATCGTGGACCGTACGCCGGAAACTTGTTACAAGATTTCGTAACAGTGTACAACACGACGAGCAAGTTCTTAGCTCGAAGAATTTCGTTTGATTTTCCTCCGATGTTGCTGAGACCGGAGTTGAAAGGGCAGCCCAGATTTTGTTAAGAATTGTGGACAGTGAACCGAAGTGAATCATCCGTACGCCGGAGCAAAGGTCACTGTTCCATTGAAGAAGAAGGGGTTAAAATTTGAACATCAAAAAAACCCCAGGTGAAAATTGTCGGCTGAAAAGGGAAAGTGGATAAGGTAAAACCCTATCCGTACCAAGGAGGGACCACTCTTGTACGGACAGGAGTGGGTGTGATCGAAAAAGATTCCAAAGGGAATCAAAGGGTAGATTCTCCTAGGTTATCACTTTCTTTCGTGTCAAATTCTAGTTGGTGGATCTTTTGAGTAATTGTCCTACTCAGGGTCGTACCAACCCATTTGAGCTGATAGGAACTCGTGCGAAGGGGTGACCGAAGTCCCAACTTTCGTAGAAATTTCTTTTGCCTCCCCGAGCTCAGTTAAAAAAAAAAAAAAGCGTCCGTTCCATCGAGTCGAACATCACTTCACTCTTCCCGAAGAGACAGTGACTATTGTCGAACTTGAAGGATCTTAGAGGACCGATCAATTGGACGAGCCACTGTTAACAAGTCCTTGAGTGACCAAAAAAACCGAACCCATAAATTGAGTGGACCCGAGTGCCACCCATCAAAGGTGAGGGAGAGTGTGAGGTGATTTCTAACCTTTAACATTTGTTTGGTCTTTGACTTGTGCAGGTACCATGGCTGGGAACGAAAGCAAAGGCATTGAAAGGCCCGAAGTATCGTTAGCCGATCTCATGGCTGCGATACAAGGCATCAGTGCCGAAGTAAGAGGAGTGAGTGCTCGAGTAGCTAACCTCGAGCAGGGAAGCGCGTCCGTGGCCATGCATGGGTCCGGCGCTGGAACGAGCGAATCTACTCCAATGAAACCTGAGCTGTATGCTGAGCTTCTTCGACAACATCAGTTGACGAGTGAAGCAATTCGAAGAGAACTTAACTTGGGCAATCCCCAAGCACAACAAAACTTGGGCAATCCCCAAGCTGGAAATCAAAACTTGGGCATTCCCCGAGGAGAGAGGTTACCACTTCCAAGGGCCCGAAGAGAACTTGGTGCTGTAGCCGAAGAGGCTGATGAAGAGGAATTTCCCGAGGATGAATATGAACGTGAGCCGCCATTCGCTCAACGAAGGCAAGCTCACCGAGGACGTGGAAATTTCCGAGGTCGAGGCCGAGGCGCAAATGTTGGAAGAAATATTGAGCGTGAGGCTGATGATCGTGATGATGAGTATCCCGAACAGATTCGTGGTGTTCGAGACTCCAACTTGAACAGTGTCAAGATCACTATTCCACCCTTTAAAGGAACTAGTGATCCCGATGAGTATCTTGAATGGAAGTTGAAAATGGGGCGCATCTTTGAAACCAATGAGATGACCGAGGAGAGGAAGGCTGCCCATGCCATTGCTTCGTTCGAAGCTTATGCCTCTACATGGTGGGAAGCTGACAAAAGGCATAGACGGAGGAATGATTATCCCGTGATCACTACCTGGCCACAGTTGATGAGAGCAATGGATGCTAAGTATTTGAGTGCCAAGTACAGGCAAACTCAGATGCAAAAGTTATATGAGCTGAAACAAGGATCCAAGTCAGTTCAAGAGTACCATGACGAGTTTGAAAGGGTCCGATTGAATCTTGATCTGACCGAGGACGAGGAACAAGCCATTATCCGGTTCAAAATGGCTTGGCCAAGGATGTGTCATCTCAGTTGAGACTCCACGTGTACCACACGTTGGAAGATTTGTTCGATGCTGCTACCGAAGCTGAAAAATTGGTGAAGGAAGAAAAGGCAAATCGGTATCGAGGAGTCACTACTTCTACTCCCTTGAACCGAGGAAAAGAATGGAAAAGTCCTAACCAAGCAAGTGCCAACACTGTTCGAGATTCGAAGAGACCCTTCGAGAAAGGTGTGACCGTTAACCAACCGAGAGAAGTGGGAGGTAAAGTTCAACTAAACTCTCCTAGTGCTTCAAACATTCAATGTCATAAATGCAGGGGTTATGGTCACATGGCAAAAGAGTGTCCAACTCGCAAAGTTATGCTTCTGCTCGAAGATGGAACCGTCCATGAGCAAGCGAGTGACACCGAGGAGGAATTAATCGAGGAGACTGACCGAGCTGAGGGTGATGATGATCATGAGGCTGCCGAAGCTGATCATCCCGAAATGTTTCTTGTGGTTCGAAGGAATTTGAGCTGCATGACCCTTGAAGAAGAGGACAACCAAAGAGAAAACCTCTTTCATGCCCGATGTCGAGTAAGGGGAAAGGTGTGTTCGATGATTATTGACTCTGGTAGCTGTGCAAATGTGGTAAGCCAAACCTTGGTTTCACAAATGGGACTACCTACGATGAAACATCCCCACCCTTACAAATTACAATGGCTGAATGACTGTGGAGAATTGAGAGTTGTCAAACAAGTGTGGATCAAGTTTAAAATCGGCGAGTATCAAGATGAAATGGTTTTCGATGTGGTGCCGATGCAAGCTTGTCATTTGCTATTGGGTCGACCGTGGCAGTATGACCGAACAGCTGTTCACAATGGCAGATCCAACACTTACAATGTGAAGCTCGATGGGAAGAGTTTTATACTCAAGCCCTTGTCTCCAAAGCAAGTATCCGAGGACTATAAACGGATGAAAGAACTGAAAGAAACGGCCAAAGCTAAGCTTCCGATGGGAGCAAAATTGGGGGCCGAAGAGACAAACTCACCTACCGAGGAGAAAGGAATCTGTGCAATAATGCAACCCGGTGAGATCTTACGAGGCAACGACCACGGTCAGATGATGATTTGCCTCGTGCACAAGGGTATTCTTCTAAACTCTAATGATGATTTTTCTAACAATAACCCTTTGTCTAGTGCTGTACAAAGTGTTTTGCAGGACTTCGAGGACATGTTTCCCGAGGAAATGCCAGGTGGATTGCCTCCGTTGAGAGGAATCGAGCACCAAATTGACTTCGTGCCGGGATCCCAAATCCCCAACAAACCTGCATACCGGTGTAATCCCGAGGACACCAAAGAGCTCCAACGGCAGGTTGATGAGTTGCTGAACAAGGGCCTCGTTCGAGAGAGCTTGAGTCCTTGCACCGTTCCAGTTATCCTTGTCCCGAAGAAGGATGGAACATGGCGAATGTGTGTTGACTGTCGAGCAGTCAACAAGATAACGGTAAAGTATCGTCATCCTATCCCTCGATTAGATGACATGCTAGATGATGCAGCCCAAATTGCATCGACGCCTACACTTGGTCTGGGGGTCGCGGCATGGATGATATGAGCTCGGGAGACGACTTGAAGACCATGCATTGAAGCTCAATCAAAGTGGGAACGGGCTGAAACCAGTGCAAAAAACAGGGGAGCCACAACAGGGTAAAACAGGACAGCATTTCCTGAGCTACTGCCTGGCGCCAGACCTTTGCTCTGCGCGATCGCGCCACTACTCACGCGATCGCGAAGAGGCTTCTCCTACTCTGCGCGACAGCGTCACCTCAACGCGATCGCGAAGGCTGAAGACTGGCTTGAAGGTTTTCCTGCTCTGCGCGACAGCGTCGCCTTCCACGCGATCGCGAAGCTTGAAGAATCAGTGTTGCGCGATCGCATATCCTTTAGCGCGATCGCGATGAAGACTTTGGCAGTGCGGACCAGAAACTTGGCAAATGTTGTAAGGGGAAACTATAAATACCCCATTTGTTCATTTATTGCATTTTAGCTAACCTTGAATGTAGAATGATATTTTCTTTGAGTGAATCTCAATGTTGAACCCGTGAACGGGCATGATTTCACTTGGTGGATTCCAAGTTGAACATCGTAACCTCTTTCGATCATTCTATTTGCAAGAGCCGGGTGCCTCTTGAGGGTAGTTGCGTAGTATAGGTGATCCTTGACTTCACCCGGGGTGTATCGAGACGAGTTCCTCGGTGCTACTTAGGTAAACGTTCAAGCCTCGTCTTGCTTTTATCTCGATATCTTTATCGATATCGCCTATCTTGTTCTCATTTCCGCACTTTTATTTCGTTTGTCGCTTCCGCCTATTTTAGATTGCATCAGTTAGTATCAGAGCACGGCTAGGCTTCGTTCTTACGAATCCTCGGTCTTGTTCTTATCGTTGTTATCCTTGTGTTGTTTGTTCTTGAATTTATAAGAAAAACAAAAAAATCCAAAAATTTGAAAATCACAAAAAAATTACTAGAAATCGTTCCTTGTTGCGATTTTGTTGTTGTTTGCTATCGGGGTTTGTTTGTTATCATAATCCCGTTGATTTGGTACCCTCGAAACACGATTTGAAGTCGTGAATCAAAATCTTGAAAACCAAATCTCAAAGTTGAGAATTCACAAAAATTTAATAGAACTTGCTTTGTGTTGTGAATTCTTGGTTGTGTGATATTGGGGATTGTTCCTTATAGTTTTCCCGTCATTTTGATATCCCCATATCGTCATTTGGAGTAGCGGAATGAAAATCGCATTTTGAAAATTTGAAGTTCTTGAAAGTTTTGAAGAACTTGACCCGAATTCCGTGAAACGAGTTGTTCGTTCATTGTTTGTTTGATAAAACCATTGGGGATTGTTTATTTCAGTGAAAACACCCTTTGGAAGCTTTAGAACTGAACAACAAACTGAATTGGGGTGATTTGTGTGCCAAAAACTGATTGTGCAGTCGAGATTCTGGTTCTGGTCTGTAAACCTGCGCGATCGCGCACATACTCACGCGATCGCGACAACTCCACAAATTAAGTCATCGCGATCGCGCGCTTCCCCACGCGATAGCGAAGAGTACTTAATTCCAGAAAATCCTGAACTGGGACAGATTGTTCGCAAAGCGATCGTAACAGTTTCCGCTCACCAAAACTTCAATTGTATCATCTTATATGGTGAGTTTCTAGATCACTTACCCAAAATCATCCAATTCCGAATCCGTTTAGTGACGATTCGATCTTTGAACGTTTGATCGCGTCACTTCCGGTTAGTACTTTTGATAAGAATCAAAATGCGGAAAGTAAAAGGATAAGAACGAGACGTATCTCGATCTCTAATCTCAAGTAGCAACGGAGAACTTGTTCCGTTACACCCCGAGAGAAGGACAAGAACACCTACGCTAGGCAACTACCCTCGAGCTAACGCGAGCACGCAAGTAGAATGGTCGGAGAGGAAAAGCATTCATCTAGATCCGCTAGAAGAACTACAAGTCCAAAATCAAAGGGTTTCATTCAATAACCAAGAGCCTTGCTCATGTTCAATGTTTAACATTCATCAACTATCATAAACTAAGTGTAAATAGGCTAAGCATGGATATTTATAGTGTTCCCAAGCTAGCAAAATGACTAAAATACCCTTACTAATAAGGTTCACAAACATAGGCCACGTAGGGCAAAACGGTAAAATAAACATAGGCCTTCACAGCTGGGAGGGGCGCCTGGACTGTAGGAGGGGCGCCTGGAATTGCAGGCAGCTAGGCGGGGCGCCTGGCTAGGCGGGGCGCCTGGCTTGCCTGGGCCTAGGCGGGGCGCCTGGGCAGGCGGGGCGCCTGGGTGCTTTCCAGTGTCTTAGGCAGTGAGCAGGCTAGGCGGGGCGCCTGGCTCAGGCGGGGCGCCTGGCCCTTCTGTGCCGGATTCTTCCTTAGGCGTGAGGCCTAGTTTGAGCACCCAAAATGGCTTCCACTCGTTTCCTTCTTCAAGGCCTCTCCTCACCAAGTGTAAATGGACTCCTTGGATCTCCTTGGCTTGACTCCGAGTGAAGGGTCTTGTGGGGGTTTGGGTCTTATCATCCTCCCCTTCTTGAGAGGATTTCGTCCTCGAAATTGAAGCATCACTCACGACCTCTTCATCATCATTCATGACCTCGTCATTACCTACATCCAAAGGAACCAAGTCACAAACATTGAAAGTATTAGAAACTTGATACTCACTTGGCAAGTCGACCACATATGCATTGTTGTTTATCTTTGAAAGCACTTGGAATGGGCCATCTCCCCGGGGTGCCAACTTCCCTTTTCTAAGGTTTGGAAACCTTTCTTTCCGGAAGTGCACCCACACATAGTCTCCCTTCTTGAGTTCCACCTTCTTGCGGCCTTTGTTTTTCTTGGAGGCAACCTTAGCATAAGCTTCCTCCAAATTCTTCTTGGCCTTAGCATGTAGCTCCATCAAAGCCTTGGCTCTAGCTTTTCCTTCAAAATTAACAACCATTTCCCTTGGCAAAGGGGTTAGATCAAGGGGAATCAAGGGATTAAAACCATACACACATTCAAAAGGAGTCATGCCAATCATGCTATGCAATGTACGATTGTAGGCAAACTCCATTATAGGCAATCTATCAATCCACGTCCCGGCCTTACCTCGGGTCATGGCCCTAAGGAGAGCACCTAAGGTTCGGTTGACCACTTCGGTTTGGCCATCGGTTTGCGGGTGGTGGGACGTGGAAAACAAGAGCTTGGTGCCTAAAGCACCCCATAAACTTCGCCAAAAATGGCTTAGGAACTTAGGGTCCCTATCACTCACTATAGTTTGAGGCACACCATGTAGCTTCAAAACATTTTCAACAAACAAGGAAGCTACATGTTGGGCGTCATCACATTTTTTGCACGGAATGAAATGAGCCATCTTTGAGAACCTATCCACAACAACAAAGATGCTATCGTGGCCCCCCCTAGTCCTTGGTAACCCCATGACAAAATCCATTGATATATCCAACCATGGACTAGTAGGTACGGGGAGTGGGGTGTATAACCCATGAGGGTGGGATTTAGATTTGGCACGCTTGCACTCAAGGCAATTAGTGCAAAACTTTTCCACATGCACCCTCATCTTCGGCCAATAGAATTGTTCTTGAAGAACGGCCAAAGTCTTTCTTACCCCAAAGTGACCCATGAGTCCTCCACAATGTGCCTCTTGCACAAGCAATTCCCTCCATGAGGACTCGGGTATGCACACTCTACCATTTTTAAAGATGAATCCATTAGACCATTGGTATTTTTCAACTCTCTCCCCTTTCTCTAGGGCATCATAGACACTCTTTAGCTTTGGATCATGAGCATACATTAGTTTGATGCTCTCGAATCCCATGAGCTTAGAGGTGAGAGTGGTGGCAAGAGCGAACTTTCTTGAAACATTGTCCTTCCCTTTCTTGTATTGGATCACATAGGGAAAGGACTCAATAAATTCAACCCACTTGGCATGCCGCTTATTGAGCTTCTCTTGGCCTCTCAAATGCTTGAGTGACTCATGGTCACTCTTGATTACAAACTCACGAGGCCAAAGATAATGTTGCCAATGGGCAAGGGCTCTCACAAGGGCATACAACTCTTTGTCATATGTAGAATAATTCAAGGAGGCCCCTTTCAACTTTTCACTAAAGTAGGCGATGGGTTTGCTATCTTGCATTAATACACCACCAATTCCCACCCCCGAGGCATCACATTCAACCTCAAACGCCTTCCCGAAGTCGGGCAATTGCAATAGGGGGGCGGTACTTAACCTACCTTTCAACTCTTGAAAAGCCTTCTCTTGAGGCTCTCCCCAAACAAATGGTTAGTCCTTCTTCACCAACTCGGTGAGTGGAGCGGCTATGGAGCTAAAGTCTTTCACAAATCGTCTATAAAAGCTAGCAAGACCATGAAAGCTCCTCACTTGAGTCACGGTAGTAGGAGTAGGCCAATCACGTATGGCCTCTACCTTAGACTCATCCACCTCCACTCCTTGGGCACTAACAACAAACCCAAGGAAGACAACTTTCTCCACACCAAAGGCACACTTTTTAAAGTTAGCATAGAGCTTTTCGGCTCTCAAAACATCAAGCACTTGCCTAAGGTGGCCAACATGTTCATCAATTGTCTTACTATAGATCAAGATATCATCGAAATAGACAACAACAAACTTATTGATAAAAGGCTTCAAAACATGGTTCATGAGTCGCATGAAGGTGCTAGGTGCGTTGGAAAGCCCGAAGGGCATTACCAACCATTCATAGAGACCGAATTTGGTCTTGAATGCGGTCTTCCATTCATCCCCGGGTTTCATCCGGATTTGATGATAGCCGGACCTAAGGTCGATTTTGGAAAAGACACACGACCCACTCAATTCATCCAACATATCATCAAGCCGTGGAATAGGGTGACGATACTTGATCGTAATCTTATTCACGACTCGGCAATCTACGCACATTCTCCAAGTGCCGTCCTTCTTTGGGACAAGAATGACCGGTACGGCACAAGGACTCAAACTTTCCCTCACCAAGCCTTTTGAAAGCAAGTCATCAACTTGTTTTTGCAACTCCCTCGTATCCTCGGGATTGCTTCTATAGGCCGGCTTGTTCGGGATTTGAGAGCCCGGAATAAAATCAATTTTGATGTTCAATACCCCTCAAGGGAGGTAAGCCATCGGGCATCTCATCCGGGAACATGTCCCCAAAGTTCTCCAAAACATTTTTCAAAGCACTAGGCAAAGGACTAGAAGAAACATCACAATTAGAGTTAAGGATCATACCTTTGTGCACTAAGCATAGGAGAAACTTGTTGCCATCATTACCTCTTAGGAGCTCGCCCGGTTGCATCATGGCACATATACCACCGGTGGATGAAGTAGGTGGGATTGCCACCATGCTTTTGGACAAAGGGCTAGTCTCAATGATTGACTTGGCCTTTGCCGCCTCCCTCAACTCCTTCATTCGATTGTAGTCATCACTCACTTGTTTAGGAGTTAGAGGCTTCAACACAAACTTTCTTCCCTCATGTTGGAGCGTGTAAGTGTTGACACGTCCATTGTGAACCACTTGCCGGTCAAATTGCCACGGCCTCCCAAAGAGAAGGTGACACGCTTGCATGGGCACAACGTCGAACAAATGCTCATCTACATAACTCCCCATTTTAAATTTGATCAATGCTTGTTTCACTACCTTAAGCTCCCCACATTCACTAAGCCATTGTAACCGGTATGGCTTGGGATGCTTCATGGTAGGCAACTTCAATTGGGTTATGAGAGATTGGCTCACAACATTAGTGCAACTCCCGGAATCAATGATCATAGAGCACACAACATCTTTGACCCGACACCTAGCATGGAAAAGATTTTCCCTTTGCAAGGTTTCGTTGTCTTCAACAATCAAAGCCCCTAGGACTCTTCTTACTACTAAGAAAGCATGAGGTTCCCCATCCTCCACCGTGGTATCTTCACCATCCTCCTCTACTCCATCATCTCCCTCTACTCCCTCTATCTCCTCATCTTCCGATTCACTCTCTTTCTCATACGCATCATTACCAACAACAACCATGGTTCCTTTCGTAGGACACTCTTTGGCAAAGTGCCCATATCCCTTGCATTTGTGACATTGAATGGAAGAAGAAGTAGGAGCATTAAATTGAGTTCTAGAGTTACCCCCCACATTGGGCGCGTGCTTCTCAAACGGCTTCTTAACATCCTTGCTTGCATTGGCACCACCCGTTCCACTTGTACTTGGGAACCTTGCATTTGTGGTAGGAGGCTTCCATCCCTTTGTATTGCTTGTTGGAGTAGTAGTGCTACTCTTGTAGCGAAAGGACTTCTCATCTTTGAGCCATTTCTCGGCCTCAACCGCATCATCACATAGCTTGTAAAGATCATCATATCGGTGGAACTTCAATTGTGAAGCTATGTCTCGGTTTAAGCCCCCTTTGAAACGGATTATTGCCATCTCATGATCTTCATCATCTAGGTCAAGGTTCATTCGGACTTGCTCAAATTCATTGAAGTATTCCCCAACCGAATTGGAACCTTGTTTCAACTCATAGAGACGCTTTTGTTGCTCAACCCGGTATTGGCTAGTCAAATACTTCTCATCCATCACCCGGATCAACTCTTCCCAAGTAAGATTAATAGCCATCCCCGTCCTCCTTCTATTCCTCTTCACCGACTCCCACCAAGTAGAAGCAAAAGATTCGAAGGAAGATATTGCATACTTGGTTTTCTTCACCTCGGGCATATCATTGGTTTCAAATATCCGTTCCATAGCCAATTTCCAATTCTTGTACTCCACCGGGTCACTACTTCCTTTGAAAGAAGGAATAGTGAGCTTCACATTGTTGAGGTTGTTGTTGTTATCACGACCCCCTTGGAATGGCTCCGGTTGGCCTCCATAGTGATCCCCATAACCACCATAACCTCCATAATCTCTCCTAACATTCCCTCCAACATATCCTAAGGGTGGCCCTCGACCTCGGCCTCTACCCCGATCCACATTCCGACCCCAATTCATACCTCGTCTCGGTTGAAAGTGATCATCAAACCCATACATGTCATTTCCATAGTTGGCTTCCTCCCCTTCTTGGACTTCATCCACTTGCTCAAGAGGTTGCACATTTCGGATGGGTTGTGGTAGTGGAACGTTTCTTGGGGGGTTGTCTAAGATACGGGGAATGCCCGTTCGTTGGGTATTGCCCAACACTTGATCCATCCTCTCTTTATCCTCCTTTACCCGTTGTTGTTTGAGCAATTCAACAACTTGTTCCGGGGTAAAGGTAGGGCTACTTGAGCCTTCTCCGGTTTCAATTTGGACACTCGGGGTCCTTTTCTCATTTTGGACGCTCGGGGTCCCATGTTCTCCTTGTGTACTCGAGGCTCCCTTTTCAAGAGACTCGATTCTTTGGTTCATGAGGTCCATCTTGGCAAGAAGATTAGCCAAGGCCTCCTTAATGAAATCTTGTCCGTCGTTAGCCATGGTACCTACAAAGAAAGAAACAAGAGTTAGTTAAAACACCTCACTCGCTCCCTCACTTGTGTTCACTCGGATCACTTTTTTGGGTGACGGTGGATATTTCACTCGACTTGTAATTCCAAAGCTTCACGTAGATGACTACAACTCCTCAACTCAACTAAACTATTCACGAGTCACGCACACTCCGGGGTGAGTGTGGAATCAATGGGACTCAATGAACGCTAGGCACTTTGAAGTGAAGGACTTGAGTAAAAGATTCTACGCTTTTCTTGGAATTCCTACTCTCCTTGCTAGGCACGAATTAACCTAAGAGCAATTAAAGGGTTAGCACTATTCAAGTAGAACGGTTACTCAAAGTAGTACTAACTAGATGCGATGTTATCAAACAAAGGGAAATACCTATGAAAATCTACCCGAAATAACTTGTTAAGCACTCAGGAGGGGCGCCTGAAACTCAGGTGGGGCGCCTAGACTGTGCAGTATTCCAGGCGGGGCGCCTGTGCAGGCGGGGCGCCTGAGCCCTTAAGCAGTGAGCAAGTCAGGCGGGCGCCTGGGTCTAGGCGGGGCGCCTGGACCTGGGACAGATTCAATTCGTCCCAAACTCGTTCCAAGTCGATTTTCAAGCCCCAAATCCGATGTTTTTCACTTGTTTTCACAATCCAATGATACCCAAAGTTGTGTTTGATCTTCCTTAACAAAACCCAATCAAATTATCAATCAAACAATCAATCAAATCAGGGTTCAATCTCAAGAACTCAAGAACACAAAGGTTTAGCACAAAGGGTTCAACAAGGATTGTGATTCATCAAAGTAGGTGTTATACAGGTCCAAATCCCACAAAATTGGTACCGGATCGTTTGTTTTTCAATGAAGTTCAATCCCCAATAACAAATTTTCAATCAAGCATCAATCCAACCCACGAATCAAGCCCAAATCATCAAGAACAAGTTCATCAAGGGTTTAAGGGGTTTTGGGGTTTCAATTTCTCAAACCTCACCAATTCCAACAATTTTGGTACCTAAGCAACGGGGATTCAATCACGATCAAGAATCAATAACACCCATATCACAAATCATCCAAATCAACAAGTTACACCAAATTTTTAGATTTTCAATTTTTCAATTTTTTTTTGTGATTTTCTCCTTTCTAATAACTTGAACAACAAGGAAACTAAAAGAGGATACTAGGCACGAAGAATCAAGGGTCGGGGGTTCGTAGAAACGAGACCCGAGCCTTGCTCTGATACCAAGATGATAAGAATCAAAATGCGGAAAGTAAAAGGATAAGAACGAGACGTATCTCGATCTCTAATCTCAAGTAGCAACGGAGAACTTGTTCCGTTACACCCCGAGAGAAGGACAAGAACACCTACGCTAGGCAACTACCCTCGAGCTAACGCGAGCACGCAAGTAGAATGGTCGGAGAGGAAAAGCATTCATCTAGATCCGCTAGAAGAACTACAAGTCCAAAATCAAAGGGTTTCATTCAATAACCAAGAGCCTTGCTCATGTTCAATGTTTAACATTCATCAACTATCATAAACTAAGTGTAAATAGGCTAAGCATGGATATTTATAGTGTTCCCAAGCTAGCAAAATGACTAAAATACCCTTACTAATAAGGTTCACAAACATAGGCCACGTAGGGCAAAACGGTAAAATAAACATAGGCCTTCACAGCTGGGAGGGGCGCCTGGACTGTAGGAGGGGCGCCTGGAATTGCAGGCAGCTAGGCGGGGCGCCTGGCTAGGCGGGGCGCCTGGCTTGCCTGGGCCTAGGCGGGGCGCCTGGGCAGGCGGGGCGCCTGGGTGCTTTCCAGTGTCTTAGGCAGTGAGCAGGCTAGGCGGGGCGCCTGGCTCAGGCGGGGCGCCTGGCCCTTCTGTGCCGGATTCTTCCTTAGGCGTGAGGCCTAGTTTGAGCACCCAAAATGGCTTCCACTCGTTTCCTTCTTCAAGGCCTCTCCTCACCAAGTGTAAATGGACTCCTTGGATCTCCTTGGCTTGACTCCGAGTGAAGGGTCTTGTGGGGGTTTGGGTCTTATCAACTTTGAGGGTAACACTTCTACCTAATTAGTACTAATCCTTTGTGCGTATAAGAAACTCGTGCCTAGAAGGAGAGTAGAGCTCAAAGAAGACTCGTAGTAAATTTTTGGCTCAAGTGCTCACTTATAAAGCCGTTCGCCCATCGAGTCCCATCTATTCCACTCACCCCGAAGAGCGTTTGATTCTTGTGACTTGAGTGATTATTGAGGTGGTTGTTCAACTACGAGGAAGCCTTTGAGATCAAGCTTGAGTGATAAATCCCCCGTCACTAAATTGAGTGTACCCGAGTGACACTTCAAAGGTGAGGGAGCGAGTGAGGGCTTTTACTCTAACCTCTTTCTTGTTTTTGATTGATGTAGGTACATGGCCGGAGACGTGTATGATACCGTTGAGGTCCCGGTAAGCACTTTGGCCCACCTCTTGGCCGAGGTGAGATCTATAAGCTCGAGGTTTGATCGCCTCAAAGAGGAATGGACCCCGAGTGTCCAAAATGGTACCAAAGAAGGTACTAGTGATGAAATGTTGGGCATTCCCCAACCATTGGGCATTCCCCAACAAGTGGGCACTCCCCACAACTTGGGCATTCCCCAAGGTAAAGGTGAGCAAGGTGATGAGCTTCAAATGTCGCTTGTGGTACGGAGGAGTTTGGGTGCCATGAGTCATGAAGATCCGGAACACGTGCAAAGGGAGAATCTCTTCCATGCTAGGTGTCGAGTGATGGGGCAAGTGTGCTCGATGATCATAGATTCGGGAAGTTGTGCTAACATAGTAAGTGAGACATTGATTTCCCAATTGCAATTGCCTACTAGAACGCATCCACACCCCTACCGTTTACAATGGTTGAGTGAGTGTGGAGAGTTGAGGGTGGTGAAGCAAGCTTTGGTTGAGTTTGGCATTGGCAACTACCGGGATAAGGTAATGTTCGATGTAGTCCCTATGCAAGCTTGTCATCTCTTGTTTGGGAGGCCGTGGCAATATGATCGGAGCGTGGTACATGATGGTAGGACCAACTCTTACACGGTCTTGCACGGCTCTAGAAAGTATATACTCAAGCCCTTGACACCGAAGCAAGTAAGTAATGACTATAGGATTATGAGGGAGTTGAGGGAGGCGGCTAAAGCCAAGTCACCCATGGTCCTTGAGCCCGGAACCAACAATCTTATGGTCATACCCTTGCGAGATGAGAGTGAAGCATCACCCGGACCTACAATTGGCCTTGAGCGAAAAATGAAAGAAGTGAGGGGAGAGGAAATCTCGAGTGAGAGTGGGAACACACTTCGTTCTAACCAAGACCTATCTTCTTCTCTTTCTATTTGTTTTGGCTCATGTGTAGGTACACTTGGAGGCGAGCTAGTGGAGCCTCAACCGGTTGATAAGGAAGAAAGACAAGAGGGTGGAACTCGACATTGTGAGTTTCATGAAGGAGGACTTAGACATGACACTTCAAGCAATGTGAGTGCTCACGGGAGCGACTCAAATGTAAGTGTTACCTTTCCTTCTCATGAACATGATGATCCCTTGTCTTGTAGAGACTCAAAGCTAGTTGTTGCTTGTGATGCCTATATTGGCCTCGCAACTAGTGAAGAGTCTATTGGTCAACTTGTGGTTGCTTGTGAACCGCTAGTAGAGAGGGATGAGAAGCCACATCATGATGTGAGCCCGGAATTCAAAGGACCTCTCTCTAGTGAAATTGTGGTAGTTGACCTTGCTTGCGACCCTTGTTATGACACCCCACCCATGTTTGATAAAGGGGAAGATGAGTTATGTGACTCCGCCCTTGTTGATATAATTGATTTCGGTGGATTTGTGTGTCGTAGTGAGGATGAGAGTGAACTTGAGGAGTCCAAATTGCATGAATTGGACAAGGTTGTCTATGATGACTCCTCAAGCGAGAGTGAAAATCCTAGTCTTGATGCTATGCCTTTGTTTGACTATGAAATTGAGGTGCATGCTTTTATATTTCCATTGTGTGGAGGCATCTTTAATTGTGAAGGCGATTTGTATCGGGCTAGCGATGAGGATGAAATGGAACCTCCGTGGTGTGAGGGATTTGATCCCATAGACAACTCCTTGTTTGTACTTTCAAGTGAGGTAGATGATTCTTCTAGTGACCCTACCCTTGTTGGTTCGGGTTATGATGATGAAGAGACCATTAACAATGCCTTCCTTGAGAGTTTACCGTGTGAAGGGGGTTGTCTCGAGGATGAAATTGGAGGTGAGGAGGTACCTCTTAGTGTGAGTATGAGGGCTTTTAAGAAGGGGAGTGGGGTATTTGATGCTAATTGTGTATTGCACTACTTTGCCTATTCCCTCCCCTATGTTAATCACACTTTGAGACTTGAGCATGCCAAAACCGTTGTGCCGCATTGTGAAAATATTGCATCGAAAGTTTGGTATGTTGAACATGAGCTTAGGGGTCATGGGAACTTTGATTGCTTAATCTTGAATGTTCCATGTCCTATCGGTCTCTTCGCTTGTCATGTTGGTGAGTGCTTGTCACCATGGAGCCAAGAACTTGTTGTCTCCTTTGGAGACGTAAGCTTTTTGATTTGCATTGATACTTGGCTCTATCACAAGAGTGAATTTTCCACATCACTTACCTTCACTCTTGTGGGACTTGCCTACTCGCATAGTGGGAAGCCTTGGTGCACTACTCTTGAACGTAGGGATTGTAGGGATATTGATAGCTTAATCTTGCATATGCCATGCCCTGTTGATCTCTTTATTTGTTCTTGTGTCGGGAGCACTTTGTTGTCAAACCAAGTATTTGCAAGCTCCTTTGGGAGCATGAGCTTCTTTGTTGCCATTGATACTTGGTTGTACCACAAGAGTGTGTTTTCCCACACTTAGTGCACTAACCTACTCTTGTAGTAGGAGTTTTTGTTTTTGTTTGCCCTTTTTGATGTAGGTGATGATCCCTTGGAGGAGGAAGCCTTAATTTCGAGGACGAAATTTTCTCAAGAAGGGGAGGATGATGCAGCCCAAATTGCATCGACGCCTACACTTGGTCTGGGGGTCGCGGCATGGATGATATGAGCTCGGGAGACGACTTGAAGACCATGCATTGAAGCTCAATCAAAGTGGGAACAGGGCTGAAACCAGTGCAGGAAACAGGGGAGCCACAACAGGGCAAAACAGGACAGCATTTCCTGAGCTACTGCCTGGCGCCAGACCTTTGCTCTGCGCGATCGCGCCACTACTCACGCGATTGCGAAGAGGCTTCTCCTACTCTGCGCGACAGCGTCACCTCAACGCGATCGCGAAGGCTGAAGACTGGCTTGAAGGTTTTCCTGCTCTGCGCGACAGCGTCGCCTTCCACGCGATCGCGAAGCTTGAAGAATCAGTGTTGCGCGATCGCATATCCTTTAGCGCGATCGCGATGAAGACTTTGGCAGTGCGGACCAGAAACTTGGCAAATGTTGTAAGGGGAAACTATAAATACCCCATTTGTTCATTTATTGCATTTTAGCTAACCTTGAATGTAGAATGATATTTTCTTTGAGTGAATCTCAATGTTGAACCCGTGAACGGGCATGATTTCACTTGGTGGATTCCAAGTTGAACATCGTAACCTCTTTCGATCATTCTATTTGCAAGAGCCGGGTGCCTCTTGAGGGTAGTTGCGTAGTATAGGTGATCCTTGACTTCACCCGGGGTGTATCGAGACGAGTTCCTCGGTGCTACTTAGGTAAACGTTCAAGCCTCGTCTTGCTTTTATCTCGATATCTTTATCGATATCGCCTATCTTGTTCTCATTTCCGCACTTTTATTTCGTTTGTCGCTTCCGCCTATTTTAGATTGCATCACTAGATGAATTAAGTGGTTCTTCATGCTTTTCAAAGATTGATCTCAGGTCCGGTTACCACCAGATCCGAATGAAACCCGGAGACGAGTGGAAAACCGCATTCAAGACCAAATTCGGTCTCTATGAATGGTTGGTAATGCCATTTGGCTTATCCAACGCCCCGAGCACATTCATGCGATTGATGAACCATGTGCTCAAACCGTTCATAAACAAGTTCGTTGTCGTTTATTTCGATGACATACTTGTTTACAGTCGAACCATGGATGAACATGTCGAACACCTAAGGCTTGTGCTTGCAAGGCTTCGAGAAGAAAAGCTGTATGCTAATTTCAAAAAGTGTGCCTTTGGTGTCGATCGTGTAGTCTTTCTTGGATTTGTAGTCAGTGCTAATGGTGTCGAAGTCGACGAATCAAAAGTCGAAGCCATCAAAGATTGGCCAACTCCGACCTCGGTATCACAAGTTCGTAGCTTCCATGGGCTAGCTAGCTTTTACCGAAGGTTTGTTCGTGAGTTTAGCACCGTGGCAGCCCCTCTAACCGAGCTGGTTAAGAAAGACAATCCATTTGTATGGGGAGAATCCCAAGAAAAGGCTTTCCAAGAGTTGAAACGAAGGCTTTGTTCTGCCCCGTTGTTGCAACTCCCTGACTTCGGCAAAGCATTCGAAGTCGAGTGTGATGCGTCTGGAGTTGGGATCGGAGGAGTGCTTATGCAAGAATCGAAGCCGATCGCTTACTTTAGCGAAAAGCTTAAGGGTGCAACCTTGAACTACTCCACGTACGACAAGGAATTGTATGCCCTCG
The DNA here is from genome assembly GCA_037355625.1 of Petunia x hybrida. NCBI lineage: Eukaryota > Viridiplantae > Streptophyta > Magnoliopsida > Solanales > Solanaceae > Petunia > Petunia x hybrida. The sequence goes on from JBBBVM010000534.1 coordinate 923,695, forward strand.
TTCGAGCACTCGCCCATTGGCAGCATTATTTGTGGCCTCGAGAGTTTGTGATCCGAAGTGATCATGAGTCCTTGAAGCATCTTCGAGGACAGGAGAAATTGAACCGAAGGCATGCCAAATGGGTTGAATTCATTGAGAGCTTTCCCTATGTAATTCATTACAAAAAGGGAAAAGACAATGTTGTGGCCGATGCGCTATCAAGGAAATTTGCCTTAGCGACCACTCTCGCCTCGAGGCTCATGGGGTTCGAAAGCATCAAGCTAATGTACGATGACGATCCCAAGCTGAAATGCGTTCGTGACGCAATCTTGAGTGGCCGAAGGGTTGAGACGTATCAGTGGCACGATGGCTACCTCTTCAAGAATGGGAGGGTTTGTGTGCCAGTGTCATCGTGGAGAGAGCTCCTTGTTCAGGAAGCTCACTCCGGTGGACTGATGGGACACTTCGGTGTCGACAAAACTCTTGGTATCTTGACCGAGCAGTTCCATTGGCCCAAAATGCGACGAGATGTGGAAAAGCTTTGCAACGCTTGTCTCGTTTGCAAGAAAGCTAAATCAAAGTCCAACCCCCATGGTTTGTACACCCCGTTACCTGTGCCTGATCGACCTTGGGTTGATATATCCATGGACTTTGTCTTGGGGTTACCGAGGTCAGGGGGAGGACATGATAGCATCTTCGTTGTGGTTGATCGATTTTCGAAAATGGCTCACTTTATTCCTTGCAAGAAGTGTGATGATGCACAACATGTAGCTACATTGTTTGTTTCTAATGTGTTGAAATTGCATGGTGTGCCTCGTACTATTGTGAGTGATCGAGACACAAAATTCTTGAGTCATTTTTGGAAGTGTTTATGGGGTGCCCTCGGCACAAAGCTACTATTCTCGACGTCTCACCATCCTCAGACTGATGGACAGACCGAGGTAGTTAACCGAACCTTGGGATCGTTGCTTCGGGCAATGACCAAAGGCAAGGTTGGAAACTGGGCTGATCGTTTGCCTATGATGGAGTTTGCATACAATCGAACGGTGCATCGAATGATTAGCATGACCCCGTTCGAGTGTGTGTATGGATTTAACCCTTTAATTCCACTTGATCTAACCCCATTGCCTCGAGATGTTATTACTGATTTTGCAGGTACTCACCGAGCCAAAGCTCTGCTCGAGTTGCATGCCAAGACGAAGAAGAACCTCGAGGACGCCTATGCAAAGGTTGCCTTGAAGAAAAACAAGGGGCGGAAAAAGTTGGAATTAAGGAAGGGAGATTGGGTTTGGGTTCACTTCCGAAAGGAACGATTCCCGAACCTAAGGAAAGGAAAATTGGCTCCTCGAGGGGATGGTCCATTTCAAGTGCTGAGCAAAATAAACAACAATGCTTATGTCATCGACCTCCCAGGTGAGTATAATGTGTCCAACACCTTCAACTTTGCTGATTTAACTCCTTGTGTTGTAGGCCATGTATCGGAGATAGAGGATGAATCGATTTCGAGGACGAAATCCTCTCAAGAAGGGGAGGATGATGCAGCCCAGAGTGCTGATCACGAACTCAACAATCAACCGAGGAGGCTTCAACCGAAGGCAGTGACTGATCAACCGAGGAGGCCAATCACTCGAAGCCAAGCTAAGCTGCTCCATGACATGCACGTCCAGTTGACCATGATGGGAAGAAGCATGTGTTCGGAGAGGGAATTGCAAGGTGATGAAACCGAAGGCTACATCTTCAAAATTGAGCCCGAGGACAAGGTTACCGAACAGCAGCTCTTGGCCCCGGGCAGCACAGAACCGAACACAACAACATGTGTTCGAAGCTAAGACAGCGCCCGATGAGGAGTGTGTTCGAGCAGACAATTGAGAACCGAAGCCAAGGCTTACCGAAGTCAAGACTGCCGAACACATCTTAGTTCAGCCCTGTGTGGCTTATTTCTATTGGTCACTTGTGACCCTTTTACTAGTTTACCCTTAGTATTTCTTATATAAACCTTGTTCCCTTTCATTGTAGGAGACAGTTTTTGGATATTGAAATTGAATGAAAAGTGCCGAGCACATTTCTTTTGTCTCCGTCGTGAGCAAACCCCGGTGAGGGCTTTTATGGACTTGTGGCTTTCGGTTAATCCGATTGAACATTCCTCTTTGATCATTCAGTTTGCAAGAGGCAATGTTCTCTTGAGGATTGTTGCATAGTTAGGGTGATTCTTGTATCCCTTTCGATCGAGCTTTGGGACAGGTTCCCCACTGTTCTTTCGAAAGAAGCAAGTTTTGTCTTGCTTTTATCTTCTTCTTTAATCGTTCTTCTTCCGCGTTTGTGCTTAGCAACACCTTCGGGTTTGCCTTGCACCATTCAAGAACAAGAACAACAATAACAATAAACTAAACTAAAGATAGGATGAACAAGGATCGAGGGTTTGTAGGAACAACACCCGATCCGTGCTCTGATACCAAACTGATGCGGGGTAAATAGATGGAAACAATAAACGAAGATGCGGAAACAATAATCATAAGATAACAAGAAAATAGGGACGGGGAAGAATAGAAATAGAAGAAAAGAATGGATAAAACGATGCAAACCATGAATGTATATCCGAGAGAGGAAGGGAAGCTTGAACCATACAAGGATTCCGTACTAGTGACGAATCTCCATAGGTTCCAAGCAAAGAGATAATCCGAAGCTTCAAGCTTCTACAAAGAAGAAGGCCTTGCCTCTCTTTCTAAGTCTACTCTTCAAATGTAAACAAGCTAATGAATAAAATGACTAAGTGTGATATTTATAGGTTCACCACACTCCTAATGCAATGTCTAAAAAGCCCTCAAATGATATAAAAATATTACAAGCCTCGTAGGGCCAAAATAGTAATTACACATCAATTCTCGTCAAACAACTCAGCAACTAGGCGCCCCGCCTCAATGGAGTAGGCGGTCCGCCCCCTCCTCTTGACTGCAGAGTGGGCGGCTCAGCCTCAAAAGTAGGCGGTCCGCCCCTTTTGTGGGCGGCCCAAAGTCCAGAGGGTGAGCTTCAACTATGCGGTCCGCCCCTTCCTGGGGGTTCTTGGAATGGCTCAAAATGTGTCCCCCGAGCCTCTCCTTTGGTGCCTATGTGCTACTCCTTCCTTGGTGCTCCATTGCATTATCTTCAAGTTGCTTCCGGAGGCCTTGACGGTACTCTTTGTGCTCTCAAGCTTGGCTCTTGATGGTTAGCGCTTTGGCTCCAATTCGCCCCGCATCAGGAGAGGATGTGTTGAGTGATGTGAGTGGGATGTCACCACCCGAATCTACACCCGACCTTGAAAAGAAAATAAGGGAAAAGAAAGAGGGAAAAAGAATTATTGAGAGTGAGGACAACCCTTATTCTAACCTTAACCCTTTATCTTTTTCTTCTACTTGTGTTAGCTCTTGTGTAGGTACTCTCGAAGGCAAACCAATGGAGCCTCAATCATGTCCTAAGAAGGATGGACAAGGTGAAGAAAATCTTCAATGTGAGCTTTAAGGTGAAGGAACAATTCATGACACTTCAAATGCATTGAGTGAGCAAGATGACCACTCAAAGGTATGTGATAGTTCTTCCCTCGAACATGTTACTTCCTTGTCTCATGGTAGCGTTTGTGCTAACTCGACACTAGTTGATGATTTGTATGATTACAATGTGTTTGCAACTAGTGAAGAGTCGGTAGGTTAACTTTTGTGTGATTGTGAACCACTAGTTGAGAGGTATGATAAGCCACATCATGATGTGAGCTCGATTTTTATTGAACCTCTCTTTAGTGAAGATATGATAAGGGGTAAATAGATGGAAACGATAAACTATGATGCGGAAGCAATAATCACAAGATAACAAGAAAAGTAGGGACGGGGAAGAACAGAAATAGAAGAAAAGAATAGATAAACGATTCAAACCATGAATGTATATCTGAGAGAGGAAGGGAAACTTGAACCATACAAGGATTCCGTACTAGTGACGAATCTCCATAGGTTCCAAGCAAAGAGATAATCTGAAGCTTCAAGCTTCTACAAAGAAGAAGGCCTTGCCTCTCTTTCTAAGTCTGTTCTTCAAATCTAAACCAAGCTAATGAAATAAATGACTATGTGTGGTATTTATAGGTTCACCACACTTCTAAATGAAATGTCTAAATAGCCCCTAAGTCTAGTCAAAACATTACAAGTCACTTAGGGCTATAGTTGGAATTACACTCAAAATAAGTAGGAGTCCCGTCTTGACACTTCAGCAACTAGGCGCCCCGCCTGAATAGTAGGCCACCAGAGTAGGCGCCCCAGCCCAAAAGTGGGCGGCCAGAGTAGGCGGTCCGCCCAAAAAGTAGGCGGTCCGCCTGTTGATACCCAATTTTGTCCCGAAATTATTAAAATTGATAATTTACTGTGGAAGGGTCATAATTAAGGCTAAAATTGAAAAAAATAAAATGGAAAAAATTAAAATTTGGATTAAAAGTGGCTAAAAATGAAATGTATGCCTTAGTTTCTATCCTGCCCATGCAACCCCTCTATGTCTTAATTTATCTAAATGAGGCTAAAACTGCATTCCATAGCCCTAAATTTGTCCCACCCGTGCAAAGCCCCTTTTAAACATAAAATCCCTAATTCTCAATTCTGATTATCCAAACCAGAACCCGCGACCCATTTCCTTAGAACTCAACCTGCGATATCAATTTCCTTTCCCTCCTTGATCGAATCAGTCCAAAAACTGTACTCTCTGGTCCCCCCCTCTCTCACCGATACAACTATCGAATATCACGCATCCATTTCAAAATCATTGAATCCGGGTCGTGGATTGATAAGACCCAAATTGGCCTAAACGACAACCATCAAGAACCAAGCTTGAAGAGCACAAGGAATGCAAGTCAAGGGCTCCGGAAACGTCTTGAAGATCACGCATTGGAGCGCCAAGGAAGGAGGAGCACTTAGGCACCAAAGGAGAGGCTCGGGGGACGCATTTTGAGCCATTCCAAGGACCCCCAGGAAGGGGCGGACCGCCTAGTCAAAGGGGCGGACCGCCTAGTAAAGTTGATGCCTCAGGATTTTGGGCCGCCTACTCAATGGGCGGACCGCCCACTCCACAGCATGGAGAAGTAGGCGGACCGCCTACTCCCACTAGGCAGGGGCGCCTACTTGCTGAGATTTTGGACGGGATTTTGCGTAAAGTTCCTATTTTGCCCTTAAGTGGCTTGTATTGTTATAACCCACTTTGGGGGTGTTTTAGACATTTCATTAGGTGTATGGGAAAACTATATAAGCTTCCCTTAGCCCTTTATTTCATTAGTTAGTCATTGTTGAAGATAGAATCTTGAGAGAAAACATTGAAGAGGCCGAGCCCTTCTTGTGTGAGCCCGAGGCTCGTTTATGTCTCGACTTGGAACCTATGGAGATCGACATCTAGTTAGATTCCATTGTAAGGTTCAAGTTTCCCTTCTTCCCTTTTTGGATTCAATTAACGTTAGTAAATTGAATTCGATTCTTTCTTCTATTTTCTTGCCTTCCCAATCTTGATTTCTTGTTATCCTTTACTTGCTTCCGCTCGATTATCGTATAGTTTGCTTCCGCGTATCTTGATCCTTATCATCTTGGTATCAGAGCAAGGATTGGAATTCGTTCTTACGAATCCACGTTCCTTGTTCATCCATCTTTAGTTTCCTTGTTCTTGTTATTGAAAGAAGAAAACAAAAAAAAAAAAAAAAATAGAAAAACTTGAAAATTGAACAAATTTTGGTGGAACTTGTTGGATTGGAACACCCATACATTAAAAACCATTGGGGTTTGTTCCTTATCGTATTCCCGTTCTTTTGGTACCAAAATTACAAGATTTGGTGGTGTATTTCAAAATTTGAAGAAATCAAATTCCCAAATTTTCAAAGAACCCTAGAATTTTGCTCAAGAATCAAAATCGATTCTTTGTTGTTTGTTTGGGGTTAAAACCCATTGGGGAATGTTTAGAATCATCATATACATCTTTGGGTATCATTAGAATCGAAAACAACCCGAAAACGTTGGATTTTGAGTGCTAAACGAGCCAAAAAACGATTTTCGGACTGTGCTGAAAACCCCCAGTAGGCGGGGCGCCCAGAAAGTAGGCGGGGCGCCTAGTGAACTCTCTGAACATTAGTAGGCGGACCGCCCCTGAGTTCAGGCGGACCGCCCACTCCTGGAGTGAGTCCGTTTGGCTTCGTTTCGCGTCTTTTTGTGTTCCGTTTGCTTCCGTACCTCTTGGTTAGTGTTTCTAAGGTATTAGTCCTACTTTATTGACACTAATCTTTGATTCCTTAGGGTGTTTGTGTGTCTTGAAGTCTATACTTAAAGTCGTAGAATTTGCTTGCTTCAAGTGCGCCCTAAACTAGCTTCCGTACATCGAGTCGTATCAACTCCACTCCGGACCATTACTTGGATATACTAGTTGATTGATCTTACCATTTTGGTTCCTAAAAGAGATAAGGACATCTTTGGGTGGGGGTTTGGGAGTGTGCACCCAAAAAAGAGTGTTGAGAGCCACCACCAAAGGTAAGGGAGAGCAAGTGAGGTTGTTTATACTAACCTTTGCACTTTCTTAACATGTCTTTTGCAGGTACAAGGAGCCATAAGGGAGGTTTGGAGGGAAGTGGGAGTGGTGAGAAAGGTGTGAGTGATTGGGAGTTAGTTGAAGCTTACCTCCCGAGCCTCATGACTATGATGGAGGAAATGGATACTCGACTCCAACACTTGGAGGATGAGATGGAAGAGAATGAGGCCGAGGGAAGAGATGGAATGAGTCGCACTATGGGTTATGGTATTGCTAGTAGTGGTGAAATTAGGAAGTACCCAATTAGTGGAGGTACTCTTGAGGGGTTTTGTAAGGGGCGTTACATGGATGAGTCCATGATCCAAAGAGCGTGGTATCAATTCATTGTGAGCCTTAATGGGAATCATGGGTATGTGCTTCAAGTGGATAGTGGTGAAGCAAGTTGGATTAGCCACCTTGTAGTGAGAAGGTTGGGAATACCTTGTGTTGATGGAGTGGCTAGGGTAGTTATCTCACAAAGGAACTTTGAAGAAGAAGTGGAGTGCAAAGTAGGTCCTTTAGTGGGATGTGATGTTATGTTGGGAAAGCCTTGGCTTTTCAATAGATACTTCACGATTGCCCGAGAAGCGTTGGAAGGCTACCGTGTTAAAGCACAAGGGAAGTTACAACTCCTCCTTCTTAGGAGAGAAGAAGTGCAACCAAGCAAGCCCATGAACATGAGAAATGGAGGAACACCATTGAGGCGAAGCCCTATGACCCAAAGAGTGCAAACAAGAAGTCCTACGATCATGAGAACTAGTGGGACACCATTAAAGAGAAGTCCTACAATCACAAGCAAAGGTGGGACTAGTGCAAGAAGAGAGTTGACATATGTCAACAAGGTGAACCCCAAACCACAAGTTCCAAAGCAAAGTGGTTCACCAACAAAGAAGAAAGAGACATCAAGTGATGAGTCTCTTAGTCCTAGATTCCGGGTTGATGTTAAAACTCCACCTACTCCGGCTATGGGTATTCTTGGGCCTCGTCCCAACTCACCCGAATTTGAGAGACAAAAGATTGAGAGGAGTAAGGGAGTGACCGGTGACATTCCTCGAGCGGAAAAAGGAGAGGATGTGTTGAGTGATGTGAGTGGGATGTCACCACCCGAATCTACACCCGACCTTGAAAAGAAAATGAGGGAAAAGAAAGAAGGAAAAAGAATTGTAGAGAGTGAGGACACCCCTTATTCTAACCCTAACCCTTTATCTTTTCCTTCTACTTGTGTGAGTTCTTGTGTAGGTACCCTTGGAGGCCAATCAATGGAGCCTCAATCATGCCCCAAGAAGGATAGACAAGGTGAAGAAACTCTTCAATGTGAGCTTCAAGGTGAAGAGACGATTCATGACACTTCAAATGCATTGAGTGAGCAAGATGGCCACTCAAAGGTAAGTGATAGCTCATCCCTTGAACATGTTACTTCCTTGTCTCATGGTAGTGTTTGTGCTAACTCAACACTAGTTGATGATTTGTATGATTACAATGTGTTTGCAACTAGTGTAGAGTCGAATGGTCAACTTGTGTGTGATTGTGAACCACTAGTTGAGAGGGAGGATAAGCCACATCATGATGTGAGCTCGATTTTCATTGAATCTCTCATTAGTGAGGAATGTGTAGTTGACCTTGCTTGTGAACCTTGTTATGACACCCCACCCATATTTGACAAAGGGGAAGATGAGTTGAATGAATACCCTATCCTTTCCCTTGATGAATTGCTTGATAATGGTGGACTTATGTGTCGTAGTGAGGATGGTTGTGACCTTGAGGAGTCTCTAGAGTGTGAAATGGATCGATTTGTCTTCGATGACTCCTCGGGTGTGGGAAAGGAACCTAGTCTTGATACCATGTTTTTATGTGACCATGAATTTGAGGTGCATGCTTTTACATTTCCGTTAGGTGAAGATAATCTCATTTGTGGTAGCGAATTGTATCGGACTAGAGTTGCTAGTAAAATAGAACCTCCATGGTATGTAAAGATAGACTCTAAGGATGAGCCATTGTTTGGAACTCCAAGTGGGATGAGTGGTCTTGGTTTTGGTTGTGTTGAACCATCTTCTAGTAGTCCTAATCTTCATTGTGTGGACTATAATGATGAAGGGCCAATTTTGGAGACCTTCCTTTGGAGTTTGCCTAGTGAGGGAGATTGTCTTAGAGATGGATTTGGAGGTGAGGAAGCCACTCTTGGTGTGTGTAGGAGTGCTTCCAAGAAGGGGAGTGGAGTATTTGATGTTAGTTGCCAATTGAACTATTTTGTTTACTCTGTCCCACTTGTTGATCACACCTTGGGTGTTGAGCATGCCAAAGCCGATAGGTCACATTGTGATAATATTAGTTTGAAGGCTTGGTGTGTTGGTCATAAGCTCAGGGATCATAGGGAATTTGATTGCTATACCTTGCATGTTCCATATCCTATTGATCTTTTTGCTTGTTCTTGTGTTGGATGCACTTTAATTTGGAGTCAAGTACTTGTTGTTTCCTTTGGAGACATAAGCTTTTTACTTGTTATTGATGCTTGGCTCTATCACAAGAGTGTGTTTTCCCACACTTTTGCCACTAACCTACTCTTGTAGTGGGAAGCTTTGTTTGTGCTTGTTTTGAATGTAGGCTTGATGGTTTGATTTCGAGGACGAAATCCTTTCAAGAAGGGGAGGATGATAAGACCCAAATTGGCCTAAACGACAACCATCAAGAACCAAGCTTGAAGAGCACAAGGAATGCAAGTCAAGGGCTCCGGAAACGTCTTGAAGATCACGCATTGGAGCGCCAAGGAAGGAGGAGCACTTAGGCACCAAAGGAGAGGCTCGGGGGACGCATTTTGAGCCATTCCAAGGACCCCCAGGAAGGGGCGGACCGCCTAGTCAAAGGGGCGGACCGCCTAGTAAAGTTGATGCCTCAGGATTTTGGGCCGCCTACTCAATGGGCGGACCGCCCACTCCACAGCATGGAGAAGTAGGCGGACCGCCTACTCCCACTAGGCAGGGGCGCCTACTTGCTGAGATTTTGGACGGGATTTTGCGTAAAGTTCCTATTTTGCCCTTAAGTGGCTTGTATTGTTATAACCCACTTTGGGGGTGTTTTAGACATTTCATTAGGTGTATGGGAAAACTATATAAGCTTCCCTTAGCCCTTTATTTCATTAGTTAGTCATTGTTGAAGATAGAATCTTGAGAGAAAACATTGAAGAGGCCGAGCCCTTCTTGTGTGAGCCCGAGGCTCGTTTATGTCTCGACTTGGAACCTATGGAGATCGACATCTAGTTAGATTCCATTGTAAGGTTCAAGTTTCCCTTCTTCCCTTTTTGGATTCAATTAACGTTAGTAAATTGAATTCGATTCTTTCTTCTATTTTCTTGCCTTCCCAATCTTGATTTCTTGTTATCCTTTACTTGCTTCCGCTCGATTATCGTATAGTTTGCTTCCGCGTATCTTGATCCTTATCATGGATACTCTTCCAACGGACATTTTTTTGGAAGATAAGGATGAAAATCGTATATGCTTTAGGGTATTGACGATTTTCACCCCTATCTTTGAAGTAAAATGTCCGATTTAGGGCTAAATTTGAAGATAATATCTCTCAGTCCAAACCCTAACATTCCAGGTATAAAAGGTGAGGTTCTTCTTCATTTTTGGGAGGAAAATTTTTAAAAAGAGGCAGTAGCATATAGAAGTTGATAGCAACAGTAGCAGCACTCTTTAGAGTTCAAGTTTTTATTAGTGTCACTGTTTCTATATTGTCTTGGATTTGCATATCGCTTTCTGTGTTCGAGTCGTTGACCTCGCTCGAGTCGCTTAGTCGAGTCGTATTCTTCAGCTCGTAGCCTTTTTGTTCACTGCCCTGCAGCAGGTAAAATCTTAACTTTTCTTATTTTTCTTGTTGTTCATATCAGTTCCATTGCGTGTATGTGTGAACTTACTTTGTCCATCATCCATTAGATTTAAAATCTTTAGTTTATTATGGTAGTTTAAATGAAACCGACAAAGGAATTGCAGTATTGAATCTTGGTATAGAATGCATAAAGATCAGTTTCGGGTTGAAGCTGGAATCTTTGTTAATAAATCTCTTGTTCCTCGCTTGTTTGTTTGGAATCTAAACTGGTTTTAAAGACATAGTCCTTTTCTTCCTTCTCTTATATCTTATTTGAGTTAGAAGTTATGTCCTATATCTATGAGGTTGAATCTAAGAGTAATAGTTAAAAGATTATTTCTGTTTGTTTAAAAATAGATAAGAAGTCAGATTTGAATCTCTGTTTAAAATGGTATGGGAATCAGTCAGTTGGAGCTCATTTCTTCATAATGTCTGCCCTGTTCCCTGTTAGTTCTAGTTCTAGTTTCGATGTTAATTTCCATCTCTGAACATCATTTTGTCAAAGCATAGGTGTTAGCATACATTGAAGTAGTTAGAATCATTTTCGTAAAATGTTGTTTATTCATCTTTCCTTTGCTTTTTGTTTGCTTGTTTTCTATCCTCGTTTGCATGTACTAATCCTTTTCTTATCATTTTGCATAATATATCTTGGGACGAGTTTGAATCAACACTCGCAAGTTGGCTCGGCTAATTGGCACGGGAGCCATTTGGATCAACTTGGTTGAAATTGCATCGCTATCAAGGCTCAAAATATTGAGTTGCATTTCCGGGTTCTTCTTTTTCTTACTCTATCTTCCCCGCTCCTTAGAAAATGCATGTTGTATAGGACTTCTCCGTAGACCGGATTAGGAGCCCTGTAAGATAGAAATGGTATTTGAATTGTGAATAATTATTGTAAATTACTCAAATTTTTTTTATATATATGAATGCTTAGTATCATTTCTTTGCGAATCGCCAATTATTTTACGAATGTTAAGAATCATTTGTTCATTAATGAGCGCAAATCAGACTTTAACTAAAATTGTATCATTTTTTATCATTATTTATATTTAAATTATTTATTTATCAATTTACTTATTTTATTAAATATTTTGTTATTTATTTAATTATTTATTATGTATTTATTGTTTACTTATTATCTACTTATTTATTTATCTACTTATTATTTTACTTCCTATTTTATTTATCCTATATCTTTCCTAAAATCTCTAAGTTATTTATTTTATTAAAATTCGTGAAAACCGCCGGATTAACCGCTTTTAGCGGATTTTCGAAAGTGCTCCCGCTAGGGACCTTCTTTCGAATTGAATACCACTTACTCAGAATCTCTGAAACATATTTTCTTTTTAAAATAAGGAAGAGATGCACTCATTAATTAACTTAGGTTCCTAATAATCCTTAAATTAGATGGCGACTCCAAAGAAAACCCTTTGGAGTCCCATTTTGTTGAAATTACATCCCGATGCATATTTGTGTGCATTTTTGGGAGGGTTCAATACTGCCCATTAAACAGGCGCCCCAAACTCCTGAGGCTTGATTTCAAGTAGGCGGTCCGCCCCTTTGAGTAGGCGGTGCGCCCCTTCCCGGAGGTTCTTGGAATGGCTCAAAATGTGTCCCCCGAGCCTCTCCTTTGGTGCCTATGTGCTTCTCCTTCCTTGGCGCTCCATTGCATGATCTTCAAGTTGCTTTCGGAAGCCTTGACTGTACTCTTTGTGCTCTCAAGCTTGGCTCTTGATTGTTGGCGCTTTGGCTTCAATTCGCCCCGCATCATCCTTCCCTTCTTGAAAGGATTACGTCCTCGAAATCAAACCATCAAGCCAACATTCAAAACAAGCACAAACAAAGCTTCCCACTACAAGAGTAGGTTAGTGCCAAAAGTGTGGGAAAACACACTCTTATGATAGAGCCAAGCATCAATACCAATAAAACGGCTCATGTCTCCCAAGGAAAAACCAAGTACTTGACTCAAAAAGAAAGTGCATCCAACACAAGGACAAGCAAAGAGATCAATAGGACATGGAACATGCAAATTATAGCAATCAAATTCCCTATGACCCCTAAACTTATGACCAACACACCAAGCCTTCAAATCGATACTATCATAATGTAAAACATCGGCTTTGGCACGCTCAACACCCAAGGTGTGATCAACATGTGGGGTGGAGTAAACAAAGTAGTTCAATTGGCAACTAACATCAAATACTCCACTCCCCTTCGTAGAAGCGCTCTTACACACACCAAGAGTGACTTCCTCACCTCCCAATCCACCTCTAAGAAAATCTTCCTCACTAGACAAACTATCAAGGAATGTCTTTATAATGGCTTCTTCATCATTATAGTCCACACAATCAAGGCTAAGACTACTAGAAGACGGACCAACACAATTAATTCCAAGACCATTCATCTCACTTGAAGTTTCAAAAAATGGATTGTCTATAGAGTTAAACCTATCAAACCATGGAGGGTTGATGCGGGTCAAAAACAAAGACGATAAAGATAAAGGAGCGAGACTTACCTCGAACTCCCTACAAGGTATCCACGGAGAACTTGTTCCGTGAAACCCTCGTATCGGTGTCAAGATTCGCCTACACTAAGCAGCTACCCTCGAGTCAACAAGAACCCGCAAGTAGAATGATCGGGGGGGAGGGGGGGTTTGGGGATCAAATAGCTCGCCTAGAAGACTCAAACCAACAAAAGAGTTCTTCATTCAATCAAAGAGACTATTCTCTTGAAAGTTTGTTTAATCATTCATCAAAGCTAATTAATGGAAATGAAAGACTATTGGCCCTTTTATAGGTGCCTTACACATGTAATAAAATATCTAAAAGACCCTAAAGTGGGCTTAAATAACATAGGCCACGTAGGGCTATAATAGTCAAAACATAACAACTAAGTGATGTGTCCCGTCTAGAAGTAAAAGAGGGGGGGCGCTCCACCCTCCTCCTCAGGGCGCCTGCCCTAAGCCTTGGGACGCCCGCCCCTGCACAGGGGTGCTCCACCCTTCATAAATCCAGAGAACAAGCATTCCATACTTAGCCGATTTCGACCCCCTTTTTATGTAGGCGCTCCGCCCTCTTCAAAGGGCGCTCCGCCTCCTCCTGGGATGTGTTGGGGTACCTCAAAATGAGCTTGGAGTGCTCTTCCTCGGCCTTGGATGGTTTCTCAATTTGAACTTGGTGCAAGCCAAACCCGATGATAGCTTAGCAACCTAAAAACAACAGCGGAAACAAGACACAAGATAGAAGCAAGACAAGACTTGCTTCTTTTCGAAGAAACAGTGAGGAACCTGACTCAAAGCTCAATCGAAAGGAGAACAAGAATCACCTAAACTATGCAACAATCCTCAAGAGAACATTGCCTCTTGCAAACTGAATGATCAGAAAGGAATGTTCAATCGGATTCACCGAAAGCCACAAGCCCATAAAAAGCCCTCACCGCGGGGGTATGCTCACAACGGAGACAATGGAAATGCTCTCGGCAATTTCATTTAATTCATCAATGTTCAAAAACTAGCTCCTTACAATGAAATGGAACAAGGTTTATATAGAAAATACTAAGGGTAAACTAGTAAAATGGTCACAGGTGACCAATAGAAAAAAGCCACGCAGGGCTGAGCTAAATGTGTTCGGCAGCCTTGACTTCGGTTCTCGGTTGTCTGCTCGAACACACTCGTCCTCGGGCGCTAACTTAGCTTCGAACACATGTTGTTGTGTTCGGCTCTGTGCTGCTCGGCGCCAAGAGTTGGTGTTCTGTCACCTTGTCCTCGGGCTCAAATTTGAAGATGTAGCCCTCGGTTTCAGCACTTTGTAATTCTTCACCAGAACACATGCTTCCTCCCAACCAAGCCAGCTGGATGTGCATGTCATGGAGCAGCTTGGCTTGGCTTCATGTCATTGGCCCCCTCAGTTGATCAGTCATTGCCTTTGGCTGATTGTCGAGTACTTGATCAGCACTTTAGGCTGCATCATCCTCCCCTTCTTGAGAAGATTTCGTCCTCGAAATCGCTTCATCCTCCGTCTCCGGTACTTGGCCTACAACACAAGGAGTTAAGTCAGCAACATTGAAAGTGTTGGACACATTATACGCACCTGGGAGGTCGATAACATAAGCATTATTGTTAATCTTGCTCAGCACTTGAAATGGACCATCCCCTCGAGGAGCCAACTTTCCTTTCCTTTGGTTTGGGAATCGCTCTCTTCGGAAGTGAACCCAAACCCAATCTCCCTTCTTCAATTCCAACTTTTTACGCCCCTTGTTCTTTTTCAGCGCCATTTTAGCGTAGGCTTCCTCGAGGTTCTTCTTTGCCTTGGCATGCAACTCGAGCAGAGCTTTGGCTCGGTGAGTACCTTCAAAATCAATAACAATATCTCGAGGCAATGGGGTTAGATCAAGTGGAATTAAAGGATTAAAACCATACACACACTCGAACGGGGTCATATTTATCATTCGATGCACCGTTCGATTGTATGCAAACTCCATCATGGGCGATCGATCAGCCCAGTTTCCGACCTTACCTTTGGTCATTGCTCGAAGCAAGGATCCCAAGGTTCGGTTAACTACCTCGGTCTGTCCATCAGTCTGAGGATGCTGAGACGTCGAGAATAGTAGTTTGGTGCCGAGGGCACCCCATAAACACTTCCAAAAATGACTCAAGAATTTTGAGTCTCGATCACTCACAATTGTACGTGGCACACCATGCAATTTTAATACATGAGCAATGAACAAAGAGGCAACATGCTGTGCACAATCGCATTTCTTGCAAGGAATAAAGTGAGCCATTTTGGAAAATCGATCCACAACAACGAAGATGCTATCATGTCCTCCCCCCGACCTCGGTAACCCCAAGACAAAATCCATGGATATATCAACCCAAGGTCGATCAGGTACTGGCAACGGGGTATACAAACCGTGAGGGTTGGACTTCGATTTAGCTTTCTTGCAAATAAGACAAGCGTTGCAAAGCTTTTCCACATCTCGTCGCATTTTGGGCCAATGGAACTGCTCGGTTAAGATACCAAGAGTTTTGTCGACACCGAAGTATCCCATCAAGCCTCCGGAGTGAGCTTCTCGAACTAAGAGCTCTCTCCACGATGACACTGGCACACAAACTCTCCCATTCTTGAAGAGGTAGCCATCGTGCCATTGATATTTCTCAACCCTTCGGCCACTCAAAATTGCGTCTCGAACGCACTTTAACTTGGGATTGTCTTCATACATCAGCTTGATGCTTTCGAATCCCATGAGCCTAGAGGCGAGAGTGGTCGCTAAGGCAAATTTCCTTGACAGCGCATCGGCCACAACATTATCTTTTCCCTTTTTGTAATGAATTACGTAGGGAAAACTTTCAATGAATTCGACCCACTTGGCATGCCTTCGGTTCAGTTTCTCCTGACCTCAGAGATGTTTCAAAGATTCATGATCACTTTTAATCACAAACTCTCGAGGCCACAGATAGTGCTGCCAATGGGCGAGTGCTCGAACGAGGGCGTACAATTCCTTGTCATACGTAGAGTAATTCATGGTCGCGCCCTTAAGCTTTTCGCTAAAGTAAGCGATCGGCTTCGATTCTTGCATCAGCACTCCTCCTATCCCAACTCCGGATGCATCACACTCGACTTCGAATGCTTTGCCGAAGTCAGGGAGTTGCAACAACTGGGCAGAACACAGCTTCCGTTTCAACTCTTGGAAAGCCCTCTCTTGGGACTCTCCCCAAACAAATGGATGGTCTTTCTTTATTAGCTCAGTCAAGGGAGCTGCCACGGTGCTAAAGTCACGAACAAACCCTCGGTAAAAGCTAGCTAAACCATGGAAGCTACGAACTTGTGATACCGAGGTCGGAGTAGGCCAATCTTTGATGGCTTCGACTTTGGACTCGTCGACTTCAACATCATTAGCACTGACAACGAATCCTAGAAAGACTACACGATCGACACCGAAGGCGCATTTCTTGAAGTTGGCATACAACTTCTCTTCCCTAAGCTTTCCAAGTACTTGCCTTAGGTGTTCGACATGTTCATCCACGGTTCTGCTATAAACAAGTATGTCATCGAAATAAACGACAACGAACTTGTTTATGAACGGTTTGAGCACATGGTTCATCAGTCGCATGAATGTGCTCGGTGCGTTGGATAAGCCAAAAGGCATTACCAACCATTCATACAGACCAAACTTGGTCTTGAATGCGGTTTTCCACTCGTCTCCGGGTTTCATTCGGATCTGGTGGTAACCGGACCTGAGGTCAATCTTTGTAAAGCATGAAGAACCACTCAATTCATCTAGCATGTCATCTAGTCGAGGAATAGGATGACGATACTTTACCGTTATTTTGTTGACTGCTCGACAATCAACGCACATTCGCCATGTTCCATCCTTCTTCGGGACAAGGATAACAGGAACGGCGCAAGGACTCAAGCTCTCTCGAACGAGGCCCTTGTTCAGCAACTCATCAACCTGCCGTTGGAGCTCTTTGGTGTCTTCAGGATTACACCAGTAAGCAGGTTTGTTGGGGATTTGTGACCCCGTGATAAGAATCAAAACAACAAAACAATAAAGATAGGAGAGCGAGACACTTCTCGAACTCCCTTCGAAGTAACCACGGGGAACTTGTCCCGAGATACCCTCGAATCGGCGTCTAGAAGGACCTACACTATGCAACTACCCTCGAGTCAACAAAGAACTCGCAAGTAGAATGATCGGGGGGGGGGGGTTTGGGGTTCAACTAGAATCCACTAGTAAACTTAAACCAACTCAAAGGGTTTTCATTCAAAGAGAATCCACTCTTGAACATTGTTTATCAATCATTCATCATCAAAGCTAACTAAGTAAAAATGCTAAGCTATGGAGTATTTATAGGCCTCATTTAAGACATAATGAAAGGCCTAAAGTACCCTTAAGTAGATTCTAAAGTCATAAGCCACGTAGGGGCATAATAGGAATTACATAGGATAAAAACTAGCAAATCCCGCAAGCTTCTCAGCACTAGGCGCCCTGCCTGTTTGTACTAGGCGGTCCGCCTAGTCTTCAGTAGGTGGTCCGCCTCTGCAGTAGGTGGCCAGGAATCCAGAGAGTGATCATGAAGTGGGCGGTCCGCCTAGTCTAGTGGGCGGTCCGCCTGCTTCCCTGAGTACTTGAAACGCCTCGAAATGTGTCTCTAAGGCCCCTCATTCCATGGCGTTCCATTGCATAAGCTCTTCCTTGGCCTTGGATGGTGTTTTTGGATGGTTGCTCGGTTTGGGTCTTATCATCCTCCGCCTGCTTCCCTGAGTACTTTAAATGCCTCGAAATGTGTCTCTAAGGCCCCTTGTTCCATGGCGTTCCATTGCATAAGCTCTTCCTTGGCCTTGGATGGTGTTTTTGGATGGTTGCTCGGTTTGGGTCTTATCATCCTCCCCTTCTTGAGAAGATTTCGTCCTCGAAATCAAGGCTTGGTCTCTCATGGCTCTATCAACTCCTCGGGGTGGCCAAGAATCTCCTCCGTTGTCCTTCTTGATCGTCACTTTGACATAGGCTTCTTCCAAGATCTCCTCCGCCTTAGCATGGAGCTTAGAACCTACAAGCAACGACAAGCAAAAACAAGCAAACGTCCTACTTTGGAAGTAGGTTAGTGCAAGAAGTGTGGAAAACACACTCTTGTGATATAACCAAGCATCAATAACAATCATGAATATCAAGTCTCCAAAGAGAACCATAAGCACTTGGTTAAAGATTAACATGCACTCAACAAGATAATGAGCAAATAGGTCATGGGGGCATAAAAAATGCAAGATCAAGCTATCAAAACCCTCTTGAACCTTCAGCTCAAAATCAACATACCAATCAATTCTCAAGGTGTGAACAACAAGTGGAGTGGAGTGAGTCAAATAACTCAACCTACAAGTAGGATCAAGTACTCTACTCCCCTTCTTTAGAGCATACATACTCACACCAAGAGATTCATCTTCCCCTCCAATTCCATCACCTAAGCAATCCTTCTCAAAAGACAAGCTCTCAAGGAAGGTATTGATGATGGACTCTTCTTCATCATAACCCCAACAAACAATAGTAGGGTCACTCAAAGTGCCATCTACCTCACCCAAATTCTCAAACAATGGATTGCCTAAGGAATCAAACCCTTCACACCATGGAGGTTCCATTTGACTTCTCTCCCTAGTTCGATACAAGTCTTTACCACTAATGAGGATGCCTTCAAACAATGGATTAGTATAAGCATGCATCTCAATATCATGATTAAGCATAGATAACTTATCAAGACTAGGTTCACTTGAGGAGTCATCATAGACAACCTTGTCCAATTCATACAATTTGGACTCCTCAAGAACAAGACCATCCTCACCACAACACATTGGTCCATCAAATAGAAGCATATCAATTAGGGAATGGTCAACTACCTCATCTCCCCCTTTGTCAAAGGTTGGTGGCGTGTCATAGCAAAGGTCACAATCATGGTCAACTATCAAATCTTCACTAGGGAGGGGTTCAATGAACAAGGAGCTCACATCATGATGTGGCATAGCACCCCTTCCAACTAGTGTTTCACAAGCACATACAAGTTGACAACTAGACTCTCCACTAGTGGTATACTCACTAGATGCATCAAAACCACCAACTAGTATTGAGCCATCACAAGACAAGTAGCTAGTAGGTTCATGAAAAGGTGAAGCAACACTTACATTTGTAGTACTTCCTTGGTCACTCACAAGGCTTGAAGTGTCATATGCAACTCCTCCTTCATGAAGCTCACTTTGAGGCTCCAATGGCTTGTCTTCAAATGTACCTACACAAGAACTTTCATAAGAAAAGGTAGAAGATAAAGAATTGTTAGCATAATGGGTGCTCTCACACTCAATTTTTCTTTCCTCACCTCTTTTCTCTCTCAATTTTACCTCACGGTCAAGTGTAGTTTGTGGTGACAATCCCCTCACATCACTCCTCAAATCCTCTCCTTTTTCCTCTCTTGGATTGTCACCGGTCACTCCCTCACTTCTCTCTATCTTTTCTCTCTCATTTGAAGTGGAGTGACTCTCATTTTCATCATGCAATGGCAAAACAATAAGATTGTTTGCCTCGGGCTCAAGTACAATGGGTGACTTTGCTTTAGCCGCTTCCCTCAACTCCTTCATTCGTTTGTAGTCTTCCTTCACTTGCCTTGGAGTCAAAGGTCTAAGCACATACTTCTTCCCATCTTGCTTAACCGTATAGGAGTTGGTTCGGCCATCATGCACTACACACCTATCATGTTGCCATGGCCTCCCAAACAACAAGTGTGGTGCAATGCAATTCCCGAAGGGGTTGCTAAGCACAACGCGGAAGAAGGACAATTAAAGAAGAAGATAAAAGCAAGACAAAACTTGCTTCTTTCGAAAGAACAGTGGGGAACCTGTCCCAAAGCTCGATCGAAAGGGAGACAAGAATCACCCTAACTATGCAACAATCCTCAAGAGAACATTGCCTCTTGCAAACTGAATGATCAAAGAGGAATGTTCAATCGGATTAACCGAAAGCCACAAGTCCATAAAGCCCTCACCGGGGTTTGCTCACGACGGAGGCAAAAGAAATGTGCTCGGCACTTTTCATTCAATTTCAATATTCAAAAACTAGCTTCTTACAATGAAAGGAAACAATGTTTATATAGGAAATACTAAGGGTGATGCAGGGCAAAACACGCGGAAGCTAAACTACGATACAAACTATGCGGAAGCGAATAAACACAAGATAGATGATATCAAAGATATCGGGAAACAAGGATTGGGGAGTCAAGAAACGAGAAGAAAGAACGGATTAATGAATTCAAGACATGAATTAATAATCCAAAAGGGAGAATGAAACTCGAACCTTACAAGGAATTCACACTAGTGGTGAATCTCCATAGATTCTAAGTCGTACAAGATACATGAAGCCTCCGGCTTCGGACTAGAAAGGCTCGGCCTTCTCTAATTCCCTCTTCTCTCAAATGTTCATACAATGTAAACTAATGAAATAAATGGCTAAGGGGTGTATTTATAGTCTTTCCTAACCCCTTGCGTAATGACTAAAATGCCCCCAAAGTGAAATAAGACATACAAGGTCACTTAAGGGCAAAATAGGAAAAACACACAAAATCCCGTGCAGGCCAACAGAGGGAGGCGCTCCGCCTAGGAAGGGGAGGCGCTCCGCCTCAGCACCCTTCAGTGAGGGGCGGTCCGCCTAAGGTCTTGGGGCGGCCGCCTCTTGCTGTGTTGCTCTCTGGACTTCTGCTAGGCGGTCCGCCTCTTTGGGGAGGCGCTCCGCCTCTTCCTGGGAGGTATGGATACGGCTCAAAATGGACTCTAAGTGTTCCCCCTTGGTCCGTAGTCGGTCCTCCCTCAAGCGTGCTCAAGTCCATGGCTTCAAATCACTCTCGAACCCTCATCCGAAGGCCTTGACTTGCAACCTTTGTGCTCCTCAAGCTTGGTTCTTGATGGGTGTCGTTTAGGCCAATTTGCCCGGCATCATCCTCCCCTTCTTGAAAGGATTTCGTCCTCGAAATCGAACCATCAAGACCTACAATCAAAGCAAGCACAACCAAAATTTCCTACTTCACAAGTAGGTTAGCATTAACAAGAAAAGTGCAAATTGTGTGGAAAACACACTCTTGTGATAGAGCCAAGCATCAATACCAATTAAAAAGCTTATGTCCCCAAAGGAGACAACAAGGTCTTGGCTCGACAAGAACAAGCACTCATTTTTCAAACAAACAAAGAGATCAAGGATATGCATGTAGCAATTATATTTCCTATGACCCCTAAGCTCATTACCAACACACCAAGCCTCTAATGCATTTTTATCACAAGGTGACACAATGGCTTTGGCACGTCCAACACTCAAGGTGTGTTCAACATGTGGGATGGAGTAAGTAAAATAGTTCAATTCAAAACCAACATCGACTACTCCACTCCCCTTCTTAAGAGCATTCTTGCACACACCGAGAGGTACCTCCTCACCTCCAAATACTCCTCCAAGACAACCCTCGTCACTAGACAAACTCCCAAGGGAGGTCTCAAACAAAGGGTTATCCATAGAGTTAGGCATTCCAACCCATGGAGGTCCAAACTCACACTCTTCTCTCGTTTGATACAATTCACCATTTTCATTGAAGTTGCCCTCATACAAAGGATTAGTATAGGCACACTTCTCGAATTCATAAGCAAACAAAGGTGAAGTTCTCAAACTAGAAGTATCATCGTCCACTCTTGAGGAGTCATCGAACACTAGTCGATCTATCTCATTCTCAAGAGACTCCTCAAGGTTACAAACTTCCTCACTACGACACAAGATACCACCGCTAGCAAATAAGCAATCAAAGGGAAGAATAGGATAGTCATGCAATTCATCTTCTCCTTTATCAAACATGGGTGGGGTGTCATAACAAGGCTCACATACAAGGTCAACTCCAACATTTGCACTAAAGGGAGGTTCAATAAAAACCGAGCTCACATCATGATGTGGCTTTTCAACCCTCTCAACTAGTGGTTCATTTTCACACACAAGTTGACCCAAAGGCTCTACACTAGTTGCAAACACATTATACTCATGCAAATCATCAACTAGCATAGAGTTGTTACAAGCAAGATCACAAGACAAGGAAGTATCATGCTCAAGAGAGGAAGAACTAACACATACCTTTGAAGTGTCATGAACGTCTTCACCTTGTAGCTCACATTCGGCATCTCCTTCACCTTGCCTTTCAATCTTGGCACATGGTTGAGGCTCCATCGGTTTGCCTCCAAGAATCCCTACACAAGAATTCAAACAAGTAGAAGAAAAAGCAAAAGGGTTAAGGTTAGAATAAGGGGTGTCCTCACTCTCAATTTTTCTTTTTCCCTCTTTCTTTTCCCTCATTTTTTTTCCAAGGTTGGGTGTAGCTTCGGGTGGCGACAACTCACTCACATCACTCATCACAACCTCTCCTTTTTCCACTCGAGAGTTGTCACCGGTCGCTCCCTTACTCCTCTCTATCTTTTGTCTCTCAAATTCGGGCGAATTGGGACGAGGCCCGAGAATGCCCATAGCCGGAGTAGGTGGACTTTTTACATCAACCCGGAATCTAGGACTTGGAGACTCATCACTTGACGTCTCCTTTTTCTTCATTGGTGAACCACTCGGCTTTGGAAGTGGCTTCGGGCTCACCTTGTTGATATCTATCAACCCTTTTGTAGCACTAGTCCCACCATTGCTTGTGTTTGTAGGACTTCTTGTTTGCACATTGTTGCCCATGGAATGAAGTTCTTGCTCCTTGCTCCTTTGCCTAGCCAAAGAAGGGGCACTAGTAGGCATTCAGCTCTTCGCCCGGTAAGGCACAAAGTCATAGACTCTTTGCCCTACGCCCACAAGATACGCACCCTTCACCATACTATATTGCACCCTCTTCCCCTCCAACCACCGGTCACCTATCCACACATCAATATGACGCATGGGATACACATCACACCACACATAGCATTTATAATTCCTATGAGATATGAGTACCCGAGCCTCCTTAGAAACCCACACTCCATCATACTCATAAGGATGTTCTAGCTTGTGGCATGGTATCCTAAGCCTATCAACCAAAGAGGTGCTAATACAATTGGCATCGGTACCACCAATCTTGAGCAAGTATCCTCCAATACCATCTACCTCAACAACGAACCTACATCTACCCAAGTCTTGCACATTGGCACCCAAATGAGGATTTGGACGCCCACAAGTGTCAACACCAACAACTTGGGTCTTCCTTATCACTCCACTAGTAGCAAGACTACTAGAACAATCTCCACTTCCCGTCACGCTCCCAACATTAGAGATGTTGTTGGAAGTCGGGGAAGGAACCTTGCCATGGAACCCATATATGCCTCTCGCCTTGGTTCCATAGCCCATAGTACTACTCCTACTACAACCATCCACGCCCTTCACGGCATACAACCCCTTTGTAGCAAAAGCAACACCATCTCTCAAACCAACCTCCACATGGGAATTAGAAGCATTAGGTCGCTTAGCGAACCTAGAAGATGCAAGCTTCTTCTTTCCCACGGAACAACCACCACCACCTCCCATACTAATGGAAGGTCCTCTACTACTCCCTTGTACACCACAAGCAACACTAAGAGAAGATGCATATGAACAATTTCTATACTCAACATCATCATCAACTCTATCTATGTCACTATCAACAATATCAAATTCTTCACAAGAGGAGTAAGTAGGATCAATGTACCTTGAAGCGTCACTATCTTCATTTTCTTGACTAGAAGCATAAGGATCAACACATTCATCTTCATGAGCCTCATAGTCTTCGTCAATATCACGATCATCATAGTGAGCCGCTTCATCCTCATGGGAGCCATGGTTTCCATCATCATAGTAATGGCCATCATCACCCTCGTAGGAACCATAGTCTCCCTCATCACCATACGAGTCATAGCAACTCGCATCATCCCCATATGAGCCATAGTCTCCACAATCAACATCCGACATCGTTGCAACACCAAAGCACAAAACCTCCCAAAAGTCACTCCCTCACGTGTTTCACTCGATATATGAACACTCAAAGGCGAGCCTTGACAACTTGGGAACCAAGGTGATCACAACTAGTATGTCCAAATAAAAGTTCGGAATGGAGTTAATGAGACTCAATGGACGGACGGCTATTTTAAATGCGCACTTGAGGCCAAAGAAAGTTCTACGAATCTTCTTTGATTTCTAATCTCCTCTAAGCACGAATGTCCTAATACGCTAGGTAGTTAGTGTCTTTTGAGTAGGCCAATTACCCTAGAAACACTAACCTAGAAGCCCGTGGGCGAATAACGATGGAAAACTAGGCAAAAAAACTACCCGGGACAACCCTTCAGCAAGAGGCGCTCCGCCTCAGGATGGAGGCGCTCCGCCTCAGGAAATCCAGAGAGCAGCCCAGAAGGAGGCGCTCCGCCTCAGAATGGAGGCGCTCCGCCTAGGGCCATTTCCTGCAACTGTGCGAAACGCGATTTTGCTCGTTTCGCACCCAAAAATCCAACGTTTTCAACCCGAAACACAAAATTAATGATACCCAAAGGTGTATACAACCATTATAACCAATCCCCAATGGTTTTAAACCTCCAACAAACAACAACAAGCTTCGATTCAAGATTGAAGCGTTTTCAAGAAATTTTCAAACTTTTGGGATTTTGATTTTTGAAATTTTGAATCGTAACACCAAAACACGATATATGGGTACCAAAACAACGGGAATACAATAAGGAACTAACCCCGATACTTTTTAACACTTGGGGATTCGATTCCAACCCGATCTACCAAATTTTTTTCAACTTTTCAAGTTTTTCAATTTTTTTGTTTTTCTTCAATTTTTCAAGAACGAACACAACAATCACAATGATACTAACATAATGAACAAGGAACGGGGGTTTGTAAGAACATAACCCGAGCCTTGCTCTGATACCAACTGATGCAGGGCAAAACACGCGGAAGCTAAACTACGATACAAACTATGCGGAAGCGAATAAACACAAGATAGATGATATCAAAGATATCGGGAAACAAGGATTGGGGAGTCAAGAAACGAGAAGAAAGAACGGATTAATGAATTCAAGACATGAATTAATAATCCAAAAGGGAGAATGAAACTCGAACCTTACAAGGAATTCACACTAGTGGTGAATCTCCATAGATTCTAAGTCGTACAAGATACATGAAGCCTCCGGCTTCGGACTAGAAAGGCTCGGCCTTCTCTAATTCCCTCTTCTCTCAAATGTTCATACAATGTAAACTAATGAAATAAATGGCTAAGGGGTGTATTTATAGTCTTTCCTAACCCCTTGCGTAATGACTAAAATGCCCCCAAAGTGAAATAAGACATACAAGGTCACTTAAGGGCAAAATAGGAAAAACACACAAAATTCCGTGCAGGCCAACAGAGGGAGGCGCTCCGCCTAGGAAGGGGAGGCGCTCCGCCTCAGCACCCTTCAGTGAGGGGCGGTCCGCCTAAGGTCTTGGGGCGGCCGCCTCTTGCTGTGTTGCTCTCTGGACTTCTGCTAGGCGGTCCGCCTCTTTGGGGAGGCGCTCCGCCTCTTCCTGGGAGGTATGGATACGGCTCAAAATGGACTCTAAGTGTTCCCCCTTGGTCCGTAGTCGGTCCTCCCTCAAGCGTGCTCAAGTCCATGGCTTCAAATCACTCTCGAACCCTCATCCGAAGGCCTTGACTTGCAACCTTTGTGCTCCTCAAGCTTGGTTCTTGATGGGTGTCGTTTAGGCCAATTTGCCCGGCATCAAAGGGTAAACTAGTAAATAGGTCACAGTCGACCAATAGAAATAAGCCACGCAGGGCTGAGTTAAAATGTGTTCGGCAGATTTGGCTTCGGTGAGCCTGGCTTCGGTTCTTGATTGTCTGCTCGAACACATGTGCCATCGGGCGCTGACTTCCTTAGCTTCGAACACATGATGTTGTGTTCGGCTCTGCGCTGCCCGGTGTCAAGAGGTGCAGTTCGGTGACTTTGTCCTCGGGCTCAAACTTGAAGATGTAGCCCTCGGTTTCCTCACTTTGCAATCCCCTCTCCGAGCACATGCTTCTTCCCATCGTAGTCAGCTGGACGTGCATGTCATGGAGCAGCTTAGCTTGACTTCGGGTGATTGGTCTCCCCGGTTGATTGTCATCGAGTTCGTGATCAGCACTTCGAGCTGCATCATCCTCCCCTTCTTGAGAGGATTTCGTCCTCGAAATCGAGTCATCCTCTATCTCCGATACTGGACCTACGGCACAAGGAGCTAAATCAGCAACATTGAAAGTGTTGGACACATTATACTCACCTGGGAGGTCGATAACATAAGCATTGTTGTTTATTTTGCTCAGCACTTGAAATGGACCATCCCCTCGAGGAGCCAATTTTCCTTTCCTTAGGTTCGGGAATCGTTCCTTTCGGAAGTGAACCCAAACCCAATCACCCTTCTTTAACTCCAACCGTTTACGCCCCTTGTTTTTCTTTAAGGCAACCTTTGCATAGGCGTCCTCGAGGTTCTTCTTCACCTTCACATGCAACTCGAGCAGAGCTTTGGCTCGGTGAGTACCTGCAAAATCGATAACAACATCTCGAGGCAATGGGGTTAGATCAAGTGGAATTAAAGGGTTAAATCCGTACACACACTCGAACGGGGTCATGTTAATCATTCGATGCACCGTTCGATTGTATGCAAACTCCATCATGGGCAAACGATCAGCCCAGTTTCCAACCTTTCCTTTGGTCATTGCCCGAAGCAAAGAACCCAAGGTTCGGTTAACTACTTCGGTCTGTCCATCAGTCTGAGGATGGTGAGACGTCGAGAAAAGTAGTTTGGTGCCGAGGGCACCCGATAGACACTTCCAAAAATGACTCAAGAATTTTGTGTCCCGATCACTCACAATAGTACGAGGGACACCATGCAATTTCAACACATTGGAAACAAATAATGTAGCTACATGCTGGGCATCGTCACACTTCTTGCAAGGAATAAAGTGAGCCATTTTCGAAAATCGATCAACCACAACGAAGATGCTATCATGTCCTCCCCCCGACCTCGGTAACCCCAAGACAAAGTCCATAGATATATCAACCCAAGGTCGATCAGGAACAGGTAACGGGGTGTATAAACCATGAGGGTTGGACTTCGATTTAGCTTTCTTGCAAACGAGACAAGCGTTGCAAAGCTTTTCCACATCTCGTCGCATTTTGGGCCAATGGAACTGCTCGGTCAAGATACCAAGAGTTTTGTCGACACCGAAGTGCCCCATCAGTCCACCGGAGTGAGCTTCCCGAACAAGGAGCTCTCTCCACGATGACACTGGCACACAAACCCTCCCATTCTTGAAGAGGTATCCATCGTGCCACTGATACTTCTCAACCCTTCGGCCACTCAAGATTGCGTCACGAACGCATTTCAGCTTGGGATCGTCATCGTACATTAGCTTGATGCTTTCGAATCCCATGAGCCTCGAGGCGAGAGTGGTCGCTAAGGCAAATTTCCTTGATAGCGCATCGGCCACAACATTGTCTTTTCCCTTTTTGTAATGAATTACATAGGGAAAGCTCTCAATGAATTCAACCCATTTGGCATGCCTTCGGTTCAATTTCTCCTGCCCTCGGAGATGCTTCAAGGACTCATGATCACTTCGGACCACAAATTCTCGAGGCCACAAATAATGCTGCCAATGGGCGAGTGCTCGAACGAGGGCATACAATTCCTTGTCGTACGTGGAGTAGTTCAAGGTTGCACCCTTAAGCTTTTCGCTAAAGTAAGCGATCGGTTTCGATTCTTGCATCAGCACTCCTCCGATCCCAACTCCAGACGCATCACACTCGACTTTGAATGCTTTGCCGAAGTCAGGGAGTTGCAACAACGGGGCAGAACAAAGCCTCCGTTTCAACTCTTGGAAAGCCCTTTCTTGGGACTCTCCCCACACAAATGGATTGTCTTTCTTAACCAGCTCGGTAAGAGGAGCTGCCACGGTGCTAAAGTCACGAACAAACCTTCGGTAAAAGCTAGCTAACCCATGGAAGCTACGAACTTGTGATACCGAGGTCGGAGTTGGCCAATCTTTGATGGCTTCGACTTTTGATTCGTCGACTTCGACACCATTAGCACTGACAACGAATCCTAGAAAGACTACACGATCGACACCGAAGGCGCACTTCTTGAAGTTGGCGTACAACTTCTCTTCTCGAAGCTTTTCAAGCACAAGCCTTAGGTGCTCGACATGTTCATCCATGGTTCGACTATAAACAAGTATGTCATCGAAATAAACGACAACGAACTTGTTTATGAACGGTTTGAGCACATGGTTCATCAATCGCATGAATGTGCTCGGGGCGTTGGATAAGCCAAATGGCATTACCAACCATTCATAGAGACCGAATTTGGTCTTGAATGCGGTTTTCCACTCGTCTCCGGGTTTCATTCGGTTCTGGTGGTAACCGGACCTGAGGTCAATCTTTGTGAAGCATGAAGAACCACTTAATTCATCAAGCATGTCATCTAATCGAGGGATAGGATGACGATACTTTACCGTGATTTTGTTGACTGCTCGACAGTCAACACACATTCGCCATGTTCCATCCTTCTTCGGGACAAGGATAACTGGAACGGCGCAAGGACTCAAGCTCTCTCGAACGAGGCCCTTGTTCAGCAACTCATCAACCTGCCGTTGGAGCTCTTTGGTGTCTTCGGGATTACACCGGTATGCAGGTTTGTTGGGGATTTGGGATCCCGGCACGAAGTCAATTTGGTGCTCGATTCCTCTCAACGGAGGCAATCCACCTGGCATTTCCTCGGGAAACATGTCCTCGAAGTCCTGCAAAACCTTACGAACAGACAAAGGCAAAGGGTTATCGTTAGAAAAATCATCATTAGAGTTTAGAAAGATACCCTTGTGCACGAGGCAAATCATCGTCTGACCGTGGTCGTTGCCTCGTAAGATCTCACTGGGTTGCATGATTGCACAGATTCCTTTCTCTTCGGTCGGTGAGTTTGTCTCTTCGGCCCCCAATTTTGCTCCCATCAGAAGCTTAGCTTTGGCCGCTTCTTTCAATTCTTTCATCCGTTTATAGTCCTCGGAGACTTGTTTTGGAGACAAAGGCTTGAGTACAAAACTCTTCCCATCGAACTTCACAGTATAAGTGTTGGATCTGCCATTGTGAACAGCTATTCGGTCATATTGCCACGGTCGACCCAATAGCAAATGACAAGCTTGCATCGGCACCACATCGAATACCATTTCATCTTGATACTCGCCGATTCTAAACTTGATCCACACTTGTTTGACAACTCTCAATTCTCCACACTCATTCAGCCATTGTAATTTGTAAGGGTGGGGGTGCTTCATCGTTGGTAGTCCCATTTGTGAGACCAAAGTTTGGCTCACCACATTTGCACAACTACCAGAATCAATGATCATCGAACACACCTTTCCCCTCACTCGACATCGGGCATGAAAGAGGTTTTCTCTTTGGTTGTCCTCTTCTTCAAGAGTCATGCAGCTCAAATTCCTTCGAACCACAAGAAACATTTCCGGATGATCAGCTTCGGCAGCCTCATGATCATCATCACCTTCAGCTCGGTCAGTCTCCTCGATAACTTCTTCCTCGGTGTCACTCGCTTGCTCATGGACGGTTCCATCTTCGAGCAGTAGCATAACTTTGCGAGTTGGACACTCTTTTGCCATGTGACCATAACCTCTGCATTTATGACACTGAATATTTGAAGCACTAGGAGAGTTTAGTTGAACTTTACCTCCCACTTCTCTCGGCTGGTTAACGGTCACACCTTTCTCGAAGACTCTCTTCGAATCTCGAACAGTGTTGGCACCTGCTTGGTTAGGACTTTTCCATTCTTTTCCTCGGTTCAAGGGAGTAGAAGTAGTGACTCCTCGATACCGATTTGCCTTTTCTTCCTTCACCAATTTTTCAGCTTCGGTAGCAGCATCAAACAAATCTTCCAACGTGTGGTACACGTGGAGTCTCAACTGAGAGGACACATCCCGGGTCAAGCCATTTTTGAACAGGATAATGGCTTGTTCTTCGTCTTCGGTCAGGTCAAGATTCAATCGAACCTTTTCAAATTCATCATGGTATTCTTGAACTGACTTGGACCCTTGTTTTAGCTCATATAGCTTTTGCATCTGAGTTTGCCTGTACTTGGCACTCAAATACTTACCATCCATAGCTCTCATCAACTGTGGCCAGGTAGTGACTACGGGATAGTCATTTCTCCTTCTATGCCTCTTGTCAGATTCCCACCATGTTGATGCATAAGCTTCGAACGAAGCAATGGCATGGGCAGCTTTCCTCTCATCGGTCATCTCATTGGTTTCAAAGATGCGCTCCATTTTAAGCTTCCATTCAAGATACTCATCGGGATCACTAGTTCCTTTAAAAGGAGGAATAGTGATTTTGACATTGTTTAGATTTGAGTCTCGAACACCACGAATCTGTTCGGGATACTCATCTTCACGATCATCAACCTCACGCTCAATATTTCTTCCAAAATTTGCGCCTCGGCCTCGACCTCGGAAATTCCCACGTCCTCGGTGAGCTTGCCTTCGTTGAGCGAATGGCGGCTCACGATCATATTCGTCCTCGGGAAATTCCTCTTCATCAGCCTCTTTGGTTACAACTCCAAGGTCTCTTCGGTTCCTTGGGAGTGGTAACCTCTCTCCTCGGGGAATGCCCAAGTTTTGATTCCCAGCTTGGGGATTGCCCAAGTTTGGTTGCGCTTGGGGATTGCCCAAGTTAAGCTCTCTTCGAATTGCTTCACTCGTCAACTGATGTTGTCGAACAAGCTCAGCATACAGCTCAGGTTTCATCGGAGTGGATTGGCTCGTTCCAGCACCGGACCCATGCATGGCCACGGACGCGCTCCCTTGTTCGAGTTGAGCTACTCGAATACTCACTCCTCTCACTTCGGCACTGACACTTTGTATCGCAGCCATGAGATCGGCTAACGATACTTCGGGTCTTTCAATGCTTTTGCCTTCGTTTCCAGCCATGGTACCTGCACAAGTCAAAGATCAAACAAATGTCAAGGTTAAAAATCACCTCACACTCTCCCTCACCTTTGATGGGTGGCGCTCGGGTCCACTCAATTTATGGGTTCGGTTTTTGATCACTCAAGGACTTGTTAACAGTGGCTCGTCCAATTGATCGGTCCTCTAAAATCCTTCAAGTTCGACAATAGTCACGGCCTCTTCGGGAAGAGTGAAGTGATGTTCGACTCGATGGAACGGACGCTTTTAACTGAGCTCGGGGAGTCAAAAGAAATTCTACGAGAGTTGGGACTTCGGTCACCCCTTCGCACGAGTTCCTATCAGCTCAAATGAGTTGGTACGACCTCGAGTAGGACAATTACTCAAAAGATCCACCAACTAGAATTTTGACACGAAAAAAAGTGGAAACCTAGGAGAATCTACCCTTTTGATTCCCTTTGGAATCTTTTTCGATCACACCCACTCCTGTCCGTACAAGAGTGGTCCCCTTTGGTACGGATAGGGTTTTAC
This sequence comes from Petunia x hybrida, assembly GCA_037355625.1. Lineage (NCBI taxonomy): Eukaryota > Viridiplantae > Streptophyta > Magnoliopsida > Solanales > Solanaceae > Petunia > Petunia x hybrida. Next base: position 955,094 of record JBBBVM010000534.1, read on the forward strand.
CTTATCCACTTTCCTTTTCTCAGCCGACAATTTTTCACCTGGGGTTTTAACATCCAAACTTTTACCCCTTCTTCTTCAATGGAACAGTGACCTTGCTCCGGCGTACGGACACACGACTTCGGTTCACTGACCACGAATTTCAACAGATCTGGGTTGCTTTCAACTCCGGTCTCAGTAATAACGGAGGAATTCAGTCTAGTTCTTCGAGCCAAGATTTCAGCTCGTCGTGTCGTACACTGTTACGAACTTTGTAACAATTTTTCCGGCGTACGGACAACGATTCTAACTTAAGAACTTCGATTTTTAAGCAACAAACAAACCCAACTCACTCAAGAACCACCAACCTTCATCGGTTTCTTCCAAACACAGTGGGGTTCGAGTTCAGCCACCATTGAAGCTCAAACAGTCCAAAAATTCACCAAGAAACCCTAGTCACGAAATCAGTACGTCGGGTACTCGATGGAATCAGACAACAATGGTGAACAAGATTCAATGATTGTTTTTCCCAAACAACTAATAATCAAACACAATTTTTGAATTTTTCTTTAACACTTTTTTTTTTTGTAAGGCAGTCACACCAACAGTAATAAAACCAAATCAAGAACACGAAACGGAAAACAAAGACACAAACGCACGAAAATAAAGATAACGTGAACAGGATTTGGGGTTGTAGAAACAAGCCCAAACCGTGCTCTGATACCAAGATGGTGCAATGCAATTCCCGAAGGGGTTGCTAAGCACAACGCGGAAGAAGGACAATTAAAGAAGAAGATAAAAGCAAGACAAAACTTGCTTCTTTCGAAAGAACAGTGGGGAACCTGTCCCAAAGCTCGATCGAAAGGGAGACAAGAATCACCCTAACTATGCAACAATCCTCAAGAGAACATTGCCTCTTGCAAACTGAATGATCAAAGAGGAATGTTCAATCGGATTAACCGAAAGCCACAAGTCCATAAAGCCCTCACCGGGGTTTGCTCACGACGGAGGCAAAAGAAATGTGCTCGGCACTTTTCATTCAATTTCAATATTCAAAAACTAGCTTCTTACAATGAAAGGAAACAATGTTTATATAGGAAATACTAAGGGTAAACTAGTAAATAGGTCACAGTCGACCAATAGAAATAAGCCACGCAGGGCTGAGTTAAAATGTGTTCGGCAGATTTGGCTTCGGTGAGCCTGGCTTCGGTTCTTGATTGTCTGCTCGAACACATGTGCCATCGGGCGCTGACTTCCTTAGCTTCGAACACATGATGTTGTGTTCGGCTCTGCGCTGCCCGGTGTCAAGAGCTGCAGTTCGGTGACTTTGTCCTCGGGCTCAAACTTGAAGATGTAGCCCTCGGTTTCCTCACTTTGCAATCCCCTCTCCGAGCACATGCTTCTTCCCATCGTAGTCAGCTGGACGTGCATGTCATGGAGCAGCTTAGCTTGACTTCGGGTGATTGGTCTCCCCGGTTGATTGTCATCGAGTTCGTGATCAGCACTTCGAGCTGCATCAAAGTGGCATGCTTGCATCGGGACCACATCAAACATGATCTTATCCTTATAGCTCCCAATGCTAAACTCAATCAACGCTTGTTTCACCACTTTAAGTTCACCACACTCGCTAAGCCATTGTAATCTATATGGTTTTGGATGCTTTAGAGTAGGTAACTTCAATTGGGAAATCAAGGTTTGGCTCACTATGTTGGTACAACTCCTCGAATCAACAACCATTGAACATACTTGGCCCATCACCCGGCACCTAGCATGAAAGAGGTTTTCCCTTTGTTCATTTTCCACCTCCTCTTCCATACAAATGGTACTCAGGCTCCTCCTAACCACCAAGAACATTTGAGGACTATCATCCTCCTCTACGGCCTCCTAACAATCAACTTCCTCATCCTCCTCTACTTCCTCATTTTCGGACTCACTTTCTTGTTCATACACCAAATTGCCAACCACAACCATGGTTCGTTTTGTGGAGCAATCTTTAGCAATATGCCCAAAGTCCTTGCACTTATAACATTGAGTAGAAAGTAGAAATAGGATTACTCAAGCGAGTTTTAGAAGTACCTTCCAAGTGTGGTGTAGTCTTCTCATAGGGCTTCTTCACTTCTTTGCTAGCACTTGCACTTGGAAAGTTTGCACTTGGAGTCTTCCACTCTTTTGGCTTGCTTGTAGTAGTAGGAGTGTTGTTTTTGGACCTCTCTCCCTTAAGCCAACTCTCGGCTTCAATGGCGGCTTCAAGTAGATCTTGAAGTGAAAGATAAGTATGCAATCTCAATTGAGAAGCTATGCCATAGCTCAAACCATTCTTGAAGCGGATCATTGCTTGTTCTACACATTCGGTATCCATATCCAATGCCATCCAGATCTTCTCAAATTCATCATGGTACTCATGCACCGTTTTGACACCTTGCTTTAGATCATAGAGCTTTTTGAGTTGCTCTTGCCGATACCTTGGAGTTATGTACTTGGCATTCATAAGCCCTTTCAAATTATCCCAAGTCACATTCAAATGCAAATTCATCCTTCTCCTAGACCTCTTCATAAACACCCACCAAGTAGAAGCATAGGCCTCAAAGGTAGAAATAGCATAGGTACCCTTTCTCTCTTCGGTCATCTCATTGGTGTCAAATACCCTCTCCATTTGTAGTACCCATTCCATGTATGCCTCCGGATCAAAAGTTCCTTTGAAAGATGGAAGGTTGAGCTTAACACTATTGAGGTTGTTGTTGTCACGTAACCCATGGTTAGGCTCCGGTTGGCCTCCATAATGATCATCATAAGCAACATAGTCCCTCCTAGCATTCCTTCCTCCATAACCCATGGGTGGCCCTCGACCTCGGCCTCTACCCCTATCCACATTTCGTCCCCAATTCATTTGACTCCTAGGTTGATAATGAGCATCATACCCATAGGCCTCATCACCATACTCGGCTTCCTCCTCTTCTTGAGCCTCAACAACTTGCTCAAGAGGTGGGACAAACCTAACGGGTCTTCGAAGTGGTGCATTTCCTTGGGGATTGCCCTCTTGTTTGGGATTGCCCAACCCACGCTCTTGTTGAGCTTCAACTTTGCTTTGTTCATACTTCTTGGTTAGCTCAACAAAGTGTCCGGGGGTCATAGGAGTGCTATGACTTGTGCCCTCTCCGGATTCAATTTGGACACTCGGGGTCCTCCTCTCACCGGTCTCAACTTGATTCCTCTCGACGGTTTCAAGTCTCAATGATATGTCCTCCAACTTAGCCATAATGGTGGCCATGAAGTTCTTCAAAGGATCATCTCCATCGCTTGCCATTGTTCCTACAAAAAGTAACAAACATTAGTAAAATACCTCACTCACTCCCTCACAAGTGTTTCACTCGGCTCACTCGTGTTTGGTGGGGGTGGATATTTCACACAAGTTTGAGTCTAAAAGCTTCAAGTAGTTGATCAACGAACCACAACTCAATCACTCAACTTCTCAAGTCCAATGCACTCCGGGGTGAGTGGAGTTAATGGGACTCGATTGGAACGCTAAGCACTTTAAGTGAGGACTTGAATCAAATGATACTACGGATCTTCTTTGAATTCTAGTCTCCTTTCTAGGCACGATTATCCTAATAGCTCAAAGTGATTAGCACTAATCGAGTAGAATTTTACTATAATAGCACTAACCGGAAGCAATGCAATCAACAAAACAAGAAATCCTAGAAGAATCTACCCAAAACCAACCTCACACCAAGTAGGCGCCCCACCTGTTTTGAGTAGGTGGTCCGCCTGGTTCTCTGCAGAGGGGAGTAGGCGGTCAGCCTACTCTAGTAGGCGCCCCGCCTCTGCAATTTCCAGAGAGCTCACAAAAATCAGGCGGTCCGCCTACTGCAAGTTCCAGCACGGTTCATGATATGATGCAATCGAAAATACGAAAGCGATAAAGAGATAAAAGCGAGACGAGACTTACACTAAAGTTCGAGTAGCAACGAAGAACTTGTTCCGTTACACCCCGAACGATTGGAAAGAATCACCTAACACTACGCAACTATCCTCAAGAGGTACTCGACTCTTGCAAATAGAGTGATCAAAGACGGATTGAAGGTCAACTTGGAATCTTCCAATTGAATTCAAGCCAAAATGTATACAAGGTTTCTTGAGAGCAAAGCTCATTTAATGTTCATGCAAAGTGTAGTAAATGGCATTAAGTGATGAAGGGTGTAGTTATAGCACCCTTCCACAAGCAATGAAAAGACTAAAAAGCCCCCTTAAGTAGTTTAGGACATAGTAGAACACCTAGGGCTAAACTAGGAACTTTACACAAAAAGATGGAACTCTCAGCGTTTTGGGCGCCCCGCCCATGAAGTAGGCGCTCCGCCCATGAAATCCACCAGTAGGCTCGGCTGGGCGCTCCGCCTAAAGGCCAGGCGGTCCGCCTGGTGGCTTGTGTTGTGGGGCGCTCCGCCTAGGGGCTGCTGGGCGCTCCGCCTGGTGGCCCTTGGTGCTGGGCGCTCCGCCCTAGCTGCTGGGCGCTCCGCCCACTGAGCTGAAGTCCTCCATTCCTTCATCTACCGAGCTCCAATGCATGGTCTTCAAAGTATCCCCCGAGCTCACATCATCCAAGCCCTTCCAAACCAAGTGTAAGTGAGTGTCTTGTATCTCCTTGGCTTGACTTCGGGTGAATGGTCTCGATGCAATTTGGGTTGCATCATCCTCCCCTTCTTGAGAAGATTTCGTCCTCGAAATTGAGGCGTCCTCCTCCAAGGTATCATTGCCTACATCAAAAGAAGTCAAGTCACTAACATTGAAAGTAGTGGATACATTGTACTCACCGGGCAAATCTATCACATATGCATTGTTGTTGATCTTGGACAACACTTGGAAAGGGCCATCTCCTCTTGGTGCCAACTTCCCCTTCCTATGGTTCGGAAATCTTTCCTTGCGGAAGTGCACCCACACCCAATCTCCCTTCTTGAAGTCCACCTTCTTTCTTCCTTTGTTTTTCTTGGTTGCTATCTTCTCATAGGCCTCCTCCAAAGTCTTCCGCGCCTTGGCATGAAGTTCAAGCAATGCCTTGGCCCGAGCCTTTCCTTCAAAATCAACAACCACATCCCTTGGCAAAGGGGTAAGATCAAGAGGAATCAATGGGTTAAAACCATAAACACACTCAAATGGAGTCATGCCAATCATGCGATGTAAAGTGCGGTTATATGCAAACTCCATGAGTGGTAGCTTATCAATCCAAGTCCCGGCCCTTCCTTTGGTCATAGCTCGAAGTAGAGCTCCCAAAGTCCGGTTCACCACCTCGGTTTGCCCATCGGTTTGAGGGTGGTGGGACGTGGAGAAGAGCAACTTGGTGCCAAGAGCACCCCACAAACACTTCCAAAAATGGCTAAGGAACTTGGAGTCCCTATCACTAACAATGGTGCGAGGCACCCCATGCAATTTCAAGACATTTTCAATAAACAAAGAAGCTACATGTTGGGCATCATTAGTCTTTTTGCACGGAATGAAGTGAGCCATTTTGGAGAATCGGTCAACGACAACATAAATGCTATCGTGTCCTCCTCTAGTCCGGGGTAAGGCCATAACAAAATCCATAGAAAGATCAACCCACGGACTAGTAGGTACGGGCAAAGGAGTGTACAAGCCATGGGGGTTGGACTTAGACTTGGCCCTCTTGCAATCCAAACAAGCATTGCAATAACGTTCCACAAGAGGCCTCATTTTTGGCCAATGGAATTGTTCTTTAAGTATGGCCATCGTCTTGTCTACCCCAAAGTGACCCATCAAGCCCCCGCAATGTGCTTCTTGCACTAGCACATCCCTCCAAGAGGACTCGGGAACACACACTCTCCCCTTCTTGAAAATGTAGCCATCTACCCATTGGTACTTTTCCACCCTCTCCCCACTCACTAGAGCATCATGAATGCTCTTGAGCTTTGGGTCATGTTCGTACAAAGACTTGATACTCTCAAAACCCATAAGCCTAGAAGCTAGAGTGGTAGCAAGGGCGAATTTCCTCGAGAGCGCATCGGCCACAACATTGTCCTTACCCTTTTTGTAATGAATTACATAAGGAAAGGACTCAATGAACTCCACCCACTTGGCATGTCTCTTGTTCAACTTCTCTTGGCCTCTTAGATGTTTGAGTGACTCATGGTCACTCTTGATCACAAATTCCCGAGGCCATAGATAGTGTTGCCAATGGGCTAGAGCTCTCACGAGGGCATACAACTCCTTGTCATACGTGGAGTAATTCAAGGTTGCACCCTTTAACTTCTCACTAAAGTAAGCAACGGGTTTCTGATAAGACCCAATCCGAGCAACTATCTGAAGATATCATCCAAGGCCGAGGAAGAGTTTATGCATTGGAACGCCATGGAACGAGGAGTCAAGGAGACACATTTCGGCGCGTTTCAAGGGCATTGGAGAGCAGGCGGACCGCCTAGTCAAAGGGGCGGACCGCCCACTGTGGAACAACTCTCTGGATCTTGGCCGCCTAGTGCAGAGGCGGACCACCAAGGCAAGGGTAGGCGGACCGCCTACTGGAACAGGCGGGGCGCCTAGTTGAAGGACAAGCTGCGGGAGTTGTTCATTTTACCCTATGTAATGTCTATTATGCCCCTATGTGGCTTATGTCTTTTAGAACTTACTTAAGGGTACTTTTGGGCTTTCACCATGTATTAAATGAGGCCTATAAATACCCCATAGCTTAGCATTATTCCTTAGTTAGCTATTATGATGAATGATTGATTGATTGTCAATGACAATGTTCTAGAGTGGATTCTCTATGAATGAAACCTTTGAGTTCGGTTTGAGTTTGACTAGTGGATTCTAGTTGACCCCCAAACCACCCCGACCATTCTACTTGCGAGTCCGTTGTCGTCTCGAGGGTAGTTGCCTAGCGTAGGTGTTCTTGGCCTTCACCCGGGGTGTAACGGAACTAGTTCTCCGTTGCTACTTGGGTTTAGTGATCGAGTTACGTCTCGTTCCTATCTTTTATCTTTCCGCGTATTTGATTCCTATCATCTTGGTATCAGAGCAAGGCTCGGGTTTTGTTTCTACAAACCCCCGACCCTTGATTCTTCGTGCCTTAGGTTGATTCTATCTTTAGTTTCCTTGTTGAAGTTATTGAAAGGAGAAAACAACAAAAAAATTGAAAAATTCAAAAATTTGCTCTATCTTGTAGATTTGGATGATGTTTGATATGGGTGTTACGGATTATTGATCTAGATTGAATTCCCGTTACGTGGGTACCAAAATTGATTGATTTGGTGAAGTTTGAAAAGTTGAAGCCCTAATCCCCTTAAACCCTTGATGAACATGTTCTTGATGCTTTTAGCTTTGATTCTTGGGTTGGATTGATGATTTAGTGGAAACTTGTTATTGGGGATTGATCTTCTTTGAAAACCAAACAAATTGGTACCAATTTTGTGGGAATTGAACTAGTATAACACCTACTTTGTTGAATCACAATCCTAGTTAAACCATTGTTGGTGTTCTTGGTGTTCTTGGTGTTCTTGACTTCAACCCATGATTTGATTGATTGTTTTGGATATAATTTTGATTGGGTGTTGTTAAGGAAGAACATAAACGACTTTGGGTATCATCGGATTGTGAAAACACCTTGAAAACATCGGATTGGAGGCTTGAAAATCGACTTGGAGCAAGTTTGAACCGTGCTGGGAATTGGACCAGGCGGACCGCCTAGTAGAAGGGGCGGACCGCCCGAATTCTGTCTACTCTCTGGATCTTGGAGTAGGCGGACCGCCCACTTGCAGAGGCGGACCGCCCACTCCCCACTGAAGGTCCCAGGCGGACCACCTACTTGAAAAGGGTGGGGCGCCTACTTGGTGTGGGATGTGTATTGGGTAGAAACTTCTAGGTTTTCGTGTTTTGTTGATTGCATTGCTTCTAATTGGTACTATTAGAGTATAATTCTACTTGTGTAGTACTAATTACTTCGAGCTATTAGGATTATCGTGCCTTAGAAAGGAGACTAGAATTCAAAGAAGATCCGTAGCATCTTTTGGTTCAAGTCCTCAATTAAAGTGCTTACCGTTCCAATCGAGTCCCATTAACTCCACTCACCCCGGAGAGCAAAGGGTTTGAGAAGTTGAGTGGTTGAGTTGTGGTTCGTTGGTCAATTACTTGAAGCTTTCAAACTCAAACTTGTGTGAAATAGCCACCTCCCCCAAACACGAGTGATCCGAGTGAACATTGGTGAGGGAGTGGTGAGGTGTTTTACTAACGTTTGTTGCTTCTTGTAGGTACTATGGCGCATGATGGAGATGATCCTATGAAGAACTTCATGGCCACCGTTATGGCTAAGTTCGAGGAAATAACTTTGAGACTTGAGTCTATTGAGAAGAACCAAGTTGAAACCGGTGAGAAGAGGACCCCGAGTGTCCAAATTGAGTCCGGAGCGGGAACTAGTCATAGCACTCCTATGACCCCCGGACACTTTGTTGAGCTAACCAAGAGGTATGAACAAAGCAAAGTTGAAGCTCTACAAGAGCGTGGGTTGGGCAATCCCCGACTAGAGGGCAATCCCCTCAACTTGGGCAATCCCCAAGTGAATGCTCCACTTAGAAGACCCGTGCGGAATGTCCCACCTCTTGAGCAAATTGATGAAGTTCAAGAAGAGGAGGAGGCCGGGTATGGTGATGAGGCTTATGGGTATGATGATCCATATCAACCTAGGAGGCCAATGCATTGGGGACGAAATGTTGATAGGGGAAGGGGCCGAGGTCGAGGGCCACCACCCATGGGTTATGCTAGAAACAATGCGAGGAGGGAGTATGTTGCACATGATGATTACTATGGAGGCCAACCGGAGCCTAACTATGGAATGCGTGACAACAACAACAACCTCAATAGTGTCAAGATCACTCTTCCATCTTTCAAGGGAACTTGTGATCCGGAAACATACATGGAATGGGTACTACAAATGGAGAGAATCTTCGACATCAACGAAATGACCGAAGAGAGAAAGGGTACCTATGCTATTTCTACCTTTGAGGCCTATGCTTCTACTTGGTGGGAGTCTATGAAGAGGTCTAGGAGACGGAGGAATTTGCATTTGAATTTGACTTGGGATGAGTTGAAAAGGGAGATGAATGCCAAGTATATAACTCCAAGGTACCGGCAAGAGCACCTCAAAAGGCTCTATGATCTAAAGCAAGGTGTCAAATTGGTACATGAGTACCATGATGAATTTGAAAAGATCCGGTTAGCATTGGATATGGAAGACGAATGTGTTGAACAAGCAATGATCCGCTTCAAGAATGGTTTGAGCTATGGTATTGCTTCTCAATTGAGGTTGCATACTTATTATTCACTTGACGATCTACTTGAGGCCGCCATTGAAGCCGAGAGATGGCTTAAGGGAGAGAAGTTCAAAAGTACTCCTACTACCACAAGCAAGTCAAAAGAGTGGACAACTCCAAGTGCAAACTTTCCAAGTGCAAGTGCCAACAAAGAAGTGAAGAAGCTTAATGAGAAGGCTACTCCACACTTGGAAGGTACTTCTAAAACTCGTTTGACTAATCCTATCTCTACATCCACACAATGTTATAAATGCAAGGGCTTTGGGCATATTGCCAAAGAATGCTCCACAAAACGAAACATGGTTGTGGTTGGCAATTTGGTGTATGAGCAAGAAAGTGAGTCCGAAAAGGAGGAGGTAGAGGAGGATGAGGAAGTTGAATGTGAGGAGGCCATAGAGGAGGAGGATGGTCCTCAAATGTTCTTAGTGGTTAGGAGGAGCTTGAGTACCATCGTCATGGAGGAGGAGGTGGAAAATGAGCAAAGGGAAAACCTTTTCATGCAAGGTGCCGGGTGATGGGCCAAGTGTGTTCAATGGTAGTTGATTCGGGGAGTTGCACTAACATTGTGAGCCAAACCTTGATTTCCCAATTGAAGCTACCTACTCTAAAGCATCCAAAACCGTATAGGTTACAATGGCTAAGCGAATGTGGTGAGCTTAGGGTGGTGAAACAAGCGTTGATTGAGTTTAGCATTGGGAGCTATAAGGATAAGATCATGTTTGACGTGGTCCCAATGGAAGCATGCCACTTATTGTTTGGGAGGCCATGGCAACATGATAGGTTAGTAGTGCATGATGGCCGGACCAACTCATATACGGTCAAGCAAGATGGGAGAAAGTATGTGCTTCGACCTTTGACTCCAAGGCAAGTGAGGGAAGACTACAAACGCATGAAGGAGTTGAGGGAAGTGGCTAAAGCAAAGTCACCCATGATACTTGAACCCGAGGCAAACAATCTCATTGTTTTGCCATTGCATGATGAAAATGAGAGTCACTCCACTTCAAATGAGAGAGAAAAGATAGAGAGAAGTGAGGGAGTGACCGGTGACAATCCAAGAGAGGAAAAAGGAGAGGCTTTGAGGAGTGATGTGAGGGGATTGTCACCACAAACTACACTTGACCATGAGGTAAAATTCCGAGAGATGAGAGGTGAGGAAGGAAAAATTGAGAGTGAGAGCACCCATTATTCTAACCCTTCTTTATCTTCTATTTCTTCTTGTGAAAGTTCTTGTGTAGGTACATTTGAAGACAAGCAATTGGAGCCTCAATGTGAGCTTCATGAAGGGGAAGTTGACTATGACACTTCAAACCTTGTGAGTGATCAAGGAAGTACTACAAATGTAAGTGTTACTTCACCTTTCCATGAGCCTTCTAGCTACTTGTCTTGTGATGACTCAACACTAGTCGGAGGTTTTGATGCATCTAGTGAGTACACCACTAGTGGAGAGTCTACTTGTCAACTTGAGCTTGTTTGTGAAACACTAGTTGGAAGGGATGCTATGCCACATCATGATGTGAGCTCATTGTTCATTGAACCCCTCCCTAGTGTAGATTTGATAGTTGACCTTGATTGTGACCTTTGCTATGACACACCACCAAAATTTGACATAGGGAAAGATGAGGTAGTTGACCATTCCCTAATTGATATGCTTCTATTTGGTGGGCCAATGTGTTGTGGGGAGGATAATCTTGTCCTTGAGGAGTCCAAATTGCATGAATTGGATAATATTGTCTATGATGACTCCTCAAGTGAACCTAGTCTTGATACCTTGTCTATGCCTAATCATGATCTTGAGATGCATACTTATACTAATCCATTGTTTGAAGGCATCCTCATTAGTGGTAAGGACTTGTATCGAACTAGGGTGAATAGTCAATTGGAACCTCCATGGTGTGAAGGGTTTGATTCCTTGGGTAATCCATTGTTTGAGACTTTGGGTGAGGTAGATGGTTCTTTGAGTGACCCTACTATTGCTTGTTGGGGTTATGATGAAGAAGAATCCATCATCAATACCTTCCTTGAAAGCTTGTCTTTTGAGAAGGATTGCTTAGGAGATGAAATTGGAGGGAAAGAGGAATTCCTTGGTGTGAGTAGGTATGCTCTAAAGAAGGGGAGTGGAGTGCTTGATCCTACTTGTAGGATGGGCTATTTGATTCACTCCACTCCACATGTAGATCACACCTTGAGGATTGATTGGTATGTTGATTTTGAGCTTAAGGTCCAAGAGGGTTTTGATAGCTTGATCTTGCATTTTTTGTGCCCCCATGACCTCTTTGCTCATTATCTTGTTGAGTGCATGTTGATCTTTAACCAAGTGCTTTTGGTTCTCTTCGGAGACTTGATATTTATGATTGTTATTGATGCTTGGTTATATCACAAGAGTGTGTTTTCCACACTTCTTGCACTAACCTACTTTCAAAGTAGGAAGTTTGTGTGTTTTGGCTTGTCGTTGCTTGTAGGTTCTAAGCTCCATGCTAAGGCGGAGGAGATCTTGGAAGAAGCCTATATCAAAGTGATGATCAAGCGGGATCAAGAAGGAGCGCTTTGGCCACCCCGAGGAGTTGTTGATGCTATGAGAGACCAAGCCTCGATTTCGAGGACGAAATCTTCTCAAGAAGGGGAGGATGATAAGACCCAATCCGAGCAACTATCTGAAGATATCATCCAAGGCCGAGGAAGAGTTTATGCATTGGAACGCCATGGAACGAGGAGTCAAGGAGACACATTTCGGCGCGTTTCAAGGGCATTGGAGAGCAGGCGGACCGCCTAGTCAAAGGGGCGGACCGCCCACTGTGGAACAACTCTCTGGATCTTGGCCGCCTAGTGCAGAGGCGGACCACCAAGGCAAGGGTAGGCGGACCGCCTACTGGAACAGGCGGGGCGCCTAGTTGAAGGACAAGCTGCGGGAGTTGTTCATTTTACCCTATGTAATGTCTATTATGCCCCTATGTGGCTTATGTCTTTTAGAACTTACTTAAGGGTACTTTTGGGCTTTCACCATGTATTAAATGAGGCCTATAAATACCCCATAGCTTAGCATTATTCCTTAGTTAGCTATTATGATGAATGATTGATTGATTGTCAATGACAATGTTCTAGAGTGGATTCTCTATGAATGAAACCTTTGAGTTCGGTTTGAGTTTGACTAGTGGATTCTAGTTGACCCCCAAACCACCCCGACCATTCTACTTGCGAGTCCGTTGTCGTCTCGAGGGTAGTTGCCTAGCGTAGGTGTTCTTGGCCTTCACCCGGGGTGTAACGGAACTAGTTCTCCGTTGCTACTTGGGTTTAGTGATCGAGTTACGTCTCGTTCCTATCTTTTATCTTTCCGCGTATTTGATTCCTATTAGTTTCCCTTCTTGCATGAGAACACCCCCAATACCCACCCCCGAGGCATCACATTCTACCTCAAAAGCCTTCCCAAAGTCGGGCAATTGTAACAACGGGGCGGTACTTAGCCTACTTTTCAATTCTTGGAAAGCCTTCTCTTGTGGCTCTCCCCAAACAAAGGACTTGTCCTTTTTCACCAACTCGGTGAGTGGTGCGGCAATGGTGCTAAAGTCTCTAACAAAGCGCCTATAGAAACTAGCAAGGCCATGGAAACTCCTCACATGAGAGACGGTGGTAGGAGTAGGCCAATCTCTAATGGCTTCAACTTTGGACTCATCAACTTCTACACCATTGGCACTAACAACAAAGCCCAAAAAGACAACCTTTTCAACACAAAAGGCACACTTCTTAAAGTTGGCATAGAGCTTTTCGGCTCGTAGCACTTCAAGCACTTGACTCAAGTGGCCAACGTGGTCATCTATTGACTTGCTATAAATCAATATGTCATCAAAGTAGACAACCACGAATTTGTTGATGAATGGCTTTAGCACGTGGTTCATTAGCCTCATGAAGGTACTAGGTGCGTTGGAGAGGCCGAAGGGCATCACCAACCATTCATAAAGACCAAATTTGGTCTTGAATGCGGTTTTCCACTCATCGCCCGGTTTCATCCGGATTTGGTGGTAGCCGGACCTAAGGTCTATTTTCGAAAAGACTCTAGAACCACTAAGCTCATCCAACATATCATCCAAACGAGGTATGGGATGTCGATACTTTACCGTGATCTTGTTGACCGCTCGACAATCCACACACATCCTCCAAGTGCCATCCTTCTTTGGAACAAGGATCACGGGCACGGCACAAGGGCTCAAGCTTTCCCTCACCAAGCCTTTGGTTAGCAACTCATCAATTTGCTTTTGTAACTCCCTTGTGTCCTCGGGATTACTTCTATACGCCGGTTTGTTGGGAATTTGAGATCCCGGGACGAAATCAATTTGATGCTCAATACCCCTCAAAGGAGGTAATCCATCCGGCATCTCCTCCGGAAACATGTCCTCATAGACCTTCAAAACATTTTCAATGGCACTAGGCAAAGGGTTAGGATTAGATAAATAATCACTTTCGGAACTTAAAACCATACCTTTGTGCACTAGGCATAGGAGCATCTTGGTGCCATCATTACCTTTCAAGACCTCACCCGGTTGCATCATGGCACACATGCGACCGGTGGAAGATGGCGGAGTCTCGGCCAAAGGTTTGGCCACAACCGGGGACTTGGCCTTAGCCGTTTCCCTCAACTCTTTCATGCGCCGATAGTCTTCACTTACTTGCTTTGGGGACAAAGGTGTGAGCACAAATTTCTTCCCCTCATGCCTAACCGTGTAAGTGTTGGCCCGGCCATCATGAACCACTTGTTTGTCGTATTGCCACGGCCTACCAAATAAAAGGTGGCAAGCTTGCATTGGCACCACGTCAAACATGTGTTCATCTTGATAGTTCCCAATCTTGAACCTAATCAAGACTTGCTTCACTACCCTCAATTCCCCACACTCGCTCAACCATTGCAATCGGTAGGGACTAGGGTGCTTTAGGGTAGTCAATTTCAATTGTGAGACCAACGTTTGACTCACCACATTCGCACAACTACCCGAATCAATGATCATGGAACACACTTGCCCCCTTACTCTACACCGAGCATGGAACAAGTTTTCCCGTTGTTCATCTTCCCTCTCTTCACTCACCATGGTTCCCAAAATTCGACGAACCACAAGGAACATATTAGGATCATCCCCCTCCGTCACTCTCTCTTCACCCTCGCCCTCAACTTCCTCACCCTCCTCCTCAACATCTCCCTCGGACTCACTTTCCCCCTCATAGACCATCCCATCATCCATCACAATCATTGTTTTCCGTGTGGGGCACTCTTTGGCAAAGTGGCCATAACCCTTACATTTATGGCATTGGAAAGAAGAAGAAGAAGGAGTATTTAAAGTAGTTTTAGAATTACCCCCAACCTCTTTGTGGTCGCTTCTCGGAGTAGCCTTCTCAAAAGGCTTCTTCACATCTCGACTCCCACTAGCACCACTTGTGTATGGGGTCTTCCACTCTTTTGGGCGAGTTGTTGGAGTGGTAGTGGTGGTAGTACTCCTATAGCGTGGAGCCTTTTCTTCCTTTAGCCACTTCTCGGCTTCAACCGCGGCATCACAAACATCTTGAAGAGAATGAAAGATGTGTAGCCTCAATTGAGAAGCAATATCCCGGTTCAAACCACTCTTGAAACGGATGATAGCTTGCTCTTCATCTTCGGTTTCCATGTCAAGGGCCATTCTATTCTTTTCAAAGTCATTGAAGTACTCATCAACGGCTTTGGAACCTTGTTTCAATTCATAGAGTCTCTTGAGTTGTTCTTGCTTATACTTGGGTGTTACATATTTGGTGCTCATGATCTCTTTCAACTCTTCCCAAGTAATGTTCATCCGCAACCCAACTCGTCTCCTTGACCGCTTGACGGATTCCCACCATGTGGATGCATAGGACTCAAAAGAAGCGATGGCATAAGTAGCTTTCCTCTCCTCGGACATGTCATTTGTGTCAAAGACCCGCTCCAATTGAACCTTCCACTCTAAGAATGCTTCCGGATCACTAGTCCCCTTGAAAGGTGGGATAGTGATCTTCACACTATTAAGGTTGGTGTCACGACCCCCACGGTGTGGTTCCGGTTGACCCCCGTAGTAGTCTTCAACATCCTCATATTCCCTTCCCAAGTTCCTCCCAACATATGCTCTTGGTGGTCCTCGACCTCGACCACGACCTCTATCTACACCTCGGCCTCCATTCATTGCTCTCCTATTTGGATAGGGAGCATCAAAGTAATCATCATCAAGTCCAAGGCCCTCCCCTTCTTGAGCTTCATCAACTTGCTCAAGGGGTGCAATGTTTCTCCGAGGCCTTAGGAATGGAACATCTCCTTGGGGATTGCCCAAGGGTTGGGGATTGCCCAACAATCTTTCTCTAGCAAGAGCCTCATCCCTCAACCGTTGTCGACGAACTAGCTCCGCATATTGATCCGGTTTCATGATGGAATCATCACTAGTGCCTTCATTGGGATCCTTTTGGACACTCGGGGTCCTCTCTTTTTCAAGAGCCTCCATTTTAAGGTTTAGGGCCTTCACCTCGGCTAATAAGTTAGCCAAGACGTCGGTTGGAACCTCAATGGTACTCTTTGCTTTCTCGTCCGCCATTGTACCTACAACAATCAAAAACAAGTAAAGAGATTAGAGTAAAAGTCCTCACCCACTCCCTCACTTTTGCTTGTCGCTCGGGTTCACTCAAGATGGGGTTAGGTTCACACTAGCTTGAGTTCAATGGCGCCCTCGGAGTTGACCAACTTCCTCGATAATCGATCTAAGTCACAAGAACCAAATACTCTTCGGGAAGAGTGGAGTTAATGGGACTCGATTAACGCTAAGCTATTTAGTGAGCACTTGGAAACAAACAATTAACTACGGATCTTCTTTGAGTTCTACTCTCCTCTAGGCACGATGTTCCTAATCGCTCAATGAATTAGTACTAATCGAGTAGGAGTATTACTCTCAAAGTACTAACCGGAAGCAACGCAAACAAATAAACACGAAAACCTAGAGAATTGAACTACCCGGAGCCCTTCAGGGAACTGGGCGGTCCGCCTGGTCAGTGGGGCGGTCCGCCTGGTTTTTGTGTCAACTTGGCAGTGAGGTCGGGCGGGCGCTCCGCCCAGAGTTTGGGCGCTCCGCCCCAAGCTCTGCTTCAGTTTTTCCAAAACTCGTTTTTGGTCGAATTTGACCCACTTCCTCCAACAATTTCAAGTTGTTTTTGAGATTGAATGATACCCAGACTTGTTTTAAGCTATATCAAACAAACCCCAATGGTTTAATTCAACAAACAACCAACAAACAACTTGTTTCAAGGATTTGGAGCAAATTCTTCAAAATTTTCAAGAACACCAAGATTTCAAAAATTCGATTTTCATTCCGCTACTCCAAACGATGTTATGGTGGTTTCAAAACGACGGGGTAACTATAAGGAACAATCCCCGATACCAAACAATCAAGGATTCATAACATCGAACAAGTTCTAGCAAATTTTGTGAAATTTCAACTTTTGGGTTTGATTTTCGAAAATTTGATTCACAACTCCAAAACGTGTTTTGTTGGTACCCAATTGTCGAGATTACATATACGAACAATCCCCGATAATCAAAACCAACAAAATCGTAACAACCAACGATTTCTAGCAAATTTTTGGGTTTTCTAGTTTTTGGATTTTTTTCTTCTTTTTCAATGAAATAAGAACAAGAACATGAAAATAAAGACGGAACATAAAAGACAAGCACGAAGAGTAGGACGAGGGTTCGTAGGAACGCAACCCTAGCCTTGCTCTGATACCAACTGATGCAATCGAAAATACGAAAGCGATAAAGAGATAAAAGCGAGACGAGACTTACACTAAAGTTCGAGTAGCAACGAAGAACTTGTTCCGTTACACCCCGAACGATTGGAAAGAATCACCTAACACTACGCAACTATCCTCAAGAGGTACTCGACTCTTGCAAATAGAGTGATCAAAGACGGATTGAAGGTCAACTTGGAATCTTCCAATTGAATTCAAGCCAAAATGTATACAAGGTTTCTTGAGAGCAAAGCTCATTTAATGTTCATGCAAAGTGTAGTAAATGGCATTAAGTGATGAAGGGTGTAGTTATAGCACCCTTCCACAAGCAATGAAAAGACTAAAAAGCCCCCTTAAGTAGTTTAGGACATAGTAGAACACCTAGGGCTAAACTAGGAACTTTACACAAAAAGATGGAACTCTCAGCGTTTTGGGCGCCCCGCCCATGAAGTAGGCGCTCCGCCCATGAAATCCACCAGTAGGCTCGGCTGGGCGCTCCGCCTAAAGGCCAGGCGGTCCGCCTGGTGGCTTGTGTTGTGGGGCGCTCCGCCTAGGGGCTGCTGGGCGCTCCGCCTGGTGGCCCTTGGTGCTGGGCGCTCCGCCCTAGCTGCTGGGCGCTCCGCCCACTGAGCTGAAGTCCTCCATTCCTTCATCTACCGAGCTCCAATGCATGGTCTTCAAAGTATCCCCCGAGCTCACATCATCCAAGCCCTTCCAAACCAAGTGTAAGTGAGTGTCTTGTATCTCCTTGGCTTGACTTCGGGTGAATGGTCTCGATGCAATTTGGGTTGCATCATGATAAGACCCAAACCCCCACAAGACCCTTCACTCGGAGCCAAGCCAAGTTGATCCAAGACACCCATCTTCACTTGATATGGAAGGGTATGGAAGAAGGCCCCAAGAGCGACTTGAAGACTGTGCTTTGGTGTGCCGTGGATGGAGGACCTTCTAGTACACTTGACGAGGCATCCGGAGCGCGTTTGGAAGCAATTCAAGGCTCCACAGAACCAGGCGGACCGCCTACTCAACTAGGCCGGCCGCCTAGTTTGTGATCACTCTCTGGATTTTTGCACCAGGCGGACCGCCTCTGCAAACAGGCGGACCGCCCACTTCCCTGGCAAGGCTAAACAGGCGGGGCGCCTACTTGGAGTAGGCTGGGCGCCTACTTTGCTGAGATGTTGCGGGATTCCTAGTTTATTTGCTATGTTTTTGACAAGTATAGCCCTACGAGGCCTTTATTGTTTAAACCCACTTTAGGGGTATTTTTGAGCTTTCATTACATGTAAGTGAAGTCTATAAATACTTCACAAACATCTTTCAAACCTTTCACCTTACACTTTGATTAAAAACATTGAATGAGAATTGAGTTCATCTCTTTGGAAGAAACCTTTGTCTTTGGTTGCTTGAATTCACTAGTGGAACCTAGTTGAGTCTTGAACCGCTAACCCGACCATTCGACTTGCGAGTCCGGTGTTGTTTCGAGGGTCGTTGCATAGTGTAGGTCCTTCTAGACGCCGATTCGAGGGTATCTCGGGACAAGTTCCCCGTGGTTACTTCGAAGGGAGTTCGAGAAGTGTCTCGCTCTTCTATCTTTTTGCTTATCGAATTTGATTCCTATCATCTTGGTATCAGAGCAAGGCTCGGGTTTTGTTTCTACAAACCCCCGACCCTTGATTCTTCGTGCCTAGGTTAGTTTCATTTTTAGGTTCTTGTTTATTGCTTTCGAAAAGAAGAAAAACTACAAAAAAAATTGAAAAGAAGAAAAAACACCAAAAAATTTTTGATCATAGATTCTTGGATTGTTGCAATCGTTGTTGAATTGTTATTGGGGTTTGTTCCTTATTGGAAACCCGTTCTTTTGGTACCCTAAACACTCGATTTGGAGTTGAAACACAAGAATTGGAATTTTGAATCCCTTGAAAAATTGAAAAGATTGAAACCCTAGCTATGAACATGGTAGATTGTTGAATTTTGATTGGGGTTTGATAGAAATTGATTGGGGTTCATTCCTTGTGATTGAAACAACATTGGGGTACCTTTGAATTGCTAAAACAACGGTGGAATCGTTGGATTTTTGTGTGCAAAACCAAAAACTTCGTGTTTGAATCTGTGCTGGAATTGTTTTAGGCGGGGCGCCTACTGAGACAGGCGGACCGCCCCTTTTCTGTCAACTCTCTGGATTTTGGAGTAGGCGGACCGCCCACTTGCAGAGGCGGACCGCCCACTCTCCACTGAAGAGAACCAGGCGGACCACCTAGTCCAAACAGGTGGGGCGCCTACTTCTGTGGGGTGTCGCTTCGGGTAGTTTCTTCTAGGTTTTCGTGTTTTGTTGATTGCATTGCATCTAGTTAGCACTTCTTTGAGTAATCTTGCCTACTTGAATTGTGCTAACCCTTCTAAGCTATTAGGAACTCAAGCCTAGACCGGAGATTAGAACTCAAAGAAGACTCGTAGTCTCTTTTGGCTCAAGTCCGCACTTAAAGAGCTATCGTTCCGACAGAGTCCTATTAACTCCACTCACCCCGGAGCTCATTGGGCTTTTGAGTTGGGTGATCAAGTTGAGGTTTACTATTCAACTTAGTGAAGCTTTTGGTTCAAGCAAGAGTGAAAAATCCACCACCCACTATACGAGTGATCCGAGTGAAAACTTGTGAGGGAGTGTGTGAGGTTGTTTTCGCTAACGTTTGTTGCTTGTGCAGGTACAATGTCTACCGAAGGACAAGATTTCATAAAGGAGGCCTTGGCTAACCTTCTTACCAAGGTGGACCTCATGAGCCAAAGAATTGAGTCTCTTGAAAGGGGTGCCTCAAGTGCCCTAGTTGAGCAAGAGACTTCCAATACCCAGTCGGAGAAAGGGACCCCGAGTGTCCAAGTTGAGAAAGGGACCCAGAGTGTCCAAGTTGAAGTCTCGAGTACTCCAAACTTTACCCCGGAGCAAATGAGCCTTGTCATTGATTTGTTCAGTCAACAACGGGTAAAGGAGGAACGAGAGAGAGTTGATCCAATGTTGGGCAATCCCCAACGAACGGGCATTCCCCATATCTTAGTGATAAGAATCAATATGCGGAAAAGTAAAAGATAAAAGCGAGACGTAACTCGTACGATAATCTCAAGTAGCAACGGAGAACTTGTTCCGTTACACCCCGAGAAGATGACAAGAACACCTACACTAGGCAACTACCCTCGAGCTAACGCGAGCACGCAAGTAGAATGATCGGGGGGGGGATTGGAATTCATCTAGATCCGCTAGAGGAAGAACAAGTCCCATCAAAGGTTTCATTCACTCAATCAAAGAGTTCACTCTCAACACAATTGTTTGTTTAATCATCAAAGTTAGCTAATGAAATAAGACAAGCTACTACCTATTTATAGGTGTTGTTAGACACCCTTTGAAAGGTCTAAAATGCCCACACTTAGGCTTAGGAAATAAAGGACCACGTAGGGTCAAAATAGTCTTAGCATAGCAAAGATCCACGTCCTTCAGCATCCCGGGCGGAGCGCCCAAGATTGGGGCGGAGCGCCTCAAAATTGTGCAAGTTAGGCAGTGGGGTGGCCCGGGCGGTCCGCCTGGAATTGGGGCGGAGCGCCTCAGCTCTGTTGTCTTCAGGTGGAGCGCCCAAACACTGGGTGGAGCGCCTCAGCTATGTTGTCTTCAGGTGGAGCGCCCAAAACACTGGGTGGAGCGCCCAAAGTGCTGAATGGCTCTTCTTGTGCTCTAATCACCCGGAATGGTTTCCCAATGCTTCCTTCTTCTAGTCCCCTCCTCACCAAGTGTAAGTGCACTCCTTGAACCTCCCTAGCTTGGCTCCGAGTGAAGGGTCTTGTGGGGGTTTGGGGCTTATCATCCTCCCCTTCTTGAGAGGATTTCGTCCTCGAAATTGAAGCATCATTCACGACC
Organism: Petunia x hybrida; assembly: GCA_037355625.1. Taxonomy (NCBI): domain Eukaryota; kingdom Viridiplantae; phylum Streptophyta; class Magnoliopsida; order Solanales; family Solanaceae; genus Petunia; species Petunia x hybrida. The sequence goes on from JBBBVM010000534.1 coordinate 976,034, forward strand.
CCTTCATCATCATTCACGGCCTCTTCATTACCTACATCCAAAGGAACCAAGTCACAAGCATTGAAAGTATTAGAAACTTGATACTCACTTGGCAAGTCGACCACATAAGCGTTGTTGTTTATCTTTGAAAGCACTTGGAATGGGCCATCTCCCCGGGGTGCCAACTTCCCTTTTCTAAGGTTTAGAAACCTTTCTTTCCAGAAGTGCACCCACACATAGTCACCCTTCTTGAGTTCCACCTTCTTGCGGCCTTTGTTTTTCTTGGAGGCAACCTTAGCATAAGCTTCCTCCAAATTCTTCTTTGCCTTAGCATGTAGCTCCATCAAAGCCTTGGCCCTAGCTTTCCCTTCAAAATTAACAACCATTTCCCTTGGCAAAGGGGTTAGATCAAGGGGAATCAAGGGGTTAAAACCATACACACATTCAAAAGGAGTCATGCCAATCATGCTATGCAATGTACGATTGTAGGCAAACTCCATCATAGGCAATCTATCAATCCACGTCCCCGCCTTACCTCGGGTCATGGCCCTAAGGAGAGCACCCAAGGTTCGGTTGACCACTTCGGTTTGGCCATCGGTTTGCGGGTGGTGGGACGTGGAAAACAAGAGCTTGGTGCCTAAAGCACCCCATAAACTTCGCCAAAAATGGCTTAGGAACTTAGTGTCCCTATCACTCACTATCGTTTGAGGCACACTATGTAGCTTCAAGACATTGTCAACAAACAAGGAAGCTACATGTTGGGCGTCATCGCATTTCTTGCACGGAATGAAATGAGCCATCTTTGAGAACCTATCTACGACAACAAAGATGCTATCGTGGCCCCCCCTAGTCCTTGGTAATCCCATGACAAAATCCATTGATATATCCAACCAAGGGCTAGTAGGTACGGGGAGTGGGGTGTATAACCCATGAGGGTGGGATTTAGATTTGGCACGCTTGCACTCAAGGCAATTAGTGCAAAACTTCTCCACATGCACCCTCATCTTCAGCCAATAGAATTGTTCTTGAAGAACGGCCAAAGTCTTTCTTGCCCCAAAATGACCCATGAGTCCTCCACAATGTGCCTCTTGCACAAGCAATTCCCTCCATGAGGACTCGGGTATGCACACTCTACCATTCTTAAAGATGAATCCATTAGACCATTGGTATTTTTCAACTCTCTCCCCTTTCTCTAGGGCATCATGGACACCCTTTAGCTTTGGATCATGAGCATACATCAATTTGATACTCTCGAATCCCATGAGCTTAGAGGTGAGAGTGGTGACTAATGCGAACTTTCTAGAAAGCGCATCCGCCACAACATTGTCCTTCCCTTTCTTGTATTGGATCACATAGGGAAAGGACTCAATAAATTCAACCCACTTGGCATGCCGCTTATTGAGCTTCTCTTGGCCTCTCAAATGCTTGAGTGACTCATGGTCACTCTTGATTACAAACTCACGAGGCTAAAGATAATGTTGCCAATGGGCAAGGGCTCTCACAAGGGCATACAACTCCTTGTCATATGTGGAATAATTCAAGGAGGCCCTTTTCAACTTTTCACTAAAGTAGGCGATGGGTTTGCTATCTTGCATTAATACACCACCAATTGCCACCCCCGAGGCATCACATTCAACCTCAAACGCCTTCCCGAAGTCGGGCAATTGCAATAGGGGGGCGGTACTTAACCTACCTTTCAACTCTTGGAAAGCCTTCTCTTGAGGCTCCCCCCAAACAAATGGTTGGTCCTTCTTTACCAACTCGGTAAGTGGAGCGGCAATGGAGCTAAAGTCTTTCACAAATCGTCTATAAAAACTAGCAAGACCATGAAAGCTCCTCACTTGAGTCACGGTAGTAGGAGTAGGCTAATCACGTGTGGCCTCTACCTTAGACTCATCCACCTCCACTCCTTGGGCACTCACAACAAACCCAAGGAAGACCACCTTCTCCACACCAAAGGCACACTTTTTAAAGTTAGCATAGAGCTTTTCGGCTCTCAAAACATCAAGCACTTGCCTAAGGTGGCCAACATGTTCATCAATTGTCTTACTATAGATCAAGATATCATCGAAATAGACAACAACAAACTTATTGATAAAAGGCTTCAAAACATGGTTCATGAGTCGCATGAAAGTGCTAGGTGCGTTGGAAAGCCCGAAGGGCATTACCAACCATTCATAGAGACCAAATTTGGTCTTGAATGCGGTTTTCCATTCATCTCCGGGCTTCATCCGGATTTGATGGTAACCGGACCTAAGGTCGATTTTGGAAAAGACACACGACCCACTCAATTCATCCAATATATCATCAAGTCGAGGAATAGGGTGACGGTACTTTACCGTTATCTTATTCACGGCTCGGCAATCTACGCACATTCGCCATGTTCCATCCTTTTTGGGCAGAAGAATCACCGGTACGGCACATGGACTTAAACTCTCTCGGACCAAGCCTTTAGAGAGCAAGTCATCAACTTGTTTTTGCAATTCTCTTGTGTCCTCCGGATTACTCCTATAAGCCGGCTTGTTGGGGATTTGAGAGCCCGGGATAAAGTCGATTTGATGTTCAATACCCCTCAAGGGAGGCAAGCCATCGGGCATCTCATCCGGGAACATGTCCCCAAAGTCCTTCAACACATTTTCAAACACACTAGGCAAAGGGTTAGTCGAAAAATCACAAGTAGAGTTAAGGATCATACCTTTGTGCACTAGGCATAGGAGAAACTTGGTGCCATCATTTCCTTTTAAGAGCTCGCCCGGTTGCATCATGGCACATATGCCACCGGTAGATGAAGTAGGTGGGATTGCCACCATGCTTTTGGACAAAGGGCTAGTCTCAATGATAGACTTAGCCTTTGCCACCTCCCTCAACTCCTTCATTTTCTTGTAGTCATCACTCACTTGCTTAGGAGTGAGAGGTTTAAGCACAAATCTCTTCCCTGCATGTTTGACCGTGTAAGTATTGATACGACCGTCATGCACCACTTGCCTATCGAATTGCCAAGGCCTCCCTAAAAGTAGGTGGCACGCTTGCATGGGCACAACGTCAAACAAATGCTCATCAACATAACTCCCCATTTTGAATCGAATCATCACTTGCTTTACTACCTTAAGCTCCCCACATTCGCTTAGCCATTGTAGCCAATAAGGTTTGGGATGCTTCATGGTAGTCAACTTCAATTGAGACACAAGTGATTGACTCACTACATTTGCACAACTCCCGGAATCAATTATCATAGAGCAAACAACATCTTTGACCCGGCACCTAGCATGGAACAAATTTTCCCTTTGCAAGGTTTCACTATCTTCAACAATCATAGCCCCTAGGCTCCTTCTCACAACCAAGAACGTATGAGGATCCTCCTCCTCCACCGTGTCATCAAGCAAATCATCCTCCTCTACTCCCTCATCTCCCTCTACTCCCTCTACTTCCTCATCTTCCGATTCACTCTCTTTCTCATAGGCATGATTATCAACAACCATGGTCCTCTTTGTAGGACAATCCCTAGCAAAGTGCCCATATCCCTTGCACTTGTGGCATTGTATTGAAGAAGAAGTAGGAGCATTCAATTGAGTTTTAGAGTTACCTCCCACATTAGATGTGTTCTTCTCATATGGCTTCTTCACATCCTTGCTAGCATTTGCACCACTTGTTCCACTTGCACTCGGGAACCTTGCATTTGTAGTAGGAGGCTTCCAATCTTTTGGTTTGCTTGTTGGGGTAGTAGTGCTACTCTTGTAGCGAAGGGATTTCTCCTCCTTTAACCACTTCTCGGCCTCAACCGCATCTTCACATAGCTTGTAATGATCATCATATTTGTGGAACTTCAATTGTGAAGCTATGTCTCGGTTCAAGCCCCCTTTGAAACGGATCATGGCCGTCTCATTGTCTTCATCATCCAAGTCAAGGATCATTCGGATTTGCTCAAATTCATTGAAGTATTCACCAACCGATTTGTAACCTTGCTTCAACTCATAAAGACGCCTTTGTTGCTCAACCCGGTATTGGTTAGTCAAGTACTTCTCATCTATCACACGGATCAACTCTTCCCAAGTAAGATTAATAGCCATACCCGTCCTCCTTCTATTCCTCTTCACCGACTCCCACTAAGTAGAAGCAAAAGATTCAAAAGAGGATATTGCATACTTGGTCTTCTTCACTTCGGGCATATCATTAGTGTCAAAGATACGCTCCATAGCCAATTTCCAACCAATGTACTCCACCGGGTCACTACTTCCTTTGAAAGAAGGAATAGTGAGCTTCACACTATTAAGGTTGTTGTTGTTATCACGACCCCCTTGGAATGGCTCCGGTTGGCCTCCATAGTGATCATCATAAGCATTGTAGTCCCTCCTTACATTCCTCCCTCCATATCCTAAGGGTGGCCCTCGACCTCGGCCTCTACCCCGATCCACATTTCGACCCCAATTCATACCTTGCCGGGGTTGAAAGTAATCATCATAACCATAAGCCTCATCAACATGCTCGGCTTCCTCCCCTTCTTGAGCTTCAACGGGTTGCTCAAGGACTTGGACATTGCGGATGACTCTTGGAAGTGGAATGTTGACTTGGGGGTTGTCTAGAATACGGGGAATGCCCGTTCGTTGGGTATTGCCCAACATTTGATCCACCCTCTCTCGGTCTTCCCTTACCCGTTGTTGTTTGAGCAATTCAACAACTTGTTCCGGGGTAAAGGTAGGACTATTGGATCCTTCTCCGGTTTCAATTTGGACACTCGGGGTCCTTTTCTCATTTTGGACGCTCGGGGTCCCATGTTCTCCTTGTGTGCTAGAGGCTCCCTTTTCAAGAGACTCGATTCTTTGGTTCATGAGGTCCATCTTGGCAAGAAGATTAGCCAAGGCCTCCTTAATGAAATCTTGTCCTTCGTTAGCCATGGTACCTACACAAGTAACAATTGTTAGCAAAACAACCTCACACGCTCCCTCACAAAAGATTTCACTCGGTTCTCTCTTTTGAGTGGTGGTGGCTATTTCACTCGACTTGTAGTTCCAAAGCTTCACGTAGATGACTAGCAATTCCCAACTCAACCAAAACTATTCACGAGTCACGCACACTCCGGGGTGAGTGGAATCAATGGGACTCAATGAACGCTAGGCACTTTGAAGTGAAGGACTTGAGTAAAAAGGTTCTACGTTTTTCTTGGAATTCCTACTCTCCACTATGGCACGAATCACCTAAAGCAATGAAGGATTAGTGTTAATTAAGTAGGAAAAATACTTAGATCAACACTAATTAGAGGTTAGGTCACAAAGAATTCAAGCAAACCTAGAAGAAAACTACCCAATTCACCCTTCAGGAAGTCAGGCGGAGCGCCCAGAGGAATGGGGCGGAGCGCCTGGAAGTTTGTCCAGTGAGGTCCCTCAGGCGGAGCGCCCAGTGGTGAGGCGGAGCGCCTGGACCAAGGCCAAGTCAGGCGGAGCGCCCAAGGTTTAGGCGGGGCGCCTGAACGAAGAACACCTGGGTTCTCAAGAACGTGTTCTTCGATTACAATCCAACTTTTTGGTCGATTTCAACGTGTTCTTCCCAAATTCGAAGTACCCGAAGTTGTATAATGATACTACCACCAATCCCCAATCAATTTCACACCCAACCAAGCAACATACAAGGCAAATTCATGATTCAAGTTCAAGTTGGGTTTTCTTCAAATTTTCAAAAGGGGTCAAAAAGTGGGTTTTGATTCTTCCAAAATCAATGTTATACAACTCCGATTCACACCAAATTTGTTGCAATGGATTCGTTTCTCAAAGTAGATCAATCCCCGGTAATCAAATCCAAAACCCCACAAACATACAACCCAAAATCAAGCAATCTTTCTCAAGAACAAGGGTTTGGTAGGGTTTAAGGAAAATTGGGGTTTCAAATTTTCAATCCAATCCAATCCAAGTAAATTTGGTACCAAAACAACGGGAATTCAATCACGATCACAAATCTATAACACCCAATCCAAGAATCGATCCAACCAAAAAGTTACGCCAATTTTTGTATTTTTCAATTTTTCAATTTTTTTGTGTTTTTCTTCTACCAATAACTTGAACAGCAAGGAAACTAAACAAACTAACCTAGGCACGAAGAATCAAGGGTTGGGGGTTCGTAGAAACGAGACCCGAGCCTTGCTCTGATACCAAGATGATAAGAATCAATATGCGGAAAAGTAAAAGATAAAAGCGAGACGTAACTCGTACGATAATCTCAAGTAGCAACGGAGAACTTGTTCCGTTACACCCCGAGAAGATGACAAGAACACCTACACTAGGCAACTACCCTCGAGCTAACGCGAGCACGCAAGTAGAATGATCGGGGGGGATTAGAATTCATCTAGATCCGCTAGAGGAAGAACAAGTCCCATCAAAGGTTTCATTCACTCAATCAAAGAGTTCACTCTCAACACAATTGTTTGTTTAATCATCAAAGTTAACTAATGAAATAAGACAAGCTACTAGCTATTTATAGGTGTTGTTAGACACCCTTTGAAAGGTCTAAAATGCCCACACTTAGGCTTAGGAAATAAAGGACCACGTAGGGTCAAAATAGTCTTAGCATAGCAAAGATTCACGTCCTTCAGCATCCCGGGCGGAGCGCCTCAAAATTGTGCAAGTTAGGCAGTGGGGTGGCCCGGGCGGTCCGCCTGGAATTGGGGCGGAGCGCCTCAGCTCTGTTGTCTTCAGGTGGAGCGCCCAAACACTGGGTGGAGCGCCTCAGCTATGTTGTCTTCAGGTGGAGCGCCCAAAACACTGGGTGGAGCGCCCAAAGTGCTGAATGGCTCTTCTTGTGCTCTAATCACCCGGAATGGTTTCCCAATGCTTCCTTCTTCTAGTCCCCTCCTCACCAAGTGTAAGTGCACTCATTGAACCTCCCTAGCTTGGCTCCGAGTGAAGGGTCTTGTGGGGGGTTTGGGGCTTATCACTTAGACAACCCTCCGAGAAACATTCCACTTCCACAACCCATCCGAAATGTGCAACCTCTTGAGCAAGTTGATGAAGCGCAAGAAGGGGAGGAAGCCAATCATGGAGATGACATGTATGGGTTTGATGATCACTTTCAACCGAGGCGAGGTATGAATTGGGGTCGGAATGTGGAGAGAGGTAGGGGCCGAGGTCGAGGGCAACCTATGGGGTATGTTGGAGGGGATGTTAGGAGAGATTATGGAGGTTATGGTGGTTATGGGGATCACTATGGAGGCCAACCGGAGCCTTTCCAAGGGGGTCCTGATAACAACAACAATCTCAATAGTGTGAAGCTCACTATTCCTTCTTTCAAAGGAAGTAGTGACCCGGTGGAGTACAAAAATTGGAAATTGGCCATGGAGCGAATATTTGAAACTAATGACATGCCCGAGGTGAAGAAAACCAAGTATGCAATATCTTCCTTCGAATCTTTTGCTTCTACTTGGTGGGAGTCGGTGAAGAGGAATAGAAGGAGGACGGGGATGGCTATTAATCTTACTTGGGAAGAGTTGATCCGGGTGATGGATGAGAAGTACTTGACTAATCAATACCGGGTTGAGCAACAAAAGCGTCTCTATGAGTTGAAACAAGGTTCCAATTCGGTTGGGGAATACTTCAATGAATTTGAGCAAATCCGAATGAACCTTGACATAGATGATGAAGACCATGAGATGGCCATGATCCGTTTCAAGGGTGGCTTGAACCGAGACATAGCTTCACAATTGAAGTTCCACAAATATGATGATCTCTACAAGCTATGTGAAGATGCGGTTGAAGCCGAGAAATGGCTCAAAGAGGAGAAATCCCTTCGCTACAAGAGTAGCACTACTACCCCAACAAGCAATACCAAGGGTTGGAAAACTCCTACCACAAATGCAAGGTTCCCGAGTGCAAGTGGAACGAGTGGTGCCAATGCAAGAAAGGATGTGAAGAAGCCATTTGAGAAGTACACACCTAATGTGGGAGGTAATTCTAAAACCCAATTAAATACTCCTACTTCTTCTTCCATTCAATGTCACAAATGCAAGGGGTATGGGCACTTTGCTAAGGAGTGTCCTACAAAAAGAACCATGGTTGTTGTTGGTAATGATGCATATGAAAAGGAGAGTGAGTCGGAAGATGAGGGAGTAGAGGGAGTAGAGGGAGATGAGGGAGTAGAGGAGAATGGTGAAGATGACACGGTGGAGGATGAGGAACCTCATACTTTTCTAGTAGTGAGGAGGAGCTTAGGAGCTATGATTGCGGAGGATGGTGAAACCTTGCAAAGGGAAAACCTCTTCCATGCTAGGTGTCGTGTTAAGGGTGTTGTGTGCTCTATGATCATTGATTCCGGGAGTTGTACTAATGTGGTGAGTCAATCTCTCATAACCCAATTGAAGTTGCCTACCATGAAGCATCCCAAACCCTACCGGTTACAATGGCTTAGTGAATGTGGGGAGCTCAAGGTAGTGAAACAAGCAATGATCAAGTTTAAAATGGGAAGTTATGTTGATGAACACTTGTTCGACGTTGTGCCCATGCAAGCTTGCCACCTTCTCTTTGGAAGGCCTTGGCAATTTGACCGGCAAGTGGTTCACAATGGACGTGTTAACACTTACACGCTCCAACATGAAGGAAGAAAGTTTGTGTTGAATCCCCTAACTCCTAAGCAAGTGAGTGATGACTACAACCGAATGAAGGAGTTGAGGGAAGCGGCGAAGGCCAAGTCAATCATTGAGACTAGCCCTTTGTCCAAAAGCATGGTGGCAATCCCACCTTTTTCATCTACCGGAGGCATATGTGCCATGATGCAACCGGGCTCTTAAGAGGTAATGATGGCAACAAGTTTCTCCTATGCTTAGTGCACAAAGGTATGATCCTTAACTCTAATTGTGATTTTTCTTCTAGTCCTTTACCTAGTGCTTTGAAAAATGTTTTGGAGAACTTTGGGGACATGTTCCCGGATGAGATGCCCGATGGCTTACCTCTCTTGAGGGGTATTGAACATCAAATTGATTTTATTCCGGGCTCTCAAATCCCAAATAAGCCGGCCTATAGAAGCAATCCCGAGGATACGAGGGAGTTGCAAAAACAAGTTGATGACTTGCTTTCAAAAGGCTTGGTGAGGGAAAGTTTGAGTCCTTGTGCCGTACCGGTCATTCTTGTCCCAAAGAAAGACGGCACTTGGAGAATGTGCGTAGATTGCCGAGCCGTGAATAAGATAACGATCAAGTATCGTCACCCTATTCCACGGCTTGATGATATGTTGGATGAATTGAGTGGGTCGCGTGTCTTTTCTAAAATCGACCTTAGGTCCGGCTACCATCAAATCCGGATGAAACCCGGGGATGAATGGAAAACCGCATTCAAGACCAAATTCGGTCTCTATGAATAGTTGGTAATGCCCTTCGGGCTTTCCAACGCACCTAGCACTTTCATGCGATTCATGAATCATGTTTTGAAGCCTTTTATCAACAAGTTTGTCGTTGTCTATTTTAATGATATCTTGATCTATAGTAGGACAATTGATGAACATGTTGACCACCTTAGGCAAGTGCTTGAAACTTTGAGAGCCGAAAAGCTCTATGCAAACTTCATAAAGTGTGCCTTTGGTGTAGAGAAGGTTGTCTTTCTTGGGTTCGTTGTGAGTGCCCAAGGAGTGGAGGTGGATGAGTCTAAGGTAGAGGCCATACGTGATTGGCCTACTCCTACTACCGTGACTCAAGTGAGGAGCTTTCATGGTCTTGCTAGCTTTTATAGGCGATTTGTGAAAGACTTTAGCTCCATAGCCGCTCCACTCACCGAAGTGGTCAAGAAGGACCAACCCTTTGTTTGGGGAGAGCCTCAAGAGAAAGCTTTCCAAGATTTGAAAGGTAGGTTTAGTACCGCCCCCCTATTACAATTGCCCGACTTTGGGAAAGCATTTGAAGTTGAGTGTGATGCCTCGGGGGTGGGAATCGGTGGTGTGTTAATGCAAGATAGCAAACCCATCGCCTACTTTAGTGAAAAGTTGAAAGGGGCCTCCTTGAATTATTCTACATATGACAAGGAGTTGTATGCCCTTGTGAGAGCCCTTGCCCATTGGCAACATTACCTTTGGCCTCGTGAGTTTGTAATCAAGAGTGACCATGAGTCACTCAAGCATTTGAGAGGCCAAGAGAAGCTTAATAAACGGCATGCCAAATGGGTTGAATTTATTGAGTCCTTTCCTTATGTGATCCAATACAAGAAAGGGAAGGAAAATGTTGTGGCGGATGCGCTTTCTAGAAAGTTCGCATTAGTCACCACTCTCACCTCTAAGCTCATGGGATTCGAGAGCATCAAGTTGATGTATGCTCATGATCCAAAGTTAAAGAGTGTCCATGATGCTCTAGAGAAAGGGGAGAGAGTTGCAAAGTACCAATGGTCTAATGGATTCATCTTTAAAAATGGTAGAGTGTGCATACCCGAGTCCTCCTGGAGGGAATTGCTTGTGCAAGAGGCACATTGTGGGGGACTCATGGGTCACTTTGGGGTAAGAAAGAATTTGGCCGTTCTTCAAGAACAATTCTATTGGCCGAAGATGAGGGTGCATGTGGAGAAGTTTTGCACTAATTGCCTTGAGTGCAAGCGTGCCAAATCTAAATCCCACCCTCATGGGTTATACACCCCACTCCCCGTACCTACTAGCCCGTGGTTGGATATATCAATGGACTTTTTCATGGGATTGCCAAGGACTGGGGGGGCACGATAGCATCTTTGTTGTCGTGGATAGGTTCTCAAAGATGGCTCATTTCATTCCATGCAAGAAATGTGATGATGCTCAACATGTAGCTTCCTTGTTTGTTGAAAATGTTTTGAAGCTACATGGTGTGCCTCAAACGATAGTGAGTGATAGGGACGCTGATAAGGATCAAAATACGCGGAAGCAAACTATACGATAATCGAGCGGAAGCAAGTAAAGGATAACAAGAAATCAAGATTGGGAAGGCAAGAAAATAGAAGAAAGAATCGAATTCAATTTACTAACGTTAATTGAATCCAAAAGGGGAGAAGGGAAACTTGAACCTTACAATGGAATCTAACTAGATGTCGATCTCCATAGGTTCCAAGTCTAGACATAAACGAGCCTCGGGCTCACACAAGAAGGGCTCGGCCTCTTCAACGTTTTCTCTCAAGATTCTATCTTCAACAATGACTAACTAATGAAATAAAGGACTAAGTGTGGTATTTATAGGTGTTCCACACTCCTAATGTAATGTCAAAAATACCCCTAAAGTGGGTTAAAACAATAAAGGCCACGTAGGGCTAAAGTCGTCCAAAACATAACAAATAAACTAGGAATCCCGCAACCCTTCAGCACAGTAGGCGCCTGGCCTAGTTGGAGTAGGCGGTCAGCCTAATAGGAGTAGGCGGTCCGCCTCCTTGGGGTAGGTGGTCCGCCTGGAGCAGATCCAGAGAGCAAGTAAAGAGTGGGCGGCCGCCCCTTTGACTAGGCGGTCCGCCTGCTTTCCTGAGCCCTTGAAACGCGCCGAAATGTGTCTCCCGTGCTCCTCCTTCCTTGGCGCTCCAATGCATGATCTTCAAGACGTCATCCGGAGCCCTTGACTTGCATTCCTTGTGCTCTTCAAGCTTGGTTCTTGATGGTTGTCGTTTAGGCCAATTTGGGTCTTATCATCCTCCCCTTCTTGAAAGGATTTCGTCCTCGAAATCAAACCATCAAGCCTACATTCAAAACAAGCACAACAAAGCTTCCCACTACAAGAGTAGGTTAGTGGCAAAAGTGTGGGAAAACACACTCTTGTGATAGAGCCAAGCATCAATAACAAGTAAAAAGCTTATGTCTCCAAAGGAAACAACAAGTACTTGACTCCAAATTAAAGTGCACCCAACACAAGAACAAGCAAAGAGATCAATAGGATATGGAACATGCAAGGTATAGCAATCAAATTCCCTATGACCCCTAAGCTTATAACCAACACACCAAGCCTTCAAACTAATATTACAACAATGTGACCTATCGGCTTTGGCATGCTCAACACCCAAGGTGTGATCAACATGTGGGATGGAGTAAACAAAATAGTTCAATTGGCAACTAACATCAAATACTCCACTCCCCTTCTTGGAAGCACTCTTACACACACCAAGAGTGGCTTCCTCCCCTCCAATTCCATCTCTAAGACAATCTCCCTTACTAGACAAACTCCAAAGGAAGGTCTCCAAAATTGGCCCTTCATCATTATAGTCCCCACAATGAAGATTAGGACTACTAGAAGATGGTTTAACACAACCAATATCAAGACCACTCATCCCACTTGGAGTTCCAAACATTGGATCATCCATAGAGTCTAACTTTTCAAACCATGGAGGTTCTATTCGACTACCAATCCTAGTCCGATACAATTCGCTACCACAAATGAGATTATCTTCGCGCAATGGAAATGTAAAAGCATGCACCTCAAATTCATGGTCACACAAAAGCATGGTATCAAGACTAGGTTCATCACTATTACGCGAGGAGTCATTGAAAACAATCCGATCCATCTCAATCACTAGGGACTCCTCAAAGTCACTACCAACCTCACTACAACACATAAGTCCACCTTTATCAAGCAATTCATCAAGGGAAAGGATAGGGTATTCGTTCAACTCATCTTCCCCTTTGTCAAATATGGGTGGGGTGTCATAACAAGGTTCACAAGCAAGGTCAACTACACATTCCTCACTAATGAGAGGTTCAATGAAAATCGAGCTCACATCATGATGTGGCTTATCCTCCCTCTCAACTAGTGGTTCACAATCACACACAAGTTGACCATTCGACTCTACACTAGTTGCAAACACATTGTAATCATACAAATCATCAACTAGTGTCGAGTTAGCACAAACACTATCATGAGACAAGGAAGTAACATGTTCAAGGGACGAGCTATCACTTACCTTTGAGTGGCCATCTTGCTCGCTCATTGCATTTGAAGTGTCATGACTTGTCTCTTCACCTTGAAGCTCACATGGAAGAGTTTCTTCACCTTGTCTATCCTTCTTGGGACATGGTTGAGGCTCTATTGATGGGCCCCCAAGAGTACCTACACAAGCATTCACAAAAGTAGAAGAAAGAGATAAAGGGTTAAGGTTAGAATAAGGGGTGTCCTCACTCTTTACAATTCTTTTTCCCTCTTTCTTTTCCCTCATTTTCTTTTCAAGGTCGGGTGTAGATTCGGGTGGTGACATCCCACTCACATCACTCAACACATCCTCTCCTTTTTCCGCTCGAGGAATGTCACCCGGTCACTCCCTTACTCCTCTCAATCTTTTGTCTCTCAAATTCGGGTGAGTTGGGACGAGGCCCAAGAATACCCATGGCCGGAGTAGGTGGCGTTTTAACATCAACCCGGAATCTAGGACTAAGAGACTCATCACTTGATGTCTCTTCCTTCTTCGTTGGTGAACCACTTTGCTTTGGAGCTTGTGGCTTGGGGTTCACCTTGTTGACATATGTCAACTCTCTTCTTGCACTAGTCCCACCATTGCTTGAGATTGTAGGGCTTCTCTTCAATGGTGCCCCACTACTTCTCATGTTCGTAGGACTTCTTGTTTGCACTCTTTGGGTCATAGGGCTTCCCCTCAATGGTGTTCCTCCATTTCTCATGTTCATGGGCGTGCTTGGTTGTACTTCTTCTTTCCTAAGAAGGAGGAATTGCATCTTCCCTTGTGCTTTAACAAGATAACCATCAAAGAAGTTGGCGAACTTGAAGTGCTTATTGAAAAGCCAAGGCTTTCCCAACATGACATCACATCCCACCAAAGGACCTACTTTGCACTCCACTTCCTCTTCAAAGCTCCTTTGTGAAATAACTACCCTAGCCATTCCATCAACACAAGGTATCCCCAACCTTCTTACCACAAGATGGCTAATCCAACTTGCTTCGCCACTATCCACTTGAAGCACATACCCATGATTCCCATTAAGGCTCACTATGAATTGACACCAATCTCTTTTACTCATGAGTTTATCCTTGTAACGCCCTTTACACATCCCCTCAATAGTACCTTCGCTAATCGGGTACTTCCTCCTTTCACCACTACTAGCAATACCATAACCCATAGTGCGACTCATTCCATCTCTTCCCTCGGCCTCATTCTGTTCCATCTCATCCTCCAAGTGTTGGAGTCGAGTTTCCATTTCCTCCATCATAGTCATGAGGCTCGGGAGGTAAGCTTCAACTAACTCCCAATCACTCACACCGTTCTCACCACTCCTACTTCCCTCCAAACCTCCCTTATGGCTCCTTGTACCTGCAAAAGACATGTTAAGAAAGTGCAAGGTTAGTATAAACAACCTCACTTGCTCTCCCTTACCTTTGGTGGTGGCTCTCAACACTCTTTTGAGGGTGCACACTCCCAAACCCCCACCTAAAGATGCCCTTATCTCTTTTAGGAACCACAATGGTAAGATCAATCAACTAGTATATCCAAGTAATGGTCCGGATTGGAGTTGATGCGACTCGATGTACGGTAGCTAGTTTAGTGCGCACTTGAAGCAAGCAAATTCTACGACTTTAAGTATAGACTTCAAGACACACAAACACCCTAAGAAATCAAAGATTAGTGTTAATAAAGTAGGACTAATACCTTAGAAACACTAACCAAGAGGTACGGAAACAATCGGAACACAAAAAGACACAAAACGAAGCCAAACGGAGCCTCCCCAGGAGTGGGCGGTCCGCCTCTGTAAAGGGGGCGCCCCGCCTACTCAAAATCCAGAGAATAGCATAAAAAGAGGCGGTCCACCTCTTAGGAGTAGGCGGTCCGCCTACTAGGCTTCTCAGCACGGTCCGAAAATTGGTTTTTGGCTCGTTTAGCACTCAAAATCCAACGTTTTCGACTTGTTTTCGATTCTAATGATACCCAAAGGTGTATATGATGTTTCTAAACAATCCCCAATAGGTTTAAACCCCAATCAAACAACAACAAATCAATTTTGATTCTTGAGCAAGTTCTAGGGTTCTTTGAAAATTTTGGGAATTTGATTTCTTCAAATTTTGAAATACACCACCAAATTTTGTAATTTTGGTATCAAAAGATCGGGAATACAATAAGGAACAAACCCCAATGACTTTTAACGCATGGGTGTTCCAATCCAACAAGTTCCACCAAATTTTGTTCAATTTTCAAGTTTTTCAATTTTTTTGTTTTTCTTCAATTTTTCAAGAACAACAACAAGATCAACCACAAACTAACAAGATGAACAAGGAACGGGGGTTTGTAAGAACATAACCCGAGCCTTGCTCTGATACCAAAATGATAAGGATCAAAATACGCGGAAGCAAACTATACGATAATCGAGCGGAAGCAAGTAAAGGATAACAAGAAATCAAGATTGGGAAGGCAAGAAAATAGAAGAAAGAATCGAATTCAATTTACTAACGTTAATTGAATCCAAAAGGGGAGAAGGGAAACTTGAACCTTACAATGGAATCTAACTAGATGTCGATCTCCATAGGTTCCAAGTCTAGACATAAACGAGCCTCGGGCTCACACAAGAAGGGCTCGGCCTCTTCAACGTTTTCTCTCAAGATTCTATCTTCAACAATGACTAACTAATGAAATAAAGGACTAAGTGTGGTATTTATAGGTGTTCCACACTCCTAATGTAATGTCAAAAATACCCCTAAAGTGGGTTAAAACAATAAAGGCCACGTAGGGCTAAAGTCGTCCAAAACATAGCAAATAAACTAGGAATCCCGCAACCCTTCAGCACAGTAGGCGCCTGGCCTAGTTGGAGTAGGCGGTCAGCCTAATAGGAGTAGGCGGTCCGCCTCCTTGGGGTAGGTGGTCCGCCTGGAGCAGATCCAGAGAGCAAGTAAAGAGTGGGCGGCCGCCCCTTTGACTAGGCGGTCCGCCTGCTTTCCTGAGCCCATGAAACGCGCCGAAATGTGTCTCCCGTGCTCCTCCTTCCTTGGCGCTCCAATGCATGATCTTCAAGACGTCATCCGGAGCCCTTGACTTGCATTCCTTGTGCTCTTCAAGCTTGGTTCTTGATGGTTGTCGTTTAGGCCAATTTGGGTCTTATCAGACGCTAAGTTCCTAAGCCATTTTTGGCGAAGTTTATGGGGTGCTTTAGGCACCAAGCTCTTGTTTTCTACGTCCCACCACCCACAAACCGATGGTCAAACCGAAGTGGTAAACCGAACCTTGGGTGCTCTTCTTAGGGCCATGACCCGAGGTAAGGCCGGGACGTGGATTGATAGGTTGCCTATGATGGAGTTTGCCTACAATCGTACATTGCATAGCATGATTGGCATGACTCCTTTTGAATGTGTTTATGGTTTTAACCCCTTGATTCCCCTTGATCTAACCCCTTTGCCAAGGGAAATGGTTGTTAATTTTGAAGGTAAAGCTAGAGCCAAGGCTTTGGTGGATGATAGAAATCAAACG
The DNA here is from genome assembly GCA_037355625.1 of Petunia x hybrida. Classification (NCBI taxonomy): domain Eukaryota; kingdom Viridiplantae; phylum Streptophyta; class Magnoliopsida; order Solanales; family Solanaceae; genus Petunia; species Petunia x hybrida. The sequence goes on from JBBBVM010000534.1 coordinate 992,371, forward strand.
CGGAAACAATAAAAGATAGGAACGAGACGTAACTCGATCACTAATCCCAAGTAGCAACGGAGAACTAGTTCCGTTACACCCCGGGAGAAGGCCAAGAACACCTACGCTAGGCAACTACCCTCGAGACGACAACGGACTCGCAAGTAGAATGGTCGGGGGAGGTTTGGGGTTCAACTAGAATCCACTAGTAAACTCAAACCGAACTCAAAGGTTTCATTCATAGAGAATCCACTCTAGAACATTGTTTAATCAAACACTCATCATCAAAGCTAACTAAGGAATAATGCTAAGCTATGGAGTATTTATAGGCCTTTCTTAGACATGAATGAAAGGTCTAAAGTACCCTTAATTAGGTTCTAAACAACAAAGGCCACGCAGGGCTATAATAGTCAAAACATAGCTACTTAATGAGGTGTCCCGTCTTGGAACAAAGAGAAGTAGGCGCCCAGCCTACTAAGTAGGCGCCCCGCCTGTTTCAGCTCCTCCTGGGAAGTGGGCGGTCCGCCTAGTTGTGCAGGGGCGGTCCGCCTGCTGGGCTTCAACTTCAGAGAGTTGAGGGGGCGGTCCGCCTAGTGGAGTGGGCGGTCTGCCTCCTCCTGTGGCACCTTGGAACGCCTCGAAATGTGTCTCTAAGGCCCCTCGTTCCATGGCGTTCCATTGCATAAGCTCTTCCTTGGCCTTGAATGATGTTTTTAGATGGTTGCTCGATTTGGGTCTTATCATCCTCCCCTTCTTGAGAAGATTTCGTCCTCGAAATCAAGGCTTGGTCTTTCATAACATCAACAACTCCTCGGGGTGGCCAAGGCGCTCCTTCTTTTCCCTTCTTGATCGTTACTTTGATATAGGCTTCTTCCAAGATCTCCTCCGCCTCAGCATGGAGCTTAGAACCTACAAGCAACGACTAGCAAAAACACACAAACGTCCTACTTTGGAAGTAGGTTAGTGCAAGAGGTGTGGAAAACACACTCTTGTGATATAACCAAGCGTCAATAGCAATCATAAATATCAAGTCTTCAAAGAGAACCATAAGCACTTGGTTAAAGATCAACATGCACTTAACAAGATAATGAGCAAATAGGTCATGGGGGCATAAAAAATGCAAGATCAAGCTATCAAAACCCTCTTGGACCTTAAGCTCAACATCAACATACCAATCAATCCTCAAGGTGTGGTCAACATGTGGAGTGGAGTGAATCAAATAGCCCAACCTACAAATAGGTTCAAGCACTCCACTCCCCTTCTTTAGAGCATACCTACTCACACCAAGGGATTCCTCTTTCCCTCCAATTTCATCTCCTAAGCAATCCTTCTCAAAAGACAAGCTTTCAAGGAAGGTATTGATGATGGACTCTTCTTCATCATAACCCCAACAAGCAATAGTAGGGTCACTCAAAGAACCATCTACCTTACCCAAAGTCTTAAACAATGGATTGCCCAAGGAATCAAACCCTTCACACCATGGAGGTTCCATTTGACTACTCACCCTAGTTCGATACAAGTCTTTACCACTAATGAGGATGCCTTCAAACAATGGATTAGTATAAGCATGCATCTCAATATCATGATCAAGCATAGACAAGTTATCAAGACTAGGTTCACTTGAGGAGTCGTCATAGACAACCTTGTCCAATTCATGCAATTTGGACTCCTCAAGGACAAGACCATCCTCACCACAACACATTGGTCCACCAAATAGAAGCATATCAATTAGGGAATGGTCAACTACCTCATCTTTCCCTATGTCAAAGGTTGGTGGTGTGTCATAGCAAAGGTCACAATCATGGTCAACTATCAAATCTACACTAGGGAGGGGTTCAATGAACAATGATCTCACATCATGATGTGGCATAGTGCTCCTCCCAACTAGTGTTTCACAATCAAGCTCAAGTTGACAAGTAGACTCTTCACTAGTGGCATACTCACTAGATGCATCAAAACCACCAACTAGTGTTGAGTCATCACAAGACAAGTAGCTAGTAGGCTCATGAAAAGGTGAAGCAACACTTACATTTGTAGTACTTCCTTGATCACTCACAAGGTTTGAAGTGTCATAGGCAACTTCCCCTTCATGAAGCTCACATTGAGGCTCCAATTGCTTGTCTTCAAATGTACCTATACAAGAACTTTCACAAGAAAAAGTAGAAGATAAAGAAGGGTTAGAACATTGGGTGCTCACACTCTCAATTTTTCCTTCCTCACCTCTCATCTCTCGCAATTTTACCTCATGGTCAAGTGTAGTTTTTGGTGACAATCCCCTCACATCACTCCTCAAATCCTCTCCTTTTTCCTCTCTTGGATTGCCACCGGTCACTCCCTCACTTCTCTCTATCTTTTCTCTCTCATTTGAAGTGGAGTGACTCTCATTTTCATCATGCAATGGCAAAATAATGAGATTGTTTGCCTCGGGTTCAAGTATCATGGGTGACTTTGCTTTAGCCGCCTCCCTCAACTCCTTCATCTTCTTGTAGTCTTCCCTCACTTGCCTTGGAGTCAAAGGTCTAAGCACATATTTTCTCCCATCTTGCTTGACCGTATAGGAATTGGTCCGGCCATCATGCACTACAAACCTATCATGTTGCCATGGTCTCCCAAACAATAAATGACATGCTTGCATCGGGACCACGTCAAACAAGATCTTATCCTTATAGCTCCCAATGCTAAACTCAATCGATGCTTGTTTCACCACTTTAAGTTCACCACACTCGCTTAGCCATTGTAGTCGATACGGTTTTGGATGCTTTAGAGTAGGTAACTTCAATTGGTCAATCAAGGTTTGGCTCACGATGTTGGTGCAACTCCCGGAATCAACAACCATTGAACATACTTGGCCCATCACTCGGCACCTAGCATGAAAGAGGTTTTCCCTTTGATCATTTTCCACCTCCTCTTCCATAAAAGTGGTACTCAAGCTTCTTCTCACAACTAGGGAAACATGAGGTTTTTCCTTCTCAACCACATCCTCCTCCACATCATCCGTAGATAGGACATTTCGAATGGGTTTTGGATGTGGGGTAGTTCTTTGGGGATTGCCCAAAGGGTGGGGATTGCCCACTTGTTGGGGATTGCCCAACACTTGCTCATTTTCTTCACGGTCTTCCTTTACCCGTTGTTGATTAAGTAATTCAACAACTTGTTCCGGGGTAAAGGTTGAACCACTTGTGCCTCCTCCGGCCTCAACTTGGACACTAGGGGTCCCCTTCTCAACTTTGGCCCTTGAGGCCCTTCTTTCAAGAGCTTCAATCCTTAGGCTCATACTATCCAATTTTGCCAAGATAGTAGCCAAGGTACTCTCCACAAACTCATCACCCTTGTTGGCCATAGTACCTACAAAAAGCAACAAACGTTAGTAAAACACCTCACCACTCCCTCACAATGTTCACTCGGTTCGCTCGTTTGGTGCAGAGGGGGGGGGGGATATTTCACACAAGTTCGAGTTTAAAAGCTTTAAGTAGTTGACCAACGAACCACAACTCAATCACTCAACTTCTCAAGTCCGATGCTCTCCGGGGAGAGTGGAATTAATGGGACTCGATTGGAGCGGTAAGCACTTTGAGTGAGGACTTGAATCAAAAGGACACTACGGATCTTCTTTGAGTTCTAGTCTCCTTTCTAAGGCACGATGATCCTAATAGCTCGAAGTAATTAGTACTACACAAGTAGGATTATACTCTAATAGTACTAATTAGAAGCAACGCAATCAACAAAACACGAAACCTAGAAGTTTCTACCCGTTTCCCAACTTCCAGGAAGTAGGCGCCCCACCCCTGTCAACTGGGCGGTCCACCTGGTCTGCAGTAGAGGAAAGTGGGCGGTCCGCCTGCTTAGTAGGCGCCCCGCCTCTGAACTTCAGAGAGTTGGGTAGGCGCCCCGCCTCCTTTTCGGGCGGTCCGCCTACTGCAAATTCCAGCAATGTTCAACAACGTTTTTCTTGGCTTTTGCACCCAAAAATCCAACTAATCACACGATGTTTTGGCAATCCGAGGGTACCCAAACGTTGTTCTAACCACAGAGATCAAACCCCAATCACTTTTAACCAAACCCAATCAACAATCAATAATCTACCATGTTCATCATGTTCATAGCTAGGGTTTATCAAAAAGGGGTTTATCAAGGATTGTGATTCAACAAAGTAGGTGTTATACAAGTTCAATTCCCACAAATTTGGTACCAAATCGTTTGTTTTTCAAAGAAGATCAATCCCCAATAACAAGTTTCCACTATAACATCAACCCAACCCAAGAATCAAGCCAAAAAGCATCAAGAACAAGTTCATCAAGGGTTTAAGGGGAATTGGGGTTTCAACTTTTCAAACTTCACCAAATCAATCAATTTTGGTACCCAAGTAACGGCAATTCAAGCACGATCAAGAATCCACAACACCCATAACATAATTCATCCAATCCAACAAGATACACCAATTTTTTTGTATTTTCAATTTTTCAATTTTTTTTTGAGTTTTTCTACTTTCAATAACAAGAACAATGAAACTAAAGATAGAATCAATCTAAGGCACGAAGAATCAAGGGTCGGGGGTTTGTAGAAACAAAACCCGAACCTTGCTCTGATACCAAGATGATAGAAATCAAACGCGGAAACAATAAAAGATAGGAACGAGACGTAACTCGATCACTAATCCCAAGTAGCAACGGAGAACTAGTTCCGTTACACCCCGGGAGAAGGCCAAGAACACCTACGCTAGGCAACTACCCTCGAGACGACAACGGACTCGCAAGTAGAATGGTCGGGGGAGGTTTGGGGTTCAACTAGAATCCACTAGTAAACTCAAACCGAACTCAAAGGTTTCATTCATAGAGAATCCACTCTAGAACATTGTTTAATCAAACACTCATCATCAAAGCTAACTAAGGAATAATGCTAAGCTATGGAGTATTTATAGGCCTTTCTTAGACATGAATGAAAGGTCTAAAGTACCCTTAATTAGGTTCTAAACAACAAAGGCCACGCAGGGCTATAATAGTCAAAACATAGCTACTTAATGAGGTGTCCCGTCTTGGAACAAAGAGAAGTAGGCGCCCAGCCTACTAAGTAGGCGCCCCGCCTGTTTCAGCTCCTCCTGGGAAGTGGGCGGTCCGCCTAGTTGTGCAGGGGCGGTCCGCCTGCTGGGCTTCAACTTCAGAGAGTTGAGGGGGCGGTCCGCCTAGTGGAGTGGGCGGTCTGCCTCCTCCTGTGGCACCTTGGAACGCCTCGAAATGTGTCTCTAAGGCCCCTCGTTCCATGGCGTTCCATTGCATAAGCTCTTCCTTGGCCTTGAATGATGTTTTTAGATGGTTGCTCGATTTGGGTCTTATCAGTGGAGCTACATGATAAGGCGAAGAAGAACTTGGAGGAATCTTATGCTAAGGTTGCCGCCAAGAAGAACAAAGGACGCAAGAAGGTGGAACTCAAGAAGGGTGACTATGTGTGGGTGCACTTCCGGAAAGAAAGGTTTCCAAACCTTAGGAAAGGGAAGTTGGCACCCCGGGGAGATGGCCCTTTCCAAGTGCTCTCGAAGATAAACAACAATGCCTATGTGGTCGACTTGCCAAGTGAGTATCAAGTTTCTAATACTTTCAATGTTAGTGACTTGGTTCCTTTGAATGTAGGTAATGAAGAGGTCGTGAATGATGATGGAGAGGTCGTGAATGATGATGAAGAGGTCGTGAATGATGCTTCGATTTCGAGGACGAAATCCTCTCAAGAAGGGGAGGATGATAAGACCCAAACCCCCACAAGACCCTTCACTCGGAGCCAAGCCAAGTTGATCCAAGACATCCATCTTCACTTGATATGGAAGGGTATGGAAGAAGGCCCCAAGAGCGACTTGAAGACTGTGCTTTGGTGTGCCGTGGATGGAGGACCTTCTAGTACACTTGACGAGGCATCCGGAGCGCGTTTGGAAGCAATTCAAGGCTCCACAGAACCAGGCGGACCGCCTACTCAACTAGGCCGGCCGCCTAGTTTGTGATCACTCTCTGGATTTTTGCACCAGGCGGACCGCCTCTGCAAACGGGCGGACCGCCCACTTCCCTGGCAAGGCTAAACAGGCGGGGCGCCTACTTGGAGTAGGCTGGGCGCCTACTTTGCTGAGATGTTGCGGGATTCCTAGTTTATTTGCTATGTTTTGGACAAGTATAGCCCTACGAGGCCTTTATTGTTTAAACCCACTTTAGGGGTATTTTTGAGCTTTCATTACATGTAAGTGAAGTCTATAAATACTTCACAAACATCTTTCAAACCTTTCACCTTACACTTTGATTAAAAACATTGAATGAGAATTGAGTTCATCTCTTTGGAAGAAACCTTTGTCTTTGGTTGCTTGAATTCACTAGTGGAACCTAGTTGAGTCTTGAACCGCTAACCCGACCATTCGACTTGCGAGTCCGGTGTTGTCTCGAGGGTCGTTGCATAGTGTAGGTCCTTCTAGACGCCGATTCGAGGGTATCTCGGGACAAGTTCCCCGTGGTTACTTCGAAGGGAGTTCGAGAAGTGTCTCGCTCTTCTATCTTTTTGCTTATCGAATTTGATTCCTATCAGTTCAAACTCATTTTTCTTGCCTTTGGCACCCAAAAATCCAACAAATCACACGTTGTTTTATCAATCCGAAGGTACCCAAATGTTGTTTCAACCACAGAGATCAAACCCCAATCACTTTTATCAAATCCCAATCAAAATCCAACAATCTACCATGTTCATCATGTTCATAGCTAGGGTTTCAAATTTTCAATTTTTTTCAAAGGGTTTCAAATCTCAAATCATGGTATACAACTCCAAATCATATGTATTGGGTACCAAAATAACGGGTTTCCGATAAGGAACAAACTCCAATATCAACCACAACAAGAATCAATCCAACACAAGATAGAACAAATTTTTGGTATTTTCAATTTTTCAATTTTTTTTGTGGTTTTCTCCTTTCCAATAACAAGAACAAGGAAACTAAAGATAGAATCAACCTAAGGCATGAAGAATCAAGGGTCGGGGGTTTGTAGAAACAAAACCCGAGCCTTGCTCTGATACCAAGCTGATAAGAATCAAACGACAAAACAATAAAGATAGGAGAGCGAGACACTTCTCGAACTCCCTTCGAAGTAACCACGGGGAACTTGTCCCGAGATACCCTCGAATCGGCGTCTAGAAGGACCTACACTATGCAACTACCCTCGAGTCAACAAAGAACTCGCAAGTAGAATGATCGGGGGGGTTCGGGGTTCAACTAGAATCCACTAGTAAACTCAAACCAACTCAAAGGGTTTTCATTCAAAGAGAATCCACTCTTGAACATTGTTTATCAATCATTCATCATCAAAGCTAACTAAGTAAAAATGCTAAGCTATGGAGTATTTATAGGCCTCATTTAAGACATAATGAAAGGCCTAAAGTACCCTTAAGTAGATTCTAAAGTCATAAGCCACGTAGGGGCATAATAGGAATTACATAGGATAAAAACTAGCAAATCCCGCAAGCTTCTCAGCACTAGGCGCCCCGCCTGTTTGTACTAGGCGGTCCGCCTAGTCTTCAGTAGGTGGTCCGCCTCTGCAGTAGGCGGCCAGGAATCCAGAGAGTGATCATGAAGTGGGCGGTCCGCCTAGTCTAGTGGGCGGTCCGCCTGCTTCCCTGAGTACTTGAAACGCCTCGAAATGTGTCTCTAAGGCCCCTCGTTCCATGGCATTCCATTGCATAAGCTCTTCCTTGGCCTTGGATGGTGTTTTTGGATGGTAGCTCGGTTTGGGTCTTATCACCCCGGCACAAAATCTATTTGTTGCTCGATTCCTCGTAATGGAGGCAATCCACCTAGCATTTCCTCGGGAAACATGTCCTCGAAGTCCTGCAAAACTTTATGAACAAACAAAGGCAAAGGGTTATCGTTAGTTAAATCATTACTTGGAGTTAAAAAGATACCCTTATGTACGAGGCAAATCATTATTCGACCGGTGTCGTTGCCTCGTAGGATTTCACCCGGTTGCATGATTGCACAAATATTTTTGACTTCGGGTGATGGAGCTTTTGCTTCGGTGGAGATTGGTCCACCGATGGGATTCTTTGATTTAGCAGCCTCTTTCAGCTACTTCATTCTTTTGTAGTCCTCACTGACTTGCTTTGGAGTCAATGGTTTAAGCACAAACTTTCTCCCCTCGTGAGTGGCAGTATAAGTGTTAGCCTTGCCATTATGCACAACATTCCGATCAAATTTCCACGGTTTCCCAAATAGAAGATGGCAAGCGTGCATTGGCAACACATCAAACATGAGCTCATCGATGTAGTTGCCAATTTTGAACTTGACCTTCGCTTGCTTCGCAACTTTCAGCTCACCACACTTATTAAGCCATTGCAACCTATAGGGGGTCGGATGCTTTGAAGTGGGTAACCTTAGTTGAGAGACTAATGTTTGACTAACAACGTTAGCACAGCTCCCGGAGTCAATGATCATCGAACAGACCACACCTTTGACCCGGCATCTAGCATGAAAGAGATTCTCACGCTGGTCATCCTCATTATCTTCGGCTAACAGCACACTTAAGCTTCTCCTCACCACAAGAAATGCTCGAGGGTCATCATCCTCGATGGCATCTTCTCCTTCGGAGATCAATTCCTCCCCACCACTAGCCTCCTCTTCGGTCTCACTATCCTGCTCTTGGGGCTTTCCATCGATAAGAGTTATGGCCTTTCGAGTAGGACAATCTCTACCAAAATGACCATATCCTCTACATTTGTGGCATTGGGTAGAAGACGATGATGGTGTATTCAACTGAGCCTTAGAATTACCTCCCACATTTGGCGTCGGTTTCTCATAAGTTTTCTTAACTTCGGGTTTTGCACCGGTGCCACTAGTGTTCGGGCTCTTCCACTCCTTCGATTTCGTCACCGGGGTAGTAGTTGTACTCCGGTAACGGCTGGTTTTGTCCTCTTTTAGCCATCTCTCAGTTTCAACTGCAGCATCATATACTTCCTCTGGACTTTGGAATTTGTAGAACTTCAAATGGAAGGCTATATCTCGACTCAACCCATTTCTGAATCAAACAGCAGCTTGCTCCTCATCCTCTTCTTCCATATTCAAGGCCATCCGAATTTGCAAGAACTCATGATAGTATTCGTCCACTGTTCGTGAACCCTGCTTCAACTCATAGAGGCGCTTGAGTTGGTCATGTCGGTATGAAGCATTGATATATTTCTCTCTCATTACCCGCTTTAATTCTTCCCATGTAACATTTACGGGCAATGCTGACCTTCTCCTCGATCTCTTCACCGTTTCCCACCACACAGATGCATAAGATTCAAATGATGATATAGCATAGGTGGCTTTCTTCAGTTCGGTCAACTCATTTGTATCGAAGATTCGATCCATTGTCACCTCCCACTCGATATACTTGGAAGTATCACCACACCCCTTGAACGTAGGCATGTTGATCTTCACACTGTTGAGGTTGAAATGATCACGACCTCCTTGGTGAGGCTTCGGTTGAGCTTCCAAGTTTTCACCATAGACACCGTATTCTCTCCTCGGATTACCTCCTACGTAACCGAAATGTGGCCCTCGACCTCGGCCTCTTCCTCCGATTACATTTCTTCCTCCCATCATCGGTCTCTGATTCCGATGAAGGAAGTCATAACCATAGTCATCATTTCTGTCTTCGGCCCCCACTCCAACTTGCGCTTCATCAGCTGGTTCGAATGGTTGAGCATTTCGAATAGGTTTAGGAAGTGGAAGATATCTTTTGGGATTGCCCAAAGGGTGGGAACTGCACACTTGTTGGGGATTGCCCAACTCTTGCTCTCGTGGAGCTACTTCGGTTCCCAACTCATACTTCTTCACTATCTCCTTGAATGGGGCAGGAGTTAAGAGTAGAACCTCGGCTGGTTCCCTCTCCGGATTCGATTTGGACACTCAGGGTCCTTCTTTCAACATTCTCAAGCCTCAAACATATTTCATCCAACCTGGACATGATAAGATCCAAGGTTGCCTTCGGAGGCTCATCTCCTTCGTTGGCCATTGTACCTGCATAACAACAAACGTTATCGAAACAACCTCACACACTTCCTCACCCTTTTAGTAGCACTCGGTAGCACTCAATTTGGGGGTAAGTGTCCTCGGTCACTCAAAGACTTGTTAGCAGTGGCTCGTTTGATTGATCAATGTCCTCTAAGATCCTTCAAGTTCGACAATAGTCACTGTCTCTTCGGGAAGAGTGAAGTGATGTTCGACTCAATGGAACGGACGCTTTTACACTGAGCTCAGGGAGTCAAAAGATTTTCTACGAAAGTTTGGACTTCGGTCACCCCTTCGCAAGATTTCCTAACAGCTCAAATGCGATAGTACGACCTCGAGTAGAAGTGATTACTCAAGAGATCCACTATCGTGAATTTTCGACACAAAGAAAGTGTTAACCTAGGAGAATCTACCCTGGGTTTCCCCCTTTGGAATCTTTCTCGAACACACCAACTCCTGTCCGTACAAGAGTGGTCCCTCCTTGGTACGGATAGGGTTTTACCTTATCCGCTTTCCTTTTATAGGCCGACACGTTTTCACCTAGGGTTTATGGATTTAAAATTTTACCCCTTCTTCTTCAATAGAACAGTGAAGCTTTAGCTCCGGCGTACGGACAACTTTACTTCGTTCACTGACCACGATTTTCAAACAAATTTAATGGGTTGTCTTCGTCTCCGTTTTAAAGAACAATCAGAGGAATCAGTTCAAAGTCCTTTGAACTGAGGTCCAGCTCCTCGTGTTCGTACACTGTTACAACAGTAACAATTTTAAGGCGTACGGACACGGTGCAAATCAGGGAACTTCGAAAATTAAAGCACAAAACAACCATAAAAAGCTCAAGAACCACCAATCTTTATCGGTTACAACCAATCTCAATGGGGTTCAAAAACAGTCACCGCTAACTCAAAACAGTCCAAAAATATGGTAGAGAAACCCTAGTCGCCGATGGTGTACGACCGGTGCTCAAATCAGTCTTCGGACGGTGGTGAACAAGAATCAATGGTTGTTTAATCCAAACAAACAACAATCAATCCAAATTTTTGAATTTTCTTTTAGCACTTTTTTTTTTGTACAGTAACAACACCAACAGTAACCCAAACAAAATCAAGAGCACGAAACGGAAAACAAAGACACAACGCACGAAAGTAAAGGATAACTTGAACAGGATTTGGGGTTGTAGAAACAAGCCCAAACCGTGCTCTGATACCAAGATGGTGCAAGCCAAATCCAAAGATAGCTTAGCAACCTAAAAACAACAGCGGAAACAAGACACAAGATAGAAGCAAGACAAGACTATGCAACAAGAATCACCTAAACTATGCAACAATCCTCAAGAGAACATTGCCTCTTGCAAACTGAATGATCAGAGAGGAATGTTCAATCGGATTCTCCGAAAGCCACAAGCCCATAAAAAGCGCTCACCGGGGGTATGCTCACAACGGAGACAATAGAAATGCTCTCGGCAATTTCATTTAATTCATCAATGTTCAAAAACTAGCTCCTTACAATGAAATGGAACAAGGTTTATATAGAAAATACTAAGGGTAAACTAGTAAAATGGTCACAGGTGACCAATAGAAATAAGCCACGCAGGGCTGAGCTAAATGTGTTCGGCAGCCTTGACTTCGGTTCTCGGTTGTCTGCTCGAACACACTCGTCCTCGGGCGCTAACTTAGCTTCGAACACATGTTGTTGTGTTCGGCTCTGTGCTGCTCGGCGCCAAGAGTTGGTGTTCGGTCACCTTGTCCTCGGGCTCAAATTTGAAGATGTAGCCCTCAGTTTCAGCACTTTACAATTCTTCACCCGAACACATGCTTCCTCCCAACCAAGCCAGCTGTATGTGCATGTCATGGAGCAGCTTGGCTTGGCTACGTGTCATTGGCCCCCTCGGTTGATCAGTCATTGCCTTCGGCTGATTGTCGAGTACTTGATCAACACTTTGGGCTGCATCAGAACTACATCATCCTCCCTTTCTTGAGAAGATTTCGTCCTCGAAATCAAGGCGTGGTCTCTCATGGCATCATCAACTTCTCGAGTTGGCCAATTGATAAGGATCAAAATCAAAAGACAAAAAGAACGATAAGAGAACGAGACACGTCTCGAACTCCCTACAAGGTAACCACAGAGAACTTATTCTGTGATACCCTCGTATCGGTGTCAAGAAGGGCCTACGCTATGATACCACCCTCGAGTCGCACCCGGGACTCGCAAGTAGAATGATAGGGTGTCGGTTTGGAAGTCAACTAGGATCCGCTAGTGAATTCAAGCCAACCAAAAGGGTTTCTAAATAAACAAGAGTTCAACTCTATTCATCATTCAACAATATTCAAGGTAAGCTAAGGTTTGATGAGGCTAAGTGAAGTATTTATAGGCTTCACTTAGTCATAATAAAAGGTCTAAAGTACCCCTAAAGTGGGTTAAAACAAATAAGGCCACGCAGGGCTATAGTTGGAAGTTCATGCAAAAAGTAATAAAAATCCCGCAATGCTGTCACAGGGGCAGTGATAGGAATCAACTACGAAACGCAGAAATAAAGATAAAGATAGGAGAGCGAGACACTTCTCGAACTCCCTTCGAAGTAACCCCGGGGAACTTGTCCCGAGATACCCTCGAATCGGCGTCTAGAAGGACCTACACTATGCAACGACCCTCGAGACAACAACGGACTCGCAAGTCGAATGGTCGGGTTTTCGGTTCAAGACTCAACTAGGTTCCACTAGTGAATTCAAGCAACCAAGAGACAAAGGTTTCTTCCAAAGAGTTCAACTTTATTTTCATTCATCAATAATCAAAGTAAGGTAATGTTTGAAAGAGGCTAAGTGAAGTATTTATAGGCTTCACTTAGGGCTAATAAAAGGTCTAAAATACCCCCAAAGTGGGCTAAAAACAAATAAGGCCGCGCAGGGCTATAATTGGAAGTTCAAGCAAAAAGCAATAAAATCCCGCGGGGGTGTCACAGAGGGAGGCGGTCCACCTAGTAGGGGGAGGCGGCCGCCTAGTGAGCTGGTGCTCTCTGGATCTGATGCAGCCCAAAGTGCTGATCAACTGAGGACACTTCTACCGAAGGCAGTGACTGATCAACCGAGGAGGCCAATTACTCGAAGCCAAGCTAAGCTGCTCCATGACATGCACATCCAGCTGGCTATATCGGGAAGAAGCATGTGTTCGGAAGAGGGATTGCAAAGTGATGAAACCAAGGGCTACATCTTCAAGTTTGAGCCCGATGACAAAGTTCCCGAACAGCAGCTCTTGACCCCGGGCAGCGCAGAGCCGAACACAACATCTTGTGTTCGAAGCCAGGTCAGCGCCCGATGACAAATGTGTTCGAGCAGGCAATAGAGAACCGAAGCCAGGCTCACCGAAGTCAAGGTTGCCGAGCGCATTTAGACTCAGCCCTGCGTGGCTTATTTCTATTGGTCATCTGTGACCTATTTACTAGTTTACCCTTAGTATTTCCTATATAAATATTGTTTCCTTTCATTGTAAGAAGGTAGTTTTTGAATATTGAGTATTGAATGAAAAGTGCCGAGCACATTTTCTTGTCTCCGTCGTGAGCAAACCCCGGTGAGGGCTTTTATGGACTTGTGGCTTTCGGTTAGTCCGATTGAACATTCCTCTTGATCATTCAGTTTGCAAGAGGCAATGTTCTCTTGAGGATTGTTGCATAGTTAGGGTGATCCTTGTCTCCCTTTCGATCGAGCTTTGGGACAGGTTCCCCACTGTTCTTTCGAAAGAAGCAAGTTTTGTCTTGCTTTTATCTTCTTCTTAAATTGTTCTTCTTCCGCGTAGTGCTTAGCTCTCCCTTCGGGAATTGCATTGCACCATCTTGGTATCAGAGCCCGGCTTGAGTTTGTTCTTACAACCTCAATCCTGTTCATTATCTTCGTGCGTTTGTGTCTTTGTTTTCCTTTTCGTGTTCTTGAATTTTGTTGTTAAAACTGTGGTGTTGTTATCTTACAAAAAAAAAAAAGTGTTAAAAGGAAAATTCAAAAATTGTGTTTGATTGTTGTTTGTTTGGGAAAAACAATCATCGAATCTTGTTCACCATTGTTTTCTGATTCCAACAAGTACCCGACGTACTGATTTCGTGACTAGGGTTTCTTGGTGAATTTTTGGACTGATTCGAGCTTAATGGTGACTGGAAACTCGAACCCCACTGTGTTTTGGAAGAAACCGATGAAGATTGGTGGTTCTTGAGTGATTTGGGTTTGATTGTTGCTTAAAAATCGAAGTTCTCAGTTTTAAATTGTTGTTCGTACGCCGGAAAATTGTTACAATCGTAGCAGTGTACGACACGACGAGCTGGGTTTTAGCTCGAAGAACTTTGAATTCCGCCGTCGATAAAACCGGAGCTGAAAGCAACCCAGATCTGTTGAGCTTCGTGGTCAGTGAACCGAAGTTGTTGTGTCCGTACGCCGGAGCAAAGGTCACTGTTCCATTGAAGAAGAAGGGGTTAAATTTTGAACACTAAAACCCCAGGTGAAAAATTGTCGGCTGAAAAGGGAAAGTGGATAAGGTAAAACCCTATCCGTACCAAGGGGACCACTGTTGTACGGACAGGAGTGGGTGTGATCGAAAAAGATTCCAAAGGGAATCAAAGGGTAGATTCTCCTAGGTTCTCCCTTTCTTTCGTGTCAAAATTCTGGTTGGTGGATATTTTGAGTAATTGTCCTACTCGAGGTCGTACCAACTCATTTGGGCTGATAGGAACTCGTGCGAAGGGGTGACCGAAGTCCCAACTTTCGTAGAAAATTTCTTGACTCCCCGAGCTCAGTTAAAAGCGTCCGTTTCCATCGAGTCGAACATCACTTCACTCTTCCCGAAGAGACAGTGACTATTGTCGAACTTGAAGGATCTTAGAGGACCGATCAATTGGACGAGCCACTGTTAACAAGTCCTTGAGTGAACAAAAACCGAACCCATAAATTGAGTGGACCCGAGTGCCACCCATCAAAGGTGAGGGAGAGTGTGAGGTGATTTCTAACCTTTAACATTTGTTTGATCTTTGACTTGTGCAGGTACCATGGCTGGGAACGAAGGCAAAGGCATTGAAAGGCCCGAAGTGTCGTTAGCCGATCTCATGGCTGCGATACAAAGTGTCAGTGCCGATGTGAGAGGAGTGAGTGCTCGAGTAACTCAACTAGAACAAGAAAGTGCGTCCGTGGCCATGAATAGGTCCGGCGCTGGAACTAGCCAAACCACTCCGATGAAACCTGAGCTGTATACTGAGCTTGTACGACAACATCAGTTGACAAGTGAAGCAATTCGAAGAGAACTTAACTTGGGCAATCCCCAAGCTGCTTATCAAAACTTGGGCATTCCCCGAGGAGAAAGAATACCACCTCCAAAGGCCCGAAGAGATCTTGGAGCCGTTGCCGAGGAGGTTGATGAAGAGGAATTTCCCGAGGACGAGTATGAGCGTGAGCCGCCATTCGCTCAACGAAGGCAAGCTCACCGAGGTCGTGGAAATTTCCGAGGTCGAGGCCGAGGCGCAAATTTTGGAAGAAATATTGAGCGTGAGGCTGATGATCGTGAAGATGAGTATCCCGAGCAGATTCGTGGTGTTCGAGACTCCAACTTGAACAGTGTCAAGATCACTATTCCACCCTTTACAGGAACTAGTGACCCCGATGAGTATCTTGAATGGAAGTTGAAAATGGGGCGCATCTTTGAAACCAATGAGATGACCGAGGAGAGGAAAGCTGCTCATGCCATTGCTTCGTTCGAAGCTTATGCATCTACTTGGTGGGAAGCTGACAAGAGGCACAGACGAAGGAATGACTATCCCGAAGTCATTACCTGGCCACAGTTGATGAGAGCAATGGATGCTAAGTATTTGAGTGCTAAGTACAGGCAAACTCAAATGCAAAAGTTGTATGAGCTTAAACAAGGATCCAAGTCAGTTCAAGAGTACCATGATGAATTTGAAAAGGTTCGATTGAATCTTGATCTGACCGAAGACGAGGAACAGGCCATTATCCGATTTAAAAGTGGCTTGGCCAAGGATGTGTCATCTCAGTTGAGACTCCACGTGTACCACACGTTGGAAGATTTGTTCGAAGCTGCCACCGAAGCTGAAAAATTGGTTAAGGAAGAAAAGGCAAGCCGGTATCGAGGAGTCACTACTTCTACTCCCTTGAACCGAGGTAAAGAATGGAAGAATCCTAACCAAGCAAGTGCCAACACTGTTCGAGATCCGAAGAGACCCTTCGAGAGGGGTGTGACCGTTAACCAACCAAGAGAAGTGGGAGGTAAAGTTCAGCTCAACTCTCCTAGTGCTTCAAATATTCAGTGTCATAAATGCAGAGGTTATGGTCACATGGCAAAAGAGTGTCCAACTCGCAAAGTTATGCTCCTGCTCGAAGATGGAACCGTCCATGAGCAAGAGAGTGACACCGAGGAGGAATTAATCGAGGAGACTGACCGAGCTGAAAATGATGATGATCATGAGGCTGCCGAAGCTGATCATCCGGAAATGTTTCTTGTGGTTCGAAGGAATTTGAGCTGCATGACTCTTGAAGAAGAGGACAACCAAAGAGAAAACCTCTTTCATGCCCGATGTCGAGTGAGGGGAAAGGTGTGTTCGATGATCATTGATTCTGGTAGTTGTGCAAATGTGGTAAGCCAAACCTTGGTTTCACAAATGGGACTACCTACGATGAAGCATCCCCACCCGTACAAATTACAATGGCTGAATGAGTGTGGAGAATTGAGAGTTGTCAAACAAGTGTGGATCAAGTTTAGAATCGGCGAGTATCAAGATGAAATGGTATTCGATGTGGTGCCGATGCAAGCTTGTCATTTGCTATTGGGTCGACCGTGGCAATATGACCGAACAGCTGTTCACAATGGCCGATCCAACACTTACACTGTGAAGCTCGATGGGAAGAGTTTTATACTCAAGCCTTTGTCTCCAAAGCAAGTCTCCGAGGACTATAAACGGATGAAAGAACTGAAAGAAGCGGCCAAAGCTAAGCTTCCGATGGGAGCAAAATTGGGGGCCGAAGAGACAAACTCACCGACCGAAGAGAAAGGAATCTGTGCAATCATGCAACCCGGTGAGATCTTACGAGGCAACGACCACGGTCAGATGATGATTTGCCTCGTGCACAAGGGTATCTTTCTAAACTCTAATGATGAATTTTCTAATGATAACCCTTTGCCTTTGTCTGTTCGTAAAGTTTTGCAGGACTTCGAGGACATGTTTCCCGAGGAAATGCCAGGTGGATTGCCTCCGTTGAGAGGAATCGAGCACCAAATCGACTTCGTACCGGGATCTCAAATCCCTAACAAACCTGCATACCGGTGTAATCCCGAAGACACGAAAGAGCTCCAACGGCAGGTTGATGAGTTGCTGAACAAGGGCCTCGTTCGAGAGAGCTTGAGTCCTTGCGCCGTTCCAGTTATCCTTGTCCCGAAGAAGGATGGAACATGGCGAATGTGCGTTGACTGTCGATCAGTCAACAAAATAACGGTAAAGTATCGTCATCCTATCCCTCGATTAGATGACATGCTAGATGAATTAAGTGGTTCTTCATGCTTTTCCAAGATTGATCTCAGGTCCGGTTACCATCAGATCCGAATGAAAACCGGTGACGAGTGGAAAACCGCATTCAAGACCAAATTCGGTCTCTATGAATGGTTGGTAATGCCATTTGGCTTATCCAACGCCCCGAGCACATTCATGCGATTGATGAACCATGTGCTCAAACCGTTCATCAACAAGTTCGTTGTCGTTTATTTCGATGACATACTTGTTTACAGTCGGACCATGGATGAACATGTCGAACACCTAAGGCTTGTGCTTGAAAAGCTTCGAGAAGAGAAGTTGTATGCTAATTTCAAAAAGTGTGCCTTTGGTGTCGATCGTGTAGTCTTTCTTGGATTTGTAGTCAGTGCTAATGGTGTCGAAGTCGACGAATCAAAAGTCGAAGCCATCAAAGATTGGCCAAGTCCGACCTCGGTATCACAAGTTCGTAGCTTCCATGGGTTAGCTAGCTTTTACCGAAGGTTTGTTCGTGAATTTAGCACCGTGGCAGCTCCTCTAACCGAGCTGGTTAAGAAAGACAATCCATTTGTATGGGGAGAGTCCCAAGAAAGGGCTTTCCAAGAGTTGAAGCGGAGGCTTTGTTCTGCCCCGTTGTTGCAACTCCCTGACTTCGGCAAAGCATTCGAAGTCGAGTGCGATGCGTCTGGAGTTGGGATCGGAGGCGTGCTCATGCAAGAATCGAAGCCGATCGCTTACTTTAGCGAAAAGCTTAAGGGTGCAACTTTGAATTATTCAACATGTGACAAAGAGTTGTATGCCCTCGTTCGAGCACTCGCCCATTGGCAGCATTATTTGTGGCCTCGAGAGTTTGTGATCAAAAGCGATCATGAGTCCTTGAAGCATCTCCGAGGTCAGGAGAAATTGAACCGAAGACATGCCAAATGGGTTGAATTTATTGAAAGCTTTCCCTATGTAATTCATTACAAAAAGGGAAAAGACAATGTTGTGGCCGATGCGCTATCAAGGAAATTTGCCTTAGCGACCACTCTCGCCTCGAGGCTCATGGGATTTGAAAGCATCAAGCGCATGTACGATGACGATCCCAAGCTGAAATGCGTTCGAGACGCGATCTTGAGTGGCCGAAGGGTTGAGAAATATCAATGGCACGATGGCTACCTCTTCAAGAATGGGAGGGTTTGTGTGCCAGTGTCATCGTGGAGAGAACTCCTTGTTCGAGAAGCTCACTCCGGTGGACTGATGGGACACTTCGGTGTCGATAAAACTCTTGGTATCTTGACCGAGCAGTTCCATTGGCCCAAAATGCGACGAGATGTGGAAAAGCTTTGCAACGCTTGTCTCGTTTGCAAGAAAGCTAAATCGAAGTCCAACCCTCATGGTTTGTACACCCCGTTGCCTGTGCCTGATCGACCTTGGGTTGATATATCCATGGATTTTGTCTTGGGGTTACCGAGGTCGGGGGGAGGACATGATAGCATCTTCGTTGTGGTTGATCGTTTTTCCAAAATGGCTCACTTTATTCCTTGCAAAAAGTGTGATGATGCACAGCATGTAGCTACATTGTTTGTTTCTAATGTGTTGAAATTGCATGGTGTCCCTCGTACTATTGTGAGTGATCGAGACACAAAGTTCTTGAGTCATTTTTGGAAATGTTTGTGGGGTGCCCTCGGCACAAAGCTACTATTCTCGACGTCTCACCATCCTCAGACTGATGGACAGACCGAGGTAGTAAACCGAACCCTTGGATCGTTGCTTCGAGCAATGACCAAAGGCAAGGTTGGGAACTTGATAAGGATCAAAATACGCGGAAGCAAACAATACGATAATCGAGCGGAAGCAAGTAAAGGATAACAAGAAATCAAGATTGGGAAGGCAAGAAAGTAGAAGAAAGAATCGAATTCAATTTACTAACGTTAATTGAATTCAAAAGGGGAGAAGGGAAACTTGAACCTTACAATGGAATCTAACTAGATGTCGATCTCCATAGGTTCCAAGTCGAGACATAAACGAGCCTCGGGCTCACACAAGAAGGGCTCGGCCTCTTCAATGTTCTCTCTCAAGATTCTATCTTCAACAATGACTAACTAATGAATAATGCTAAGCTATGGAGTATTTATAGGCCTCATTTAATACATAGTGAAAGCCCAAAAGTACCCTTAAGTAAGTTCTAAGGACATAAGCCACGTAGGGGCATAATAGAAATTACATATGATAAAAACTAGGAAATCACGCATCCTTCTCAGCACTAGGCGCCCCGCCTACCCTACCAGGCGCCCCGCCTGGTTGCTCCTCACTGGAGTAGGCGCCCCGCCCCTGAACAAGTAGGCGCCCCGCCTGTTAAACTTCAGAGGCTGAAGGGGGCGGTCCGCCTAGTAAGTGGGCGGTCCGCCTCTTTCCCTGACACCTTGGAACGCCTCGAAATGTGTCTCTAAGGCTCCTCCTTCCTTGGCGCTCCAATGCATGATCTTCAAGACGTCATCCGGAGCCCTTGACTTGCATTCCTTGTGCTCTTCAAGCTTGGTTCTTGATGGTTGTCGTTTAGGCCAATTTGGGTCTTATCATCCTCCCCTTCTTGAAAGGATTTCGTCCTCGAAATCAAACCATCAAGCCTACATTCAAAACAAGCACAAACAAAGCTTCCCACTACAAGAGTAGGTTAGTGGCAAAAGTGTGGGAAAACACACTCTTGTGATGGAGCCAAGCATCAATAACAAGTAAAAAGCTTATGTCTCCAAAGGAAACAACAAGTACTTGACTCCAAATTAAAGTGCACCCAACACAAGAACAAACAAAGAGATCAATAGGATATGGAACATGCATGGTATAGCAATCAAATTCCCTATGACCCCTAAGCTTATAATCAACACACCAAGCCTTCAAACTAATATTATCACAATGTGACCTATCGGCTTTGGCATGCTCAACACCCAAGGTGTGATCAACAAGTGGGATGGAGTAAACAAAATAGTTCAATTGGCAACTAACATCAAATACTCCACTCCCCTTCTTGGAAGCACTCTTACACACACCAAGAGTGGCTTCCTCACCTCCAAATCCATCTCTAAGACAATCTCCCTCACTAGGCAAACTCCAAAGTAAGGTCTCCAAAATTGGCCCTTCATCATTATAGTCCCCACAATGAAGATTAGGACTACTAGAAGATGGTTTAACACAACCAATATCAAGACCACCCATCCCACTTGGAGTTCCAAACATTGGATCATCCATAGAGTCTAACTTTTCAAACCATGGAGGTTCTATTCGATTACCAATCCTAGTCCGATACAATTCGCTACCACAATTGAGATTATCTTCGCACCATGGAAATGTAAAAGCATGCACCTCAGATTCATGGTCGCACAAAAGCATGGTATCAAGACTAGGTTCATCACTATTACCCGAGGAGTCATTGAAAACAATCCGATCCATCTCAATCACTAGGGACTCCTCAAGGTCACTACCAACCTCACTACAACACATAAGTCCACCATTATCAAGCAATTCATCAAGGGAAAGGATAGAGTATTCATTCAACTCATCTTCCCCTTTGTCGAATATGGGTGGGGTGTCATAACAAGGTTCACAAGCAAGGTCAACTACACATTCCTCACTAATGAGAGGTTCAATGAAAATCGAGCTCACATCATGATGTGGCTTACCCTCCCTCTCAACTAGTGGTTCACAATCACACACAAGTTGACCATTCGACTCTACACTAGTTGCAAACACATTGTAATCATACAAATCATCAACTAGTGTTGAGTTAGCACAAACACTACCATGAGACAAGGAAGTAACATGTTCAAGGGACGAGCTATCACTTACCTTTGAGTGGCCATCTTGCTCACTCAATGCATTTGAAGTGTCATGACTTGTGAAGGTGAAGAGTTTCTTCACCTTGAAGCTCACATTGAAGAGTTTCTTCACCTTGTCTATCCTTCTTAGGGCATGATTGAGGCTCAATTGTTTTGCCTCCAAGAGTACCTACACAAGCATTCACAAAAGTAGGAGAAAAAGATAAAGGGTTAAGGTTAGAATAAGGGGTGTCCTCACTCTTTTTTCCCTCTTTCTTTTCTCTCATTTTCTTTTCAAGGTTAGGTGTAGATTCGGGTGGTGACATCCCACTCACATCACTCCTCACATCCTCTCCTTTTTCCGCTCGAGGAATGTCACCGGTCACTCCCTTACTCCTCTCAATCTTTTGTCTCTCAAATTCGGGTGAGTTGGGACGAGGCCCAAGAATACCCATAGCCGGAGTAGGTGGACTTTTAACATCAACCCGAAATCTAGGACTAAGAGACTCATCGCTTGATGTCTCTTTCTTCTTTATTGGTGAACCACTTTGCTTTGGAGCTTGTGGTTTGGGGTTCACCTTGTTGACATATGTCAACTCTCTTCTTGCACTAGTCCCACCATTGCTTGTGATTGTAGGACTTCTCTTTAATGGTGTCCCACTAGTTCTCATGTTCGTAGGACTTCTTGTTTGCACTCTTTGGGTCATAGGGCTTCTCCTCAATGGTGTTCCTCCATTTCTCATGTTCATGGGCTTGCTTGGTTGCACTTCTTCTCTCCTAAGAAGGAGGAGTTGTAACTTCCCTTGTGCTTTAACACGGTAGCCTTCCAACGCTTCTCGGGCAATCGTGAAGTATCTATTGAAAAGCCAAGGCTTTCCCAACATAACATCACATCCCACTAAAGGACCTACTTTGCACTCCACTTCTTCTTCAAAGTTCCTTTGCGAAATAACTACCCTAGCCATTCCATCAACACAAGGTATTCCCAACCTTCTCACTACAAGATGGCTAATCCAACTTGCTTCACCACTATCCACTTGAAGCACATACCCATGATTTCCATTAAGGCTCACAATGAATTGATACCACGCTCTTTGGATCATGAGCTCATCCATGTATCGCCCTTTACAAAATCCCTCAAGCGTACCTCCACTAATTGGGTACTTCCTAATTTCACCACTACTAGCAATACCATAACCCAGAGTGCGACTCATTCCATCTCTTCCCTCGGCCTCATTCTCTTCCATCTCATCCTCCAAGTGTTGGAGTCGAGTGTCTATTTCCTCCATTTGAGCCAAGATGCTCGGAAGGTAGGCCTCGACTAACTCCCTCTCACTCACACCTTTCTCACCACTCCCACTTCCCCCAAACCTCCCTTATGGCTCCTTGTACCTGCAAAAGACATGTTAAGAAAGTGCAAAGGTTAGTATAAACAACCCCACTTGCTCTCCCTTACCTTTGGTGGTGGCTCTCAACACTCTTTTGGGGTGCACACTCCCAAACCCCCACCCAAAGATGTCCTTATCTCTTTTAGGAACCAAAATGGTAAGATCAATCAACTAGTAGATCCAAGTAAAGGTCCGGAGTGGAGTTGATGCGACTCGATGTACGGAAGCTAGTTTAGTGCGCACTTGAAGCAAGCAAATTCTACGACTTTAAGTATAGACTTCAAGACACACAAACACCCTAAGAGATCAAAGATTAGTGTTAATAAGATAGGACAAATACCTTAGAAACACTAACCAAGAAGTTAGGAAGCAAACGGAACACAAAAACACACGAAACGAGGCCAAACAGAGACCAATCAGGAGTGGGCGGTCCGCCTGAACTCAGGGGCGGTCCGCCTACTAATGTTCAGAGAGTTCACTAGGCGCCCCGCCTACTTTCTGGGCGCCCCGCCTACTGGGGTTTTCAGCACACTCCGAAAACGCGTTTTTTGGTCTTTTGACACCCAAATTCGGTTGTTTTCAAGGTGTTTTTCCAATCCGAAGGTACCCAATGGTGTTTTCAACTACTCCAATCAATCCCCAATGATTTATAACATCACCCAATCCAAAACGAATCCAAATCAAGCAATTTCAATCAAGTTCAAAGGTTTTTCAATTTTTGGGGTTTTTGATTTTTTTCAACTTTTGATTCTCAACACCAAATCATATAACAAGGGTACCAAATCAACGGGTCAACATCATAGATCGATCCCCGATATCAAACACCAAAGGAATCATCCAATCTAAACCACAACAAGAATTTTTTTTGTATTTTTCACTTTTTCAAATTTTTTTTGTTTTTTTCTTCTTTTCCAAGAACATAAACACAATAACAATAAAGTAAAGATAGGATGAACAAGGAACGCGGATTCGTAAGAACGAAACCCGAGCCTTGCTCTGATACCAAGATGATAAGGATCAAAATACGCGGAAGCAAACAATACGATAATCGAGCGGAAGCAAGTAAAGGATAACAAGATATCAAGATTGGGAAGGCAAGAAAGTAGAAGAAAGAATCGAATTCAATTTACTAACGTTAATTGAATTCAAAAGGGGAGAAGGGAAACTTGAACCTTACAATGGAATCTAACTAGATGTCGATCTCCATAGGTTCCAAGTCGAGACATAAACGAGCCTCGGGCTCACACAAGAAGGGCTCGGCCTCTTCAATGTTCTCTCTCAAGATTCTATCTTCAACAATGACTAACTAATGAATAATGCTAAGCTATGGAGTATTTATAGGCCTCATTTAATACATAGTGAAAGCCCAAAAGTACCCTTAAGTAAGTTCTAAGGACATAAGCCACGTAGGGGCATAATAGAAATTACATATGATAAAAACTAGGAAATCCCGCATCCTTCTCAGCACTAGGCGCCCCGCCTACCCTACCAGGCGCCCCGCCTGGTTGCTCCTCACTGGAGTAGGCGCCCCGCCCCTGAACAAGTAGGCGCCCCGCCTGTTAAACTTCAGAGGCTGAAGGGGGCGGTCCGCCTAGTAAGTGGGCGGTCCGCCTCTTTCCCTGACACCTTGGAACGCCTCGAAATGTGTCTCTAAGGCTCCTCCTTCCTTGGCGCTCCAATGCATGATCTTCAAGACGTCATCCGGAGCCCTTGACTTGCATTCCTTGTGCTCTTCAAGCTTGGTTCTTGATGGTTGTCGTTTAGGCCAATTTGGGTCTTATCAGAACTGGGCTGATCGCTTGCCCATGATGGAGTTTGCATACAATCGAACGGTGCATCGAATGATTAACATGACCCCGTTCGAATGTGTGTATGGTTTTAATCCTTTAATTCCACTTGACCTAACCCCATTGCCTCGAGATGTTGTTACCGATTTTGCAGGTACTCACCGAGCCAAAGCTCTGCTCGAGTTGCATGCTAAGACGAAGAAGAACCTCGAGGACGCCTATGCAAAGGTTGCCTTGAAGAAAAACAAGGGGCGGAAAAAGTTGGAATTAAGGAAGGGAGATTGGGTTTGGGTTCACTTCCGAAAGGAACGATTCCCGAACCTAAGGAAAGGAAAATTGGCTCCTCGAGGGGATGGTCCATTTCAAGTACTGAGCAAAATAAACACCAATGCTTATGTCATCGACCTCCCAGGTGAGTATAATGTGTCCAACACCTTCAATGTTGCTGATTTGACTCCTTGTGTTGTAGGCCAAACATCAGAAGCAGAGGATGAATCGATTTCGAGGACGAAATCCTCTCAAGAAGGGGAGGATGATGCAGCCCAAAGTGCTGATCAACTGAGGACACTTCTACCGAAGGCAGTGACTGATCAACCGAGGAGGCCAATTACTCGAAGCCAAGCTAAGCTGCTCCATGACATGCACATCCAGCTGGCTATGTCGGGAAGAAGCATGTGTTCGGAAGAGGGATTGCAAAGTGATGATAACCAAGGGCTACATCTTCAAGTTTGAGCCCGATGACAAAGTTCCCGAACAGCAGCTCTTGACCCCGGGCAGCGCAGAGCCGAACACAACATCTTGTGTTCGTAAGCCAGGTCAGCGCCCGATGACAAATGTGTTCGAGCAGGCAATAGAGAACCGAAGCCAGGCTCACCGAAGTCAAGGTTGCCGAGCGCATTTAGACTCAGCCCTGCGTGGCTTATTTCTATTGGTCATCTGTGACCTATTTACTAGTTTACCCTTAGTATTTCCTATATAAATATTGTTTCCTTTCATTGTAAGAAGGTAGTTTTTGAATATTGAGTATTGAATGAAAAGTGCCGAGCACATTTTCTTGTCTCCGTCGTGAGCAAACCCCGGTGAGGGCTTTTATGGACTTGTGGCTTTCGGTTAGTCCGATTGAACATTCCTCTTGATCATTCAGTTTGCAAGAGGCAATGTTCTCTTGAGGATTGTTGCATAGTTAGGGTGATCCTTGTCTCCCTTTCGATCGAGCTTTGGGACAGGTTCCCCACTGTTCTTTCGAAAGAAGCAAGTTTTGTCTTGCTTTTATCTTCTTCTTAAATTGTTCTTCTTCCGCGTAGTGCTTAGCTCTCCCTTCGGGAATTGCATTGCACCAGGATCTGGGGGAGGCGGTCCGCCTAGGTGGGGAGGCGGTCCGCCTGGCTGCCTTCAAGCCTCTGGATTTTTGGAGGCGCCCCGCCTCAGCTGGAAGGCGCTCCGCCTCTTCCTGAAGCCCCTTGGGGTATCTCGTTTTGTGCCTCTTGAGCCTCACCAAGCGTCCTAGAGGGTCCTCCATCCATGGCACACCAAAGTATGATCTTGAAGTGCTCTTCCTTGGCCTTGGACGATACTTTTAGATGGTTGCTCGATTTGGGTCTTATCATCCTCCCCTTCTTGAGAAGATTTCGTCCTCGAAATCGAGGCTTGGTCTCTCATAGCATCAACAACTCCTCGGGGTGGCCAAAGCGCTCCTTCTTTATCCCTCTTGATCGTCACTTTGATGTAGGCTTCTTCCAAGATCTCCCCCGCCTTAGCATGGAGCTTAGAACCTACAAGCAACGACAAGCAACAACACACAAACTTCCTACTTTGAAAGTAGGTTAGTGCAAGAAGTGTGGAAAACACACTCTTGTGATATAACCAAGCATCAATAACAATCATGAATATCAAGTCTCCAAAGAGAACCATAAGCACTTGGTTAAAGGTCAACATGCACTCAACAAGATAATGAGCAAATAGGTCATGGGAAGATGGAAAATGCAAGATCAAGCTACCAAAATCCCCTTGACCCTTAAGCTCAAGATCAACACGCCAACCGATCCTCGAGGTGTGATCAACATGTGGAGTGGAGTGAGTCAAATAACCCAACCTACAAGTAGGATCAAGCACTCCACTCCCCTTCTTTAGAGCATACCTACTCACACCAAGGGATTCCTTTTCCCCTCCAAATTCATCGCCTAAGCAACCCTTCCCATTAGACAGACTTTCAAGAAAGGTATTGATGATGGCCTCTTCTTCATCATAACCCAAACAAGCAATAGTAGGGTCACTCAAAGAGTCATTTAACTCATCCAAATTCTCACACAAGGGGTTGCCTAAGGGTTCAAACCCTTCACAGCATGGAGGCTTCATTTTACTACGCACCCTAGTCCGACACAAGGCATTACCACCAATGACATTATTTTCACACAATGGAAATGTAAAAACATGCATCTCAACATCATAATCAAGCAAAGACAAGTAATCAAGACTAGGTTCTTTTTCCTCACTCGAGGAGTCATCGAAAGCAAATTGTTCCATCTCACATGCAAAAGACTCCTCAAGGTCACAATTATGGTCAACTATCAATTCTACACTAGGGAGGGGCTCAATGAACAATGGGCTCACATCATGATGTGGCATGGCATCCCTTCCAACTAGTGTTTCACAAACAAGCTCAAGTTGACAACTAGACTCTTCACTAGTGGCATACACACTAGATGCTTCACAAGCCCCAACTAGTGTTGAGTCATCACAACACAAGGAGCTAGTAGGTTCATGAAAAGGTGAAGCAATACTTACATTCGTAGTACTTCCTTGGTAACTCGCAAGGCTTACAATGTCATGTGCAAATCCCTCTTCATGAGGCTCACATTGAGGCTCCAATGGCTTGTCTTCAAATGTACCTACACAAGAACTTTCACAAAAGAAAGTAGAAGATAAAGAAGGGTTAGAACAATGGGTGCTCTCACTCTCGATTTTTCCTTCCTCACCTCTCATCTCTCTCAATTTTACCTCATGGTCAAGTGTAGTTTGTGGTGACAATCCACTCACATCACTCCTCAAATCCTCTCCTTTTTCCTCTCTTGGATGGTCACCGGTCACTCCCTCACTTCTCTCTATCTTTTCTCTCTCATTTGAAGTGGAGTGACTCCCATTTTTATCATGCAATGGCAAGACAACAAGATTGTTTGTTTTGGGTTTAAGTTCAAGGGGTGATTTAGCTTTAGCCGCCTCCCTCAACTCCTTCATTTTCTTGTAGTCCTCACGTACTTGCTTAGGAGTTAGAGGTTTAAGCACAAATCTCCTCCCTTCATGTTTGACCGTGTAAGTGTTGACACGTCCATCGTGAGCCACTTGTCGGTCAAATTGCCAAGGCCTTCCAAAGAGAAGGTGGCAAGCTTGCATGGGCCCAACGTCGAACAAGTGTTCATCTACATAACTACCCATTTTGAACTTGATCAATGCTTGTTTCACTACCTTGAGCTCCCCACATTCACTAAGCCATTGCAACCGATATGGCTTGGGGTGTTTCACGGTAGGCAACTTCAATTGGGTTATAAGAGATTGGCTCACAACATTAGTGCAACTCCCCGAATCAATGATCATAGAGCACACAACACCTTTGACACGACACCTAGCATGGAAAAGGTTTTCCCTTTGCGAGGCGTCGCCGTCCTCCACAATCATGGCTCCTAAGCTCCTCCTCACTACTAGAAAAGCATGAGGTTTGATGCCGGGCAAACCACGAGACCCTTCACTCGGAGCCAAGCTAGGGAGATCCAAGGAGTACATCTACACTTGGTGAGGAAGGGACTAGAAGAAGGAAGCATTGGGAAGCCATTTCGGGTGATCAAAACACAAGGAGAGCACCTCAGCACTTTGGGCGCTCCACCCAGTGTTTTGGGCGCTCCACCTGAAGACAACAGGGCTTGGGCGCTCCGCCCAGTGCTTGGGCGCTCCACCTGAAGATAACAGGGTTTGGGCGCTCCGCCCGAGCCACCCCACTGCCTAAAATGTGCAATTTTGCGGGCGCTCCGCCCGGTTCACTGAAGAGGCGTGAATCTATGCTATGTTAAGACTATTTTGACCCTACGTGGTCCTTTATTTCCTAAGCCTAAGTGTGGGCATTTTAAACCTCTCAAAGGGTGTCTAACTAATAAATAGCTATTAGCTTGTCTTATTTCACTAGCTAACTTTGATGATTAAACATACAATTGTGTTAAGAGTTGAACTCTTTGAATGGTGAATGAAACCCTTGACGGGACTTGTTTTTCCTCTAGCGGATCTAGATGAATTCCAATCCCCCCCGACCATTCTACTTGCGTGCTCACGTTAGCTCGAGGGTAGTTGCCTAGTGTAGGTGTTCTTGTCATCTTCTTGGGGTGTAACGGAACAAGTTCTCCGTTGCTACTTGAGATTATCGTACGAGTTACGTCTCGCTTTTATCTTTATTTTTCCGCGTTTGATTTCCTACATCATTTGGTATCAGAGCAAGGCTCGGGTCTCGTTTCTACGAACCCCCGACCCTTGATTCTTCGTGCCTAGATTAGTTTGTTTAGTTTTCTTGTTGTTGAAGTTGTTATTAGAAGAAAAACACAAAAAAAATTGAAAATTGAAAAATACAAAAATTGGCGTAACTTTTTGGTTGGATCGATTCTTGGATTGGGTGTTATAGATTTGTGATCGTGATTGAATCCCCGTTGTTTTGGTACCAAATTTGCTTGGATTGGAGTGGATTGAAAATTTGAAACCCTACTTCTCCTTAAACCCTACCAAACCCTTGTTCTTGAGGAAAATTGATTGATTTTGGGTTGTATGTTTGTGGGGTTTTGGATTTGATCATTGGGGATTGATCTACTTTGAAAAACGAATCCATTGCAATAAATTTGGTGTGAATCGGAGTTGTATAACATTGATTTTGGAAGAATCAAAACCCACTTTTTGACCCCTTTTAAAAGTTTGAAGAAAACCCAACTTGAATTTGAATCATGAATTTGCCTTGTAAGATGCTTGGTTGGGTGTGAAATTGATTGGGGATTGGTGGTAGTATCATTATACAACTTTGGGTACTTCAAATTTGGGAAGAACACGTTGAAATCGACCAAAAAGTTGGATTGGAATCGAAGAACACGCTCTTGAAAACCCAGGTGTTCTTCGTTCAGGCGCCCCGCCTAAACCTTGGGCGCTCCGCCTGAACTGGCCTTGCTCCAGGCGCTCCGCCTACTCACTGGGCGCTCCGCCTGAGCACCCTCACTGGTCATTTGCCAGGCGCTCCGCCCCACCTTTTGGGCGCTCTGCCTGATTTGCTGAAGGTTGAATTGGGTAGTTTTCTTCTAGGTTTGCTTGTTCTTTGTTGCCTAACCTCTAATTAGTGTTGATCTAAGTAACCTTTCTACTTAGCTAACACTAATCCTTCATTGCTTTAGGTGAATCGTGCCTTAGTAAGGAGAGTAGGAATTCCAAGAAAAGCGTAGAACCTTTTACTCAAGTCCTTCTACTTCAAAGTGCTTAGCGTTCATCGAGTCCTATTAACTCCAATCACCCCGGAGTGTGCGTGACTCGTGAATAGTCTAGTTGAGTTGGGGAATTGCTAGTCATCTACGTGAAGCTTTGGAACTACAAGTCGAGTGAAATAACCACCGCCACTCAAAAGAGAGAACCGAGTGAAATCTTTTGTGAGGGAGCGAGTGAGGTTGTTTTTGCTAACGTTTGTTACTTGTGTAGGTACCATGGCTAACGACGGACAAGATTTCATTAAGGAGGCCTTGGCTAATCTTCTTGCCAAGATGGACCTCATGAACCAAAGAATCGAGTCTCTTGAAAAAGGAGCCTCGAGTACACAAGGAGAACATGGGACCCCGAGTGTCCAAAATGACAAAAGGACCCCGAGTGTCCAAATTGAAGCCGGAGAAGGCTCAAGTAGCCCTACCTTTACCCCGGAGCAAGTTGTTGAATTGCTCAAACATCAACGGGTAAAGGAAGATAAAGAGCGGATGGATCAAATGTTGGGCAATCCCCAACGAACGGGCATTCCCCGTATCTTAGACAACCCTCCAAGAAACGTTCCACTACCACAACCCATCCGAAATGTGCAACCTCTTGAGCAAGTTGATGACGCCCAAGAAGGGGAGGAAGCCAATTATGGAGATGACATGTATGGGTTTGATGATCACTTTCAACCGAGGAGAGGTATGAATTGGGGTCGGAATATGGATCGGGGTAGAGGCCGAGGTCGAGGGCCACCCTTAGGACTTGATGGAGGGAATGTTAGGAGAGACTATGGAGGTTATGGTGGTTATGGGGATCACTATGGGGGCCAACCGGAGCCATTCCAAGGGGGTCGTGATAACAACAATAACCTCAATAGTGTGAAGCTCACTATTCCTTCTTTCAAAGGAAGTAGTGACCCGATGGAGTACAAGAATTGGAAATTGGCTATGGAACGAATATTTGAAACCAATGATATGCCCGAGGTGAAGAAAACCAAGTATGCAATATCTTCCTTCGAATCTTTTGCTTCTACTTGGTGGGAGTCGGTGAAGAGGAATAGAAGGAGGACGGGAATGGCTATTAATCTTACTTGGGAAGAGTTGATCCGGGTGATGGATGAGAAGTATTTGACTAGCCAATACCGGGTTGAGCAACAAAAGCGTCTCTATGAATTGAAACAAGGTTCCAATTCGGTTGGGGAATACTTCAATCAATTTGAGCAAGTCCGAATGAACCTTGACCTTGATGATGAAGATCATGAGATGGCCATAATCCGTTTCAAAGGGGGCTTAAACCGGGACATAGCTTCACAATTGAAGTTCCACCGATATGATGATCTCTACAAGCTATGTGATGATGCGGTTGAAGCCGAGAAATGGCTCAAAGAGGAGAAGTCCTTTCGCTACAAGGGTAGCACTACTACTCCAACAAGCAATACAAAGGGTTGGAAGCCTCCTACCACAAATGCAAGGTTCCCGAGTGCAAGTGGAACGAGTGGTGCCAATGCAACCAAGGATGTGAAGAAGCCATTTGAGAAGTTCACACCAAATGTGGGAGGTAACTCTAAAACCCAATTGAATGCTCCTACTTCTTCTTCCATTCAATGTCAGAAATGCAAGGGGTATGGGCACTTTGCCAAAGAGTGTCCTACGAAAAGAAACATGGTTGTTGTTGGTGATAATGCATATGAGCAAGAGAGTGAGCCGGAGGAAGATGAGGGAGTAGAGGGAGATGAGGGAGTAGAGGAGGATGGTGAAGATGACAAGGTGGAGGATGAGGAACCTCATACTTTTCTAGTAGTGAGGAGGAGCTTAGGAGCTATGATTGCGGAGGATGGTGAAAACTTGCAAAGGGAGAACCTCTTCCATGCTAGGTGTCGTGTTAAGGGTGTTGTGTGCTCTATGATCATTGATTCCGGGAGTTGTACTAATGTGGTGAGTCAATCTCTCATAACCCAATTGAAGTTGCCTACCATGAAGCATCCAAAGCCATACCGGTTACAATGGCTTAGTGAATGTGGGGAGCTCAAGGTAGTGAAACAAGCAATGATCAAGTTTAAAATGGGAAGTTATGTTGATGAACACTTGTTCGACGTTGTGCCCATGCAAGCTTGCCACCTTCTCTTTGGAAGGCCTTGGCAATTTGACCGGCAAGTGGTTCACAATGGACGTGTTAACACTTACACGCTCCAACATGAAGGAAGGAAGTTTGTGTTGAAGCCCCTAACTCCTAAACAAGTGAGTGATGACTACAAGAAAATGAAGGAGTTGAGGGAGGTGGCAAAGGCTAAGTCTATCATTGAGACTAGTCCATTGTCCAAAAGCATGGTGGCAATCCCACCTACTTCATCCACCGGTGGCATATGTGCCATGATGCAACCGGGCGAGCTCCTAAGAGGTAATGATGGCAACAAGTTTCTCCTATGCTTAGTGCACAAAGGTATGATCCTTAACTCTAATTGTGATGTTTCTTCTAGTCCTTTGCCTAGTGCTTTGAAAAATGTTTTTGGAGAACTTTGGGGACATGTTCCCGGATGAGATGCCCGATGGCTTACCTCCCTTGAGGGGTATTGAACATCAAATTGATTTTATTCCGGGCTCTCAAATCCCGAACAAGCCGGCCTATAGAAGCAATCCCGAGGATACGAGGGAGTTGCAAAAACAAGTTGATGACTTGCTTTCAAAAGGCTTGGTGAGGGAAAGTTTGAGTCCTTGTGCCGTACCGGTCATTCTTGTCCCAAAGAAGGACGGCACTTGGAGAATGTGCGTAGATTGCCGAGCCGTGAATAAGATAACGATCAAGTATCGTCACCCTATTCCACGGCTTGATGACATGTTGGATGAATTGAGTGGGTCGTGTGTCTTTTCCAAAATTGACCTTAGGTCCGGCTACCATCAAATCCGGATG
The DNA here is from genome assembly GCA_037355625.1 of Petunia x hybrida. NCBI lineage: Eukaryota > Viridiplantae > Streptophyta > Magnoliopsida > Solanales > Solanaceae > Petunia > Petunia x hybrida. The sequence goes on from JBBBVM010000534.1 coordinate 1,025,214, forward strand.
AAACCCGGGGATGAATGGAAAACCGCATTCAAGACCAAATTCGGTCTCTATGAATGGTTGGTTATGCCCTTCGGGCTATCCAACGCACCTAGCACCTTCATGCGACTCATGAATCATGTTTTGAAGCCTTTTATCAATAAGTTTGTTGTTGTCTATTTCGATGATATCTTGATCTATAGTAAGACAATTGATGAACATGTTGGCCACCTTAGGCAAGTGCTTGATGTTTTGAGAGCCGAAAAGCTCTATGCTAACTTTAAAAAGTGTGCCTTTGGTGTGGAAAAGGTGGTCTTCCTTGGGTTTGTTGTGAGTGCCCAAGGAGTGGAGGTGGATGAGTCTAAGGTAGAGGCCATACGTGATTGGCCTACTCCTACTACCGTGACTCAAGTGAGGAGCTTTCATGGTCTTGCTAGTTTTTATAGACGATTTGTGAAAGACTTTAGCTCCATTGCCGCTCCACTTACCGAGTTGGTAAAGAAGGACCAACCATTTGTTTGGGGAGAGCCTCAAGAGAAGGCTTTCCAAGAGTTGAAAGGTAGATTAAGTACCGCCCCCCTATTGCAATTGCCCGACTTCGGGAAGGCGTTTGAGGTTGAATGTGATGCCTCGGGGGTGGGAATTGGTGGTGTATTAATGCAAGATAGCAAACCCATCGCCTACTTTAGTGAAAAGTTGAAAGGGGCCTCCTTGAATTATTCCACATATGACAAGGAGTTGTATGCCCTTGTGAGAGCCCTTGCCCATTGGCAACATTATCTTTGGCCTCGTGAGTTTGTAATCAAGAGTGACCATGAGTCACTCAAGCATTTGAGAGGCCAAGAGAAGCTCAATAAGCGGCATGCCAAGTGGGTTGAATTTATTGAGTCTTTTCCCTATGTGATCCAATACAAGAAAGGGAAGGACAATGTTGTGGCGGATGCGCTTTCTAGAAAGTTCGCATTAGCCACCACTCTCACCTCTAAGCTCATGGGATTCGAGAGTATCAAATTGATGTATGCTCATGATCCAAAGCTAAAGAGTGTCTATGATGCTCTAGAGAAAGGGGAGAGAGTTGAAAAATACCAATGGTCTAATGGATTCATCTTTAAAAATGGTAAAGTGTGCATACCCGAGTCCTCATGGAGGGAATTGCTTGTGCAAGAGGCACATTGTGGAGGACTCATGGGTCATTTTGGTAGGGATAAAACCTTAGCCATCCTTAGGGAGCAATTTCATTGGCCCAAAATGGGGACACATGTTGAGAGACTTTGCAACTCTTGTCTTGAGTGCAAGTTTGCCAAGTCCAAGTCTAATCCCCATGGCCTATATACCCCACTCCCCGTACCTACTAGTCCGTGGTTGGATATATCAATGGACTTTGTCATGGAATTACCAAGGACTAGGGGGGGCCACGATAGCATCTTTGTTGTCGTGGATAGGTTCTCAAAGATGGCTCATTTCATTCCTTGCAAGAAATGTGATGATGCTCAACATGTAGCTTCCTTGTTTGTTGAAAATGTTTTGAAGCTACATGGTGTGCCTCAAACTATAGTGAGTGATAGGGACCCTAAGTTCCTAAGTCATTTTTGGAGAAGTTTATGGGGTGCCCTTGGCACCAAACTCTTGTTTTCTACGTCCCACCACCCCCAAACCGATGGTCAAACGGAGGTGGTAAACCGTACTTTGGGTGCTCTTCTTAGAGCCATGACCCGAGGTAAGGGTGGGACTTGGATTGACAAGCTTCCTCTTATGGAGTTTGCCTACAATCGCACCGTGCATAGAATGATTGGCATGACTCCATTCGAATGTGTTTATGGTTTTAACCCCTTGATTCCCCTTGATCTAACCCCTTTGCCAAGGGAAATGGTTGTTAATTTTGAAGGGAAAGCTAGAGCCAAGGCTTTGATGGAGCTACATGCTAAGGCAAAGAAGAATTTGGAGGAAGCTTATGCTAAAGTTGCCTCCAAGAAAAACAAAGGCCGCAAGAAGGTGGAACTCAAGAAGGGTGACTATGTGTGGGTACACTTCCGGAAAGAAAGGTTTCCAAACCTTAGGAAAGGGAAGTTGGCACCCCGTGGAGATGGCCCATTCCAAGTGCTTTCAAAGATAAACAACAATGCATATGTGGTCGACTTGCCAAGTGAGTATCAAGTTTCTAATACTTTCAATGTTTGTGACTTGGTTCCTTTGGATGTAGGTAATGAAGGGGTCGTGAATGATGATGAAGAGGTCGTGGATGATGCTTCAATTTCGAGGACGAAATTGATGCAGCCCAAATTGCATCGACACCTACACTTGGTCCGGAAGTCAAGGCATGGATGATATGAGCTCGGAGACGACTTGAAGACCATGCATTGAAGCTCAATCAAAGTGGGAACAGGGCTGAAACCAGTGCAGGAAACAGGGGAGCCACAACAGGGCAAAACAGGGCAGCATTTCCTGAGCTACTGCCTGGCGCCAGACATCTTCTCTGCGCGATCGCGCCACTACTCACGCGATCGCGATGACCAATCATTTGCCCTGCGCGATTGCGCTCAACATGACGCGACAGCGAGCCTCTGAAGTTTAGTGCCCACGCGATCGCATATCTTTGCACGCGATCGCGAAGACCATTTGAGCAGTGCGGACCAGAATGTTGGCAAATGTTGTAAGGGGAAACTATAAATACCCCATTCATTCATTTATTGCATTTTTAGCTAACCTTGAATGTAGAATGATATTTTCTTTGAGTGAATCTCAATGTTGAACCCGTGAACGGGCATGATTTCACTTGGTGGATTCCAAGTTGAACATCGTAACCTCTTTGATCATTCTATTTGCAAGAGCCGGGTGCCTCTTGAGGGTAGTTGCGTAGTATAGGTGATCCTTGACTTCACCCGGGGTGTATCGAGACGAGTTCCTCGGTGCTACTTAGGTAAATGTTCAAGCCTCGTCTTGCTTTTTATCTCGATATCTTTTAGATATCATCTATCTTGTTCTCGTTTCCGCATTTTGTATCGTCTCTCCGTTTCCGCGTATTTTCGATTGCATCAGTTGGTATCAGAGCACGGCTAGGCTTCGTTCTTACGAATCCTCGGTCTTGTTCTCGTTATTGTTATCCTTGTGTTGTTTGTTGTTCTTGTTTAGAAGAAAACACAAAAAAATTCAAAACTTGAAAATCACAAAAAAATTGCTAGAAATCGTTCCTTGTTGCGATTTTGTTGTTGTTTGTTATTGGGGTTTGTTTGTTATCATAATCCCGTTGATTTGGTACCCTCGAAACACGATTTGAAGTCGTGAATCAAAATCTTGAAAACCAAATCTCAAAGTGGAGAATTCACAAAAATTTAATAGAACTTGCTTTGTGTTGTGAATTCTTGGTTGTTTGATATTGGGGATTGTACCTTATAGTCTTCACGTCATTTTGATATCCCCATATCGTCATTTGGAGTAGCGGAATGAAAATCGCATTTTGAAATTTGAAGTTCTTGGAAATTTTGAAGAACTTGATCCAAATTCCGTGAAACAAGTTGTTTGTTCATTGTTTGATTGTTAAAACCATTGGGGATCGTTCATTTCAGTTAAAAACACCCTTTGGGAGCTTTGGAACTGAACAACAAGTTGAATTGGTGTGATTTGTGTGCCAAAAACTGATTTTGCAGTCGAGATTCTGGTTCTGGAACGCAGGCCTGCGCGATCGCGCACAGCCTCACGCGAACGCGCCTCATTTCCATTTTGTTCATCGCGATCGCGACTTACATCACGCGATCGCGAAGGGTTCTCATTTTGCAGAAATCCTGAACTGGGACAGATTGTTCGCAAAGCGTTCGTAACCGTTTCCGCTCACCAAAACTTCAATTGTATCATCAAATATGGTGAGTTTGTAGATCACTAACCAAAAATCATCCAATTCCGAATCCATTTAGTGGCGATTCGATCTTTTTCCCTTTGATCGCGTCACTTCCGATTAGTACTTTGAGGGTAACACTCCTACCCAATTAGTGCTAATTCTTTGTGCGCTTAGGATCTTCGTGCTTAGAAGGAGAGTAGAGCTCAAAGAAGACTCGTAGTATATTTTTGGCTCAAGTGCTCACTTATAAAGCCGTTCGCCCATCGAGTCCCATCAATTCCACTCACCCCGAAGAGTATTTAGTTCTTGTGACTTGGGTGGTTATTGAGGTGGTTGTTCAACTACGAGGAAGCCTTTGAGATCAAGCTTGAGTGATAAATCCCCCGTCACTAAATTGAGTGTACCCGAGTGACACTTCAAAGGTGAGGGAGCGAGTGAGGGCTTTTACTCTAACCTCTTTCTTGTTTTTGATTTGTGTAGGTACATGGCCGGAGACGTGTATGATACCGATGAGGACACGTTAAGTACTTTGACCTACATATTGGCCGAGGTAAGGTCTATGGAACAACGGCTTGAGCGCCTTGAAAGAAAAGGGACCCCGAGTGTCCAAAAGAGTACCGAAAGAGGTACTAGTGATGAAATGTTGGGCATTCCCCAACCGTTGGGCATTCCTCAACAAGTGGGCACTCCCCACAACTTGGGCATTCCCCAAGATAATATTGATCAAGGTGATGAGCTCAAAACGACACTTGTGGTACGGAGGAGTTTGGGTGCCATGAGTCATGAGGAGTCGGAGCATGTGCAAAGGGAGAATCTCTTCCATGCTAGGTGTCGAGTGATGGGTCAAGTGTGCTCAATGATCATAGATTCGGGAAGTTGTGCTAACATAGTAAGTGAGACCTTGATTTCCCAATTGCAATTGCCTACTAGGACACATCCACATCCCTACCGTTTACAATGGTTGAGTGAGTGTGGAGAGTTGAGGGTGGTGAAGCAAGCTTTGGTTGAGTTTGGCATTGGCAACTACCGAGACAAGGTAATGTTCGATGTAGTCCCTATGCAAGCTTGCCATCTCTTGTTTGGAAGGCCATGGCAATATGATCGGAGCGTAGTGCACGATGGTAGAACCAATTCCTATACGGTCTTGCATGGTTCTAGGAAGTATATACTCAAGCCCTTGACACCGAAGCAAGTAAGTAATGACTATAGGATTATGAGGGAGTTGAAGGAAGCCGCTAAAGCCAAGTCACCCATGGTGCTTGAGCCCGGAACCAACAATCTTATGGTCATGCCCTTGCGAGTTGAGAGTGAAGCATCACCCGGACCTACAATTGGCCTTGAGCGAAAAAATGAAAGAAGTGGAGAGAGAGGAAATCTCGAGTGAGAATGAGGACACACTTTGTTCTAACCAAGATTTATCTTCTTCTCTTTCTACTTGTTTTGGCTTATGTGTAGGTACTCTTGGAGGCGAGCTAGTGGAGCCTCAACCGGTTGATAAGGAAGAAGGACAAGAGGATGGAGCTCGACATTGTGAGTTTCATGAAGGAGGACTCAAGCATGACACTTCAAACGATGTGAGTGCTCACGGGAGCGACTCAAATGTAAGTATTACCTTTCCTTCTCATGAACATGATGATCCCTTGTCTTGTAGAGACTCAAAGCTAGTTGTTGCTTGTGATGCCTATATTGACATTGCAACTAGTGAAGAGTCTAATGGTCAACTTGTGTTTGCATGTGACCTAGTAGAGGGGAGTGAAAGGCCACATCATGATGTGAGCCCGGTATTCAAAGAACCTCTCTCTAGTGAAAGCGTGATAGTTGACCCTACTTGTGACCCTTGTTATGACACCCCACCCATATTTGATAAAGGGGAAGACGAGTTATGTGACTCCACCCTTGTTGGCATAATTGATTTTGGTGGATTTGTGTGTCGTAGTGAGGATGAGGGTGAACTTGAGGAGCCCAAATTGCGAGAATTGGACAAGGTTGTCTATGATGACTCCTCAAGTGAGAGTGAAAATCCTAGTCTTGATACTATGCCTTTGTTTGACTATGAAATTGAGGTGCATGCTTTTATATTTCCATTGTGTGGAGGCATCTTTAATTGTGAAGGCGATTTGTATCGGACTAGAGTCGAGGATGAAATAGAACCTCCGTGGTGTGAGGGATTTGATCCCATAGACAACTCTTTGTTTGAAACTTCGAGTGAGGTAGATGACTCTTCTAGTGACCCTACTCTTGTTGGTCCGGGTTATGATGATGAAGAGGCTATTATTAATACCTTCCTTGAGAGTTTGCCTTGTAAAGGGGGTTGTCTCGAGGATGAAATTGGAGGTGAGGAGGTACCTCTTAGTGTGAGTATGAGGGCTTTTAAGAAGGGGAGTGGGGTATTTGATGTTAATTGTGTATTGCACCACTTTGCCTATTCCCTCCCATATGTTAGCCACACTTTGAGACTTGAGCATGCCAAAACCATTGTGCCGCATTGTGAAAATATTGCATCGAAGGGTTGGTATGTTGATCATGAGCTTAGGGGTCATAGGAACTTTGATTGCTTAATCTTGAATGTTGCACGTCCTATTGATCTCTTTGTTTGTCGTGTTGATGAGTGCTTGACACCATGGAGCCAAGAACTTGTTGTCTCCTTTGGAGACGTAAGCTTTTTGATTTGCATTGATACTTGGCTCTATCACAAGAGTGAATTTTCCATATCACTTACCTTCACTCTTATGGGACTTGCCTACTCGCATAGTGGGAAGCCTTGGTGCACTACTCTTGAACGTAGGGATTGTAGGGATTTTGATAGCTTTATCTTGCATATGCCATGCCCTATTGATCTCTTTATTTGTTCTTGTGTCGGGAGCACCTTGTTGTCAAACCAAGTACTTACTAGCTCCGTTGGGAGCGTGAGCTTCTTTGTTGCCATTGATACTTGGTTGTACCACAAGAGTGTGTTTTCCCACACTTAGTGCACTAACCTACTCTCGTAGTAGGAGTTTTTGTTTTGTTTGCCTTTTGATGTAGGTGATGATCTCTCGGAGGAGGACGCCTTAATTTCGAGGACGAAATTTCCTTAAGAAGGGGAGGATGATGCAGCCCAAATTGCATCGACACCTACACTTGGTCCGGAAGTCAAGGCATGGATGATATGAGCTCGGAGACGACTTGAAGACCATGCATTGAAGCTCAATCAAAGTGGGAACAGGGCTGAAACCAGTGCAGGAAACAGGGGAGCCACAACAGGGCAAAACAGGGCAGCATTTCCTGAGCTACTGCCTGGCGCCAGACATCTTCTCTGCGCGATCGCGCCACTACTCACGCGATCGCGATGACCAATCATTTGCCCTGCGCGATTGCGCTCAACATGACGCGACAGCGAGCCTCTGAAGTTTAGTGCCCACGCGATCGCATATCTTTGCACGCGATCGCGAAGACCATTTGAGCAGTGCGGACCAGAATGTTGGCAAATGTTGTAAGGGGAAACTATAAATACCCCATTCATTCATTTATTGCATTTTTAGCTAACCTTGAATGTAGAATGATATTTTCTTTGAGTGAATCTCAATGTTGAACCCGTGAACGGGCATGATTTCACTTGGTGGATTCCAAGTTGAACATCGTAACCTCTTTGATCATTCTATTTGCAAGAGCCGGGTGCCTCTTGAGGGTAGTTGCGTAGTATAGGTGATCCTTGACTTCACCCGGGGTGTATCGAGACGAGTTCCTCGGTGCTACTTAGGTAAATGTTCAAGCCTCGTCTTGCTTTTTATCTCGATATCTTTTAGATATCATCTATCTTGTTCTCGTTTCCGCATTTTGTATCGTCTCTCCGTTTCCGCGTATTTTCGATTGCATCAGAAATCCTCTCAAGAAGGGGAGGATGATGCCGGGCAAACCACGAGACCCTTCACTCGGAGCCAAGCTAGGGAGATCCAAGGAGTACATCTACACTTGGTGAGGAAGGGACTAGAAGAAGGAAGCATTGGGAAGCCATTTCGGGTGATCAAAGCACAAGGAGAGCACCTCAGCACTTTGGGCGCTCCACCCAGTGTTTTGGGCGCTCCACCTGAAGACAACAGGGCTTGGGCGCTCCGCCCAGTGCTTGGGCGCTCCACCTGAAGATAACAGGGTTTGGGCGCTCCGCCCCAAATCCAGGCGCTCCGCCCGAGCCACCCCACTGCCTAAAATGTGCAATTTCGCGGGCGCTCCGCCCCAATCTTGGGCGCTCCGCCCGGTTCACTGAAGAGGCGTGAATCTATGCTATGTTAAGACTATTTTGACCCTACGTGGTCCTTTATTTCCTAAGCCTAAGTGTGGGCATTTTAGACCTTTCAAAGGGTGTCTAACTACACCTATAAATAGCTATTAGCTTGTCTTATTTCACTAGCTAACTTTGATGATTAAACATACAATTGTGTTAAGAGTTGAACTCTTTGAATGGTGAATGAAACCCTTGACGGGACTTGTTTTTCCTCTAGCGGATCTAGATGAATTCCAATCCCCCCCCGACCATTCTACTTGCGTGCTCACGTTAGCTCGAGGGTAGTTGCCTAGTGTAGGTGTTCTTGTCATCTTCTTGGGGTGTAACGGAACAAGTTCTCCGTTGCTACTTGAGATTATCGTACGAGTTACGTCTCGCTTTTATATTTATTTTTCCGCGTTTGATTTCCTACATCAAGGTTCCTCATCCTCCACCGTGTCATCTTCACCATCCTCCTCTACTCCCTCGTCTCCCTCTACTCCTTCTACTCCCTCATCTTCCGATTCACTCTCCTTTTCATATGCATCATTACCAACAACAACCATGGGTCCTCCTCGTAGGACATTCCCTAGCAAAGTGCCCATAACCTTTGCACTTGTGGCATTGTATGGAAGTAGAAGTAGGAGCATGCAATTGAGTTTTAGTGTTACCTCCCACATTAGGTGTGTGCTTCTCAAACGGCTTCTTTACATCTTTGCTTGCGTTGGCACCACTCGTTCCACTTGTACTTGGGAACTTTGCATTTGTGGTAGGAGGCTTCCAATCCTTTGTTGATAAGCCTCAAATCGAGCTTAGAGTACTTACTATAAAGAGCCGGGATTGGAGGATGCTAAGGAACGAGAGGTCAAGAGCACCGGAGATGAATTGAAGCCGTTCCGGGTGAATAGAGCACAAGGGGAGCAGCCCAGTCATCCAGGCGCTCCGCCTGAAGAAGCCTAGGCCTGGGCGCTCCGCCTGAGTAAGCCTATGCCTGGGCGCTCCGCCCAAACTCTGGGCGCCCCGCCTAGGCCACCCCACTGGTCCAAAACTCGGGCGCTCCGCCCCAATCTTGGGCGCTCCGCCCGGATCGCTGAAGCCCGAGATTCCTAGCTATGTTAAGACTATTTTGACCCTACGTGGTCCTTTTATTCCTAAGCCTAAGTGTAGGCATTTTAGACCTTTCAAAGGGTGTCTAACAACACCTATAAATAGCTAGATTGCTAGTTTATTTCATTAGCTAGTTTTGAAGATAGAATTGAGAAGATAGAATAGGCTTGGCCTTTCTTGTTGAAGCGTTGACTTCATGTATCTCTTACGTTGAATCCATGGTGGAACTCCGCTAGTGAGAGTCCCGTTTAATGGTTCAAGTCTCTTCTCCCTATTGAATCAATCTACTTGTTAGTTTGATTCGTTCTTTTCTTCTATTTCTATTCTCCCCAATCCCTTACTTTCTTGTTATCTTGTGATTGTTGCTTCCGCATCCTTGTTACTTGCTTCCGCGTATTTGATCCTTATCATTTGGTATCAGAGCAAGGCTCGGGTTATGTTCTTACAAACCCCCGTTCCTTGTTCATCTTGTTAGTTTGTGGTTGATCTTGTTGTTGTTCTTGAAAAATTGAAGAAAAACAAAAAAATTGAAAAACTTGAAAATTGAACAAAATTTGGTGGAACTTGTTGGATTGGAACACCCATACATTAAAAACCATTGGGGTTTGTTCCTTATCGTATTCCCATTCTTTTGGTGCCAAAATTACAAGATTTGGTGGTGTATTTCAAAATTTGAAGAAATCAAATTCCCAAATTTTCAAAGAACCCTAGAATTTTGCTCAAGAATCAAAATCGATTCTTTGTTGTTTGTTTGGGGTTCAAACCCATTGGGGAATGTTTAGAATCATCATATACATCTTTGGGTATCATTAGAATCGAAAACAACCCGAAAACGTTGGATTTTGAGTGCTAAACGAGCCAAAAAACGATTTTCGGACTGTGCTGAAAACCCCCAGTAGGCGGGGCGCCCAGAAAGTAGGCGGGGCGCCTAGTGAACTCTCTGAACATTAGTAGGCGGACCGCCCCTGAGTTCAGGCGGACCACCCACTCCTGGAGTGAGTCCGTTTTGCTTCGTTTCGTGTGTTTTTGTGTTCCGTTTGTTTCCGTACCTCTTGGTTAGTGTTTCTAAGGTATTAGTCCTACTTTATTAACACTAATCTTTGATGTCTTAGGGTGTTTGTGTGTCTTGAAGTCTATACTTAAAGTCGTAGAATTTGCTTGCTTCAAGTGCGCACTAAACTAGCTTCCGTACATCGAGTCGCATCAACTCCAATCCGGACCATTACGTGGATATACTAGTTGATTGATCTTACCATTGTGGTTCCTAAAGAGATAAGGGCATCTTTGGGTGGGGGTTTGGGAGTGTGCACCCTCAAAAGAGTGTTGAGAGCCACCACCAAAGGTAAGGGAGAGCAAGTGAGGTTGTTTATACTAACCTTTGCACTTTCTTAACATGTCTTTTGTAGGTACAAGGAGCCATAAGGGAGGTTTGGAGGGAAGTGGGAGTGGTGAGAAAGGTGTGAGTGATTGGGAGTTAGTTGAAGCTTACCTCCCGAGCCTCATGACTATGATGGAGGAAATGGATACTCGACTCCAACACTTGGAGGATGAGATGGAAGAGAATGAGGCCGAGGGAAGAGATGGAATGAGTCGCACTATGGGTTATGGTATTGCTAGTAGTGGTGAAAGGAGGAAGTACCCGATTAGCGAAGGTACTATTGAGGGGATGTGTAAAGGGCGTTACAAGGATTAACTCATGAGTAAAAGAGATTGGTGTCAATTCATAGTGAGCCTTAATGGGAATCATGGGTATGTGCTTCAAGTGGATAGTGGCGAAGCAAGTTGGATTAGCCATCTTGTGGTAAGAAGGTTGGGGATACCTTGTGTTGATGGAATGGCTAGGGTAGTTATTTCACAAAGGAGCTTTGAAGAGGAAGTGGAGTGCAAAGTAGGTCCTTTGGTGGGATGTGATGTCATGTTGGGAAAGCCAAGCACTTTAAGTTCGCCAACTTCTTTGATGGTTATCTTGTTAAAGCACAAGGGAAGATGCAATTCCTCCTTCTTAGGAAAGAAGAAGTACAACCAAGCACGCCCATGAACATGAGAAATGGAGGAACACCATTGAGGGGAAGCCCTATGACCCAAAGAGTGCAAACAAGAAGTCCTACGAACATGAGAAGTAGTGGGGCACCATTGAAGAGAAGCCCTACAATCTCAAGCAATGGTGGGACTAGTGCAAGAAGAGAGTTGACATATGTCAACAAGGTGAACCCCAAGCCACAAGCTCCAAAGCAAAGTGGTTCACCAACGAAGAAGAAAGAGACATCAAGTGATGAGTCTCTTAGTCCTAGATTCCGGGTTGATGTTAAAACGCCACCTACTCCGGCCATGGGTATTCTTGGGCCTCGTCCCAACTCATCCGAATCTGAGAGACAAAAGATTGAGAGGAGTAAGGGAGTGACCGGTGACATTCCTCGAGCGGAAAAAGGAGAGGATGTGTTGAGTGATGTGAGTGGGATGTCACCACCCGAATCTACACCCGACCTTGAAAAGAAAATGAGGGAAAAGAAAGAGGGAAAAAGAATTGTAAAGAGTGAGGACACCCCTTATTCTAACCTTAACCCTTTATCTCTTTCTTCTACTTTTGTGAATGCTTGTGTAGGTACTCTTGGAGGCCCATCAATGGAGTCTCAATCATATCCCAAGAAGGATAGACAAGGTGAAGACACTCTTCAATGTGAGCTTCAAGGTGAGGAGACAATTCATGACACTTCAAATGCATTGAGTGAGCAAGATGGCCACTCAAAGGTAAGTGATAGCTCGTCCCTTGAACATGTTACTTCCTTGTCTCATGGTAATGTGTGTGCTAACTCAACACTAGTTGATGATTTGTATGATTACAATGTGTTTTTAACTAGTGTAGAGTCGGTTGGACAACTTGTGAGTGATTGTGAACCACTAGTTGAGAGGGATGATAAGCCACATCATGATGTGAGCCCGGTTTTCATTGAACCTCTCATTAGTGAAGAATGTGTAGTTGACCCTAATTGTGACCCTTGTTATGACACTCCACCTATATTTGATAAAGGGGAAGATGAGTTGAATGAATATCCTATCCTTTCTCTTGATGAATTACTTGATAATGGTGGACCTATGTGTTGTAGTGAGGTTGGTAGCGACCTTGAGGAGTCCCTAGTGGATGAGATGGACCGAATTGTATTCGATGACTCCTCAAGTGTGGATGAGGACTCTAGTTTTGATGCCTCACCTTTGATGGGTAGTGGACTTGTTTTCACAAACCCTTTGTTTGAAAAGGATTTTCAAAAAGGTGATGGTGAATATCAAACTAGAGAAGAGTTTGGATTTAAACCTCCATGGTTTGGAAAGTTGAGCTCTATAGGCAATCCATTGTTTGGAACTCCTAGTGAGGAAGATTGTCCTAGGGGTGGAATTGGAGGTGAGGAAGCCACTCTTGGTGTGTGTAAGAGTGCTTCCAAGAAGGGGAGTGGAGTGTTTGATGTTAGTTGCCAATTGAACTATTTTGTTTACTCCACCCCACATGTTGATTACACCTTGGGTGTTGGGCATGCCAAAGCCAATGAGTCACATTGTGATAGTAATGCATTGAAGGCTTGGTGTGTTGACCATAAGCTTGGGGGTCACAAGGAACTTAGTTGCTTAATCTTACATGTTCCATGTCTTATTGATCTCTTTGCTTGTTATGGTAGTGAGTGCTTTTCATTGTTGAGCCAAGAACTTGTTGTTTCCTTTGGAGACCTCTTCTTTTTGATTGGTATTGATACTTGGCTCTATCACAAAAGTGTGCTTTCCATAGCACTTGCACTCACTCTTGTTGGACTTGCCTACTCTTGTAGTGGGAAGTTTTGGTTTGTTCTTATGGGACTTGGGGATCATAGGAATTTTGATTGCTTGATCTTGCATATTCTCTACCCTATTGATCTCTTTGATGAATCACGTATTGGTGCATCCATTGGGGAAGCCAAGTACTTGTTGTTTTCTTTGGAAACATGTGTTTTATCATTGTCATTGATACTTGGTTATACCATAAGAGTGTGTTTTCCCACACTACTTGCGCTAACCTACTCTTGTAGTAGGATATTTGGCTTGTTCTTGTCTTTGGTTGTAGGTCTTGATGGTTTGATTTCGAGGACGAAATCCTTTCAAGAAGGGGAGGATGATAAGCCTCAAATCGAGCTTAGAGTACTTACTATAAAGAGCCGGGATTGGAGGATGCTAAGGAACGAGAGGTCAAGAGCACCGGAGATGAATTGAAGCCGTTCCGGGTGAATAGAGCACAAGGGGAGCAGCCCAGTCATCCAGGCGCTCCGCCTGAAGAAGCCTAGGCCTGGGCGCTCCGCCTGAGTAAGCCTATGCCTGGGCGCTCCGCCCAAACTCTGGGCGCCCCGCCTAGGCCACCCCACTGGTCCAAAACTCGGGCGCTCCGCCCCAATCTTGGGCGCTCCGCCCGGATCGCTGAAGCCCGAGATTCCTAGCTATGTTAAGACTATTTTGACCCTACGTGGTCCTTTTATTCCTAAGCCTAAGTGTAGGCATTTTAGACCTTTCAAAGGGTGTCTAACAACACCTATAAATAGCTAGATTGCTAGTTTATTTCATTAGCTAGTTTTGAAGATAGAATTGAGAAGATAGAATAGGCTTGGCCTTTCTTGTTGAAGCGTTGACTTCATGTATCTCTTACGTTGAATCCATGGTGGAACTCCGCTAGTGAGAGTCCCGTTTAATGGTTCAAGTCTCTTCTCCCTATTGAATCAATCTACTTGTTAGTTTGATTCGTTCTTTTCTTCTATTTCTATTCTCCCCAATCCCTTACTTTCTTGTTATCTTGTGATTGTTGCTTCCGCATCCTTGTTACTTGCTTCCGCGTATTTGATCCTTATCATTTGTATTGTTTGTTGGAGTAGGAGTGCTACTCTTGTAGCGAAGGGATTTCTCCTCTTTGAGCCATTTCTCGGCTTCAACCGCATCGTCACATAGCTTGTAGAGATCATCATATTTGTGGAACTTCAATTGTGAAGCTATGTCTCGGTTCAAGCCCCCTTTGAAACGGATTATGGCCATCTCATGGTCTTCATCATCTATGTCGAGGTTCATTCGGATTTGCTCAAATTCATTGAAATATTCCCCAACCGATTTGGAACCTTGTTTCAACTCATAGAGACGCTTTTGTTGTTCAACCCGGTATTGGTTAGTCAAGTACTTCTCATCCATCACCCGGATCAACTCTTCCCAAGTAAGATTAATAGCCATCCCCGTCCTCCTTCTATTCCTCTTCACCGACTCCCACCAAGTAGAAGCAAAAGATTCGAAGGAAGATATTGCATACTTGGTTTTCTTCACCTCGGGCATATCATTGGTTTCAAATATTCGTTCCATAGCCAATTTCCAATTTTTGTACTCCACCGGGTCACTACTTCACTTGAAAGAAGGAATAGTGAGCTTCACATTATTGAGGTTGTTGTTGTTATCACGACCCCCTTGGAATGGCTCCGGTTGGCCTCCATAGTGATCTCCATAACCCCCATAACCTCCATAATCTCTCCTAACATTCCCTCCATCATGCCCCATGGGTGGCCCTCGACCTCGGCCTCTACCCCGATCCACATTCCGACCCCAATTCATACCTCCCCTCGGTTGAAAGTGATCATCAAACCCATACATGTCATCTCCATAATTGGCTTCCTCCCCTTCTTGAGCTTCATCAACTTGCTCAAGAGGTTGCACATTTCGGATGGGTTGTGGTAGTGGATTGTTCCTTGGAGGGTTGTCTAAGATACAGGGAATGCCCGTTCTGCCCAACACTTGATCCATCCGCTCTTTATCTTCCTTTACCCGTTGTTGTTTGAGCAATTCAACAACTTGCTCTGGGGTAAAGGTAGGGCTACTTGAGCCTTCTCCGGTTTCAATTTGGACACTCGGGGTCCTTTTGTCATTTTGGACACTCGGGGTCCCATGTTCTCCTTGTGTACTCGAGGCTCCTTTTTCAAGAGACTCGATTCTTTGGTTCATGAGGTCCATCTTGGCAAGAAGATTAGCCAAGGCCTCCTTAATGAAATCTTGACCTTCGTTGGCCATTGTACCTACAAGAAAAGAAAACAAGAGTTAGTCAAAACACTCACTCGCTCCCTCACTTGTGTTCACTCGGATCACTCGTATAGTGGGTGGTGGATTTTTCACTCTTGCTTGAACCAAAAGCTTCACGAAGTTGAATAGTAAACCTCAACTTAACCACTCAATTCAAAAGTCCAATGAGCTCCGGGGTGAGTGGAGTTGATAGGACTCTATCGGAACGGTTAGCTCTTTAAATGAGGACTTGAATCAAAAGATACTACGGATCTTCTTTGATTTCTAGTCTCCTTTCTAAGGCACGATGATCCTAATAGCTCAAAGTGATTAGCACTAATCGAGTAGGATTATACTCTAATAGCACAAACCGGAAGCAATGCAATCAACAAAACAAGGAGTCCTAGAAGAAACTACCCAATTCCCAACCTTCAGGAAGTAGGCGCCCCGCATCAGGATAGGAGGCGACCGCCCAGTGCAGGTTCAAGAGAGAGGCTCTCCGCCTTCTCAAGGGAGGCGCTCCGCCTCAGACAGATCCTACAAGCTCACCAGTGGGAGGCGCTCCGCCTCTTTGTTAGGCGCTCCGCCTCCTGCTGTGTTCCAGCACAGTTCACTTCGCGTTTTGTTGGTTTTGCACCCAAGAATCCAACTAATCAAGCGTTGTTTTAGCAATTCAAAGGTACCCAAATGTTGTATCAGTCACAAAGAACAAAACCCAACAACTTTTATCAAACCCCAGTCAATATCAAACAATCCACCATAATCATCATCTTCAAAGCTAGGGTTTAAGAATTTTCAAATTTTCAAAGGGTTTCAAATTCTCAATTCATGTAATACAACTCCAAATTGGGTGTTTAAGGTACCAAAAGAACGGAAATCACACAAGGATCGAACCCCAATATCAAGTTCTCAATCCCACTTCAATCCAACCCAAAATCAATCAAAAATCATCAAGAACAAGTTCATCAAGGGTTTAAAGGGGTTTTGGGGTTTTGATTTTCAAACTCCACCAATCCAAGTGTTTTTGGTATCCACACGACGGGGTTTCCACCACGATCAAGAATCTATAACACCCATACGAAGAATCATCCAAACCAACAAGATACACCAAATTTTTAGATTTTCAATTTTCCAATTTTTTTGTAGTTTTCTTCTTTTAACAACAATAAACAAGAACCTAAAGTCGAAACTAACCTAGGCACGAAGAATCAAGGGTCGGGGGTTTGTAGAAATAAAACCCGAGCCTTGCTCTGATACCAAGATGATAGGAATCAACTACGAAACGCGGAAATAAAGATAAAGATAGGAGAGCGAGACACTTCTCGAACTCCCTTCGAAGTAACCCCGAGGAACTTGTCCCGAGATACCCTCGAATCGGCGTCTAGAAGGACCTACACTATGCAACGACCCTCGAGACAACAACGGACTCGCAAGTCGAATGGTCGGGTTTTCGGTTCAAGACTCAACTAGGTTCCACTAGTGAATTCAAGCAACCAAGAGACAAAGGTTTCTTACAAAGAGTTCAACTCTATTTTCATTCATCAATAATCAAAGTAAGGTAATGTTTGAAAGAGGCTAAGTGAAGTATTTATAGGCTTCACTTAGGGCTAATAAAAGGTCTAAAATACCCCCAAAGTGGGCTAAAAACAAATAAGGCCGCGCAGGGCTATAATTGGAAGTTCAAGCAAAAAGCAATAAAATCCCGCGGGGGTGTCACAGAGGGAGGCGGTCCGCCTAGTAGGGGGAGGCGGCCGCCTAGTGAGCTGGTGCTCTCTGGATCTGGGGGAGGCGGTCCGCCTAGGTGGGGAGGCGGTCCGCCTGGCTGCCTTCAAGCCTCTGGATTTTGGGAGGCGCCCCGCCTCAGCTGGGAGGCGCTCCGCCTCTTCCTGAAGCCCCTTGGGGTATCTCGTTTTGTGCCTCTTGAGCCTCACCAAGCGTCCTAGAGGGTCCTCCATCCATGGCACACCAAAGTATGATCTTGAAGTGCTCTTCCTTGGCCTTGGACGATACTTTTAGATGGTTGCTCGATTTGGGTCTTATCAGGTAGGCGGCCGCCTAGCTGGGGGAGGCGGGCGCCTTCTGAAGTTCAGCTCTCTGGATTTTTGGAGGTGCTCCGCCTAGCTGGGGGAGGCGGGCGCCTTCTGAAGTTCAGCTCTCTGGATTTTTGGAGGCGCTCCGCCTTATCTGTGAGGCGCTCCGCCTCATCCTGGAACTTGTGCAAGAGGCTCAAAATGAGCATGGAGTGGCTCCCCTTGGAGCCCAAGTGGTCTTCCATCCATGGCACTCAAGAGCATGATCTTCAAGCTACTCTTGGAGCCTCCTTCCATGTCCCTCCAAGTCAAGTGGAGATGAATGTCTTGAATCAACTTGGCTTGACTTCTAGTGAATGGCCTTGAGGTAGTATGCCCCACATCATCCTCCCCTTCTTGGGAAGGTTTCGTCCTCGAAACCATGGCCTCCTCCTCTCCGGTATCACCATCCCCTACATCACAAGGAGACAAGTCAGTCACATTAAAAGTGTTGGACACATTGTACTTACCGGGTAGGTCAATCACATAGGCGTTGTTGTTGATCTTGGAAAGCACTTGGAACGGTCTATCTCCACGGGGTGCCAACTTCCCTTTTCTAAGGTTTTGATGCGGGGCAAACCACCACCACAAGGCCCTTTACGAGAAGCCAAGCCAAAGCACTTCATGATGCTCACTTACACTTAATCCGGAAGGGCATGGACGATATGAGCTCGGGAGAGGACTTAAAGATAAAGCATTGGAGCTCACTCAACGTTGGAACAGGGCAGGAAACAGTGCAGGAAGCAGGGGAGCAAAACGGGGCAAAACAGGGGAACACCTGCTGAGCTTACTGCCTGAAGCTGGATTTTTGTTCTTCGCGATCGCGTGCATCACCTTCGCGATCGCGAAGAGTCTTCTTTTGTTCTTCGCTGTCGCGCCCTGTATCGCGCGATCGCGTGACTGGTAATTAAGTGTGCCTCGCGATTGCATATAATCATGCGCGATCGCGATGAACACTTTTGCAGTGTCGGACCAGAAACTAGGAAAACCTTGTAAAGGGGTGTATTTATAACACCCCTCTTTCATTTATTGCTCTTTACCTTACTTTGAACAAAGAACATTAATGAGCATTGCTCTTGAACACTTGTAACCCATTTTGGCTTGAAATCAATTGGATGAATCCAAGTTGCTCTTCAATCCATTCTTCGATCATTCTATTTGCTCGAGCCTCGTGTCTCTTAAGGATAGTTGCATAGTGTTAGGTGATTCTTTCCAATCGTTTGGGGTGTAACGGAACAAGTTCTTCGTTGCTACTCGAACTTTAGTGTAAGTCTCGTCTCGCTTTTATCTCTTTATCGCTTTCAAGGGTTTGCCCCTTATCAGTTGGTATCAGAGCAAGGCTAGGGTTGCGTTCTTACGAACCCTCGTCCTACTCTTCGTGCTTGTCATCTTTGTTCCGCATTTATTTTCTTGTTCTTGTCTTGTTATATTGAAAAAGAAGAAAAAAAAAATTCAAGAAAAAAAAAATTGAAAACCCAAAAATTTGGAGGAAATCACTTGTTGTTACGATTTTGTTGGTGTTGATTTGATAAGACCCAATCCGAGCAACCATTCAAAGACATCATCCAAGGCCAAGGAAGAGCACTTCAAGGTCATGCATTGGGACGCCAAGGAAAGGAGAGCATCCGAGACACATTTCGAGGTGTTTCAAAAAGTCCCAGGAAGAGGCGGACCGCCTACGGATTGAGGCGGACCGCCTAGAAAATGGAAGCTCTCTGAAGTTTGGAGGCGGCTGCAGGAGGCGGGCGCCTAAGGCCTGGAGGCGGGCGCCTAAGGCCTGGAGGCGGGCGCCTCCCCCTGTGCAAGCTTGACGGGATTTGACTTTAAGTTGCTATGTAATCCCTACTTTGCCCCTACGTGGCTTATGTCTTTAGAACTTATTTAAGGGTACTTTTGGGCTTTCACTATGTATTAAATGAGGCCTATAAATACCCCATAGCTTAGCATTATTCCTTAGTTAGTTTTGATGATGAATGATTGAATATTGAATGTTCTAGAGTGGATTCTCTATGAATGAAAACCTTGAGTTCGGTTGAGTTTGACTAGTGGATTCTAGTTGACCCCCAAACCCCCCCCGACCATTCTACTTGCGAGTCCGTTGTCGTCTCGAGGGTAGTTGCCTAGCGTAGGTGTTCTTGGCCTTCACCCGGGGTGTAACGGAACTAGTTCTCCGTTGCTACTTGGGTTTTGTGTTCGAGTTACGTCTCGTTTCTATCTTTTATGTTTCCGCGTATTTGATTCCTATCATCTTGGTATCAGAGCAAGGCTCGGGTTTTGTTTCTACAAACCCCCGACCCTTGATTCTTCGTGCCTAGGTCGATTCTATCTTTAGTTTTCGTGTTCTTGTTATTGAAAGTAGAAAACAACAAAAAATTGAAAAATTGAAAAATTCAAAAATTTGTTCTATCTTGTTGATTTGGATGATTTATGATATGGGTGTTATGGATTCTTGATCGTGATTGTTTTCCCGTTGTTTGGGTACCAAAATTGATTGATTTGGAGGCGTTTGAAAATTTGAAACCCCAACCCCCATTAAACCCTTGAAGAACTTGTTCTTGATGTCTTGAATTTGATTCTTGGGTTGGAATGATGTTTGATGGAAACTTGTTATTGGGGAATGATCTTCATTGAAAAACAAACGTTTTGGTACCAAATTTGTGGAATTTGAACATGTGTAACACCTACTTTGATGATTCACAATCCATTTGAAAACCCCTTTTGATAAACCCTAGTTTATGAAGAAGATGAACATGGTGAATTCGTTGTTGTTGATTGGGGTTTGTTAAAAATTGTTGGGAATTGTTCCTTGTGCTTGATACAACATTGGGGTACCTTTGAATCATCAAAACAACGCTTGGATAGTTGGATTTTGGGTTGCAAAACCAAGAAAACGCGAAGGAAAACTGTGCAGGAAATTGCAGGAGGCGGAGCGCCTCAATTTGGAGGCGGAGCGCCTCCCACTGGTGAGCTCTCTGAAGTTCAGAAGGCGGAGCGCCTCCCCTGAAGAGGCGGGCGCCTCCCCCTGTAGGATTGCCCAGGGCGGCCGCCTACCTTCCTGAGGCGGGGCGCCTACTTCCTGAAGCTTGGGAAACGGGTAGAAACTTCTAGGTTTTCGTGTTTTGTTGATTGCATTGCTTCTAATTAGTACTATTAGGGTATAATCCTACTTGTGTAGTACTAATTACTTCGAGCTATTAGGATCATCGTGCCTTAGAAAGGAGACTAGAATTCAAAGAAGATCCGTAGCATCTTTTGATTCAAGTCCTCAATTAAAGTGCTTACCGTTCCAATCGAGTCCCATTAACTCCACTCACCCCGGAGAGCAGTGGGTTTGAGAAGTTGAGTGGTTGAGTTGTGGTTCGTTGGTCAACTACTTGAAGCTTTTAAACTCGAACTTGTGTGAAATATCCCCCCCCTCCACCAAAAGAGTGAGCCGAGTGACATTGTGAGGGAGTGGTGAGGTGTTTTACTAACGTTTGTTGCTTCTTGAAGGTACAATGGCGAATGATGGAGATGATCCTATGAAGAAATTCATGGCCACCGTTATGGCTAAGTTTGAGGAAATCACTTTGAGACTTGAGTCCATCGAGAGGAACCAAGTTGAGATAAGTGAGAAGAGGACCCCGAGTGTCCAAATTGAATCCGGGGAAGGCACGAGTCATAGCACTCCTATGACTCCCGGACACTTTATTGAGCTAACCAAGAGGTATGAACAAAGCAAAGTTGAAGCTCTACAAGAGCGTGGGTTGGGCAACCCCCGACAAGAGGGCAATCCCCTCAACTTGGGCAATCCCCAAGGAAATGCTACACTTAGAAGACCCGTGCGGAATGTCCCACCTCTTGAACAAATTGATGAAGTTCAAGAAGAGGAGGAGGCCGGGTATGGTGATGACCCCTATGGATATGATGTTCCATATCAACCTAGGAGGCAAATGCATTGGGGACGAAATGTTGATAGGGGAAGGGGCCGAGGTCGAGGGCCACCACCCATGGGCTATGCTAGAGGCAATGTGAGGAGGGAGTATGTTGCTCATGATGACTACTATGGAGGCCAACCGGAGCCTAACTATGGGGCACGTGACAACAACAACAACCTCAATAGTGTCAAGATCAATCTTCCATCCTTCAAGGGAACTTGTGATCCGGAGGCATACATGCAATGGGTACTACAAATGGAGAGAATATTTGACATCAACGAGATGACCGAAGAGAAAAAGGGTACCTATGCTATTTCTACCTTTGAGGCTTATGCTTCAACTTGGTGGGAGTCTATGAAGAGGACTAGGAGAAGGATGAATTTGCATTTGAATGTGACTTGGGATGAGTTGAAAAGGGATATGAATACCAAGTACATAACTCCAAGGTACCGGCAGGAGCTACTCAAGAAGCTCTATGATCTAAAGCAAGGTGTCAAATCGGTGCATGAGTACCATGATGAATTTGAAAAGATCCGGATGGCATTGGAAATGGATACCGAATGTGTTGAACAAGCAATGATCCGCTTCAAGAATGGTTTGAGTTATGGTATCGCTTCTCAATTGAGGTTGCATACTTATCATTCACTTGACGATCTACTTGAAGCCGCCATTGAAGCCGAGAGATGGCTTAAGGGAGAAAAGTTCAAAAACACTCCTACTACCACAAGCAAGCCAAAAGAGTGGACGACTCCAAGTGCAAACTTTCCAAGTGCAAGTGCCAACAAAGAAGTGAAGAAGCTTAATGAGAAGACTACTCCACACTTGGAAGGTACTTCTAAAACTCGCTTGAGTAATCCTATCTCTACATCTACACAATGTTATAATGTAAGGGCTTTGGGCATATTGCTAAAGATTGCTCCACAAAACGAACCATGGTTGTGGTTGGCAATCTAGTGTATGAGCAAGAAAGTGAGTCCGAAAACGAAGAAGTAGAGGGGGATGAGGAGGTTGATTGTGAGGAGGCCATAGAGGAGGAGGATGGTCCTCAAATGTTCTTGGTAGTTAGGAGAAGCTTGAGTACCATTGTTATGGAAGAGGAGGTGGAAAGTGAGCAAAGGGAAAACCTCTTTCATGCTAGGTGCCGGGTGATGGGCCAAGTGTGTTCAATGGTAGTTGATTCGGGGAGTTGCACTAACATTGTGAGCCAAACCTTGATTTCCCAATTGAAGCTACCTACTCTAAAGCATCCAAAACCGTATAGGTTACAATGGCTAAGCGAGTGTGGTGAGCTTAGGGTGGTGAAACAAGCGTTGATTGAGTTTAGCATTGGGAGCTATAAGGATAAGATCATGTTTGACGTGGTCCCAATGGAAGCATGCCATTTATTGTTTGGGAGACCATGGCAACATGATAGGAGTGTGGTGCATGATGGCCGAACCAACTCCTATACTATCAAGCAAGATGGGAGAAAGTATGTGCTTAGACCTTTGACTCCAAGGCAAGTGAGGGAAGACTACAAACGCATGAAGGAGTTGAGGGAAGTGGCTAAAGCAAAGTCACCCATGGTACTTGAACCCGAGGCAAACAATCTCATTGTTTTGCCATTGCATGATGAAAATGAGAGTCACTCCACTTCAAATGAGAGAGAAAAGATAGAGAGAAGTGAGGGAGTGACCGGTGACAATCCAAGAGAGGAAAAAGGAGAGGCTTTGAGGAGTGATGTGAGGGGATTGTCACCACAAACTACACTTGACCATGAGGTAAAATTGCGAGAGATGAGAGGTGAGGAAGGAAAAATCGAGAGTGAGAGCACCCATTGTTCTAACCCTTCTTTATCTTCTACTTCTTCTTGTGAAAGTTCTTGTGTAGGTACACTTGAAGACAAGCAATTGGAGCCTCAATGTGAGCTTCATGAAGGGGAAGTTGCCTATGACACTTCAAACCTTGTGAGTGATCAAGGTAGTACTACAAATGTAAGTGTTACTTCACCTTTTCATGAGCCTTCTAGCTATTTGTCTTGTGATGACTCAACACTAGTCGGTGGTTTTGATGCACCTAGTGAGTATACCACTAGTGGAGAGTCTAGTTGTCAACTTGAGCTTGAGTGTGAAACACTAGTTGGAAGGGATGCTATGCCACATCATGATGTGAGCTCATTGTTCATTGAACCCCTCCCTAGTGTAGATTTGATAGTTGACCATGATTGTGCCCTTTGCTATGACACACCACCAATCTTTGACATAGGGAAAGATGAGGTAGATGACCATTCCCTAATTGATATGCTTCTATTTGGTGGACCAATGTGTTGTGGTGAGGATAATCTTGTCCTTGAGGAGTCCAAATTGCATGAATTAGATAATATTGTCTATGATGACTCCTCAAGTGAACCTAGTTTTGATAACTTGTCTATGCTTAATCATGATATTGAGATGCATGCTTATACCAATCCATTGTTTGAAGGCATCCTCATTAGTGGTAAAGACTTGTATCGAACTAGGGTGAGTAGTCGATTGGAACCTCCATGGTGTGAAGGGATTGATTCCTTGGGCAATCCATTGTTTGGGACTTTGGGTGAGGTAGATGGTTCTT
Source organism: Petunia x hybrida (assembly GCA_037355625.1). Taxonomy (NCBI): domain Eukaryota; kingdom Viridiplantae; phylum Streptophyta; class Magnoliopsida; order Solanales; family Solanaceae; genus Petunia; species Petunia x hybrida. The sequence goes on from JBBBVM010000534.1 coordinate 1,048,986, forward strand.
TGAGTGACCCTACTATTGCTTGTTGGGGTTATGATGAAGAAGAGTCCATCATCAATACCTTCCTTGAAAGCTTGTCTTTTGAGAAGGATTGCCAAGGTGATGAAATTGGAGGGGAAGAGGAATCCCTTGGTGTGAGTATGTATGCTCTAAAGAAGGGGAGTGGAATACTTGCTCCTACTTGTAGGTTGAGTTATTTGACTCACTCCACTCCACTTGTTGACCACACCTTGCGGATTAATTGGTATGTTGATTTTGAGCTTAAGGTTCAAGAGGGTTTTGATAGCTTGATCTTGCATTTTTCATGCCCACATGACCTATTTGCTCATTATCTTGTTGAGTGCATGTTGATCTTTAACCAAGTGCTTATGGTTCTCTTTGGAGACGTGATATTCATGATTGTTATTGATGCTTGGTTATATCACAAGAGTGTGTTTTCCACACCTCTTGCACTAACCTACTTTCAAAGTAGGACGTTTGTGTGTTTTTGCTTGTCGTTGCTTGTAGGTTCTAAGCTCCATGCTAAGGCGGGGGAGATCTTGGAAGAAGCCTATATCAAAGTGACGATCAAGAGGGATAAAGAAGGAGCGCTTTGGCCACCCCGAGGAGTTGTTGATGCTATGAGAGACCAAGCCTCGATTTCGAGGACGAAATCTTCTAAGAAGGGGAGGATGATAAGACCCAATCCGAGCAACCATTCAAAGACATCATCCAAGGCCAAGGAAGAGCACTTCAAGGTCATGCATTGGGACGCCAAGGAAAGGAGAGCATCCGAGACACATTTCGAGGTGTTTCAAAAAGTCCCAGGAAGAGGCGGACCGCCTACGGATTGAGGCGGACCGCCTAGAAAATGGAAGCTCTCTGAAGTTTGGAGGCGGCTGCAGGAGGCGGGCGCCTAAGGCCTGGAGGCGGGCGCCTAAGGCCTGGAGGCGGGCGCCTCCCCCTGTGCAAGCTTGACGGGATTTGACTTTAAGTTGCTATGTAATCCCTACTTTGCCCCTACGTGGCTTATGTCTTTAGAACTTATTTAAGGGTACTTTTGGGCTTTCACTATGTATTAAATGAGGCCTATAAATACCCCATAGCTTAGCATTATTCCTTAGTTAGTTTTGATGATGAATGATTGAATATTGAATGTTCTAGAGTGGATTCTCTATGAATGAAAACCTTGAGTTCGGTTTGAGTTTGACTAGTGGATTCTAGTTGACCCCCAAACCCCCCCGACCATTCTACTTGCGAGTCCGTTGTCGTCTCGAGGGTAGTTGCCTAGCGTAGGTGTTCTTGGCCTTCACCCGGGGTGTAACGGAACTAGTTCTCCGTTGCTACTTGGGTTTTGTGTTCGAGTTACGTCTCGTTTCTATCTTTTATGTTTCCGCGTATTTGATTCCTATCATGATTATCGGGGATTGTATGTTTGTGTAATCTCGACAATTGGAAACCAACAAAACGCGTTTTGGAGTGGAAAATCAAAAGTTGAAGATTTAAACCCTATGTTGAAGAAAATTGCAAAATTTGCCAAAACTTGTTTGATGTTATGATAATGTGCTTGTGTTGTATCGGGGATTGTTCACTATAGTTTCCCCGTTGTTTTGATACCAACATAACATCATTTGGAGTATTGTAGTGAAAATCGAAATTTTGGTTCTTGAAGGTTTTGAAAATATTGAAGAACTTGTCGAAAATCTTTGAACTAAGTTGTTTGATGGTTGTTTTTGTGTAAGAGCCATTGGTAGGTGTTTGTTCCAGCTGAAAACACCTTTTGGGAACTTGAAAACTGAAATAAGTTGAATTGGGTTTGTTGTGTGTGCCAAAACTGCTGTTTTCTGTCGACTTTCTGGTTCAGCTGATGCAATCGAAAATACGAAAGCGATAAAAGATAAGAAACGAGACGAGACTCACACTAAAGTCGAGTAGCAACGAAGAACTTGTTCCGTTACACCCCGAGCGATTGGAAAGAATCACCTACGCTAAGCAACTATCCTCAAGAGACACGAGGCTCAAGCAAATAGAATGATCGAAGATGGATTGAAGAGCAACTTGGATTCATCCAATTGATTTCAAGCCAAAAAGGGTTACAATGTCAAGAGCAATGCTCATACAATATGTTTTGTGTTCAAAGTTGTGTAAAAAGCAATAAATGATGAAAGAGGGCATTTATAGCACCCCATTACAATATTTCCTAGATTCTGGTCCGCTGCCACTGAAGTGTTCTTCGCGATCGCGCAGATTTATATGCGATCGCGTGGAACACTAAAATGCAGAAGCTCGCGATAGCGCGAGGCTTGGCGCGATCGCGCAGGCAAAAGAAATGGTCTACGCGATCGCGAAGGTGTTGACGCGATCGCGAAGAGCAAGTTTCCAGTCTTAGGCAGTAAGCTCAGCAGATCTCCCCTATTTTTGCCCTGTTTTGCTCCCCTGCTTCTTGCACTGTTTCCTGCCCTGTTTCCACATGGATGGAGCTCCAATGCATTGTCTTCAAGTCCACCCCCGAGCTCGTATCATCCACACCTCTCCAAACCAAGTGTAGGTGAGCGTCTTGTATATCCTTGGCTTGACTTCGAGTGAATGGTCTCGATGCAATTTGGGTTGCATCATCCTCCCCTTCTTGAAAAGATTTCGTCCTCGAAATTGAGACGTCCTCCTCCAAGGTATCATCACCTACATCAAAAGAAGTCAAGTCACTAACATTGAAAGTAGTCGACACATTATACTCACCGGGCAAATCTATCACGTATGCATTGTTGTTGATCTTGGACAACACTTGGAATGGTCCATCGCCCCTTGGTGCCAACTTCCCCTTCCTTTGGTTGGGAAATCGTTCCTTGCGGAAGTGCACCCATACCCAATCTCCCTTCTTGAAGTCCATCTTCTTTCTTCCTTTGTTCTTCTTGGTTGCTATCTTTTCATAGGCCTCCTCCAAAGTCTTCCGCGCCTTGGCATGAAGTTCAAGCAATGCCTTGGCCCGAGCTTTACCTTCAAAATCAACAACCATCTCCCTTGGCAAAGGGGTAAGATCAAGAGGAATCAATGGGTTAAAACCATAAACACACTCAAATGGAGTCATGCCAATCATGCGATGTAAAGTGCGGTTATATGCAAACTCCATGAGTGGTAGCTTATCAATCCAAGTCCCGGCCTTTCCTTTGGTCATAGCTCGAAGTAGAGCTCCCAAAGTCCGGTTCACCACCTCGGTTTGCCCATCGGTTTGAGGGTGGTGGGACGTGGAGAAAAGCAACTTGGTGCCAAGAGCACCCCACAAACACTTCCAAAAATGGCTAAGGAACTTGGAGTCCCTATCACTAACAATGGTGCGAGGCATCCCATGCAATTTCAAGACATTATCAATAAACAAGGAAGCTACATGATGGGCATCATTAGTCTTTTTGCACGGAATGAAGTGAGCCATTTTGGAGAATCGGTCAACGACAACAAAAATGCTATCGTGTCCTCCTCTAGTCCGGGGTAAAGCCATAACAAAATCCATAGAAAGATCAACCCACGGACTAGTAGGGATGGGCAAAGGAGTGTATAGTCCTTGGTTGTTGGATCTAGACTTGGCCCTCTTGCAATCCAAGCAAGCATTGCAAAATCGTTCCACAAGAGGCCTCATTTTTGGCCAATGGAATTGCTCTTTAAGTATGGCCATAGTCTTGTCCACCCCAAAGTGACCCATCAAGCCCCCGCAATGTGCTTCTTGCACTAGCACATCTCTCCAAGAGGACTCGGGGACACACACTCGCCCATGCTTGAAAATGTAGCCATCTACCCATTGGTATTTTTCCACCCTTTCCCCAGTCACTAGAGCATCATGAATGCTCTTGAGCTTTGGGTCATGAGCGTACAATGACTTGATACTCTCAAAACCCATAAGTCTAGAAGCGAGAGTGGTGGCAAGAGCGAATTTTCTTGAAAGCGCATCGGCCACAATATTGTCCTTACCCTTTTTGTAATGAATTACATAAGGAAAGGACTCGATGAACTCCACCCACTTGGCATGTCTCTTGTTCAACTTTTCTTGACCTCTTAGATGCTTGAGTGACTCATGGTCACTCTTGATCACAAGTTCCCGAGGCCATAGATAGTGTTGCCAATGGGCCAAAGCTCTCACTAGGGCATACAATTCCTTGTCATACGTGGAGTAGTTCAAGGTTGCGCCCTTCAATTTCTCACTAAAGTAAGCAACGGGTTTCCCTTCTTGCATGAGAACACCCCCAATACCCACCCCCGAGGCATCACATTCTACCTCAAAAGCCTTCCCGAAGTCGGGCAATTGCAACAATGGGGCGGTACTTAGCTTACCTTTCAATTCTTTGAAAGCCTTTTCTTGCGGCTCTCCCCAAACAAAGGGCTTGTCCTTTTTCACCAACTCGGTGAGTGGTGCGGCAATGGTGCTAAAGTCTCTAACAAAACGCCTATAGAAACTAGCTAGGCCATGGAAACTCCTCACATGAGAAACGGTGGTAGGAGTAGGCCAATCTCTAATGGCTTCGACTTTGGACTCATCAACTTCTACACCATTGGCACTAACAACAAAGCCCAAAAAGACAACCTTTTCAACACAAAAGGCACACTTCTTAAAGTTGGCATAGAGCTTTTCGGCTCGTAGCACTTCAAGTACTTGACTCAAGTGGCCAACGTGGTCATCTATTGACTTGCTATAAATCAATATGTCGTCAAAGTAGACGACCACAAATTTGTTGATGAATGGCTTTAGCACATGGTTCATTAGCCTCATGAAGGTACTAGGTGCGTTGGAGAGGCCGAAGGGCATCACCAACCATTCATAAAGACCAAATTTGGTCTTGAATGCGGTTTTCCACTCATCACCCGGTTTCATCCGGATTTGGTGGTAGCCGGACCTAAGGTCTATTTTTGAAAAGACACTAGAACCACTAAGCTCATCCAACATATCATCCAAACGAGGTATGGGATGTCGATACTTTACCGTGATCTTGTTGACCGCTCGACAATCCACACACATCCTCCAAGTGCCGTCCTTCTTTGGAACAAGGATCACGGGCACGGCACATGGGCTCAAGCTCTCCCGCACCAAGCCTTTGGTAAGCAATTCATCAATTTGCTTTTGTAACTCCCTTGTGTCCTCGGGGTTACTTCTATATGCCGGCTTGTTGGGAATTTGAGACCCCGGAACGAAGTCAATTTGATGCTCAATGCCCCTCAAGGGAGGCAATCCATCCGGCATCTCCTCCGGGAACATGTCCTCATAGACCTTCAAAACATTGTCAATAACACTAGGCAAAGGGTTAGGGTTAGATAAACAATCACTTTCGGAATTTAAAACCATACCTTTGTGCACTAGGCATATGAGCATCTTGGTGCCATCATTACCTTTCAAATACTCACCCGGTTGCATCATGGCACACATGCGACCGGTGGAAGATGGTGGAGTCTCGGCCAAAGATTTGGCCACAATCGGGGACTTGGCCTTAGCCGCTTCCCTCAACTCTTTCATGCGCCGGTAGTCTTCACTTACTTGCTTCGGGGTCAAAGGTGTAAGCACAAACCTTTTTCCCTCATGTTTCACCGTGTAAGTGTTGGCCCGGCCATCATGAACCACTTGTTTGTCGTATTGCCAAGGCCTTCCAAACAAAAGATGGCAAGCTTGCATTGGCACCACGTCAAACATGTGTTTATCTTGATAGTTCCCAATCTTGAATCTAATCAAGACTTGCTTCACTACCCTCAATTCCCCACACTCACTTAGCCATTGCAATCGGTAGGGGTTCGGGTGTTTAATGGTAGTCAACTTCAATTGTGAGACCAAGGATTGGCTCACCACATTTGCACAACTACCCGAGTCAATTATCATGGAACAAACTTGTCCCTTCATGATGCCGGGCAAATTGGCCTCAACGACAACCATCAAGAACCAAGCTTGAGAGCACAAGGAGTACCATCAAGGCCTCCGGAAGCAACTTGAAGATCATGCTTTTGAGCACCATGGATGGAGGACCACTTGGGCTCCAAGGGGATCCACCCCAAGCTCATTTTGAGCCTCTTGCACAAGTTCCAGAAGGAGGCGGAGCGCCTCAAAGCTGAGGCGGAGCGCCTACCAAAAAAGCAGAGAGCCGAACAGAAGAAGGCGGAGGGCCTCATCCTGAGGCGGAGGGCCTCATCCTGAGGCGGAGCGCCTCATCAGCTGGAGGCGGAGCGCCTCATCCTGAGGCGGAGCGCCTCCCCCTGTTGGCCTACACGGGATTTTGTGTGTTTTTCCTATTTTGCCCTTAAGTGGCTTGTATTGTTATAACCCACTTTGGGGGTGTTTTAGACATTTCATTAAGTGTAAAGGAAGACTATAAATACCTTCCTTAGGCCATTTAGTTCATTAGTTAGTCTTGACATTGAATAGAAAGAAGAGAGAATAGAGAGAAGGCCGAGCCTTTCTTTGTTGAAGCCCGAGGCTTCGTTTATGACTCGACTTGGAACCTATGGAGATCGACATCTAGTTAGATTCCATTGTAAGGTTCAAGTTTCCCTTCTCCCTTTTGAATTCAATTAACGTGAATGAATTGAATTCGTTTCTTTCTTCTAATTTCTTGCCTTCCCAATCTTGATTTCTTGTTATCTTTTATCGCTTCCGCATTGTTTGTATCGTTGTTTGCTTCCGCGTGTTTTACCCTGCATCAGTTGGTATCAGAGCACGGATCGGGTGTTGTTCTTACAAACCCTCGTTCCTTGTTCGTAGTATCTTTATCTTTGTTGTTGTTGTGTTTGTTCTTGAAAAGTTGAAGAAAAAACAAAAAAATTGAAAAACTTGAAAATTTCACAAAATTTGGTGGAACTTGTTGGATTGGAACACCCATTCATTAAAAATCATTGGGGTTTGTTCCTTATTGTATTCCCGTTCTTTTGGTACCAAAATTACAAGATTTGGTGGTGTATTTCAAAGTTTGAAGAAATCAAATCTCCAAAATTTTCAAGAACCCTAGAATTTTGCTCAAGAATCAAAATCGATTGATTGTTGTTTGTTTGGGGTTTAAACCTATTGGGGATTGTTTAGAATCATCAAATACATCTTTGGGTATCATTAGAATCGAAAACAAGTCGAAAACGTTGGATTTTGAGTGCAAAACGAGCCAAAAACGCGTTTTGCAAAGTTGCAGGAAATTGGCCTAGGCGGAGCGCCTCCATTTTGAGGCGGAGCGCCTCCCTCTGGGCTGCTCTCTGGATTTTCCTGAGGCGGAGCGCCTCCATCCTGAGGCGGAGCGCCTCTTGCTGAAGGGTCTTCCCGGGTAGTTTTTTCGTAGGTTTTCACTTGTTAATCGCCCACGGGCTTCTTGGTTAGTGTTTCTAGGGTAATTGGCCTACTCAAAAGACACTAACTTACTAGCGTATTAGGACATTCGTGCTTAGAGGAGATTAGAAATCAAAGAAGATTCGTAGAACTTTCTTTGGCCTCAAGTGCGCACTTAAAATAACCGTCCGTCCATTGAGTCTCATTAACTCCATTCCGAACTTTAACTTGGACATGCTAGTTGTGATCACCTTGATTCCCAAGTTGTAAAGGCCTCGCTCTTGAGTGTTCATATATTGAGTGATACACGTGAGGGACTGACTTTTGGGAGATTTTGTTCTTTGGTGTTGCAACGATGTCGGAAGTTGATTGTGGAGACTATGACTCATGCGGGGATGATGCGAGTTGCTATGACTCGTATGGTGATGATGGAGACTGTGGTTCCTACGAGGGTGATGATGGCCATTACTATGATGATGGAAACCATGGCTCCTATGTTGATGAAGCGGTTCACTATGATGATCGTGAGGGTGAAGAAGACTATGAGGCTTGTGATGATGAATTTGATGAATCTAATGCTTCAAGTCAAGAATACGAAGATGGTGACGCTTCAAGGTACATTGATCCTACTTACTCTTCTTGTGACGATTATGAAAATGTTGATAGTGACATAGATAGAGTTGATGATGATGTTGAGTATAGAAATTGTTCATATGCATCTTCTCTTGGTGTTGCTTGTGGAGTACAAGGGAGTAGTAGAGGGCCTTCCACTAGTATGGGAGGTGGTGGTGGTTGTTCCATGGGAAATGGGAGGTTTGCATCTTCTAGTTCCCATGTGAAGGGTGGAATGAGAAATGGTATTGCTCTTACCGTTACGGGGGTACATTGCTCTAGTAGTGGTGGTAGGAGTGGTGCTATGGGCTATGGAACCAAGGCGAGAGGCAATTATGGGTTCCATAGTGGTATTTCTTCCCCGACTTTCAACAACACTTCTAATGTTGGAAGAGTGACGGGAAGTGGAGGTTGTTCTAGTGGTGTTGCCACTAGTGGAGGGATAAGGAGAACCCAACTTGGGGGTGATGGTTTTGATGGACTTGATCCTATACAAGACATGTGTGAGTGTAGGTTCATTTTTGAGGTGAATGGTAGTGGAGGATGCTTGCTCAAGATTAGTGAAGTCTACACTAATTTTGTTAACGACTCTTGGGTTGATAGATTAAAGATACCATGCTATAAATTGAAACATCCTTATGAGTATCAAGGTGTTTGGGTCACTAGTGAGGCTCGGATACTCATATCTCATGGGAGTTACAAGGAATATGTTTGGTGTGATGTGTTTCCCATGGAGTATTATGGTGTATGGCTAGGAAAACCGTGGTTGCAAGGCACGAGGGTGCGGTATGATCTCGTGAAGGATGTGTACCAAGTGAGCAAGAGGCAAAGTACTTATGACTTTGAACCTTGCCGGGCAAAGTTTAAGTTCCATCCTAGTACATCTTCTCGGCCTATGCAAGAAGAAAAGGAGCAAGAACCTCATCCTAGGGTTAAAAGAGTGCAAACAAGAAGTCCTACAATCACACATAATGGTGGGACTAGTGCAAGAAAAGAGTTGGCAATTGTCAACAAGGTGAGCCAACCACAAGTTGCAAAACCAAGTGGTTCACCAATGAAGAAGAAGGAGACATCAAGTGAAGAGTCTCCGAGTCCTAGATTCCGGGTTGACGTGAAGAGTCCACCTACTCCGGCTATGGGTATTCTTGGGCCTCGTCCCAATTCGCCCGAATTTGAGAGACAAAAGATAGAGAGGAGTAAGGGAGCGACCGGTGACAACTCTCGAGTGGAAAAAGGAGAGATTGTGTTGAGTGATGTGAGTGAGTTGTCACCACCCGAATCTACACCTAGCCTTGAAAGAAAAATGAGGGAAAAGAAAGAGGGAAAAAAGAGTGAGGACACCCCTTATTCTAACCTTAACCCTTTATCTTTTTCTTCTACTTGTGTGAATACTTGTGTAGGTGTTCTTGGAGGCAAGCCGATGGAGCCTCAACCATGTCCCGTGATGGAAAGACAAGGTGAAGGAGATGCCGAATGTGAGCTACAAGGCGGAGACGTTCATGACACTTCAAAGGTATGTGTTAGTTCTTCTTCCCATGAGCCTATTACTTCCTTGTCTTGTGTTAGTGTTTGTGATGACTCCACACTAGTTGATGATATGTATGATTACAATGTGTTTGCAACTAGTGTAGAGCCATTTGGTCAACTTGTGTGTGAAATTGAACCACTAGTTGAGAGGGTTGAAAAGCCACATCATGATGTGAGCTCGGTTTTCATTGAACCTCTCTTTAGTGAAGATGTCGTAGTTGACCTTGCTTGTGAACCTTGTTATGACACCCCACCTATATTTGATAAAGGAGAAGATGAATTGAATGATAATCTTATTCTTCCCTTTGATTGCTTATTTGATAGTGGTGGTTCCTTGTGTCGTGGTGAGGATGGATGTGACCTTGAGGAGTCTCTCGTGTGTGAGATGGATCGATTTATTTTCGATGACTCCTCGAGTGAGAGAGAAGGACCTAGTCTTGATACTATGCTTTTGCGTAACCATGAATTTGAGGTGCATGCTTTTACATTTCTAATGTTTGAAGGCAATCTCATTTGTGGTGGTGAATTGTATCGGACTAGGGTCGGTAGTAGAGTCGAACCTCCATGGTTTGTCAAGTTAGGCTCTATGGATGATCCAACGTTTGGAACTCCGAGTGAGGAGAGTGGTCTTGGTATTGGTCGTGTTGACCTATCTTCTAGTAGTCCTAGCCTTCGTTGTGTGGACTATAATGATGAAGGACCTATTTTGGAGACCTTCCTTTGGAGTTTGTCCAATAAGAAGGATTGTCTTGGGGTTGATTTGGGAGGTGAGGAGGTACCTCTCGGTGTGTGTAAGAATGCTCTTAAGAAGGGGAGTGGAGTAGTCGATGTTAGTTGTGAATTGAACTATTTTACTTACTCCATTCCATATGTTGAGCACACCTTGAGTGGTGAGCATGCCAAAGCCGATGTGTCACATTGTGATAAAATTGATTTGAAGGCTTGGTGTGTTGGTCTTGGGCTTAGGGGTCATAGAACATTTGAATGCTACATGTTGCATGACTTTGATCTCTTTGCTTGTTTTGAAAATGAGTGCTTGTTCTTGTCGAGCCAAGACTATGTTGTCTCCTTTGGGGACATAAGCTTTTTACTTGGTATTGATGCTTGGCTCTATCACAAGAGTGTGTTTTCCACACTACTTGCACTTATTCTTGTTAAGCTAACCTACTTGTGAAGTAGGAAATTTTGGTTGTGCTTGTTTTGAATGTAGGTTTTGATGGTTCGATTTCGAGGACGAAATCCTTTCAAGAAGGGGAGGATGATGCCGGGCAAATTGGCCTCAACGACAACCATCAAGAACCAAGCTTGAGAGCACAAGGAGTACCATCAAGGCCTCCGGAAGCAACTTGAAGATCATGCTTTTGAGCACCATGGATGGAGGACCACTTGGGCTCCAAGGGGATCCACCCCAAGCTCATTTTGAGCCTCTTGCACAAGTTCCAGAAGGAGGCGGAGCGCCTCAAAGCTGAGGCGGAGCGCCTACCAAAAAAGCAGAGAGCCGAACAGAAGAAGGCGGAGGGCCTCATCCTGAGGCGGAGGGCCTCATCCTGAGGCGGAGCGCCTCATCAGCTGGAGGCGGAGCGCCTCATCCTGAGGCGGAGCGCCTCCCCCTGTTGGCCTACACGGGATTTTGTGTGTTTTTCCTATTTTGCCCTTAAGTGGCTTGTATTGTTATAACCCACTTTGGGGGTGTTTTAGACATTTCATTAAGTGTAAAGGAAGACTATAAATACCTTCCTTAGGCCATTTAGTTCATTAGTTAGTCTTGACATTGAATAGAAAGAAGAGAGAATAGAGAGAAGGCCGAGCCTTTCTTTGTTGAAGCCCGAGGCTTCGTTTATGACTCGACTTGGAACCTATGGAGATCGACATCTAGTTAGATTCCATTGTAAGGTTCAAGTTTCCCTTCTCCCTTTTGAATTCAATTAACGTGAATGAATTGAATTCGTTTCTTTCTTCTAATTTCTTGCCTTCCCAATCTTGATTTCTTGTTATCTTTTATCGCTTCCGCATTGTTTGTATCGTTGTTTGCTTCCGCGTGTTTTACCCTGCATCACTTCACTCTACACCGGGCATGGAACAAGTTTTCTCTTTGCTCATCCTCCCTCTCCTCACTCACCATGGTTCCCAAAATTCGACGAACCACAAGGAACATATTAGGATCATCCCCCTCCGTCGCTCTCTCTTCACCTTCACCCTCAACTTCCTCACTCTCCTCTTCAACTTCACCCTCGGACTCACTTTCACCCTCATAGACCAACCCATCATCCATCACAATCATTGTTTTCCGGGTAGGGCACTCTTTGGCAAAGTGACCGTAACCCTTACATTTATGACATTGGAAAGAAGAAGGAGAAGGAGTATTTAAAGTAGTTTTAGAGGTACCTCCAACTTCTTTGTGGTCGCTCTTTGGGGTAGCCTTTTCAAAAGGCTTCTTTACATCTCGGCTCCCACTTGCTCCACTAGCATATGGGCTCTTCCATTCTTTGGTGCGAGTTGAAGGAGTGGTGGTAGTAGTACTCCTATAGCGAGGAGCCTTTTCTTCTTTGAGCCATTTCTCGGCTTCAACCGCGGCATCACAAACATCTTGCAAGGAGTGGAAGATGTGAAGTCTCAATTGGGAAGCAATCTCCCTACTCAAGCCACTTTTGAAACGGATGATAGCTTGTTCTTCATCCTCCGTTTCCATATCAAGAGCCATCCGGTTTTTCTCAAAGTCGTTGAAATATTCATCAACGGACTTGTAGCCTTGCTTCAATTCATAGAGCTTTTTGAGTTGCTCTTGTCGATACTTGGGAGTCACATACTTGTTGTTCATAACTTCTTTCAATTCTTCCCAAGTGATGTTCATCCGCAACCCAAGTCTCCTCCTTGATCGCTTGATGGATTCCCACCAAGTAGAGGCATAGGACTCAAATGATGAAATGGCATAAGTGGCCTTCTTCTCCTCGGTCATATCATTTGTGTCAAAGACCCGCTCCAATTGGATCTTCCATTCAAGAAATGCTTCCGGATCACTAGTCCCCTTGAAAGGCGGGATAGTGATCTTGACACTATTGAGATTAGTGTCTCGACCCCCACGGTGTTGTTCCGGTTGAACCCCATAGTTGTCATCAACATCTTCATATTCCCTTCCCAAGTTTCTCCCCATATAAGCTCTTGGTGGTCCTCGACCTCGACCTCGACCCCTATCTACACCTCGGCCTCCATTCATCGCCCTCCTATTTGGATAGGGAGCATCAAAGTAATCATCATCAAGTCCGAGGCCCTCCCCTTCTTGAGCTTCATCAACTTGCTCAAGAGGTGCAATGTTTCTCCGAGGCCTTAGGAATGGAACATCTCCTTGGGGATTGCCCAAGGGTTGGGGATTGCCCATCAATCTCTCCCTAGCAAGAGCTTCATCCCTCAACCGTTGTCGTCGAACTAGCTCCGCATATTGATCCGGTTTCATGATGGAATCATCACTAGTGCCTTCATTGGGATCCTTTTGGACACTCGGGGTCCTCTCCTTTTCAAGAGCCTCCATTTTAAGGTTTAGGGCCTTCACCTCGGCTAATAAGTTAGCCAAGACGTCGGTTGGGACCTCAATGGTACTCTTTGCTTTCTCCTCCGCCATGTACCTACAACAATCAAAAACAAGAAAGGAAGATTAGAGTAAAAGTCCTCACTCACTCCCTCACTTTTGTTTGTCGCTCGGGTTCACTCAAGCTTGGGGTTGGGTTCACACCAACTTGAAATCAATGGCCTCCTCGTAGTTGCGCAACCTCCTCAATGATCAAACCAAAATACAAGAACCAAATGTTCTTCGGGAAGAGTGGATTCAATGGGACTCGATTAACGCTAAGCTATTTGGTGCGCACTTGAACCAAACAATTAACTACGAATCTTCTTTGAATTCTACTCTCCTTCTAGGCACGAGTATCCTATTCGCACAAGGGATTAGTACTAATTGGGTAGAAGTGTTACCCTCAAAGTACTAACCGGAAGTGGCGCGATCAAATGTTCAAAGATCAAATCGCCACTAAACGGATTCGGAATTGGATGAATTTTGGTTTGTGATCTAGAAACTCACCATATTTGATGATGCTATGGGAGTTTTGGTGGTTGGAAACTGTTACGATAGCTTTGCGAACATTCTGTCCAACTTCAGGAAATTCTGGAAATTGGCACACTTCGCGATCGCGTGCAGATGAGCGCGACCGCGATGAACAAAAATTCAGAATTGGCGCGATAGCGCGAGACCTTGCGCGATCGCGCAGGTTTGTTCAGCTGAACCAGAATCTCGACAGAAAAACAGCAGTTTTGGCACAACAACAACCCAAATGCAATGTATTTCAGTTTTCAAGCTTTCCAAAGATGTTTTTCAGCTGGAACAAACATTCCCCAATGGTTCATACACAAAAACAACCATCAAACAACTTGTTTTCAAAGATTTTTGACAAGTTCTTCAATATTTCCAAAACCTTCAAGACCCAAATTTTCGATTTTCACTACAATACTCCAAATGATGTTATGTTGGTATCAAAACAACGGGAAAACTATTGTGAACAATCCCCAATACCAAACAATCACAATATCATAACATCAAGCAAGTTTTGGCAAAATTTTCAATTTCTTCAACCTAGGGTTTAAATTTCCAATCTTTGATTTTCAACTCCAAAACGTGTTTTGTTGGTTTCCAATTGTCGAGATTACACAAACATACAATCCCCGATAATCAATACCAACAAAATCGTAACAACAAGCGATTTCCTTCAAATTTTTGGGTTTTCAAATTTTTGAATTTTTTTCTTCTTTTTCAATATAACAAGACAAGAACAAGAAAGTAAATGCGGAACAAAGATGACAAGCACGAAGAGTAGGACGAGGGCTCGTAAGAACGTAACCCTAGCCTTGCTCTGATACCAACTGATGCAATCGAAAATACGAAAGCGATAAAAGATAAGAAACGAGACGAGACTCACACTAAAGTCGAGTAGCAACAAAGAACTTGTTCCGTTACACCCCGAGCGATTGGAAAGAATCACCTACGCTAAGCAACTATCCTCAAGAGACACGAGGCTCAAGCAAATAGAATGATCGAAGATGGATTGAAGAGCAACTTGGATTCATCCAATTGATTTCAAGCCAAAAAGGGTTACAATGTCAAGAGCAATGCTCATACAATATGTTTTGTGTTCAAAGTTGTGTAAAAAGCAATAAATGATGAAAGAGGGCATTTATAGCACCCCATTACAATATTTCCTAGATTCTGGTCCGCTGCCACTGAAGTGTTCTTCGCGATCGCGCAGATTTATATGCGATCGCGTGGAACACTAAAATGCAGAAGCTCGCGATAGCGCGAGGCTTGGCGCGATCGCGCAGGCAAAAGAAATGGTCTACGCGATCGCGAAGGTGTTGACGCGATCGCGAAGAGCAAGTTTCCAGTCTTAGGCGGTAAGCTCAGCAGATCTCCCCTGTTTTTGCCCTGTTTTGCTCCCCTGCTTCTTGCACTGTTTCCTGCCCTGTTTCCACATGGATGGAGCTCCAATGCATTGTCTTCAAGTCCACCCCCGAGCTCGTATCATCCACACCTCTCCAAACTAAGTGTAGGTGAGCGTCTTGTATATCCTTGGCTTGACTTCGAGTGAATGGTCTCGATGCAATTTGGGTTGCATCATCAGCTGAGCAAGCCTGCGCGATCGCGCAAGGTCTCGCGCTATCGCGCCAATTCTGATTTATTGTTCATCGCGATCGCGCCCCCATTCACGCGATCGCGAAGGGTACCAATTTCCAGAAAAATCCTGAAGTTGGACAGAATGCTCGCAAAGCTGTCGTAACAGTGTCCAACCACCAAAACTCCCATGGCATCATCAAATATGGTGAGTTTCTAGATCACAATCCAAAAATTCATCCAATTCCGAATCCGTTTAGTGACGATTCGATCTTTGAACATTTGATCGCGTCACTTCCGATTAGTACTTTGAGGGTAACACTTCTACCCAATTAGTGCTAATCCCTCGTTCGAATAAGGATACTCGTGCCTAGAAGGAGAGTAGAAATTCAAAGAAGATTCGTAGTTAATTGTTTGGTTCAAGTGCGCACCAAATAGCTTAGCGTTGATCGAGTCCCATTGAATCCACTCTTCCCGAAGAGCATTAGGTTCTTGTATTTTGGTTTGATCTTTGAGGAGGTTGCGCAACTACGAGGAGGCCATTGATTTCAAGTTTGTGTGAAACCAACCCCAAGCTTGAGTGAACCCGAGCGACAAACAAAAGTGAGGGAGTGAGAGAGGACTTTTACTCTAATCTTTTTTCTTGTTTTTGATTGTTGTAGGTACATGGCGGAGGAGAAAGCAAAGAGTACCATTGAGGTCCCAACCGACGTCTTGGCTAACTTATTAGCCGAGGTGAAGGCCCTAAACCTTAAAATGGAGGCTCTTGAAAAGGAGAGGACCCCGAGTGTCCACAAGGATCCCAATGAAGGCACTAGTGATGATTCCATCATGAAGCCGGATCAATATGCGGAGCTAGTTCGACGACAACGGTTGAGGGATGAAGCTCTTGCTAGAGAGAGGTTGTTGGGCAATCCCCAACCCTTGGGCAATCCCCAAGGAGATGTTCCATTCCTAAGGCCTCGGAGAAACATTGCACCTCTTGAGCAAGTTGATGAAGCTCAAGAAGGGGAGGGCCTCGGACTTGATGATGATTACTTTGATGCTCCCTATCCAAATAGGAGGGCGATGAATGGAGGCCGAGGTGTAGATAGGGGTCGAGGTCGAGGTCGAGGACCGCCAAGAGCTTATATGGGACGAAACTTGGGAAGGGAATATGATGATGTTGATGACAACTATGGGGTTCAACCGGAACCACACCGTGGGGGTCGAGACACTAATCTCAATAGTGTCAAAATCACTATCCCGCCTTTCAAGGGGACTAGTGATCCGGAAGCATTTCTTGAATGGAAGATCCAATTGGAGCGGGTCTTTGACACAAATGATATGACCGAGGAGAAGAAGGCCACTTATGCTATTTCATCATTTGAGTCCTATGCCTCTACTTGGTGGGAATCCATCAAGCGATCAAGGAGAAGACTTGGGTTGCGAATGAATATTACTTGGGAAGAATTGAAAGAGGTTATGAACAACAAGTATGTGACTCCCAAGTATCGACAAGAGCAACTCAAAAAGCTCTATGAATTGAAGCAAGGCTACAAGTCCGTTGATGAATATTTCAACGACTTTGAGAAAAACCGGATGGCTCTAGATATGGAGACGGAGGATGAAGAACAAGCTATCATCCGTTTCAAAAGTGGCTTGAGTAGGGAGATTGCCTCCCAATTGAGACTTCACATCTTCCACTCCTTGCAAGATGTTTGTGATGCCGCGGTTGAAGCCGAGAAATGGCTCAAGGAAGAAAAGGCTCCTCGCTATAGGAGTACCACCACTACCACTCCTTCAACACGCCCCAAAGAATGGAAGAGTCCATATGCTAGTGGAGCAAGTGGGAGTCGAGATGCAAAGAAGCCTTTTGAAAAGGCTATCCCAAAGGTCGACCACAAAGAAGTTGGAGGTAATTCTAAAACTACTTTAAATACTCCTTCTCCTTCTTCTTTCCAATGTCATAAATGCAAGGGTTATGGCCACTTTGCCAAAGAGTGCCCTACCCGGAAAACAATGATTGTGATGGATGATGGGTTGGTCTATGAGGGTGAAAGTGAGTCCGAGGGTGAATTTGAAGAGGAGAGTGAGGAAGTTGAGGGTGAGGGTGAAGAGAGAGCGACGGAGGGGGATGATCCTAATATGTTCCTTGTGGTTCGTCGAATTTTGGGAACCATGGTGAGTGAGGAGAGGGAGGATGAGCAAAGAGAAAACTTGTTCCATGCCCGGTGTAGAGTGAAGGGACAAGTTTGTTCCATGATAATTGACTCGGGTAGTTGTGCAAATGTGGTGAGCCAATCCTTGGTCTCACAATTGAAGTTGACTACCATTAAACACCCGAGCCCCTACCGATTGCAATGGCTAAGTGAGTGTGGGGAATTGAGGGTAGTGAAGCAAGTCTTGATTAGATTCAAGATTGGGAACTATCAAGATGAACATATGTTTGACGTGGTGCCAATGCAAGCTTGCCATCTTTTGTTTGGAAGGCCTTGGCAATACGACAAACAAGTGGTTCATGATGGCCGGGCCAACACTTACACGGTGAAACATGAGGGAAAAAGGTTTGTGCTTACACCTTTGACCCCGAAACAAGTAAGTGAAGACTACCGGCGCATGAAAGAGTTGAGGGAAGCGGCTAAGGCCAAGTCCCCGATTGTGGCCAAATCTTTGGCCGAGACTCCACCATCTTCCACCGGTCGCATGTGTGCCATGATGCAACCGGGTGAGTATTTGAAAGGTAATGATGGCACCAAGATGCTCATATGCCTAGTGCACAAAGGTATGGTTTTAAATTCCGAAAGTGATTGTTTATCTAACCCTAACCCTTTGCCTAGTGCTATTGACAATGTTTTGAAGGTCTATGAGGACATGTTCCCGGAGGAGATGCCGGATGGATTGCCTCCCTTGAGGGGCATCGAGCATCAAATTGACTTCGTCCCGGGGTCCCAAATTCCCAACAAGCCGGCATATAGAAGTAACCCCGAGGACACAAGGGAGTTACAAAAGCAAATTGATGAATTGCTTACCAAAGGCTTGGTGCGGGAGAGCTTGAGCCCATGTGCCGTGCCCGTGATTCTTGTTCCAAAGAAGGACGGCACTTGGAGGATGTGTGTGGATTGTCGAGCGGTCAACAAGATCACGGTAAAGTATCGACATCCCATACCTCGTTTGGATGATATGTTGGATGAGCTTAGTGGTTCTAGTGTCTTTTCAAAAATAGACCTTAGGTCCGGCTACCACCAAATCCGGATGAAACCGGGTGATGAGTGGAAAACCGCATTCAAGACCAAATTTGGTCTTTATGAATGGTTGGTGATGCCCTTCGGCCTCTCCAACGCACCTAGTACCTTCATGAGGCTAATGAACCATGTGCTAAAGCCATTCATCAACAAATTCGTGGTTGTCTACTTTGACGACATATTGATTTATAGCAAGTCAATAGATGACCACGTTGGCCACTTGAGTCAAGTGCTTGAAGTGCTACGAGCCGAAAAGCTCTATGCCAATTTTAAGAAGTGTGCCTTTTGTGTCGACAAGGTTGTCTTTTTGGGCTTTGTTGTTAGTGCCAATGGTGTAGAAGTTGATGAGTCCAAGGTTGAAGCCATTAGAGATTGGCCTACTCCTACCACCGTCTCTCATGTGAGGAGTTTCCATGGCCTAGCTAGTTTCTATAGGCGCTTTGTTAGAGACTTTAGCACCATTGCCGCACCACTCACCGAGTTGGTGAAAAAGGACAAGCCCTTTGTTTGGGGAGAGCCGCAAGAAAGGGCTTTCCAAGAATTGAAAAGTAGGTTAAGTACCGCCCCCTTGTTACAATTGCCCGACTTCGGGAAGGCTTTTGAGGTAGAATGTGATGCCTCGGGGGTGGGTATTGGGGGTGTTCTCATGCAAGAAGGGAAACCCGTTGCCTACTTTAGCGAGAAGTTGAAGGGCGCAACCTTGAATTACTCCACGTATGACAAGGAATTGTATGCCCTCGTGAGAGCTCTAGCCCATTGGCAACACTATCTATGGCCTCGGGAATTTGTGATCAAGAGTGATCATGAGTCACTCAAGCATCTAAGAGGTCAAGAAAAGTTGAACAAGAGGCATGCCAAGTGGGTGGAGTTTGTTGAGTCCTTTCCTTATGTAATTCATTACAAGAAGGGTAAGGACAATGTTGTAGCCGACGCACTTTCTAGGAAGTTCGCCCTTGCTACCACTCTTGCCTCTCGACTTATGGGTTTTGAGAGTATAAAATCTTTGTATGAACATGACCCAAAGTTCAAGAGCATTCATGATGCTCTAGTGAGTGGAAAGCGGGTGGAGAAATACCAATGGGTTGATGGTTACATTTTTAAAAATGGAAGAGTTTGTGTGCCCGAGTCCTCATGGAGGGAATTGCTTGTTCGTGAAGCACATTGTGGGGGCTTGATGGGTCACTTCGGGAGGAACAAAACCTTGGCCATTCTCATGGAGCAATTCCATTGGCCGAAGATGGGTGTGCAAGTTGAGAGACTTTGCAATACTTGCTTGGATTGCAAGTATGCCAAGTCCAAATCTAATTCCCATGGTTTGTATACTCCCCTCCCTATCCCTACTAGCCCGTGGATGGACATTTCGATGGATTTTGTTATGGGTTTGCCGCGGTCTAAAGGGGGGCACGATAGCATTTATGTTGTCGTGGATAGATTCTCAAAAATGGCTCACTTTATCCCTTGCAAAAAGAGTCATGATGCACAACATGTAGCTTCTTTGTTTATTGATAATGTGTTAAAATTGCATGGCGTGCCTCAAACAATTGTGAGCGATAGGGACTCTAAGTTCCTTAGCCATTTTTGGAGGTGTCTTTGGGGTGCTCTTGGCACCAAGTTGTTGTTTTCTACGTCCCACCACCCCCAAACGGATGGTCAAACCGAAGTGGTGAATCGAACTTTGGGTGCTCTTCTTAGAGCCATGACCCGAGGTAAGGCCGGGACGTGGGTTGATAAATTGCCTCTTATGGAGTTTGCTTATAACCGCACATTGCATAGCATGATTGGTTTGACTCCGTTTGAGTGCGTCTATGGCTTTAATCCTTTGATTCCACTCGATCTAACCCCTTTGCCCAAGGACATGGTTGTTAATTTTGAAGGTGAAAACCGAGCTAAATCCATGCTTGAAATCCATGCCAAAGCGAGGAAGCGATTGGAGGAAGCCTATGACAAGGTTGCCATCAAGAAGAACAAGGGGAGGAAGAAGTTGGAACTCAAGAAAGGAGATTGGGTGTGGGTGCACTTCCGCAAAGAGAGGTTTCCAAACCTTCGAAAAGGGAAGTTGGCACCCCGAGGGGATGGACCCTTTCAAGTGCTCTCCAAGATCAACAACAACGCATATGTGATCGATTTGCCCGGTGAGTACAATGTATCAAATACTTTTAATGTTAGTGACTTGGCTCCTCTTGATGTAGGTCATGATACCGTAGAAGATGATGCCGTGGAGGTGGATACTTCAATTTCGAGGACGAAATCTTCCCAAGAAGGGGAGGATGATGCGGGGCAAACCACCACCACAAGGCCCTTTACGAGAAGCCAAGCCAAAGCACTTCATGATGCTCACTTACACTTAATCTGGAAGGGCATGGACGATATGAGCTCGGGAGAGGACTTAAAGATGAAGCATTGGAGCTCACTCAACGTTGGAACAGGGCAGGAAACAGTGCAGGAAGCAGGGGAGCAAAACAGGGCAAAACAGGGGAACACCTGCTGAGCTTACTGCCTGAAGCTGGATTTTTGTTCTTCGCGATCGCGTGCATCACCTTCGCGATCGCGAAGAGTCTTCTTTTGTTCTTCGCTGTCGCGCCCTGTATCGCGCGATCGCGTGACTGGTAATTAAGTGTGCCTCGCGATTGCATATAATCATGCGCGATCGCGATGAACACTTTTGCAGTGTCGGACCAGAAACTAGGAAAACCTTGTAAAGGGGTGTATTTATAACACCCCTCTTTCATTTATTGCTCTTTACCTTACTTTGAACAAAGAACATTAATGAGCATTGCTCTTGAACACTTGTAACCCATTTTGGCTTGAAATCAATTGGATGAATCCAAGTTGCTCTTCAATCCATTCTTCGATCATTCTATTTGCTCGAGCCTCGTGTCTCTTGAGGATAGTTGCATAGTGTTAGGTGATTCTTTCCAATCGTTTGGGGTGTAACGGAACAAGTTCTTCGTTGCTACTCGAACTTTAGTGTAAGTCTCGTCTCGCTTTTATCTCTTTATCGCTTTCAAGGGTTTGCCCCTTATCAGGTTTGGGAACCTTTCTTTGCGGGAGTGCACTGATGCAGTCCGAACACGTGCTGATCAATTGTTCGATCCACTGAGGAGACCAATGACATGAAGCCAAGCCAAGCTGTTGTACGATGTGCACATTCACTTGGCCTGGCCGAAGGAAAGCAATTGCTCCGAGGCTGAGTGGCCGGGCTCAAGAACCGAGGGCGTCATCTTCAAATTTGAGCCCGAGGACAAAGTGACCGAACACCAACAAATTGTGTTCGAAGACAAGTGAGCGTCCGAGGACAATGAGTACGAGCAAGCAACCGTGCACCGAAGTCAAGGCTGCCGAACACACACTTAGCTCAGCCTGCGTGGCTTGTTTTTATTAGTCACTTGTGACTATTTACTACCTTATCCTTAGCATAGCCTGTAAATATTCTATTTTCATTTCATTATAAGCATACAATTTTTAGTATATGAAAAACATAGCAAGTGCTATTGTGAGTCTTCGATGGAGCCGAACCCCGACGTGGAATTTTAAAGAACTTGTGTCAATCGGTGTTATTCGTTTGAACAAATTCTTCTTGATCATTAAATTTTCAAGAAGCGCGTCTTTCTTGAGGATTGTTGCATAGTATAGGTGCGTCTTGATTTCCCTTCGATCGAGCTTTGAGACAGGTTCCTCACTGTTCTTTCGAATCGAAGCAAGATTTGTCTTGCTTCTATCTTTACCTTTCTTGTTGTTTTCTTCCGTGTATCGTGCTTAGCATTTCCCTCGGGTTTGGTTGCACCATCTTGGTATCAGAGCACGGTCTGGGCTTGTTTCTACAACCCCAAATCCTGTTTAAGTTATCTTTACTTTTCGTGCGTTGTGTCTTTGTTTTCCGTTTCGTGTTCTAGATTTTGTTTGGGTTACTGTTGGTGTTGTTACTTTACAAAAAAAAAAAAAAAGTAGAAAAAGAAAATTAAAAAATTTTGTTTGATTGTTGGTTGTTTTGATTAAACAACCATTGATTCTTGTTCACCACTGTTTCCTGATTCCAACAAGTACCCGACGTACAACTTTCGTGACTAGGGTTTTTGGTGAAATTTTGGACTGTTTTGGAACTTAGTGGTGACTGGAACTCGAACCCCAGCGTGTTTATGTTGAAACCGATGAAGATTGGTGGTTCTTGAGTGATTTGGGTTTGTTTTGTGCTTAAATTCGAAGTTCTGTGTTTGAATTCATTGTCCGTACGCCGGAAAATTGTTACGATTTGTAACAGTGTACGACACGAAGGAGCTGAATCTTAGCTCAAGAACTTTGAACTGAAATTCCTCCGTTGTTGTTGGAACCGGAGTTGAAAGAAGCAACCCAGGTCTGTTGAAATTCGTGGTCAGTGAATGAAGCGAAATTTGCCCGTACGCCCGAGCAAAACTTCACTGTTCCATTGAAGAAGAAAAGGGGTAAAATTTTAAAATCCAAAAACCCCAGGTGAAAATTGTCGGCTGCAAAAGGGAATTGGATAAGGTAAAACCCTATCCGTACCAAGGAGGGACCACTCTTGTACGGACAAGAGTTGGTGTGTTCGAAAAGGATTCCAAAAGGGAATCAAAGGGTAGATTCTCCTAGGTTTTCACTTTTCTTCTGTCCGAAATTCTAGTTAGTGGATCTTTTGAGTAATTCTTCCTACTCGAGGTCGTACTAACTCGTTTGAGCTTGTAGGAACTCGTGCGTGGGGTGACCGAAGTCCAACTTCGTAGAAATTTCTTTGACTTCCCGAAGCGCAAGAGTAAATAGCTGTCCGTTCCATTGAGTCAAATCAACTCACTCTTCCCAAAGTAAGACATTACAACTTGTCAAATTCGAAGGAATTGAGAGAAGTTGATCAACTGAGGAAGCCATTGGCTACAAGTTCTTGAGTGACCAAAACCGAACTTATAAATTGAGTGGACCCGAGTGCCACCCATCAAAGGTGAGAGAGTGTGTGAGGTGATTTCTAACCTTAACACATTTGTTTGGTCTTTGATTTGTGCAGGTACCATGGCTGGGAATGGAGGCGAAGGAAAAGGAATTGAGAAGCCCGAGGTGTCGTTAGTCGATCTCATGGCTGCGATACAAGGCATCAGTGCCGAAGTAAGAGGAGTGAGTGCTCGAGTAGCTAACCTCGAGCAAGGGAGTGTGTCCATGGCCATGCATGGGTCCGGCGCTGGAACGAGTAGCTCCACTCCAATGACACCTGAGCTGTATGATGAACTTGTTCAACAACATCAGTTGACAGGTGAAGCAATTCAAAGAGAACTCAACTTGGGCAATCCCCAAGCGCAACAAAACTTGGGCAATCCCCAAGCTGGCTATCAAAACTTGGGCATTCCCCGAGGAGAAAGGATACCACTTCCAAAGGCCCGAAGAGATCTTGGTGCCGTTGTCGAAGAGGTTGATGAAGAGGAATTTCCCGAGGGCGAATATGAGCACGAGCCACCATTCGCTCAACGAAGGCAAGCTCACCAAGGTCGTGGAAATTTCCGAGGTCGAGGCCGAGGCGCAAATATTGAACGACATATCGAGCGTGAGGCTGATGATCGCTATGATGAGTATCCCGAACAGGTTCGTGGAGTTCGAGACTCAAACCTGAGCAGTGTCAAGATCACTATTCCACCCTTTAAAGGAACTAGTGATCCAGATGAATATCTTGAATGGAAGCTTAAAATGGAGCGCATCTTCGAAACCAATGAGATGACCGAAGAGAGGAAAGCTGCCCATGCCATTGCTTCGTTGGAAGCGTATGCATCTACATGGTGGGAAGCTGACAAAAGGCATAGACGAAGGAATGCTAAAGCAGGATCTATCCCGAAGTCATTAGCTGGCCACAGTTGAAGAGAGCAATGGATGCTAAGTATTTGAGTGCTAAGTACAGGCAAACTCAGTTACAAAAGCTCTATGAGCTAAAGCAGGGGTCCAAGTCTGTGCAAGAGTATCATGATGAGTTCGAAAAGGTTCGATTGAATCTTGATCTGGTCGAAGATGAAGAGCAAGCCACTATCCGATTCAAAAATGGCTTGGCTCGGGATGTGTCATCTCAATTGAGGCTACACGTGTACCACACGTTGGAAGATCTATTCGAAGCTGCCACCGAAGCTGAGAAATTGGTAAAGAAAGATAAGGCAAACTGGCATCGAGGAGTCACTACTTCTACTCCTTTGAACCGAGGAAATAATGGAAGAATCCTAACCAAACAAGTGCCAACGCTGTTCAAGATTCGAAGAAAGCCTTCGAGAGGGGTGTGACCATTAACCAGTCCAGAGAAGTGGGAGGTAAAGTTCAACTCAACTCTCCTAGTAATATTCAGTGTCATAAATGCAAAGGTTATGGTCACATGGCAAAGGAGTGCCCGACTCGCAAAGTTATGCTTTTGCTCTAAGATGGAACCGTCCATGAGCAAGCGAGTGACACCGAGGAGGAATTTATCGAGGAGGCTGACCGAGCTGAAGGTGATGATGATCATGAGGCTGCCGAAGCTGATCATCCAGAAATGTTTCTTGTGGTTCGAAGGAATTTGAGCTGCATGACTCTTGAAGAAGAGGACAACCAAAGAGAAAATCTCTTCCATGCCTGATGATGAGTGAGGGGAAAGGTGTGTTCGATGATCATTGACTCTGGTAGTTGTGCAAATGCGGTGAGCCAAACCTTGGTTTCACAAATGGGACTACCTACGTTGAAGCATCCCCACCCTTACAAATTACAATGGCTGAACGAGTGTGGAGAATTGAGAGTTGTCAAACAAGTGTGGATCAAGTTTAGAATTGGCAAATATCAAGATGAAATGATATTCGATGTGGTGCCGATGCAAGCTTGTCATTTGCTATTGGGAAGACCATGGCAGTATGACCGGTCAGTTGTTCACACTGGAAGATCCAACACTTACACTGTAAAGCTCGAAGGGAAGAGTTTCATACTCAAACCCTTGTCTCCAAAGCAAGTCACCGAGGACTATAAACGGATGAAAGAATTGAAAGAAGCGGCCAAAGCTAAGCTTCCGATGGGAGCAAAATAAGGAGCCGAAGACACACACTCACTGCCCGAAGTGAAAGGAATCTGTGCAATCATGCAACCGGGTGAGTTTCTACGAGGCAACGACAACGGTCAGATGATGATTTGCCTCGTGCACAAGGTATCTTTCTAAACTCTAATGATGATTTGTCTAATAATAACCCTTTGCCTAGTGCTGTACAAAGTATTTTGCAGGACTTCGGAGACATGTTTCCTGAGGAAATGCCAGGTGGATTACCTCCGTTGAGAGGAATCGAGCACGAAATCAAACTTCGTACAGGGGTCTCAAATCCCCAACAAACCTGCATACCGGTGTAATCCCGAAGACACCAAAGAGCTCCAAAGGCAGGTTGATGAGTTGCTGAACAAGGGCCTTGTTCGAGAGAGCTTGAGTCCTTGCGCTGTTCCTGTTATACTTGTCCCAAAGAAAGATGGAACGTGGCGAATGTGTGTTGATTGCCGAGCAGTCAACAAAATAACGGTAAAGTATCGTCATCCTATCCCTCGATTAGATGACATGCTAGACGAGCTAAGTGGTTCTTCATGCTTTACGAAGATAGACCTCAGGTCCGGTTACCACCAAATCCGAATGAAACCCGAAGACGAGTGGAAAAACGCATTCAAGACCAAATTCGGTCTCTATGAATGGTTGGTGATGCCTTTTGGCTTATCCCACGCACCGAGCACATTCATGCGACTGATGAACCATGTGCTCAAACCGTTTATAAATAAGTTTGGTATCGTGTACTTCGATGACATACTTGTTTATAGTAAATATGTGGATGAACATGTTACACACCTAAGGCTAGTGCTTGATAAGCTTCAAGAAGAGAAGTTATATGCTAACTTCAAGAAGTGTGCCTTTTGTGTCGAGCGTGTAGTCTTTCTAGGATTCGATGTCAGTGCTAATGGTGTCGAAGTCGACTAGTCAAAAGTCGAAGCCATCAAAGATTGGCCAACTCCAACCTTGGTATCACAAGTTCGTAGCTTCCATGGCTTAGCTAGCTTTTACCGAAGGTTTGTTCGTGACTTTAGCACCGTGGTAGCATCTTTAACCGATCTGGTTAAGAAAGACCATCCATTTGTGTAGGGAGAGTCCCAAGAAAGGGCTTTCCAAGAGTTGAAACGGAGGCTTTGCTCTGCCCCGTTGTTGCAACTCCCCGACTTCAACAAAGCATTCGAAGTCGAGTGTGATGCATCAGGAGTTGGGATCGGAGGAGTGCTGATGCAAGAATCGAAACCTATCGCTTACTTTAGCGAAAAGCTTAAGGGTGCAACCTTGAACTACTCTACGTATGATAAGGAGTTGTATGCCCTCGTTCGAGCACTCGCCCATTGGCAACATTATTTGTGGGCTCGAGAATTTGTGATTAAAAGTGATCACGAGTCCTTGAAGCATCTCCGAGGACAGGAGAAATTGAACCGAAGGCATGCCAAGTGGGTAGAATTCATTGAAAGCTTCCCTATGTAATTCATTACAAAAAGGGTAAAGATAACGTTGTGGCCGATGCGCTATCAAGGAAATTTGCCTTAGCGACCTCTCTCGCTTCTAGGCTCATGGGATTTGAAAGCATCAAGTCGATGTACGAGGACGATCCCAAGCTGAAATGCGTTCGTGACGCAATCTTAAGTGGCCGAAGAGTTGAGAAATATCAGTGGCATGATGGCTACCTCTTCAAGAATGGGAGGGTTTGTGTGCTAGTGTGATGCGGGGCATACTACCTCAAGGCCGTTCACTAGAAGTCAAGCCAAGTTGATTCAAGACACTCATCTCCACTTGACTTGGAAGGATATGGAAGAAGGCCCCAAGAGCGATTTGAAGATCATGCTTTGGAGTGCCATGGATGGAGGACCCTCTAGGACACTTGGAGAGGCTCAAGAGACACAAAATGAGACACCCCAAGTGGCTTCAGGAAGAGGCGAAGCGCCTCCCAGATGAAGCGGAGCGCCTCCCAAAATCCAGAGAGCTGGACCTTAGAAGGCGGAGCGCCTCAGAGAAGAGGCGGAGCGCCTCCCAAGAATCCAGAGAGCTGAAGTTCAGAAGGCACCTGCCTCCACCCCCCTAGGCGGCCGCCTCCCCCCTGTGACAGCATGCGGGACTTTTACTACTTTTTGCTTGAACTTCCAACTATAGCCCTGCGTGGCCTTATTTGTTTTAACCCACTTTGGGGGTACTTTAGACCTTTTAT
Organism: Petunia x hybrida; assembly: GCA_037355625.1. Taxonomy (NCBI): domain Eukaryota; kingdom Viridiplantae; phylum Streptophyta; class Magnoliopsida; order Solanales; family Solanaceae; genus Petunia; species Petunia x hybrida. The sequence goes on from JBBBVM010000534.1 coordinate 1,076,466, forward strand.
TATGACTAAGTGAAGCCTATAAATACTTCACTTAGCCTCATCAAACCTTAGCTTACCTTTTGAATCTTATGAATGAAGAATTGAGTATATCTCTTGTTATGAAGAAACCCTCTTTGTTTGGCTTGAAATTCACTGGCGGATCCTAGTGGAGTCTCGAACCGAAACCCGATCATTCTACTTGCGAGTCCCGGGTGCGACTCGAGGGTGGTTGCATAGTGTAGGTCCTCTAGACGCCGATACGAGGGTATCTCGGGACAAGTTCCCCGGGGTTACTTCGTAGGGAGTTCGAGAAGTGTCTCGCTCTCCTATCTTTCTTTGTCTTGTCGTTTTGATCCTTATCATCTTGGTATCAGAGCAAGGTTTGGGTTTTGTTTCTACAAACCCCCGACCCTTGATTCTTCGTGCCTAGGTTAGTTTCTACGTTAGGTTCTTGTTTTTTGTTGAAGAAAAGAAGAAAAACACAAAAAAAATAGAAAAGTTGAAAAAAACACCAAAAAAAAATTGATTGTGGATTCTTGAATTTGATGACCCGTTGTTAGATTGTTATTGGGGTTTTTTTCTTGTTGGAAACCCGTTCTTTTGGTACCCTAAACACAAGATTTGGAGTTGTATTCCATGATTTTAAAATTTGAAACCCTTTGAAAATTTTAAATTAAAACCCTAGTTTGAAGATGATGATCATGGTGGATTGTTTGTTTTTAATTGGGGTTTGATAAAAGTTGTTGGGGTTTGTTCTTTGTGATTGAAACAACATTTGGGTACCTTTGAATTGCTATAACAACGCGTGAATAGTTGGATTTTTGGGTGTTAAGATCGAAAAATACGAAGTGAAACTGTGCTGAAAGTTGCAGGAGGCGGAGCGCCTAAAACTTGAGGCGGACCGCCTAAAGTCTGAGACCTCTCTGGACTTTAGTGAGGCGGAGCGCCTCCCCCAAAGAGGCGGAGCGCCTCCCACTGTGGCATTGTTCTGGGCGGCCGCCTACTCTGCTGAAGCGGGGCGCCTAGTCCTGAAGGTGTTTGTTTCGGGTAGTTTTTCGTAGGATCTCTTATTTCTTTGGTTTCATTACATCTAGCTAGTACTTCTTTGAGTAATCTTACCTACTTGAATTTTTCTAGCCCTTCTAAGTTATTAGGAAACTCAAGCCTAGACCGGAGAGTAGAATTCAAAGAAGACTCGTAGTCTCATTTGGCTCAAGTCCGCACTTAAAGAGCTTATCGTTCCGATAGAGTCCTATCAACTCCACTCACCCCGGAGTGCATTGGGCTCTTGAGTTGAGTGATTAAGTTGAGGTTTGCTATTCAACTTAGTGAAGCTTTGGATTCAAGCTAGAGTGAAAAATCCACCGCCACTAAACGAGTGATCCGAGTGAAACGCTTGTGAGGGAGTGAGTGAGGTTGTTTTGCTAACGTTTGTTTCTTGTGTAGGTACAATGTCCACCGAAGGAGAAGATTTTGCTAAGAGTGCCCTTGCCACTATCCTTGCCAAATTGGATAGTATGAACTTGAGGATTGAAAGCCTTGAGAGGGTGACATCAAGTGCCCTAGTTGAGCAAGGGACTTCCAATGTCCAATCGGAGAAAGGGACCCCGAGTGTCCAAGTTGAGAAAGGGGCCCCGAGTGCCCAAGTTGACGGTGTTGAGGGCACAAGTAGCCCGACTTTTACCCCGGAACAAGTTGTTGAGTTGCTCAATCGCCAACAACGGGTAAGGGAGTATCGTGATCGAATTGACCAATTGTTGGGCAATACCCAACGTGTGACTATTCCTAACCTTATGGGCAATCCCCAAAGGAATGCTCCACTTCCCGGACCAATCCGGAATGTTCAACCTCTTGAGCAAGTTGCACAAGCTTAAGAAGGGGAGGAGGATGATTATGGTGATGGTGGGTATGATGCTCATCATCAATTTAGGGGTCGGAATCTGGATAGGGGTCGAGGCCGAGGTCGAGGGCCACCCATGGGGTACTATGGAGGGAATGCTAGGAGGGATCTTGGTGGTTATTGAGATCACTTTGGAGGCCAACCGGAGCCTTTCCAAGGGGGTCGTGACAACAACAACAATCTTAATAGTGTGAAGCTCACTATCCCTTCTTTCAAAGGAGGTAGTGACCTGGTGGAGTACTGATAAGGCCCAAATCGGGCAACCGTCTAAAAACATCATTCAAGGCCAAGGGAGAGCTTATACAATGGAACGCCATGGACCGAGGGGCCTTAGAGACACATTTCGAGGCGTTCCGAGGTGCCACAGGAGGAGGCGGACCGCCCACTCCACTAGGCGGACCGCCCCCTCAACTCTCTGAAGTTGGGGCTTTGCAAGTAGGCGGAGCGCCCAGTTGTGCAGGGGCGGACCGCCCACTTTTCAGGCGGGGCGCCTGTTCTGGGCGCCTGGTTCACAGGTGATGCAGCGCAAATCGTGCCAACATCGTGCCAAAACACTTTCCAACACTTTCCGACATGTGCCAAGCTTGGAAGATACAAAGGACTTGAAGTCGAGGGCTTTGGAAGTGTTCCGGATGGTTTCATCACTAGGCTCCACGCCTAAGGAGAAGGAAGGAGGCCCAGCATAGCTAGGCGCCCCGCCTAGCCCAGGCGCCCCGCCTAGGAAGCTTACTGCCTAAGAATGGCATTGCACCCAGGCGCCCCGCCTGCCTAGGCGCCCTTAGCCCAGGCGCCCGCCTAGCCCAGGCGCCCCGCCTAGCTCCAGGCGCCCCGCCTGGCTTCAGCATATTCCAGGCGCCCCTCCCAGCCCCGGGCGCCCCTCCTAGCTACTGAATTTATGTTTCTTTGACTGTTTTGCCCTACGTGGCTTATTTGATGAACCTTATTAGTAAGGGTACTTAAGTCTTCATGTAAGCTTGGGAAAACACTATAAATACCCAAGCATAGCTTATTTTACACTTAGCTTATTATTGATATTGATGAATGTTGAACATTGAACATGAGCATGGCTCTTGGTAATGAATGAAACCCTTTGATTTTGGACTTGTATGTCTTCTAGCGGATCTAGATGAATACTCTTCCTCTCCGACCATTCTACTTGCGTGCTCGCGTTAGCTCGAGGGTAGTTGCATAGCGTAGGTGTTCTTGTCCTTCTCCCGGGGTGTATCGGAACAAGTTCTCCGTTGCTACTTGGGATTAGAGATCGAGTTACGTCTCGTTCTTTATCTTTATTTTTCCGCGTTTGATTCTCATCAGTTTGGTATCAGAGCAAGGCTCGGGTTTTGTTTCTACAAACCCCCGACCCTTGATTCTTCGTGCCTAGTATCTATCTTTTAGTTTTCTTGTTGTTGAAGTTATTGAAAGAAGAAAATTGCAAAAAAATTGAAAAATTGAAAAATACAAAAATTTGGTGTTACTTGTTGATTTGGATGATTTGTGATATGGGTGTTGTGGATTCTTGATCGTGATTGAATTCCCGTTACTTGAGTACCAAAATTGTTGGAATTGGTGAAGTTTGAAAAATTGAAACCCCAAAACCCCTTAAACCCTTGAAGAACTTGTTCTTGATGAATTTTGCCTTGATTCTTGGGTTGGATTGATGTTAGATTGAAAACTTGTTATTGGGGGTTGATCTTCACTGAAAAACAAACAATTCGGTACCAATTTTGTGGGATTTGAACATGTATAACACCTTCTTTGATGAATCACAATCCTTGTTGAAACCCTTTTGATAAACCCTTGTGTTCTTGAGTTCTTGAGATTGAACCCTGATTTGATTGATTGTTTGATTGAAAATTTGATTGGGTTTTGTTAAGGAAGATCAAACACAACTTTGGGTATCTTTGGATTGTGAAAACAAGTTGAAAACATCGGATTTGAGGCTTGAAAATCGACTTGAAACGAGTTTGGAACAAGTTGGAAAAGGCTTCAGGCTAGGCGCCCCGCCTAAGCCAGGCGCCCCGCCTGACTTGGCTACTGCCTAAGTCCCAGGCGCCCCGCCTAGACCCAGGCGCCCCGCCTGGAACACAGCACAACCCAGGCGCCCCACCTGAGTTTCAGGCGCCCCTCCTGAGTGCTGATTGCATTGTTTCGGGTAGATTTTCGTAGGTATTTCCCTTTGTTTGATAACATAACATCTAGTTAGTACTAATTTGAGTAACCGATCTACTTGAATAGTGCTAACCCTTGATTGCTCTTAATTGATTCGTGCCTAGCAAGGAGAGTAGAATTCTAAGGAAAAGCGTAGAATCTTTTAACTCAAGTCCTTCACTTCAAAGTGCCTAGCGTTCATTGAGTCCTATTAACTCCACTCGCCCCGGAGTGTGCGTGACTCGTGAATAGTTTGGTTGAGTTGAGGAGTTGCTAATCATCTACGTGAAGCTTGGGACTACAAGTTGAGTGAAATATCCACCGCCACCCAAAAGAGTGATCCGAGTGAACACAAGTGAGGGAGCGAGTGAGGTGTTTTAACTAACTCTTGTTTTCTTTGTTTGTAGGTACAATGGCCAACGAAGGTCAAGATTTCATCAAGGAGGCCTTGGCTAGCCTTCTTGCCAAGATGGATGTTATGACTCAACGGATTGAGTCACTTGAAAAGGGTGCTTCAAGTACCCAAGGAGAACATGGGACCCCGAGTGTCCCAATTGAAAAGGGGACCCCGAGTGTCCAAATTGAGACCGGTGAAGGCTCAAGTAGTCCTACTTTTACCCCGGAGCAAGTTGTTGAATTGCTCAATCAACAACGGGTGAAGGAGGACCGAGAGAGAGTTGAACGAACGGGCATTCCCCGTATCTTAGACAATCCTCCAAGAAACTTTCCACTACCAAGACCCGTCCAAAATGTGCAACCTCTTGAGCAAGTTGTTGAGGCTCAAGAAGGGGAGGAAGTTGATTATGATGACAATGAGTATGGGTTTGATGATCACTTTCAACCAAGGCGAGCTATGAATTGGGGTCGGAATGTGGATCGGGGTAGAGGCCGAGGTCGAGGGCCACCCTTAGGATATGGAGGGAGGAATGTTAGAAGGGACTATGTTGCTTATGATGATCACCAAGGAGGCCAACCGGAGCCATTCCAAGGGGGTCGTGACAACAACAACAATCTTAATAGTGTGAAGCTCACTATTCCTTCTTTCAAAGGAAGTAGTGACCCGGTGGAGTACATTGGTTGGAAATTGGCTATGGAGCGTATCTTTGACACCAATGATATGCCCGATGTGAAGAAGACCAAGTATGCAATATCCTCCTTTGAATCTTTTGCTTCTACTTGGTGGGAGTCGGTGAAGCGAAATAGAAGAAGGACGGGTATGGCTATTAATCTTACTTGGGAAGAGTTGATCCGTGTGATGGATGAGAAGTACTTGACTAACCAATACCGGGTTGAACAACAAAGGCGTCTATATGATTTGAAGCAAGGGTACAAATCGGTTGGTGAATATTTCAATGAATTTGAGCAAATCCGAATGATCCTTGACTTAGATGATGAAGACAATGAGACGGCCATGATCCGTTTCAAAGGGGGCTTGAACCGAGACATAGCTTCACAATTGAAGTTCCACAAATATGATGATCATTACAAGCTATGTGAAGATGCGGTTGAGGCCGAGAAATGGCTCAAGGAGGAGAAATCCCTTCGCTACAAGAGTAGCACTCCTACTCCAACAAGCAAACCAAAGGATTGGAAGCCTCCTACCACAAATGCAAGGTTCCCAAGTGCAAGTGGAACAAGTGGTGCAAATGCTACCAAGGATGTGAAGAAGCCGTTTGAGAAGAACGCACCTAATGTGGGAGGTAACTCTAAAACTCAACTACATGCTCCTACTTCTTCTTCAATACAATGCCACAAGTGCAAGGGGTATGGTCACTTTGCTAGGGAGTGTCCTACAAAGAGGACCATGATTGTTGTTGGCAATGAGGCATACGAGAAAGAGAGTGAATCGGAGGATGAGGGAGTAGAGGGAGTAGAGGGAGATGAGGGAGTAGAGGAGAATGATTTGTTTGATGATACGATGGAGGAGGAGGATCCTCACACCTTCTTGGTTGTGAGAAGGAGCCTAGGAGCTATGATTGTGGAAGATAGTGAAACCTTGCAAAGGGAAAATCTTTTCCATGCTAGGTGCCGGGTCAAAGATGTTGTTTGCTCTATGATAATGGATTCCGGAAGTTGTGCCAATGTGGTGAGTCAATCTCTTATATCCCAATTGAAGTTGCCAACCGTGAAACACCCCAAGCCATATCGGTTACAATGGCTTAGTGAATGTGGAGAGCTTAAGGTAGTGAAACAAGCAATGATCAAGTTCAAAATGGGTAGTTATGTGGATGAACACTTGTTCGACGTTGTGCCAATGCAAGCTTGCCACCTTCTCTTTGGAAGGCCTTGGCAATTTGACCGACAAGTGGTTCACAATGGACGTGTCAACACTTACACGCTCCAACATGAAGGAAGGAAATTTGTGTTGAAACCCCTAACTCCCAAACAAGTGAGTGATGACTACAAGCGGATGAGGGAGTTGAGGGAAGCGGCTAAAGCCAAATCACCCATTGTGCTTGAACCCGAGGCAAACAATCTTGTTGTCTTGCCAAAGAATGATCAAAGTGAGAGTCACTCCACTTCAAATGAGAGAGAAAAGATAGAGAGAAGTGAGGGAGTGACCGGTGACAATCCAAGAGGGGAAAAAGGAGAGGATTTGAGGAGTGATGTGAGGGGATTGTCACCACAAACTACACTTGACCATGAGGTAAAATTGAGAGAGATGAGAGGTGAGGAAGGAAAAATTGAGAGTGAGAGCACCCATTATTCTAACCCTTCTTTATCTTCTACTTTTTCTTGTGAAAGTTCTTGTGTAGGTACATTTGGAGACAAGTCATTGGAGCCTCAATGTGAGCCTCATGAAGAAGGAGTTGCACATGACATTTCAAGCCTTGCAAGTGACCAAGGAAATATTACAAATGTAAGTGTTGCTTCACCTTTTCATGAACTTACTAGCTACTTGTCTTGTGAAGACTCAACACTAGTTGGTGGTTTTGATGCATCTAGTGAGTATACCACTAGTGTAGAGTCTAGTTGTCAACTTGTATGTGCTTGTGAAACACTAGTTGGAAGGGATGCTATGCCACATCATGATGTGAGCTCATTGTTCGTTGAACCCTTCCCTAGTGTAGATTTGATAGTTGACCATGATTTTGACCTTTGCTATGACACACCGCCAACCTTTGACATAGGGAAAGATGAGGTAGTTGCCCATTCCCTAATTGATATGCTTCTATTTGGTGGACCAATGTGTTATGGTGAGGATGGTCTTGTCTTTGAGGAGTCCAAATTGCGTGAATTGGACAAGGTTGTCTATGATGACTCCTTAAGTGAACCTAGTCTCGATAATTTGTCTATGCTTAATCATGATATTGAGATGCATGCTTTTATATTTCCATTGTGTGACGATAATCTCATTTGTGGTAGCGACTTGTATCGGGCTAGGGTGGGTGGTCAAATGGAACCCCCATGGTGTGAAGGGTTTGATTCCTTAGGCAACAACTTGTTTGAAAATTTGAGTGAGGTAGATGGTTCTTTGAGTGACCTCACTATTGCTTGTGTGGGTCATGATGGAGAAGAGGCCATTGTCAATGCCTTTCTTGATAGTTTGTCTTTTGAGAAGGGTTGCTTAAGTGATGAAATTGAAGGTGAAAAGGAATCCCTTGGTGTGAGTAAGTTTGCTATAAAGAAGGGGAGTGGAGTACTTGATGTTACTTGCATGTTGAGTTATTTGACTCACTCTACTCCACATGTTGATCACACCTCGGGGATAGATTGGGGTGTTGATCTTGAGCTTAAGGTTCAAGGGAATTTTGGTAGCTTGATCTTGCATTTCCCATCTTCCCATGACCTATTTGCTCATCATCTTGTTGAGTGCATGTTGATTTTTAACCAAGTATTTATGATTTTCTTTGGAGACTTGATATTTGTGCTAATAATTGATGCTTGGTTATATCACAAGAGTGTGTTTTTCCACACTTCTTGCACTAACCTACTTTCAAAGTAGGAATTCTTGTGTTTTGCTTGTCGTTGCTTGTAGGTTCTAAGCTCCATGTTGAGGCAAGGGAGATCTTGGAAGAGACCTATGTCAAGGTGACGATCAAGAGTTACAACGGAGGAGAGCATTGGGCACCTCTAAGAGATGATGCCATGAACATGAATGCATTGATTTCGAGGACGAAATCTCTTCAAGAAGGGGAGGATGATGCAGCGCAAATCGTGCCAACATCGTGCCAAAACACTTTCCAACACTTTCCGACATGTGCCAAGCTTGGAAGATACAAAGGACTTGAAGTCGAGGGCTTTGGAAGTGTTCCGGATGGTTTCATCACTAGGCTCCACGCCTAAGGAGAAGGAAGGAGGCCCAGCATAGCTAGGCGCCCCGCCTAGCCCAGGCGCCCCGCCTAGGAAGCTTACTGCCTAAGAATGGCATTGCACCCAGGCGCCCCGCCTGCCTAGGCGCCCTTAGCCCAGGCGCCCGCCTAGCCCAGGCGCCCCGCCTAGCTCCAGGCGCCCCGCCTGGCTTCAGCATATTCCAGGCGCCCCTCCCAGCCCCGGGCGCCCCTCCTAGCTACTGAATTTATGTTTCTTTGACTGTTTTGCCCTACGTGGCTTATTTGATGAACCTTATTAGTAAGGGTACTTAAGTCTTCATGTAAGCTTGGGAAAACACTATAAATACCCAAGCATAGCTTATTTTACACTTAGCTTATTATTGATATTGATGAATGTTGAACATTGAACATGAGCATGGCTCTTGGTAATGAATGAAACCCTTTGATTTTGGACTTGTATGTCTTCTAGCGGATCTAGATGAATACTCTTCCTCTCCGACCATTCTACTTGCGTGCTCGCGTTAGCTCGAGGGTAGTTGCATAGCGTAGGTGTTCTTGTCCTTCTCCCGGGGTGTATCGGAACAAGTTCTCCGTTGCTACTTGGGATTAGAGATCGAGTTACGTCTCGTTCTTTATCTTTTACTTTTCCGCGTTTGATTCATGAGAGAAAGAATGTGGTGTCAATTCGTAGTGAGCCTTAATGGGAATCATGGGTATGTGCTTCAAGTGGATAATGGTGAAGCAAGTTGGATTAGCCATCTTGTAGTGAGAAGGTTGGGAATACCTTGTGTTGATGGAATGGCGAGGGTAATTATTTCACAAAGGAACTTTGAAGAAGAAGTGGAGTGCAAAGTAGGCCCTTTAGTGGGATGTGATGTTATGTTGGGAAAGCCTTGGCTTTCCAATAGATACTTCAAGATCGCACAAGAATTTGTGGATGGCTACCGTGTTCAAGCACAAGGGAAGTTTCAAATCCTTTTTCTTAGGAAAGAAGGAATACAACCAAGCACACCCATGAACATGAGAAGTGGTGGGACACCAATAAGGAGAAGCCCTATGATCCAAAGAGTGCAATCAAGAAGCCCTATGAACATGAGAAGTAGTGGGACACAATTGAAGAGAAGTCCTACACTCACAATCAATGGTGGGACTAGTGCAAAAAGAGAGTTGACATATGTCAACAAGGTGAGCCCCGAACCACAAGATCCAAAGGAAAGTGGTTCACCTACAAAGAAGAAAGAGACATCAAGTGATGAGTCTCTTAGTCCTAGATTCCGGGTCGATGTTAAAAGTCCACCTACTCCGGCTATGGGTATCCTTGGGCCTCGTCCCAACTCACCCGAATTTAAGAGACAAAAGATTGAGAGGAGTAAGGGAGTGACCGGTGACATTCCTCGAGTGGAAAAAGGAGAGGATGTGATGAGTGACGTGAGTGGGATGTCACCACCCGAATCTACACCCGACCTTGAAAAGAAAATGAGGGAAAAGAAAGAGGGAAAAAGAATTGTAAAGAGTGAGGACACCCCTTATTCTAACCCTAACCCTTTATCTTTTCTTCTACTTGTGTAACTTCTTGTGTAGGAACTCTTGGAGGCAAACCATTGGAGCCTCAATCATCTTCCAAGATGGAAGGACAAGGTGAAGAAGATTTCCAAAGTGAGCTTCAAGGTGGAGAGATAATCCATGACACTTCAAGTGCATTGAGTGAGCAAGATGGCCACTCAAAGGTAAATGATAGTTCTCCCCTTGAGCATGATACTTCCTTGTCTTGTGAGAGTGTTTATGAAACCTCTATACTAGTTGATGATATATATGATTACAATGTGTTTGCAACTAGTGTGGAGTCAAATGGTCAACTTGTGTATGATTATGAACCACTAGTTGAGAGGAGCGATAAGCCACATCATGATGTGAGCTCGATTTTCATTGAACCTCTCTTTAGTGAAGATTGTGTAGTTGACCTTGATTGTGACCTTTGCTATAACACACCACCGATTTTTGATAAAGTGGAAGGCGAGTTGAATGAATACCCTATCCTTTCCCTTGATGAATTGCTTGATAATGGTGGGTCTATGTGTTGTGGTGAGGATGGTAGTGACCTTGAGGAGTCCCTAGTGAATGAGATGGATCGAATTGTTTTCAATGACTCCTCGGGTGAGAGTGAAGAACCTAGTCTTGATACCATGTTTTTGGATAACCATGAATTTGAAGTGCATGCTTTTACATTTCCATTGTGTGAACATGATCTCATTTGTGGTAGCGAATTGTATCGGACTAGGATTGGCAATAGAATAGAACCTCCATGGTTTGAAAAGTTAGGCTCCATGGATGATCCATTGTTTGGAACTCCAAGTGGGATGAATGGTCTTGATATTGGTCGTGTTGAACCATCTTCTAGTAGTCCTAGCCTTCATTGTATGGACTATAATGATGAAGGGCCAATTTTGGAGACCTTCCTTTGGAGTTTGCCTAGTGAGGGAGATTATCTTAGGGATGGATTTGGAGGTGAGGAAGCCACTCTTGGTGCGTGTAAGAGTGCTTCCAAGAAGGGGAGTGGAGTATTCGATGTTAGTTGTCGCTTGAATTATGTTACTTACTCCATCCCTTATGTTGATCACACCTTGAGTGTTGAGCATGCCAAAGCTCGATGTGATGACCACAAGCTTGGAGGTCATAAGGAACTTAGTTGCTTAATCTTGCATGTTCCATATCTTATTGATTTCTTTGCTTGTTATGGTAGTGAGTACTTGTCAATGTTGAGCCAAAAACTGATGAGAATCAAACGCGGAAAAGTAAAAGATAAAGAACGAGACGTAACTCGATCTCTAATCCCAAGTAGCAACGGAGAACTTGTTCCGTTACACCCCGAGAGAAGGACAAGAACACCTACGCTATGCAACTACCCTCGAGCTAACGCGAGCACGCAAGTAGAATGGTCGGAGAGGAAGAGTATTCATCTAGATCCGCTAGAAGAACTACAAGTCCCAAAACAAAAGGTTTCATTCAATAATCAAGAGCCTTGCTCATGTTCAACATTCATCAATATCAATAATAAGCTAAGTGTAAAATAAGCTATGCTTGGGTATTTATAGTGTTTTCCCAAGCTTACATGAAGACTTAAGTACCCTTACTAATAAGGTTCATCAAATAAGCCACGTAGGGCAAAACAGTCAAAGAAACATAAATTCAGTAGCTAGGAGGGGCGCCCGGGGCTGGGAGGGGCGCCTGGAATATGCTGAAGCCAGGCGGGGCGCCTGGAGCTAGGCGGGGCGCCTGGGCTAGGCGGGCGCCTGGGCTAAGGGCGCCTAGGCAGGCGGGGCGCCTGGGTGCAATGCCATTCTTAGGCAGTAAGCTTCCTAGGCGGGGCGCCTGGGCTAGGCGGGGCGCCTAGCTATGCTGGGCCTCCTTCCTTCTCCTTAGGCGTGGAGCCTAGTGATGAAACCATCCGGAACACTTCCAAAGCCCTCGACTTCAAGTCCTTTGTATCTTCCAAGCTTGGCACATGTCGGAAAGTGTTGGAAAGTGTTTTGGCACGATGTTGGCACGATTTGCGCTGCATCATCAACTTTAAGAGAGGCACTGCAACCATTTCTACCAAAAGCCATAGCTGATGGTAGAGGCGCAACGCAACTCTTATACCGCCGGATCAACCCCAAATCGAGGTCCGTCCCTGACACCACCATGACCACCTCGAGCAACGCAACTCCTCCAGGGGGTGGACCCCACTACGGGCGGCTCCTTATGATGCGGGCCCAATCCTTGATAGCCCCGGGCCCAATCCTTGATAGCCCAGCTGCATCATCCCCCCTTTCTTTAAAGCAAGTTCGTCCCCGAACTTCGCATGGTGTAGCCAGGAATCGAACCCGGGTTGGCTCTGATACCAAACTTTAAGAGAGGCACTGCAACCATTTCTACCAAAAGCCATAGCTGATGGTAGAGGCGCAACGCAACTCTTATACCGCCGGATCAACCCCAAATCGAGGTCCGTCCCTGACACCACCATGACCACCTCGAGCAACGCAACTCCTCCAGGGGGTGGACCCCACTACGGGCGGCTCCTTATGATGCGGGCCCAATCCTTGATAGCCCCGGGCCCAATCCTTGATAGCCCAGCTGCATCAACAGGCTGGGCGCCTAGTGCTGAGAAGGATGCGGGATTTCCTAGTTTTTAGTCTATGTAATGTCTATTATGCCCCTATGTGGCTTATGTCTTTAGAACTTACTTAAGGGTACTTTTGGGCTTTCACTATGTATTAAATGAGGCCTATAAATACTCCATAGCATAGCATTATTCCTTAGTTAGCTTTGATGATGAGTGTTTGATTAAACAATGTTCTAGAGTGGATTCTCTATGAATGAAACCTTTGAGTTCGGTTTGAGTTTACTAGTGGATTCTAGTTGAACCCCAAACCACCCCCGACCATTCTACTTGCGAGTCCGTTGTCGTCTCGAGGGTAGTTGCATAGTGTAGGTCCTTCTTGACGCCGATTCGAGGGTATCTCGGGACAAGTTCCCCGTGGTTACTTCGAAGGGAGTTCGAGTTGTGTCTCGCTCTCCTATCTTTATCTTTATTTCCGCGTTTCGTATTTGATTCCTATCATCTTGGTATCAGAGCAAGGCTCGGGTTTTGTTTCTACAAACCCCCGACCCTTGATTCTTCGTGCCTAGGTCGATTCCTATCTTTAGTTTCTTGTTTATTGTTATTGAAAGAAGAAAATTACAAAAAAAAAATTGAAAAATTGAAAAATCTAAAAATTTGGTGTAACTTGTTGGTTTGGATGATTTATGATATGGGTGTTATAGATTCTTGATCGTGGTTGAATTCCCGTTACTTGGGTACCAAAATTGATAGATTTGGTGAAGTTTGAAAAGTTGAAACCCCAATTCCCTTAAACCCTTGATGAACTTGTTCTTGATGATTTTTGCCTTGATTCTTGGGTTGAATTGATGTTATAGTGGAAACTTGTTGTTGGGGATTGATCTTCTTGGAAAACCAAACGATTTGGTACCAAATTTGTGGGGATTGAACTTGCATAACACCTACTTTGAAGAATCATCACCCTTGTTGAACCCCTTTTGATAAACCCTAGTTATGAACATGATGAACATGGTAGATTTTTTATTGTTGATTGGGTTTTGTTAAAAGTGATTGTGGTTTGATCTCTGTGGTTGGAACAACGTTTGGGTACCCTCGGATTGCCAAAACATCGCGTGATTAGTTGGAATTTTGGGTGCAAAAGCCAAGAAAAACGTTGTTGAACATTGCTGGAATTTGCAGTAGGCGGACCGCCCAAAAAGGAGGTGGGGCGCCTACCCAACTCTCTGAAGTTCAGAGGCGGGGCGCCTACTAAAGAGGCGGACCGCCCACTCTTCCCTACAGCTGACCAGGCGGACCGCCCAGTTGACAGGGGTGGGGCGCCTACTTCCTGAAGCTTGGGAAACGGGTAGTTTCTTCTAGGTTTTCGTATTTTGTTGTTTGCATTGCTTCTAATTAGTACTATTAGAGTATAATTCTACTTGTGTGGTACTAATTACTTCGAGCTATTAGGATCATCGTGCCTAGAAAAGGAGACTAGAACTCAAAGAAGATCCGTAGCATCTTTTGATTCAAGTCCTCAATTAAAGTGCTTACCGTTCCAATCGAGTCCCATTAACTACACTCACCCCGGAGAGCAGTGGGTTTGAGAAGTTGAGTGATTGAGTTGTGGTTCGTTGGTCAACTACTTGAAGCTTTTAAACTCGAACTTGTGTGACATATCCCCCCCTCCACCAAAAGAGCGAGCCGAGTGAAACATTGTGAGGGAGTGGTGAGGTGTTTTACTAACGTTTGTTGCTTCTTGTAGGTACAATGGCGAATGATGGGGATGATCCTATGAAGAACTTCATGGCCACCATTATGGCTAAGTTTGAGGAGATAACTTTGAGACTTGAGACCATCGAGAAGAATCAAGTTGAGACCGGAGAGAGGAGGACCCCGAGTGTCCACATCGAATCCGGAGAGGGCACAAGTCATAGCACTCCTATGACCCCCGGACACTTTGTTGAGCTAAGCAAGAGGTATGAACAAAGCAAAGTTGAAGCTCTACAAGAGCGTGGGTTGGGCAATCCCCGACAAGAGGGAAATCCCCTCAACTTGGGCAATCCCCAAGGAAATGCTACACTTAGAAGACCCGTGCGGAATGTCCCACCTCTTGAACAAATTGATGAAGTTCAAGAAGAGGAGGAGGCCGGGTATGGTGATGACCCCTATGGGTATGATGTTCCATATCAACCTAGGAGGCAAATGCATTGGGGACGAAATGTTGATAGGGGAAGGGGCCGAGGTCGAGGGCCACCACCCATGGGCTATGCTAGAGGAAATGTGAGGAGGGAGTATGTTGCTCATGATGACTACTATGGAGGCCAACCGGAGCCTAACTATGGGTTACGTGACAACAACAACAACCTCAATAGTGTCAAGATCAATCTTCCATCCTTCAAGGGAACTTGTGATCCGGAGGCATACATGGAATGGGTACTACAAATGGAGAGAATCTTCGACATCAACGAGATGACCGAAGAGAAAAAGGGTACCTATGCTATTTCTACTTTTGAGGCCTATGCTTCCACTTGGTGGGAGTCTATGAAAAGGTCGAGGAGAAGGATGAATGCTCCTTTGAATGTGACTTGGGATGAGTTGAAAGGGCATATGAATACCAAGTACATAACTCCAAGGTATCGGTAAGAGCAACTCAAGAAGCTCTATGATCTAAAGCAAGGTGTCAAATCGGTGCATGAGTACCATGATGAATTTGAAAAGATCCGGATGGCATTGGAAATGGATACCGAATGTGTTGAACAAGCAATGATCCGCTTCAAGAATGGTTTGAGTTATGGTATCGCTTCTCAATTGAGGTTGCATACTTATCATTCACTTGACGATCTACTTGAAGCCGCCGTTGAAGCCGAGAGATGGCTTAAGGGAGAGAAGTTCAAAAACACTCCTACCACTTCAAGCAAGCCAAAAGAGTGGACGACTCCAAGTGCAAACTTTCCAAGTGCAAGTGCCAACAAAGAAGTGAAGAAGCTTAATGAGAAGACTACTCCACACTTGGAAGGTACTTCTAAAACTCGTTTGACTAATCCTATCTCTACATCCACACAATGTTATAAGTGCAAGGGCTTTGGGCATATTGCCAAAGAATGCTCTACAAAACGAACCATGGTTGTGGTTGGCAATTTGGTGTATGAGCAAGAAAGTGAGTCCGAAAAGGAGGAAGTAGAGGGGGATGAGGAAGTTGAATGTGAGGAAGCCGTAGAGGAGGATGATGGTCCTCAAATGTTCTTGGTGGTTAGGAGGAGCTTGAGTACCATTCTCATGGAAGAGGAGGTGGAAAACGATCAAAGGGAAAGCCTCTTTCATGCTAGATGTCGTGTGATGGGGCAAGTATGTTCAATGGTTGTTGATTCGGGGAGTTGTACCAACATTGTGAGCCAAACCTTGATTTCCCAATTGAAGTTACCTACTCAAAAGCATCCAAAACCGTATCGACTACAATGGCTAAGCGAGTGTGGTGAACTTAAAGTGGTGAAACAAGCATTGATTGAGTTTAGCATTGGGAGCTATAAGGATAAGATCTTGTTTGACGTGGTCCCGATGCAAGCATGCCATTTATTGTTTGGGAGACCATGGCAACATGATAGGTTTGTAGTGCATGATGGCCGGACCAATTCCTATACGGTCAAGCAAGATGGGAGAAAATATGTGCTTAGACCTTTGACTCCAAGGCAAGTAAGGGAAGACTACAAGAAGATGAAGGAGTTAAGGGAAGCGGCTAAAGCGAAGTCACCCATGGTACTTGAACCCGAGGCAAACAATCTCATTGTTTTGCCATTGCATGAAGAAAATGAGAGTCACTCCACTTCAAATGAGAGAGAAAAGATAGAGAGAAGTGAGGGAGTGACCGGTGACAATCCAAGAGAGGAAAAAGGAGAGGATTTGAGGAGTGATGTGAGGGGATTGTCACCACAAACTACACTTGACCATGAGGTAAAATTGCGAGAGATGAGAGGTGAGGAAGGAAAAATTGAGAGTGAGAGCACCCATTGTTCTAACCCTTCTTTATCTTCTATTTCTTCTTGTGAAAGTTCTTGTGTAGGTACATTTGAAGACAAGCAATTGGAGCCTCAATGTGAGCTTCATGAAGGGGAAGTTGCATATGACACTTCAAACCTTGTGAGTGATCAAGGAAGTACTACGAATGTAAGTATTGCTTCACCTTTTCATGAGCCTACTAGCTATTTGTCTTGTGATGACTCAACACTAGTTGGTGGTTTTGATGCATCTAGTGAGTATGCCACTAGTGAAGAGTCTACTTGTCAACTTGAGCTTGATAGTGAAACACTAGTGGGAAGGGATGCTTTGCCACATCATGATGTGAGCTCATTGTTCATTGAACCCCTCCCTAGTGTAGATTTGATAGTTGACCATGATTGTGACCTTTGCTATGACACCCCACCAATCTTTGACATAGGGAAAGATGAGGTAGTTGACCACTCCCTAATTGATATGCTTCTATTTGGTGGACCAATGTGTTGTGGTGAGGATAATCTTGTCCTTGAGGAGTCCAAATTGCATGAATTGGACAATGTTGTCTATGATGACTCCTCAAGTGCACCTAGTCTTGATAACTTGTCTATGCTTAATCATGATATTGAGATGCATGCTTACACCAATCCATTGTTTGAAGGCATCCTCATTAGTGGTAATGTGATAAGCCCCAAATTGGAGCCAAAACGCCAACCATCAAGAGCCAAGGAAGAGCACGTCAAGGTCATGCATTGGGACGCCATGGAAAGGAGAGCATCCGAGACACGTTTCGAAGTGTTTCAAGAAGCTTCAGGAAGAGGCGGACCGCCTACGGATTGAGGCGGACCGCCTAAAGAAAGTTAGCTCTCGGGACTTTTGGAGGCGGACCAAGGAGGCGGACCGCCTAGAGGAGCAGAGGCGGGCGCCTAAGGCAGGGAGGCGGGCGCCTCCCCCTGTGCAAGTTTGACGGGAATTTGACTTTAAATGCTATGTAATTCCTACTATGCCCCTACGTGGCTTATGTCCTTAGAACTTACTTAAGGGTACTTTTGGCCTTTCATTATGTATTAAATGAGGCCTATAAATACCCCCTAGCTTAGCATTATTCATTAGTTTTTGTTGAGATTAAAGAATAGACATAGCAAGAGAGGCAAGGCCTTCTTCTTTGTAGAAGCTTGAAGCTTCGGATTATCTCTTTGCTTGGGGCCCATGGAGATCCGTCACTAGTACGGAATCCTTGTACGGTTCAAGTTTCCCTTCCTCTCACGGATAATCAATTCATGGTTTGAATCGTTTATCCATTCTTTCTTCTATTTCTATTCTCCCCAATCCCTTACTTTCTTGTTATCGTTTGATTATTGCTTCCGCATCATTGTTATTTGCTTCCGCCTATTTGGGTCTTATCATCTTGGTATCAGAGCAAGGCTCGGGTTTTGTTTCTACAAACCCCCGACCCTTGATTCTTCGTGCCTAGGTCGATTCTATCTTTAGTTTCTTGTTTTTGTTATTGGAAAGGAGAAAACAACAAAAAAAATTGAAAAATTGAAAATACCAAAAATTTGCTCTATTTTGTTGGTTTGGATGATTCTTCGTATGGGTGTTACGGATTCTTGATCGTGATTGTTTTCCCGTTGTTGGGTACCAAAATTGATTGATTTGGTGAAGTTTGAAAAGTTGAAGCCCTAATCCCCCTTAAACCCTTGATGAACATGTTCTTGATGCTTTTAGCCTTGATTCTTGGGTTGGATTGATGATTTAGTGTAAACTTGTTATTGGGGATTGATCTTCTTGAAAAACCAAACGAATCGGTACCAAATTTGTGGGAATTGAACTAGTATAACACCTACTTTGTTGAATCACAATCCTAGTTAAACCATTGTTGATAAACCTTGGTGTTCTTGGTGTTCTTGGTGTTCTTGACTTCAACCCTTGATTTGATTGATTGTTTGGATATAATTTTGATTGGGTGTTGTTAAGGAAGAACAAAAACAACTTTGGGTATCATCGGATTGTGAAAACACGTTGAAAACATCGGATTGGAGGCTTGGAAATCGACTTGAAACGAGTTTGAATTTTGCTGAAAGTTGCAGGAGGCGGAGCGCCTCAATTTGGAGGCGGAGCGCCTCAGCTCTGTGAGCTCTCTGGATTTCCTGAGGCGGAGCGCCTCCCCTGAAGAGGCGGGCGCCTCCCCCTGTAGGATTGCCCAGGGCGGCCGCCTACTATCCTGAGGCGGAGCGCCTACTTCCTGAAGCCTTTTTCGGGTAGTTTTCTTGTAGGTTTTCGCTTGTTCTTTGCTTCCTAACTTCTTGGTTAGTGTTCCTAAGGTATTTGTCCTACTTTATTAACACTAATCCTTCATTCCTTAGGGTGTTTGTGTGTCTTGAAGTCTATACTTAAAGTCGTAGAATTTGCTTGCTTCAAGTGCGCACTAAACTAGCTTCCGTACATCGAGTCGCATCAACTCCACTCCGGACCTTTACTTGGATATACTAGTTGATTGATCTTACCATTGTGGTTCCTAAAAGAGATAAGGACATCTTTGGGTGGGGGTTTGGGAGTGTGCACCCCAAAAGAGTGTTGAGCGCCACCACCAAAGGTAAGGGAGAGCAAGTGAGGTTGTTTATACTAACCTTTGCACTTTCTTAACATGTCTTTTGCAGGTACAAGGAGCCATAAGGGAGGTTTGGAGGGAAGTGGGAGTGGTGAGAAAGGTATGAGCGAGAGGGAGTTAGTTGAGGCCTACCTTCCGAGCATCTTGGCTCAAATGGAGGAAATAGACACTCGACTCCAACACTTGGAGGATGAGATAGAAGAGAATGAGGCCGAGGGAAGAGATGGCATGAGTCGCACTATGGGTTATGGCATTGCTAGTAGTGGTGAAATTAGGAAGTACCCAGTTAGAGGAGACACTCTTGAGGGGTTTTGTAAAGGGCGTTACACGGATGAGTCCATGGTCATAAGAGCGTGGTATCAATTCATTGTGAGCCTTAATGGGAATCATGGGTATGTGCTTCAAGTGGATAATGGTGAAGCAAGTTGGATTAGCCATCTTGTAGTGAGAAGGTTGGGAATACCTTGTGTTGATGGAGTGGCTAGGGTAGTTATTTCACAAAGGAACTTTGAAGAAGAAGTGGAGTGCAAAGTAGGTCCTTTAGTGGGATGTGATGTTATGTTGGGAAAGCCTTGGCTTTTCAAAAGATACTTCTCGATTTCCCAAGAAGTGTTGCATGGCTACCGAGTTCAAGCACAAGGGAAGTTACAACTCCTCCTTCTTAGGAAAGAAGAAGTACAACCAAGCACGCCCATGAACATGAGAAGTGGTGAGACACCATTGAGGAGAAGCCCTATGACCCAAAGAGTGCAAACAAGAAGTCCTACGAACATGAGAACTAGTGGGACACCATTGAAGAGAAGTCCTACAATCACAAGCAATGGTGGGACTAGTGCAAGAAGAGAGTTGACATATGTCAACAAGGTGAAACCCAAACCACAAGCTCCAAAGCAAAGTGGTTCACCAACAAAGAAGAAAGAGACATCAAGTGATGAGTCTCTTAGTCCTAGATTCCGGGTTGATGTTAAAACTCCACCTACTCCGGCCATGGGTATTCTTGGGCCTCGTCCCAACTCACCCGAATTTGAGAGACAAAAGATTGAGAGGAGTAAGGGAGTGACCGGTGACATTCCTCGAGTGGAAAAAGGAGAGGATGTGAGGAGTGATGTGAGTGGGATGTCACCACCCGAATCTTCACCTAGCCTTGAAAAGAAAATGAGAGAAAAGAAAGAGGGAAAAAAGAGTGAGGACACCCCTTATTCTAACCTTAACCCTTTATCTTTTTCTCCTACTTTTGTGAATGCTTGTGTAGGTACTCTTGGAGGCAAATCAATTGAGCCTCAATCATGTCCCAAGAAGGATAGACAAGGTGAAAAAACTCTTCAATGTGAGCTTCAAGGTGAAGAGACAAGTCATGACACTTCAAATGCATTGAGTGAGCAAGATGGCCACTCAAAGGTAAGTGATAGCTCGTCCCTTGAACATGTTACTTCCTTGTCTCATGGTAGTGATTGTGCTAACTCAACACTAGTTGATGATTTGTATGATTACAATGTGTTTGCAACTAGTGTAGAGTTGAATGGTCAACTTGTGTGTGAATGTGAACCACTAGTTGAGAGGAATGATAAGCCACATCATGATGTGAGCTCGATATTCATTGAACCTCTCTTTAGTGAAGATATTGTAGTTGACCATGATTGTGGACCTTGTTATGACACACCACCAATTTTTGATAGAGGGGAAGACGAGTTGAATGAATACCCTATTCTTTCCCTTGATGAATTGCTTGATAATGGTGAACCTATGTGTTGTAGTGAGGATGGTAGTGACCTTGAGGAGTCCCTAGTGGATGGGATGGATAGGCTTATTTTTGATGACTCCTCAAGTGTGTATGAAGAGTGTGAAATTGACCCTCCATGGTTTGAAAGGTTTAACTCTATAGACAATCCATTATTTGAAATGTTAAGTGAGGTGAATGATCTTGGAATTGATTGTGTTGGTCCATCTTCTAGTAGTCCTAATCTTGATGGTGTGGGCTATAATGATGAAGAAGCCATTATGGAAGCCTTCCTTGATAGTTTGTCTAGTGAGGGAGATTGTCTTAGAGGTGGGTTTGAGGGTGAGGAAGTCACTCTTGGTGTGTGTAAGAGTGTTTCCAAGAAGGGGAGTGGAGTATTTGATGTTAGTTGTCGCTTGAATTATGTTGCTTACCCCCTCCCATATGTTGATCACACCTTGAGTGTTGCGCATGCCAAAGCCAATGTGTCACATTGTGAAAGCATTGATTTGAAGGCTTGGTATGTTGGGCCTAAGCTTAGGGGTCATAGGGAAGTTGATTACTATACCTTGCATGCTCCATATCCTATTGATCTCTTTGCTTGTTCTTGTGTTGGATGCACTTTCTTTATGAGTCAAGCACTTGTTGTTTCCTTGGGAGACATGAGCTTTTTTATTGGTATTGATGCTTGGCTCTATCATAAGAGTGTGTTTTCCCACACTTTTGCCACTAACCTACTCTTGTAGTGGGAAGCTTTGTTTGTGCTTGTTTTGAATGTAGGCTTGATGGTTTGATTTCGAGGACGAAATCCTTTCAAGAAGGGGAGGATGATAAGCCCCAAATTGGAGCCAAAACGCCAACCATCAAGAGCCAAGGAAGAGCACGTCAAGGTCATGCATTGGGACGCCATGGAAAGGAGAGCATCCGAGACACGTTTCGAAGTGTTTCAAGAAGCTTCAGGAAGAGGCGGACCGCCTACGGATTGAGGCGGACCGCCTAAAGAAAGTTAGCTCTCGGGACTTTTGGAGGCGGACCAAGGAGGCGGACCGCCTAGAGGAGCAGAGGCGGGCGCCTAAGGCAGGGAGGCGGGCGCCTCCCCCTGTGCAAGTTTGACGGGAATTTGACTTTAAATGCTATGTAATTCCTACTATGCCCCTACGTGGCTTATGTCCTTAGAACTTACTTAAGGGTACTTTTGGCCTTTCATTATGTATTAAATGAGGCCTATAAATACCCCCTAGCTTAGCATTATTCATTAGTTTTTGTTGAGATTAAAGAATAGACATAGCAAGAGAGGCAAGGCCTTCTTCTTTGTAGAAGCTTGAAGCTTCGGATTATCTCTTTGCTTGGGGCCCATGGAGATCCGTCACTAGTACGGAATCCTTGTACGGTTCAAGTTTCCCTTCCTCTCACGGATAATCAATTCATGGTTTGAATCGTTTATCCATTCTTTCTTCTATTTCTATTCTCCCCAATCCCTTACTTTCTTGTTATCGTTTGATTATTGCTTCCGCATCATTGTTATTTGCTTCCGCCTATTTGGGTCTTATCATAATGACTTGTATCGAACTAGGGTGAGAAGTCAAATGGAACCTCCATGGTGTGAAGGGTTTGATTCCTTAGGCAATCCATTGTTTGAGAATTTGGGTGAGGTAGATGGTTCTTTGAGTGACCCTACTATTGCTTGTTGGGGTTATGATGAAGAAGAGTCCATCATCAATACCTTCCTTGAAAGCTTGTCTTTTGAGAAGGATTGCTTAGGAGATGAAATTGGAGGGAAAGAGGGATCCCTTGGTGTGAGTAGGTATGCTCTAAAGAAGGGGAGTGGAGTGCTTGAACCTATTTGTAGGTTGGGCTATTTGATTCACTCCACTCCACATGTTGATCACACCTTGAGGATTGATTGGTATGATGATTTTGAGCTTAAGGTCCAAGAGGGTTTTGATGGCTTGATCTTGCATTTATCATGCCCACATGACCTATTTGCTCATTATCTTGTTGAGTGCATGTTGCTCTTTAACCAAGTGCTTATGGTTCTCTTTGGAGACTTGATATTTATGATTGTTATTGACGCTTGGTTATATCACAAGAGTGTGTTTTCCACACCTCTTGCACTAACCTACTTCCAAAGTAGGATGTTTGTTTGTTTTGCTTGACGTTGCTTGTAGGTTCTAAGCTCCATGCTAAGGCGGGGACGATCTTGGAAGAAGCCTATATCAAAGTGACGATCAAGAAGGGAAAAGAAGGAGCGCCTTGGCCACCCCGAGGAGTTGTTGATGCTATGAGAGACCAAGCCTTGATTTCGAGGACGAAATCTTCTCAAGAAGGGGAGGATGATAAGGCCCAAATCGGGCAACCGTCTAAAAACATCATTCAAGGCCAAGGGAGAGCTTATACAATGGAACGCCATGGACCGAGGGGCCTTAGAGACACATTTCGAGGCGTTCCGAGGTGCCACAGGAGGAGGCGGACCGCCCACTCCACTAGGCGGACCGCCCCCTCAACTCTCTGAAGTTGGGGCTTTGCAAGTAGGCGGAGCGCCCAGTTGTGCAGGGGCGGACCGCCCACTTTTCAGGCGGGGCGCCTGTTCTGGGCGCCTGGTTCACAGGCTGGGCGCCTAGTGCTGAGAAGGATGCGGGATTTCCTAGTTTTTAGTCTATGTAATGTCTATTATGCCCCTATGTGGCTTATGTCTTTAGAACTTACTTAAGGGTACTTTTGGGCTTTCACTATGTATTAAATGAGGCCTATAAATACTCCATAGCATAGCATTATTCCTTAGTTAGCTTTGATGATGAGTGTTTGATTAAACAATGTTCTAGAGTGGATTCTCTATGAATGAAACCTTTGAGTTCGGTTTGAGTTTACTAGTGGATTCTAGTTGAACCCCAAACCACCCCCGACCATTCTACTTGCGAGTCCGTTGTCGTCTCGAGGGTAGTTGCATAGTGTAGGTCCTTCTTGACGCCGATTCGAGGGTATCTCGGGACAAGTTCCCCGTGGTTACTTCGAAGGGAGTTCGAGTTGTGTCTCGCTCTCCTATCTTTATCTTTATTTCCGCGTTTCGTATTTGATTCCTATCAAGTACATTGATTGGAAGTTGTCTATGGAGCATATATTTGACACCAATGATATGCCCGAAGTGAAGAAGTCCAAGTATGCAATATCTGCCTTTGAATCTGATGCGGCCCAAAATGGCCTAAACGACAACCATCAAAAGCCAAGCTCGAGAGCACAACGGATACGAGTCAAGGCCTCCGGAAACATCTTGAAGATCATGCATTGGAGCGCCAAGGACGGGGGAAAACAGGGCAGGAAACTAAGCAGCCCAAAACAGGGCAAAACAGGGGAGCAAACTGGGAGCTCACTGCCTAAGGAAGAACTTTTGTTCTTCGCGATCGCGACAGCTTCTCACGCAATCGCGAAGAGTATTGGAGTGGCCTGCGCGACAGCGCACCATTGCACGCGAAGGCGAAGCTGAGGATGCTGGAGATCATGAGGATGCTAAAGACCTGCGCGATCGCGAGACCTTGGCGCGATCGCGATGCCTAGAGTTGATGTCTGCGCGATCGCGAGCCACCCTGGCGCGATCGCGATGAAGAGATGTTGATCAGCGAACCAGAATCAGCTGCAGGGCCATTTTTGTCCATTTTCAGTGTAAATGTATATATAGCATATTTTGCTCCTCATTTCATTAGTTTAGATGGAACATAGAATTGGAGAAGAGAGAATTGAGAGAAGGCCGAGCCTTTCTTGACGAAGCCCGAGGCTTCATGTATCTCGTTGACTTGGAACCTATGGAGATTCATCGCTAGTGTGAAATCCTTGTAAGGTTCGAGTTTCACTTTCTTCCTTGGATAATTAAATTCTTGTTTGAATTGTTTATCCTTTCTTTCTTCTAATTCTTGTCTCCCTAGTCTTAAATTTCTCGATATCTTTGATATCACGTTATCATATTTGCTTGCTTCCGCTCGTTTATCGTGTATTTAGCTTCCGCGTATTTTGCCCCGTATCAGAATCCTTTGCTTCTACTTGGTGGGAGTCGGTGAAGAGGAATAGAAGGAGGACGGGGATGGCTATCAATCTTAGTTGGGAAGAGTTGATCCGTGTGATGGATGAAAAGTACTTGACTAGTCAATACCGTGTGGAACAACACAAGCGTTTCTATGAGTTGAAACAAGGTTCCAAAACGGTTGGGGAATATTTCAATGAATTTGAGCAAGTCCACATGAATCTTGACTTGGATGAGGAAGATAATGAGACGGCCATGATCCATTTCAAAGGAGACTTGAACCGAGACATAGCTTCACTATTGAAGTTTCACAGGTATGATGACCACTACAAGCTATGTGATGATGCGGTTGAAGCCGAGAAATGGCTCAAAGAGGAAAAATCCCTTCGCTACAAGAGTAGTACTACTACCCCCTTGAGCAAGCCAAAGGAGTGGAAGACTCCTACAATAAATGCCAAATTCCCAAATGCAAGTGGTGCAAGTGCAAGCAAGGATGTGAAGAAGCCTTATGAGAAGTCTACACCACATGTGGGAGGTAACTCTAAAACTCACTTGAGTAATCCTATCTCTACTTCTACTCAATGCTTTAAGTGTAAGGGTTATGGACATATCTCCAAAGATTGCCCTACCCGAAAAACAATGGTTCTTGTGGGTGACTTGGTGTATGAACAAGATAGTGAATCCGAAAATGAAGAGGGAGTAGAGGGTGATGAGAAGGTTGATGATAGGGAGGTATCAATGGAGGATGATGATGATGCCCATGCCTTCCTTGTTGTGAGGAGGAGTTTAGGAGCCATGTTTGTGGAGGATAGTGAGACCTTACAACGAGAGAACCTTTTTCATTCCAAATGCCGAGTCATGGGTCTCCTTTGTTCCATGATCATTGACTCGGGAAGTTGTGCTAATGTCATTAGCCAAACATTAGTTTCCCAATTTAAGATACCCACCTTGAAACACCCAAACCCTTACCGCCTCCAATGGCTTAGCGAGTGTGGTGAATTGAAGGTGGTCAAGCAATGCTTGATCAAGTTTAAAATTGGGAACTATGTGGATGAACACATGTTCGACGTTGTACCTATGCAAGCATGCCACCTTCTCTTTGGAAGGCCTTGGCAATTCGATAGACATGTGGTTCATGATGGCCATGCTAATACCTACACGGTTAAGCATTAGGGAAAGAAGTTTGTGCTCAAACCCTTAACTCCCAAGCAAGTGAGTGATGACTACAAGCGGATGAGGGAATTAAGAGAGGCGGCTAAGGCTAAGTCGGTTGTTGAGACTAGCCCTTTGTCCGAAAGCTTGGTGGCAATCCCACCATCTTCTACCGGTAGCATATGTGCCATGATGCAACCGGGCGAGATCTTGAGAGGAAATGATGGCAACAAACTACTCATATGCCTAGTGCACAAAGGTATGGTTCTTACTTCCGAATTTGATTATTCTTCTATTTCTTTGCCTAGTGCTTTTGAAAATGTCTTGAAGGACTTTGGGGACATGTTCCCGGATGAGATGCCCGATGGTTTACCTCCCTTGAGGGGTATTGAACATCAAATCGACTTTGTCCCGGGATCTCAAATCCCAAACAAGCCGGCATATAGAAGCAATCCCGAGGACACAAGGGAGTTGCAAAAGCAAGTAGATGATTTGCTTTCCAAAGGCTTGGCGAGGGAGAGCTTGAGTCCTTGTGCCGTGCCCGTGATTCTTGTCCCAAAGAAGGACGACACTTGGAGAATGTGCGTGGATTACCGAGCCGTGAACAAGATAACGGTAAAGTACCGTCATCCCATTCCACGTCTTGATGATATGTTGGATGAATTGAGTGGGTCATGTGTCTTTTCCAAAATAGACCTTAGGTCCGGTTACCATCAAATCCGGATGAAACCCGGGGACGAATGGAAAACTGCATTCAAGACCAAATTCGGTCTCTATGAATGGTTGGTAATGCCCTTCGGGCTTTCCAACGCACCGAGTACTTTTATGAGGCTCATGAACCATGTTTTGAAACCGTTTATTAATAAGTTCGTGGTTGTCTATTTCGATGATATCTTGATCTATAGTAAGTCGATAGATGATTATATTGGCCACCTTAGGCAAGTGCTTGAAGTTTTGAGAGCCGAAAAGCTCTATGCTAACTTTAAAAAGTGTGCCTTTGGTGTTGAGAAGGTTTTCTTCCTTGGGTTTGTTGTGAGTGCCCAAGGAGTGGAGGTGGATGAGTCTAAGCTGGAGGCCATACGTGATTGGCCAACTCCTACCACCGTGACTCAAGTGAGGAGCTTTCATGGTCTTGCTAGTTTTTATAGACGATTTGTGAAAGACTTTAGCTCCATTGCCGCTCCACTCACCGAATTGGTGATGAAGGACAAACCATTTATTTGGGGGGAGCCTCAAGAGAAGGCCTTCCAAGAATTGAAAAGTAGGTTGAATACCGCCCCTCAATTGCAATTGCCCGACTTCGGAAAGGCATTTGAGGTTGAATGTGATGCCCCGGAGGTGGGAATTTGTGGTGTTTTAATGCAAGATGGGAAACCCATAGCCTACTTTAGTGAGAAATTGAAGGGTGCATCCTTGAACTACTCTACGTATGACAAGGAGATGTACGCCTTAGTGAGAGCTCTTGCCCATTGGCAACACTATCTTTGGCCTAGAGAATTTGTGATTAAGAGTGATCATGAGTCACTCAAACATCTTAGGGGCCAAGAGAAGTTGAACAAGTGTCATGCCAAGTGGGTAGAGTTTATTAAGTCTTTTCCCTATGTTATCCAATACAAGAAAGGGAAAGACAATGTTGTGGTGGATGCACTTTCTAGGAAGTTTGCTCTAGCCACCACTCTTGCCTCCAAGCTCATGGGATTCGAGAGAATTAAATTGATGTATGCTCAAGACCCTAAGCTAAAGAGCATTCATGAAGCTCTTGAGAAGGGGGAAAGAGTTGAGAAGTACCAATGGGTTGATGGCTATATCTTTAAAAATGGTAAAGTGTGTGTTCCCGAGTCCTCTTGGAGGGAATTGATTATTCGTGAAGCTCATTGTGGGGGCTTGATGGGACACTTTGGGAGAAACAAGACCTTGGCCATTCTCATAGAGCAATTCCATTGGCCCAAGATGGGGTACAAGTTGAAAGGCTTTGCAAAAATTGCCTTGAGTGCAAGCATGCTAAGTCTAAGGCTAACCCCCATGGTTTGTATACTCCCCTCCCCGTACCTACTAGCCCGTGGATGGATATCTCAATGGACTTTGTTATGGGTTTGCCACGGTCTAGGGGGGGCCATGATAGCATTTATGTTGTCGTGGATAGGTTTTCAAAAATGGCTCACTTTATCCCATGTAAAAAGTGCGATGATGCGCAACATGTTGCTTCTTTGTTCATTGATAATGTGTTGAAGTTGCATGGTGTGCCTCAAACTATTGTGAGTGATAGGGACACCAAGTTCCTTAGCCATTTTTGGAGGAGCTTGTGGGGTGCTCTTGGCACCAAGCTTTTGTTTTCTACGTCCCACCACCCTCAAACGGATGGGCAAACCGAGGTGGTGAACCGAACTTTGGGTGCTCTTCTTAGAGCTATGACTCGAGGTAAGGCCGGGACATAGGTTGATAAGTTGCCTCTTATGGAGTTTGCATATAACCGTACTTTGCATAGTTTGATTGGTATGACTCCGTTTGAGTGTGTGTATGGCTTTAGTCCTTTGATTCCACTTGATCTAACCCCATTGCCCAAAGATTTTGTTGTGAGTTTTGAAGGTAAAAAGTGAGCCAAGGCTATGGTTGAGCTTCATACTAAAGCCAAGAGGAACTTGGAGGAAGCCTATGCAAAGGTTGCCTCCAAGAAGAACAAGGGAAGAAAGAAGCTTGAGCTCAAAAAGGGAGATTGGTTGTGGGTGCACTTCCGCAAAGAAAGGTTCCCAAACCTTAGGAAAGGGAAGTTGGCAACCCGTGGAGATGGATCGTTCCAAGTGCTTTCCAAGATCAACAACAACGCCTATGTGATTGACCTACCCGGTAAGTACAATGTGTCTAACACTTTTAATGTGACTGACTTGTCCCTTTGTGATGTAGGGGATGGTGATACTGATGCGGGGCAACTCGAGAACCCATCCAAAAGCACCATCCAAGGCCAAGGAAGAGCACTTCAAGGTCATGCATTGGGACGCCATGGAAAGAAGAGCATCCGAGACACATTTCGAGGTGTTTCAAGAAGCTTCAGGAAGAGGCGGACTGTCTACGGATGGAGGCAGATCGCCTAAAGAATGTTTGCTCTCGGGACTTTTGGAGGCGGACCAAAGAGGCGGCTGCCTAGGGGTGCTGAGGCGGGCGCCTACTCTGCTGAGGCGGGCGCCTCTCCCTGTTAAAGTTTGACGGGAATTTGACTTAAGTTGCTAAGTAATTCCTATTCTAGCCCTGCGTGGCTTCTATCTTTTAAACCCACTTTGGGGATACTTTAGGGCTTTCATTATGTCTAGATGAAGCCTATAAATACTTCATTAGCCTTTCATTTTACTTAGTTAGCTTTGATGATGAATGATTGAATGAACAAGTTCAAGAGTGGATTCTCTTTGAATGAAAACTCTTTGAGACGGTTTGAGTTGACTAGTGGATTCTAGTTGACCCCCAAACCCCCCCGATCATTCTACTTGCGAGTCCCGGGTGCGACTCGAGGGTAGTTGCATAGCGTAGGCTCTTCTTGACACCGATACGAGGGCATCACGGAACAAGTTCTCCGTGGTTACCGTGTAGGGAGTTCGAGACGCGTCTCGTTCCCTCTATCTTTTACTTTTCTCATCTTTTTGGTTTTGATCCTTATCATCTTGGTATCAGAGCAAGGCTCGGGTTTTGTTCCTACAAACCCCCGACCCTTGATTCTTCGTGCCTTAGGTCGATTCCTATCTTTTCTTTTAGTTTCGTGTTGATTGTTGTTGAAGAAAGTAGAAAAACACAAAAAAATTGAAAAATTGAAAACATCAAAAATTTGGCCTATATTGTTCGTTGGATTGATTCGTGTTGTGATTAATATTGGGATTTGTTCCTTATTGGAAACCCGTTATTTTGGTACCCTAAACACATGATTTGGAGTTGTATTCCATGAGTTGAAAATTTGAAACCCTTGAAAAATTGAAAAAGTTGAAACCCTAGTTTTGAAGAAGATGAACATGGTGAATTCGTTGTTTTTGATTGGGGTTTGTTAAAAATCATTGGGGTTTGATCTTTGCGATTGAAAAAACGTTTGGGTACCTTCGGATTGCTAAAATATCGTGTGATTTGTTGGATTTTTGGGTGTTAAAGTCGAAAAACACGTTGTTGAACTGTGCTGAAAATTGCAGGAGGCGGAGCGCCTCCAACTGGTGAGCTCTCTGGATTTTCTGAGGCGGAGCGCCTCCCCTAAAGAGGCGAGCGCCTCCCCACTGATACTTTGCCTGGGCGGCCGCCTACTCTGCTGAGGCGGAGCGCCTACTTCCTGAAGGCTGGGAATTGGGTAGTTTCTTCTAGGATCTCTTGTTTTGTTGATTGCATTGCTTCCGGTTAGTGCTATTAGAGTATAATCCTACTTGATTAGTACTAATTACTTTGAGCTTTTAGGATCATCGTGCCTTAGAAAGGAGACTAGAATTCAAAAAAGATCCGTAGTATCTTTTGATTCAAGTCCTCACTTAAAGTGCTTATCGTTCCAATCGAGTCCCATTATGATGCAATGTAAAATGCGCGGAAACGGAAAGACGATACTAAATGCGGAAACGAGAACAAGATAGATGATATCTAGAAGATATCGAGATAAAAAGCAAGACGAGGCTTGAACGTTTACCTAAGTAGCACCGAGGAACTCGTCTCGATACACCCCGGGTGAAGTCAAGGATCACCTATACTACGCAACTACCCTCAAGATGCACCCGGCTCTTGCAAATAGAATGATCGAAAGAGGTTACGATGTTCAACTTGGAATCCACCAAGTGAAATCATGCCCGTTCACGGGTTCTTCATTGAGATTCACTCAAGAAATATATCATTCTACATTCAAAGTTAGCTCCTTGTGCAATAAATGAATGAATGGGGTATTTATAGTTTCCCCTTACAACATTTGCCAAGTTTCTGGTCCGCACTGTCAAAGTCTTCTTCGCGATCGCGCTAAAGGATATGCGATCGCGCAACACTGAATCTTCAAGCTTCGCGATCGCGTGGAAGGCGACGCTGTCGCGCAGAGCAGGAAAATCTTCAAGCCAGTCTTCAGCCTTCGCGATCGCGTTGAGGTGGCGCTGTCGCGCAGAGTAGGAGAAGCCTCTTCGCGATCGCGTGAGTAGTGGCGCGATCGCGCAGAGCAAAGGTCTGGCGCCAGGCAGTAGCTCAGGAAATGCTGCCCTGTTTTGCCCTGTTGTGGCTCCCCTGTTTCCTGCACTGGTTTCAGCCCTGTTCCCACTTTGATTGAGCTTCAATGCATGGTCTTCAAGTCGTCGTCCGAGCTCTTATCATCCATGCCTTGACTTCCGGACCAAGTGTTGGTGTCGATGCAATTTGGGCTGCATCATCCTCCCCTTCTTAAGGAAATTTCGTCCTCGAAATTATAGCGTCCTCCTCCGGGGTAGCATCACCTACATCAAAAGGCAACAAAAACCAAAAATTCCTACTACCAGAGTAGGTTAGTGCACTAAGTGTGGGAAAACACACTCTTGTGGTACAACCAAGTATCAATGGCAACAAAGAAGCTCACGCTCCCAACGGAGCTAGCAAGTACTTGGTTTAACAACAAAGTGCTCCCAACACAAGAACCAATAAAGAGATCAATAGGGCATGGCATATGCAAGATTAAGCTATCAAACTCCCTACGACCCCTAGGTTCGAGATTAGCACACCAAGACCTGCCACTACGCGAGTAGGTAGGTCCAACAAGAGCAAGTGCAAGCACGGTGGAAAATTCGCTCTTGTTATAGAGCCAAGTATCAATACCATTCAAGAAGCTCATGTCCCCAAAGGGAACAACAAGTTCTTGGCTCCAAAGTGTCAAGCACTCACAACCATAACAAGCTAGGGAATCATTAGGACATAGAACATTCAAGACTAAGCAATCAAAGTTCCGATGACCCCCAAGCGCATGATCAACATACCAAACCTTCAAGGCAATATTTTCAAAATGCGGTACAATGGTTTTGGCATGTTCAAGTCTCAAAGTGTGGTTAACATATGGGAGGGAATAGACAAAGTGGTGCAATACACAATTAGCATCAAATACCCCACTCCCCTTCTTAAAAGCCCTCATACTCACACTAAGAGGTACCTCCTCACCTCCAATTTCATCCTCGAGACAGCTCCCCTCACAAGGTAAACTCCCAAGGAAGGCGTTGATAATGGCCTCTTCATCATCATAACCCGAACCAACAAGAGTAGGGTCACTAAAAGAACCATCTACCTCACTCGAAGCTTCAAACAAGGAGTTGTCTATGGGATCAAATCCCTCACACCACGGAGGTTCTATTTCATCCTCAACGCTAGCCCGATACAAATCGCCTTCACAATTAAAGATGCCTCCACACAATGGAAATATAAAAGCATGCACCTCAATTTCATAGCCAAACAAAGGCATAGCATCAAGACTAGGATTTTCACTCTCGCTTGAGGAGTCATCATAGACAACTTTGTCCAATTCATGCAATTTGGACTCCT
Source organism: Petunia x hybrida (assembly GCA_037355625.1). Taxonomy (NCBI): domain Eukaryota; kingdom Viridiplantae; phylum Streptophyta; class Magnoliopsida; order Solanales; family Solanaceae; genus Petunia; species Petunia x hybrida. The sequence goes on from JBBBVM010000534.1 coordinate 1,108,819, forward strand.
CAAGTTCACTCTCATCCTTACTACGACACACAAATCCACCAAAGTCAATTATGTCAACAAGGGTAGAGTCACATAATTCATCTTCCCCTTTGTCAAATACGGGTGGGGTGTCATAACAAGGGTCACAAGTATAGTCAACTAACACATTTTCACTAGAGAGAGGCTCTTTGAATACCTGGCTCACATCTTGATGTGGCGTTTCATTCCTCTCTACTAGGTCACACGTAAACACAAGTTGACCATTAGACTCTTCACTAGTTGCAAGGTCAATATAGGCATCACAAGCAACAACTAGCTTTGAGTCTCTACAAGACAAGGAATCAACATGTTCATGAGAAGGAAAGGTAACACTTACATTTGAGTCGCTCCCGTGAGCACTCACATCGTTTGAAGTGTCATGCTTGAGTCCTCCTTCATGAAACTCACAATGTCGAGCTCCATCCTCTTGTCCTTCTTCCTTATCAACCGGTTGAGGCTCCACTAGCTCGCCTCCAAGAGTACCTACACATAAGTCAAAACAAGTAGAAAGAGAAGAAGATAAATCATGGTTAGAACAAAGTGTGTCCTCATCTTCATTCGAGATTTCCTCTCTTCCCCCTTCTTTCATTTTTCGCTCAGGGCCAATTGTAGGTCCGGGTGATGCTTCACTCTCAACTCGCAAGGGCATGACCATAAGATTGTTGGTTCCGGGCTCAAGCACCATGGGTGACTTGGCTTTAGCGGCTTCCCTCAACTCCCTCATAATCCTATAGTCATTACTTACTTGCTTCGGTGTCAAGGGCTTGAGTATATACTTCTTAGAGCCGTGCAAGACCGTGTAAGAGTTGGTCCTACCATCATGATAGGAATCAAATACGCGGAAACATAAAAGATAGAAACGAGACGTAACTCGAACACAAAACCCAAGTAGCAACGGAGAACTAGTTCCGTTACACCCCGGGTGAAGGCCAAGAACACCTACGCTAGGCAACTACCCTCGAGACGACAACGGACTCGCAAGTAGAATGGTCGGGGGGGTTTGGGGGTCAACTAGAATCCACTAGTCAAACTCAAACCGAACTCAAGGTTTTCATTCATAGAGAATCCACTCTAGAACATTCAATATTCAATCATTCATCATCAAAACTAGCTAAGGAATAATGCTAAGCTATGGGGTATTTATAGGCCTCATTTAATACATAGTGAAAGCCCAAAAGTACCCTTAAGTATGTTCTAAAGACATAAGCCACGTAGGGGCAAAGTAGGAATTACATAGCAATTAAAGTCAAATTCCCGTCAAACTTGCACAGGGGGAGGCGCCCGCCTCCAGGCCTTAGGCGCCCGCCTCACATGCCTAGGCGGTCCGCCTCCTTGGGCCGCCTCCAATAATCCAGAGAGCTAACACCTCCTAGGCGGTCCGCCTCAATATGTAGGCGGTCCGCCTCTTCCTGGGACTTCTTGAAACACCTTGAAATGTGTCCCGGATGCTCTTCTTTCCTTGGCGTCCCATTGCATGACCTTGAAGTGCTCTTCCTTGGCCTTGGATGATGCCTTTGGATGGTTGCTCGGATTGGGTCTTATCATCCTCCCCTTCTTAGAAGATTTCGTCCTCGAAATCGAGGCTTGGTCTCTCATAGCATCAACAACTCCTCGGGGTGACCAAAGCGCTCCTTCTTTATCCCTCTTGATCGTCACTTTGATATAGGCTTCTTCCAAGATCTCCCCCGCCTTAGCATGGAGCTTAGAACCTACAAGCAACGACAAGCAAAAACACACAAACGCCCTACTTTGAAAGTAGGTTAGTGCAAGAGGTGTGGAAAACACACTCTTGTGATATAACCAAGCGTCAATAACAATCATAAATATCAAGTCTCCAAAGAGAACCGTAAGCACTTGGTTAAAAATCATCATGCACTCAACAAGATAATGAGCAAATAGGTCATGTGGGCATGAGAAATGCAAGATCAAGCTATCAAAACCCTCTTGAACCTTAAGCTCAAAATCAACATACCAATCAATCCGCAAGGTGTGGTCAACAAGTGGAGTGGAGTGAGTCAAATAACTCAACCTACAAGTAGGAGCAAGTACTCCACTCCCCTTCTTTAGAGCATACATACTCACACCAAGGGATTCCTCTTCCCCTCCAATTTCATCACCTAAGCAACCCTTCCCCATAGACAAACTCTCAAGAAAGGTATTGATGATGGACTCTTCTTCATCATAACCCAAACAAGCAATAGCCGGGTCACTCAAAGTACCATCTACCTCTCCCAAACTCTCAAACAATGAATTGCCTAGGGAATCAAACCCTTCACACCATGGAGGTTCCATTTGACTTCTCACCCTAGTTCGATACAAGTCATTACCACTAATGAGGATGCCTTCAAACAATGGATTGGTATAAGCATGCATCTCAATATCATGATTAAGCATAGACAAGTTATCAAGACTAGGTTCACTTGAGGAGTCATCATAGACAACATTGTCCACTTCATGCAATTTGGACTCCTCAAGGACAAGATCATCCTCACCACAACACATTGGTCCACCAAATAGAAGCATATCAATTAGGGAATGGTCAACTACCTCATCTTTCCCTATGTCAAAGGTTGGTGGTGTGTCATAACAAAGGTCACAATCATGGTCAACTATCAAATCTACACTAGGGAGGGGTTCAATGAACATTGAGCTCACTTCATGATGTGGCATAGTGCTCCTCCCAACTAGTGTTTCACAATCAAGCTCAAGTTGACAAGTAGACTCTTCACTAGTGGCATACTCACTAGATGCATCAAAACCACCAACTAGTGTTGAGTCATCACAAGACAAATAGCTAGTAGGCTCATGAAAAGGTGAAGCAACACTTACATTTGTAGTACTTCCTTGATCACTCACAAGGTTTGAAGTGTCATAGGCAACTTCCCCTTCATGAAGCTCACATTGAGGCTCCAATTGCTTGTCTTCAAATGTACCTACACAAGAACTTTCACAAGAAAAAGTAGAAGATAAAGAAGGGTTAGAACAATGGGTGCTCTCACTCTCAATTTTTCCTTCCTCACCTCTCATCTCTCTCAATTTTACCTCATGGTCAAGTGTAGTTTGTGGTGACAATCCTCTCACATCACTCCTCAAATCCTCTCCTTTTTCCTCTCTTGGATTGTCACCGGTCACTCCCTCACTTCTCTCTATCTTTTCTCTCTCATTTGAAGTGGAGTGACTCTCATTTTCATCATGCAATGGCAAAACAATGAGATTGTTTGCCTCGGGTTCAAGTACCATGGGTGACTTTGCTTTAGCCACTTCCCTCAACTCCTTCATGCGTTTGTAGTCTTCCCTCACTTGCCTTGGAGTCAAAGGTCTAAGCACATACTTTCTCCCATCTTGCTTGATAGTATAGGAGTTGGTTCGGCCATCATGCACCACACTCCTATCATGTTGCCATGGTCTCCCAAACAATAAATGGCATGCTTCCATTGGGACCACGTCAAACATGATCTTATCCTTATAGCTCCCAATGCTAAACTCAATCAACGCTTGTTTCACCACCCTAAGCTCACCACACTCGCTTAGCCATTGTAACCTATACGGTTTTGGATGCTTTAGAGTAGGTAGCTTCAATTGGGAAATCAAGGTTTGGCTCACAATGTTAGTGCAACTCCCCGAATCAACTACCATTGAACATACTTGGCCCATCACCCGGCACCTAGCATGAAAGAGGTTTTCCCTTTGCTCACTTTCCACCTCCTCTTCCATAACAATGGTGATAGGAATCAAATACGCGGAAATAAAAGATAGAAGAGCGAGACACTTCTCGAACTCCCTTCGAAGTAACCACGGGGAACTTGTCCCGAGATACCCTCGAATCGGCGTCAAGGAGGACCTACACTATGCAACGACCCTCGAGACAACACCGGACTCGCAAGTCGAATGGTCGGGTTAGCGGTTCAAGACGCAACTAGGTTCCACTAGTGAATTCAAGCAACCAAGAGACAAAGGTTTCTTCCAAAGAGTTCAACTCTATTTTCATTCATCAATAATCAAAGTAAGGTAATGTTTGAAAGAGACTAAGTGAAGTATTTATAGGTTTCACTTAGGACTAATAAAAGGTCTAAAATACCCCCAAAGTGGGCTAAAACAAATAAAGGCCGCGCAGGGCTAAAATAGGAAGTTCAAGCAAAAGTCATTAAAATCCCGCATGTGGGTAACAGGGGGAGGCGGTCCGCCTAGGGTGGGGAGGCGGCCGCCTAGTGACTGTCAGCTCTCTGGATCTGCTTGAGGCGCTCCGCCTCCTGTCTGAGGCGCTCCGCCTCCTGAACTTCAGAGAGCTGGATTTTGGGAGGCGCCCCGCCTCAGCTGGGAGGCGCTCCGCCTCTTCCTGAAGCCCCTTGGGGTGTCTCATTTTGAGCCTCTTGAGCCTCTCCAAGTGTCCGCGAGGGTCCTCCATCCATGGTACACCAAAGCATGGTCTTCAAGTTGCTCTTGGGGCCTTCTTCTATGCTCTTCCATGTCAAGTGAAGATGAGTATCTTGGATTAACTTAGCTTGGCTCCGTGTGAGTGGTCTTGTGGCGGTTTGGGTCTTATCATCCTCCCCTTCTTGAGAGGATTTCGTCCTCGAAATCGAAGCATCATCCACGACCTCTTCATCATCATTCACGACCTCTTCATTACCTACATTCAAAGGAACCAAGTCACTAACATTGAAAGTATTAGAAACTTGATACTCACTTGGCAAGTCGACCACATAGGCATTGTTGTTAATCTTCGAGAGCACTTGGAAAGGACCATCTCCCCGGGGTGCCAACTTCCCTTTCCTAAGGTTTGGAAACCTCTCTTTCCGGAAGTGCACCCACACATAGTCACCCTTCTTGAGTTCCACCTTCTTTCGTCCCTTGTTCTTCTTAGAGGCAACCTTAGCATAAGATTCCTCCAAGTTCTTCTTCGCCTTAGCATGTAGCTCTATCAAAGCCTTGGCTCGAGCTTTTCCTTCAAAATTAACAACCATTTCCCTTGGCAAAGGGGTTAGATCAAGGGGAATCAAGGGGTTAAAACCATAAACACATTCAAAAGGAGTCATGCCAATAGCACTATGCAATGTACGATTGTAGGCAAACTCCATCATAGGCAATCTATCAATCCACGTCCCGGCCTTACCTCGGGTCATGGCCCTAAGAAGAGCACCCAAGGTTCGGTTGACCACTTCGGTTTGGCCATCGGTTTGGGGGTGGTGGGACGTAGAAAACAAAAGCTTGGTGCCTAAAGCACCCCACAAACATCGCCAAAAATGGCTTAGGAACTTAGTGTCCCTATCACTCACTATCGTTTGAGGCACACCATGTAGCTTCAAAACATTTTCAACAAACAAGGAAGCTACATGTTGGGCGTCATCACATTTTTTGCACGGAATGAAATGAGCCATCTTTGAGAACCTATCCACAACAACAAAGATGCTATCGTGGCCCCCCCTAGTCCTTGGTAATCCCATGACAAAATCCATTGATATATCCAACCACGGACTAGTAGGTACGGGGAGTGGGGTGTATAACCCATGAGGGTGGGATTTAGACTTGGCACGCTTGCACTCAAGGCAATTAGTGCAAAACTTCTCCACATGCACCCTCATCTTCGGCCAATAGAATTGTTCTTGAAGAACGGCCAAAGTCTTTCTTACCCCAAAATGACCCATGAGTCCTCCACAATGTGCTTCTTGCACAAGCAATTCCCTCCATGAGGACTCGGGTATGCACACTCTACCATTTTTAAAGATGAATCCATTAGACCATTGGTATTTTTCAACTCTCTCCCCTTTCTCTAGAGCATCATAGACACTCTTTAGCTTTGGATCATGAGCATACATCAATTTGATGCTCTCGAATCCCATGAGCTTAGAGGTGAGAGTAGTAGCAAGGGCGAACTTCCTAGAGAGGGCATCCGCCACCACATTGTCCTTCCCTTTCTTATATTGGATCACATAGGGAAAGGACTCAATAAATTCAACCCATTTGGCATGCCTCTTATTGAGCTTCTCTTGGCCTCTTAGATGCTTGAGTGACTCATGGTCACTCTTGATCACAAACTCTCTAGGCCACAAGTAATGTTGCCAATGGGCAAGGGCTCTCACAAGGGCATACAACTCCTTGTCATATGTAGAATAGTTCAATGAGGCCCCTTTCAACTTTTCACTAAAGTAGGCGATGGGTTTGCTATCTTGCATTAAAACACCACCAATTCCCACCCCCGAGGCATCACATTCAACCTCAAATGCCTTCCCAAAGTCGGGCAATTGCAATAGGGGAGCGGTACTTAACCTACCTTTCAACTCTTGGAAGGCCTTCTCTTGAGGCTCTCCCCAAACAAAGGGTTGGTCCTTCTTGACCAATTCGGTGAGTGGAGCGGCTAAGGAGCTAAAGTCTTTCACAAATCGCCTATAAAAGCTAGCAAGACCATGAAAGCTCCTCACTTGAGTCACGGTAGTAGGAGTAGGCCAATCACGTATGGCCTCTACTTTAGACTCATCCACCTCCACTCCTTGGGCACTCACAACAAACCCAAGAAAGACAACCTTCTCTACACCAAAGGCACACTTTTTGAAGTTAGCATAGAGCTTTTCGGCTCTCAAAGCTTCAAGCACTTGCCTAAGGTGTTCAACATGCTCATCAATTGTCCTACTATAGATCAAGATATCATCAAAATAGACAACGACAAACTTGTTAATGAAAGACTTCAAAACATGATTCATGAGTCGCATGAAGGTGCTAGGTGCGTTGGATAGCCCGAAGGGCATAACCAACCATTCATAGAGACCGAATTTGGTCTTGAATGCGGTTTTCCATTCATCCCCGGGTTTCATCCGGATTTGATGGTAGCCGGACCTAAGGTCGATTTTAGAAAAGACACGCGACCCACTCAATTCATCCAACATATCATCAAGCCGTGGAATAGGGTGACGATACTTGATCGTTATCTTATTCACGGCTCGGCAATCTACGCACATTCTCCAAGTGCCGTCCTTCTTTGGGACAAGAATGACCGGAACGGCACAAGGACTCAAACTTTCCCTTACCAAGCCTTTTGAAAGCAAGTCATCAACTTGTTTTTGCAACTCCCTCGTATCCTCGGGATTGCTTCTATAGGCCGGCTTATTTGGGATTTGAGAGCCCGGAATAAAATCAATTTGATGTTCAATACCCCTCAAGGGAGGTAAGCCATCGGGCATCTCATCCGGGAACATGTCCCCAAAGTTCTCCAAAACATTTTTCAAAGCACTAGGCAAAGGACTAGAAGAAACATCACAATTAGAGTTAAGGATCATACCTTTGTGCACTAAGCATAGGAGAAACTTGTTGCCATCATTACCTCTTAGGAGCTCGCCCGGTTGCATCATGGCACATATGCCACCGGTGGATGAAGTAGGTGGGATTGCCACCATGCTTTTGGGCAAAGAACTAGTCTCAATGATTGACTTTGCCTTCGCCGCTTCCCTCAACTCCTTCATTCGATTGTAGTCATCACTCACTTGTTTAGGAGTTAGGGGTTTCAACACAAACTTTCTTCCCTCATGTTGGAGTGTGTAGGTGTTAACACGCCCATTGTGAACCACTTGCCGGTCAAATTGCCAAGGCCTTCCAAAGAGAAGGTGGCAAGCTTGCATGGGCACAACGTCGAACAAGTGTTCATCAACATAACTTCCCATTTTAAACTTGATCATCGCTTGTTTCACTACCTTAAGCTCCCCACATTCACTAAGCCATTGTAACCGGTATGGCTTGGGATGCTTCATGGTAGGCAACTTCAATTGAGTTATGAGAGATTGACTCACCACATTAGTACAACTCCCGGAATCAACAATCATAGAGCACACAACACCTTTAACACGACACCTCGCATGGAAGAGGTTTTCCCTTTGCAAGGTCTCACCCTCCTCCGCAATCATAGCTCCTAGACTTCTCCTCACTACCAAGAAGGTATGAGGTTCCTCATCCTCTACCGTGTCATCTTCACCATCCTCCTCTACTCCCTCATCTCCCTCTACCCCATCTACTCCCTCTCCTTCCGACTCACTCTCCTTTTCATAGACATCATCACCAACAATAACCATGGTTCTTTTCGTAGGACACTCTTTGGCAAAGTGCCCATACCCCTTGCATTTGTTACATTGAATGGAAGAAGAAGTAGGGGTATTCAATTGAGTTCTAGAGTTACCTCCCACATTAGGTGTGTGCTTCTCAAATGGCTTCTTTACTTCTTTGCTTGCATTGGCACCACTCGTTCCACTTGTACTTGGGAACCTTGCATTTGTGGTAGGAGGCTTCCATCCCTTTGTATTGCTTGTTGGAGTAGTAGTGCTACCCTTGTAGCGAAAGGACTTCTCTTCTTTAAGCCATCTCTCGGCTTCTACCGCATCCTCACATAGCTTGTGGAGATCATCATATTTGTGGAACTTCAATTGTGAAGCTATGTCTCGGTTTAAGCCTCCTTTGAAACGGATTATGGCCATCTCATGATCTTCATCATCTAGGTCAAGGCTCATTCGGACTTGCTCAAATTCATTGAAGTATTCCCCAACCGAATTGGAACCTTGTTTCAACTCATAGAGACGCTTTTGTTGCTCAACCCGGTATTGGCTAGTCAAGTATTTCTCATCCATCACCCGGATCAACTCTTCCCAAGTAAGATTAATAGGCATTCCCGTCCTCCTCCTATGCCTTTTCACCGACTCCCACCAAGTAGAAGCAAAGGTTTCGAAGGAAGATATTGCATACTTGGTCTTCTTTACCTCGGGCATATCATTGGTTTCAAATATTCGCTCCATAGCCAATTTCCAATTCTTGTACTCCACCGGGTCACTACTTCCTTTGAAAGAAGGAATAGTGAGCTTCACATTGTTGAGGTTGTTGTTGTTATCTCGACCCCCTTGGAATGGCTCCGGTTGGCCTCCATAGTGATCCCCATAACCACCATAACCTCCATACTCTCTCCTAACATTCCCTCCATCATGTCCTAAGGGTGGCCCTCGACCTCGGCCTCTACCCCGGTCCACATTCCGACCCCAATTCATACCTCTCCTTGGTTGAAAGTGGTCATCAAACCCATACATGTCATCTCCATAATTGGCTTCCTCCCCTTCTTGAGCTTCATCAACATGCTCAAGAGGTTGCACGTTTCGGATGGGTTGTGGCAATGGAACGTTTCTTGGAGGGTTGTCTAAGATACGGGGAATGCCCGTTCGTTGGGGATTGCCCAACATTTGATCCATCCGCTCTTTATCTTCCTTTACCCGTTGATGCTTGAGCAATTCAACAACTTGCTCCGGGTAAAGGTAGGACTATTTGATCCTTCCCCGGCCTCCATTGGAACTCTCGGGGTCCCCTTTTCAATTGGGACACTCGGGGTCCCCCTTTCATTGTGGACGCTCGGGGTTCCATGTTCTCCTTGTGTACTCGAGGCTCCTTTTTCAAGAGACTCGATTCTTTCGTTCATGAGATCCACCTTGGCAAGTAGTTTAGCCAAGGCCTCCTTAATGAAATCTTGTCCGTCATTAGCCATGGTACCTACAAAGAAAGAAACAAGAGTTAGTTAAAACACCTCACTCGCTCCCTCACTTGAGTTCACTCGGGTCACTCGTATAAGGGGTGGTGGATTTTTCACTCTTGCTTGAACCAAAAGCTTCACGAAGTTGATTAGTAAACCACGACTTAACCACTCAATTCAAAAGTCCAATGAGCTCCGGGGTGAGTGGAGTTAATAGGACTCGATCGGAACGGTTAGCTCTTTAAATGAGGACTTGAATCAAAAGATACTACGGATCTTCTTTGAATTCTAGTCTCCTTTCTAAGGCACGATGATCCTAATAGCTCGAAGTAATTAGTACTACACAAGTAGGATTATACTCTAATAGTACTAATTAGAAGCAATGCAATCAACAAAACACGAAAACCTAGAAGTTTCTACCCGTTTCCCAAGCTTCCGGAAGTAGGCGCTCCGCCTCAGGATAGTAGGCGGCCGCCCTGGGCAAAACCTACAGTGGGGAGGCGCCCGCCTCTTCAAGGGAGGCGCTCCGCCTTCTGAACTTCAGAGAGTTGCCAAAATTCAGGCGGTCCGCCTCAGATGTTAGGCGCTCCGCCTCTGCAACTTTCCAGCACAGTTTTCCTTCGCGTTTTTCGATCTTAACACCCAAAAATTCCACTAATCACACGTTGTTTAAGCAATTCAAAGGTACCCCAACGTTGTATTAGTCACAAAGAACAAACCCCAACAAGTTTTATCAAACCCCAATCAATATCAAGCAAATCACCATGTTCATCATCTCCAAAAGCTAGGGTTTAAGACTTTTCAAATTTTTCAAAGGGTTCAAATTCTCAATTCATGTAATACAACTCTAAATCGGGTGTTTAAGGTACCAAAAGAACGGGAATCACACAAGGATCAAACCCCAATAACAAGTTCTCAATTCCACCTCAATCCAATCCAAGAATCAATCAAAATTGTCAAGAACAAGTTCATCAAGGGTTTAAGGGTTTCGATTTTCAAACTCCACCAATCCAAGTGTTTTTGGTATCCACACAACGGGGTTTCGTCCACGATCAAGAATCTATAACACCCAAACGAAGATTCATCCAAACCAACAAACACACCAAATTTTTTTTTTTTGATTTTCAATTTTTCAATTTTTTTGTAGTTTTCTTCTTTAAACAACAATAAACAAGAACCTAAAAACGAAACTAACCTAGGCACGAAGAATCAAGGGTCGGGGGTTTGTAGAAACAAAACCCGAGCCTTGCTCTGATACCAAGATGATAGGAATCAAATACGCGGAAATAAAAGATAGAAGAGCGAGACACTTCTCGAACTCCCTTCGAAGTAACCACGGGGAACTTGTCCCGAGATACCCTCGAATCGGCGTCAAGGAGGACCTACACTATGCAACGACCCTCGAGACAACACCGGACTCGCAAGTCGAATGGTCGGGTTAGCGGTTCAAGACTCAACTAGGTTCCACTAGTGAATTCAAGCAACCAAGAGACAAAGGTTTCTTCCAAAGAGTTCAACTCTATTTTCATTCATCAATAATCAAAGTAAGGTAATGTTTGAAAGAGACTAAGTGAAGTATTTATAGGTTTCACTTAGGACTAATAAAAGGTCTAAAATACCCCCAAAGTGGGCTAAAACAAATAAAGGCCGCGCAGGGCTAAAATAGGAAGTTCAAGCAAAAGTCATTAAAATCCCGCATGTGGGTAACAGGGGGAGGCGGTCCGCCTAGGGTGGGGAGGCGGCCGCCTAGTGACTGTCAGCTCTCTGGATCTGCTTGAGGCGCTCCGCCTCCTGTCTGAGGCGCTCCGCCTCCTGAACTTCAGAGAGCTGGATTTTGGGAGGCGCCCCGCCTCAGCTGGGAGGCGCTCCGCCTCTTCCTGAAGCCCCTTGGGGTGTCTCATTTTGAGCCTCTTGAGCCTCTCCAAGTGTCCGCGAGGGTCCTCCATCCATGGTACACCAAAGCATGGTCTTCAAGTTGCTCTTGGGGCCTTCTTCTATGCTCTTCCATGTCAAGTGAAGATGAGTATCTTGGATTAACTTAGCTTGGCTCCGTGTGAGTGGTCTTGTGGCGGTTTGGGTCTTATCAAATGGTACTCAAGCTTCTCCTAACCACCAAGAACATTTGAGGACCATCCTCCTCCTCTATGGCCTCCTCACAATCAACCTCCTCATCCCCCTCTACTTCTTCGTTTTCGGACTCACTTTCTTGCTCATACACTAGATTGCCAACCACAACCATGGTTCGTTTTGTGGAGCAATCTTTAGCAATATGCCCAAAGCCCTTACATTTATAACATTGTGTAGATGTAGAGATAGGATTACTCAAGCGAGTTTTAGAAGTACCTTCCAAGTGTGGAGTAGTCTTCTCATTAAGCTTCTTCACTTCTTTGTTGGCACTTGCACTTGGAAAGTTTGCACTTGGAGTCGTCCACTCTTTTGGCTTGCTTGTGGTAGTAGGAGTGTTTTTGAACTTTTCTCCCTTAAGCCATCTCTCGGCTTCAATGGCGGCTTCAAGTAGATCGTCAAGTGAATGATAAGTATGCAACCTCAATTGAGAAGCGATACCATAACTCAAACCATTCTTGAAGCGGATCATTGCTTGTTCAACACATTCGGTATCCATTTCCAATGCCATCCGGATCTTTTCAAATTCATCATGGTACTCATGCACCGATTTGACACCTTGCTTTAGATCATAGAGCTTCTTGAGTAGCTCTTGCCGGTACCTTGGAGTTATGTACTTGGTATTCATATCCCTTTTCAACTCATCCCAAGTCACATTCAAATGCAAATTCATCCTTCTCCTAGACCTCTTCATAGACTCCCACCAAGTTGAAGCATAGGCCTCAAAGGTAGAAATAGCATAGGTACCTTTCCTCTCTTCGGTCATCTCGTTGATGTCGAATATTCTCTCCATTTGTAGTACCCATTCCATGTATGCCTCCGGATCGCAAGTTCCCTTGAAGGATGGAAGATTGATCTTGACACTATTGAGGTTGTTGTTGTTGTCACGTGCCCCATAGTTAGGCTCCGGTTGGCCTCCATAGTAGTCATCATGAGCAACATACTCCCTCCTCACATTTCCTCTGGCATAGCCCATGGGTGGTGGCCCTCGACCTCGGCCCCTTCCCCTATCAACATTTCGCCCCCAATGCATTTGCCTCCTAGGTTGATATGGAACATCATATCCATAGGGGTCATCACCATACCCGGCCTCCTCCTCTTCTTGAACTTCATCAATTTGTTCAAGAGGTGGGACATTCCGCACGGGTCTTCTAAGTGTAGCATTTCCTTGGGGATTGCCCAAGTTGAGGGGATTGCCCTCTTGTCGGGGATTGCCCAACCCACGCTCTTGTAGAGCTTCAACTTTGCTTTGTTCATACCTCTTGGTTAGCTCAACAAAGTGTCCGGGAGTCATAGGAGTGCTATGACTCGTGCCTTCCCCGGATTCAATTTGGACACTCGGGGTCCTCTTCTCACTTATCTCAACTTGGTTCCTCTCGATGGACTCAAGTCTCAAAGTGATTTCCTCAAACTTAGCCATAACGGTGGCCATGAATTTCTTCATAGGATCATCTCCATCATTCGCCATTGTACCTACAAGAAGCAACAAACGTTAGTAAAACACCTCACCACTCCCTCACAATGTCACTCGGCTCACTCTTTTGGTGGAGGGGGGGATATTTCACACAAGTTCGAGTTTAAAAGCTTCAAGTAGTTGACCAACGAACCACAACTCAACCACTCAACTTCTCAAACCCACTGCTCTCCGGGGTGAGTGGAGTTAATGGGACTCGATTGGAACGGTAAGCACTTTAATTGAGGACTTGAATCAAAAGATGCTACGGATCTTCTTTGAATTCTAGTCTCCTTTCTAAGGCACGATGATCCTAATAGCTCGAAGTAATTAGTACTACACAAGTAGGATTATACCCTAATAGTACTAATTAGAAGCAATGCAATCAACAAAACACGAAAACCTAGAAGTTTCTACCCGTTTCCCAAGCTTCAGGAAGTAGGCGCCCCGCCTCAGGAAGGTAGGCGGCCGCCCAGACCAAGCTTACAGGGGGAGGCGCTCCGCCTCTCTGGTGGAGGCGCTCCGCCTTCTGAACTTCAGAGAGCTCACCAGTGGGAGGCGCTCCGCCTCCAAATTGAGGCGCTCCGCCTCCTGCAATTTCCTGCACAGTTTTCCTTCGCGTTTTCTTGGTTTTGCAACCCAAAATCCAACTATCCAAGCGTTGTTTTGATGATTCAAAGGTACCCCAATGTTGTATCAAGCACAAAGAACAATTCCCAACAAATTTTAACAAACCCCAATCAACAACAACGAATTCACCATGTTCATCTTCTTCAAAAACTAGGGTTTATCAAAAGGGGTTTTCAAATGGATTGTGAATCATCAAAGTTGGTGTTATACATGTTCAAATCCCACAAATTTGGTACCAAAACGTTTGTTTTTCAATGAAGATCATTCCCCAATAACAAGTTTCCATCAAACATCATTCCACCCAAGATTCATACCCAAAATCATCAAGAACAAGTTCTTCAAGGGTTTATGGGGGATTGGGGTTTCAATTTTTCAAACTTTACCAAATCAATCAATTTTGGTACCCAAACAACGGGAAAACAATCACGATCAAGAATCCACAACACCCATAACATAAATCATCGAAATCAACAAGATAGAGCAAAAATTTTTTTTTTTTTTTTGGTATTTTCAATTTTTCAATTTTTTTGTTGTTTTCTCCTTTCCAATAACAAAAACAAGAAACTAAAGATAGAATCGACCTAGGCACGAAGAATCAAGGGTCGGGGGTTTGTAGAAACAAAACCCGAGCCTTGCTCTGATACCAAGATGATAGGAATCAAATACGCGGAAACATAAAAGATAGAAACGAGACGTAACTCGAACACAAAACCCAAGTAGCAACGGAGAACTAGTTCCGTTACACCCCGGGTGAAGGCCAAGAACACCTACGCTAGGCAACTACCCTCGAGACGACAACGGACTCGCAAGTAGAATGGTCGGGGGGGTTTGGGGGTCAACTAGAATCCACTAGTCAAACTCAAACCGAACTCAAGGTTTTCATTCATAGAGAATCCACTCTAGAACATTCAATATTCAATCATTCATCATCAAAACTAGCTAAGGAATAATGCTAAGCTATGGGGTATTTATAGGCCTCATTTAATACATAGTGAAAGCCCAAAAGTACCCTTAAGTATGTTCTAAAGACATAAGCCACGTAGGGGCAAAGTAGGAATTACATAGCAATTAAAGTCAAATTCCCGTCAAACTTGCACAGGGGGAGGCGCCCGCCTCCAGGCCTTAGGCGCCCGCCTCAGCATGCCTAGGCGGTCCGCCTCCTTGGGCCGCCTCCAATAATCCAGAGAGCTAACACCTCCTAGGCGGTCCGCCTCAATATGTAGGCGGTCCGCCTCTTCCTGGGACTTCTTGAAACACCTTGAAATGTGTCCCGGATGCTCTTCTTTCCTTGGCGTCCCATTGCATGACCTTGAAGTGCTCTTCCTTGGCCTTGGATGATGCCTTTGGATGGTTGCTCGGATTGGGTCTTATCACATCATGTACCACGCTCCGATCATATTGCCATGGCCTCCCAAACAAGAGGTGGCAAGCTTGCATAGGGACTACATCGAACATTACCTTGTCTCGGTAGTTTCCAATGCTAAACTCAACCAAAGCTTGCTTCTCCACCCTCAACTCTCCACACTCACTCAACCATTGTAAACGGTAGGGATGCGGATGCGTTCTAGTAGGCAATTGCAATTAGGAAGTCAATGTCTCACTTACTATGTTAGCACAGCTTCCCGAATCTATGATCATCGAGCACACTTGCCCCATCACTCGACACCTAGCATGGAAGAGATTCTCCCTTTGCACGTGTTCCGGATCTTCATGACTCATGGCACCCAAACTCCTCCGTACCACAAGCGACATTTGAAGCTCATCACCTTGCTCACCTTTACCTTGGGGAATGCCCAAGTTGTGGGGAGTGCCCACTTGTTGGGGAATGCCCAATGGTTGGGGAATGCCCAACATTTCATCACTAGTACCTTCTTTGGTACCATTTTGGACACTCGGGGTCCAATCCTCTTTGAGGCGATCAAACCTCGAGCTTATAGATCTCACCTCGGCCAAGAGGTAGGCCAAAGTGCTTACCGGGACCTCAACGGTATCATACACGTCTCCGGCCATGTACCTACATCAATCAAAAACAAGAAAGAGGTTAGAGTAAAAGCCCTCACTCGCTCCCTCACCTTTGAAGTGGCACTCGGGTACACTCAATTTAGTGGCGGGGGATTTATCACTCAAGCTTGATCTCAAAGGCTTCCTCGTAGTTGAACAACCACCTCAATAATCACTCAAGTCACAAGAACCAAACGCTCTTCGGGGTGAGTGGAATTGATGGGACTCTATGGGCGAACGGCTTTATAAGTGAGCACTTGAGCCAAAAATATACTACGAGTCTTCTTTGAGCTCTACTCTCCTTCTAGGCACGATTATCCTATTCGCACAAGGGATTAGTACTAATTAGGTAGAATTGTTACCCTCAAAGTACTAACCGGAGGTGACGCGACCAAATGTTCAAAAGTCGAATCGTCACTAAACGGATTCGGAATTGGATGATTTTTGGTTAGTGATCTACAAACTCACCATTTTTGATGATACAATTGAAGTTTAGGTGAGCGGAAACCGTTAAGAACGCTTTGCGAACAATCTGTCCCAATTCAGGATTTTCTGGAATTGATTACCCTTCGCTATCGCGTGAAAGGGCGCGCGATCGCGATGACTTAACCTGTGGAGTTGTCGCGATCGCGTGGGTAGGCGCGCGATCGCGCAAGTTTACAGACCAGAACCAGAACCCCGACAGAAAACACAGATTTTGGCACACAAATCACACCAATTCAACTTGTTGTTCAGTTCTAAAGCTTCCAAAGGGTGTTTTCAACTGAAATAAACAATCCCCAATGGTTTTATCAAACAAACAATGAACGAACAACTCGTTTTCACGGAATTCGGATCAAGTTCTTCAAAACTTTCAACAACTTCAAATTTTCAAAATGCGATTTTCATTCCGCTACTCCAAATGACGATATGGGGATATCAAAATGACGGGAAAACTATAAGGAACACTCCCCAATATCACACAACCAAGAATTCACAACACAAAGCAAGTTCTATTAAATTTTGTGAATTCTCAACTTTTGAGATTTGGTTTTCAAGATTTTGATTCACGACTTCAAATCGTGTTTCGTGGGTACCAAATCAACGGGAATGTGATAACAAACAATCCCCAGTAACAATCAACAACAAAATGGCAACAAGGAACGATTTCTAGCAATTTTTTTGTGATTTTCAAATTTTTTTGGATTTTTTTGTTTTTCTTATAAATTCAAGAACAAACAACACAATGATAACAACAACAAGAACAAGACCGAGGATTCGTAAGAACGAAGCCTAGCCGTGCTCTGATACCAACTGATGCAATGTAAAATGCGCGGAAACGGAAAGACGATACTAAATGCGGAAACGAGAACAAGATAGATGATATCTAGAAGATATCGAGATAAAAAGCAAGACGAGGCTTGAACGTTTACCTAAGTAGCACCGAGGAACTCGTCTCGATACACCCCGGGTGATAGGAATCAAATACGCGGAACAAAAAGATAGAAGAGCGAGACACTTCTCGAACTCCCTTCGAGGTAACCACGGGGAACTTGTCCCGAGATACCCTCGAATCCGTGTCAAGGAGGACCTACACTATGCAACGACCCTCGAGACAACAACGGACTCGCAAGTCGAATGGTCGGAGTATCGGTTCAAGATTTAACTAGGCTCCACTAGTGATTCAAGCAACCAAAAACAAAGGGTTCTTCCAAGAGTCAAACTCTATTTCCATTCACTCAATATTCATCAAAGTGTAAGCTAAGGTTTGAAAGAGGTTATGTGAAGTATTTATAGACTTCACTTACACATAATGAAACTACTAAAATACCCCAAAAGTGGGTTTAATAAACAAAGGCCACGTAGGGCTATAATAGTCAAAACATAGCGTTTTAATGAGGTGTCCCGTTTCATTCTTCAGTGGAGTAGGCGCCCAGCCTACTCCAGGAGGCGCCCCGCCTGTTCAGCCTCTTCAGAGAAGTGGGCGGTCCGCCTAGTGTTCAGGGGCGGTCCGCCTACTGTGTTTCCTCAAACTTCAGAGAGTTGAGGGGGCGGTCCGCCTAGTAGAGCGGGCGGTCCGCCTCCTCCTGTGGCACCTTGGATTGCCTCCAAACGCGCTCCGGATGCCTCGCCAAGTGTACTAAAGGGTCCTCCATCCATGGCACACCAAAGTATAGTCTTCAAGCTGCTCTTGGGGCCTTCTTCCATGCCCTTCCATACCAAGTAAAGATGGGTGTCTTGGATCAACTTGGCTTGGCTCCGTGTGAAGGGTCTTGTGGGGGTTTGGGTCTTATCATCCTCCCCTTCTTGAGAGGATTTCCTCCTCGAAATCGAAGCATCATCCACGACCTCTTCATCATCATTCACGACCTCTCCATCATCACTCACGACCCCTTCATTACCTACATTCAAAGGAACCAAGTCACTAACATTGAAAGTATTAGAAACTTGATACTCACTTGGCAAGTCAACCACATAGGCATTGTTGTTTATCTTCGAGAGCACTTGGAAAGGGCCATCTCCCCGGGGTGCCAACTTCCCTTTCCTAAGGTTTGGAAACCTTTCTTTCCGGAAGTGCACCCACACATAATCACCCTTCTTGAGTTCCACCTTCTTGCGTCCTTTGTTCTTCTTGGCGGCAACCTTAGCATAAGATTCCTCCAAGTTCTTCTTCGCCTTTGCATGTAGTTCAACCAAAGCCTTAGCTCTAGCTTTACCTTCAAAATTAACAACCATTTCCCTTGGCAAAGGGGTGAGATCAAGGGGAATCAAGGGGTTAAAACCATAAACACATTCAAAAGGAGTCATGCCAATAGCGGTATGCAATGTACGATTGTAGGCAAACTCCATCACAGGCAATCTATCAATCCACGTCCCGGCCTTACCTCGGGTCATGGCCCTAAGAAGAGCACCCAAGGTTCGGTTTACCACTTCGGTTTGACCATCGGTTTGTGGGTGGTGGGACGTAGAAAACAAGAGTTTGGTGCCCAAAGCACCCCATAAACTTCGCCAAAAATGGCTTAGGAACTTAGTGTCCCTATCACTCACTATAGATTGAGGCACACCATGTAGCTTCAAAACATTTTCAACAAACAAGGAAGCTACATGTTGGGCATCATCACATTTCTTGCACGGAATGAAATGAGCCATCTTTGAGAACCTATCCACAACAACAAAGATGCTATCGTGGCCCCCCCAGTCCTTGGTAATCCCATGACAAAGTCCATTGATATATCCAACCACGGACTAGTAGGTACGGGGAGTGGGGTGTATAACCCATGAGGGTGGGATTTAGATTTGGCACGCTTGCACTCAAGGCAATTAGTGCAAAACTTCTCCACATGCACCCTCATCTTCGGCCAATAGAATTGTTCTTGAAGAACGGCCAAAGTCTTTCTTACCCCAAAGTGACCCATGAGTCCTCCACAATGTGCCTCTTGCACAAGCAATTCCCTCCATGAGGACTCGGGTATGCACACTCTACCATTTTTAAAGATGAATCCATTAGACCATTGGTACTTTGCAACTCTCTCCCCTTTCTCTAGAGCATCATGGACACTCTTTAGCTTTGGATCATGAGCATACATCAACTTGATGCTCTCGAATCCCATGAGCTTAGAGGTGAGAGTGGTGGCTAATGCAAACTTTCTAGAAAGCGCATCCGCCACGACATTGTCCTTCCCTTTCTTGTATTGGATCACATAGGGAAAGGACTCAATAAATTCAACCCACTTGGCATGTCGCTTGTTGAGCTTCTCTTGGCCTCTCAAATGCTTGAGTGACTCATGGTCACTCTTGATCACAAACTCAAAAGGCCAAAGGTAATGTTGCCAATGGGCAAGGGCTCTCACAAGGGCATACAACTCCTTGTCATATGTAGAATAATTCAAGGAGGCCCCTTTCAATTTCTCACTAAAGTAGGCGATGGGTTTGCTATCTTGCATTAATACACCACCAATTCCCACCCCCGAGGCATCACACTCAACCTCAAACGCCTTCCCGAAGTCGGGCAATTGCAATAGGGGGGCGGTACTTAACCTACCTTTCAACTCTTGGAAAGCCTTCTCTTGAGGCTCTCCCCAAACAAATGGTTGGTCCTTCTTGACCAATTCGGTGAGTGGAGCGGCTATGGAGCTAAAATCTTTCACAAAGCGTCTATAAAAACTAGCAAGACCATGAAAGCTCCTCACTTGAGTCACGGTAGTAGGAGTAGGCCAATCACGTATGGCCTCTACCTTAGACTCATCCACCTCCACTCCTTGGGCACTCACAACAAACCCAAGAAAGACAACCTTTTCCACACCAAAGGCACACTTTTTGAAGTTAGCATAGAGCTTTTCGGCTCTCAAGGCTTCAAGCACTTGCCTAAGGTGGTCAACATGTTCATCAATTGTCCTACTATAGATCAAGATATCATCAAAATAGACAACGACGAACTTGTTGATAAAAGACTTCAACACATGATTCATGAGTCGCATGAAGGTGCTAGGTGCGTTGGATAGCCCGAAGGGCATAACCAACCATTCATAGAGACCGAATTTGGTCTTGAATGCGGTTTTCCATTCATCCCCGGGTTTCATCCGGATTTGATGGTAGCCGGACCTAAGGTCGATTTTGGAAAAGACACACGACCCACTCAATTCATCCAACATATCATCAAGCCGTGGAATAGGGTGACGATACTTGATCGTTATCTTATTCACGGCTCGGCAATCTACGCACATTCTCCAAGTGCCGTCCTTTTTTGGGACAAGAATGACCGGTACGGCACAAGGACTCAAACTTTCCCTCACCAAGCCCTTTGAAAGCAAGTCATCAACTTATTTTTGCAACTCCCTCGTATCCTCGGGATTGCTTCTATAGGCCGGCTTATTTGGGATTTGAGAGCCCGGAATAAAATCAATTTGATGTTCAATACCCCTCAAGGGAGGTAAGCCATCGGGCATCTCATCCGGGAACATGTCCCCAAAGTTCTCCAAAACATTTTTCAAAGCACTAGGCAAAGGACTAGAAGAAACATCACAATTAGAGTTAAGGATCATACCTTTGTGCACTAAGCATAGGAGAAACTTGTTGCCATCATTACCTCTTAGGAGCTCGCCCGGTTGCATCATGGCACATATGCCACCGGTGGATGAAGTAGGTGGGATTGCCACCATGCTTTTAGACAAAGGACTAGTCTCAATGATAGACTTAGCCTTTGCCACCTCCCTCAACTCCTTCATTTTCTTGTAGTCATCACTCACTTGTTTAGGAGTTAGGGGTTTCAACACAAACTTTCTTCCCTCATGTTGGAGTGTGTAGGTGTTAACACGTCCATTGTGAACCACTTGTCGGTCAAATTGCCAAGGCCTTCCAAAGAGAAGGTGGCAAGCTTGCATAGGCACAACGTCGAACAAGTGTTCATCAACATAACTCCCCATTTTGAACTTGATCATTGCTTGTTTCACTACCTTGAGCTCCCCACATTCACTAAGCCATTGTAACCGGTAGGGCTTGGGATGCTTCATGGTAGGCAACTTCAATTGGGTTATGAGAGATTGACTCACCACATTAGTACAACTCCCGGAGTCAATGATCATAGAACACACAACTCCCTTAACACGACACCTAGCATGGAAGAGGTTTTCCCTTTGCAAGGTCTCACCATCCTCCGCGATCATAGCTCCTAGACTTCTCCTTACTACCAAGAAGGTATGAGGTTCCTCATCCTCCACCGTGTCATCTTCACCATCCTCCTCTACTCCCTCATCTCCCTCTACTCCCTCATCTTCCTCCGGCTCACTCTCTTGCTCATATGCATTGTCACCAACAACAACCATGTTTCTTTTCGTAGGACACTCTTTGGCAAAGTGCCCATACCCCTTGCATTTGTGGCATTGAATGGAAGAAGAAGTAGGAGCATTCAATTGGGTTTTAGAGTTACCTCCCACATTGGGTGTGAACTTCTCGAATGGCTTCTTCACATCCTTGGTTGCATTGGTACCACTCGCTCCACTTGCACTCGGAAACCTTGCATTTGTGGTAGGAGGCTTCCATCCCTTTGTATTGTTTGTTGGAGTAGTAGTGCTACCCTTGTAGCGGAAGGACTTTTCCTCTTTGAGCCATTTCTCGGCTTCAACCGCATCATCACATAGCTTGTAGAGATCATCATATCGGTGGAACTTCAATTGTGAAGCTATGTCTCGGTTTAAGCCCCCTTTGAAGCGGATTATGGCCATCTCATGATCTTCATCATCTAGGTCAAGGTTCATTCGGACTTGCTCAAATTCATTGAAGTATTCCCCAACCGAATTGGAACCTTGTTTCAACTCATAGAGACGCTTTTGTTGCTCAACCCGGTATTGGTTAGTCAAGTACTTCTCATCCATCACTCGGATCAACTCTTCCCAAGTAAGATTAATAGCCATCCCCGTCCTCCTTCTATGCCTCTTCACCGACTCCCACCAAGTAGAAGCAAAAGATTCAAAGGAAGATATTGCATACTTGGTTTTCTTCACCTCGGGCATATCATTGGTTCAAATATTCGTTCCATAGCCAATTTCCAATTCTTGTACTCCATCGGGTCACTACTTCCTTTGAAAGAAGGAATAGTGAGCTTCACACTATTGAGGTTATTGTTGTTATCACGACCCCCTTGGAATGGCTCCGGTTGGCCCCCATAGTGATCCCCATAACCTCCATAACCTCCATAGTCTCTCCTAACATTCCCTCCATCAAGTCCTAAGGGTGGCCCTCGACCTCGGCCTCTACCCCGATCCACATTCCGACCCCAATTCATACCTCGCCTCGGTTGAAAGTGATCATCAAACCCATACATGTCATCTCCATAATTGGCTTCCTCCCCTCCTTGGACTTCATCCACTTGCTCAAGAGGTTGCACATTCCGGATGGGTTGTTGTAGTGGAACGTTTCTTGGAGGGTTGTCTACGATACGGGGAATGCCCGTTCGTTGGGTGTTGCCCAACATTTGATCCATCCGCTCTTTATCTTCCTTTACCCGTTGTTGTTTGAGCAATTCAACAACTTGCTCCGGGGTAAAGGTAGGGCTACTTGAGCCTTCTCCGGCTTCAATTTGGACACTCGGGGTCCTTTTGTCATTTTGGACGCTCGGGGTCCCATGTTCTCCTTGTGTGCTCGAGGCTCCCTTTTCAAGAGACTCGATTCTTTCGTTCATGAGGTCCATCTTGGCAAGAAGATTAGCCAAGGCCTCCTTAATGAAATCTTGTCCGTCATTAGCCATGGTACCTACAAAGAAAGAAACAAGAGTTAGTTAAAACACCTCACTCGCTCCCTCACTTGAGTTCACTCGGGTCACTCGTATAAGGGGTGGTGGATTTTTCACTCTTGCTTGAACCAAAAGCTTCACGGAGTTGTATAGTAAACCTCAACCTAACCACTCAATTCAAAAGTCCAATGAGCTCCGGGGTGAATGGAGTTAATAGGACTCTATCGGAACGATAGCTCTTTAGGTGCGGACTTGAGCCAAAAGAGACTACGAGTTTGCTTTTGAGTTCTAATCTCCGGTCTAGGCTTGAGTTTCCTAATAGCTTAGAAGGGTTAGCACAACTCAAGTAGGCAAGATTACTCAATGAAGTGCTAACTAGATGCGATGCAAACAACAAAACACGAAAACCTAGTAGATCTACCCAATTCCCAACCTTCAGGAAAGTAGGCGCCCCACCCTTTCTGCAGTGGGCGGTCCGCCTGGTCTGCTGTAGGGAAAATGGGCGGTCCGCCTGTTCAGTAGGCGCCCCGCCTCTGAACTTCAGAGAGTTTGGTAGGCGCCCCGCCTCTTTTTCGGGCGGTCCGCCTACTGCAAATTCCAGCAATGTTCAACAACGTTTTCTCAACCTTTGCACCCAAAAATCCAACTAATCACGCGATGTTTTGGCAATCCGAGGGTACCCAAACGTTGTTCCAACCACAGAGATCAAAACCCAATCACTTTTAACAAAACCCAATCAACAATCAATAATCTACCATGTTCATCATGTTCATAACTAGGGTTTATCAAAAGGGGTTCAACAAGGGTGATGATTCTTCAAAGTAGGTGTTATACAAGTTCAATTCCCACAAATTTGGTACCAAATCGTTTGTTTTTCCAAGAAGATCAATCCCCAATAACAAGTCCCCACTATAACATCAATCCAACCCAAGAATCAAGGCAAAAATCATCAAGAACATGTTCTTCAAGGGTTTAAGGGGGTTTGGGGTTTCAATTTTCCAAACTTCTTCGATTCAATCAATTTTAGTACCCAAGTAACGGGAATTCAATCACGAACAAGAATCAATAACACCCATATCATCAATCATCCAAATCAACAAAATACACCAATTTTTTTGTATTTTCAATTTTTCAATTTTTTTGAGTTTTTCTACTTTCAATAACAAGAACAATGAAACTAAAGATAGAATCAATCTAAGGCACGAAGAATCAAGGGTCGGGGGTTTGTAGAGACAAAACCCGAGCCTTGCTCTGATACCAAGATGATAGGAATCAAATACGCGGAACAAAAAGATAGAAGAGCGAGACACTTCTCGAACTCCCTTCGAGGTAACCACGGGGAACTTGTCCCGAGATACCCTCGAATCGGTGTCAAGGAGGACCTACACTATGCAACGACCCTCGAGACAACAACGGACTCGCAAGTCGAATGGTCGGAGTATCGGTTCAAGATTCAACTAGGCTCCACTAGTGATTCAAGCAACCAAAAACAAAGGGTTCTTCCAAGAGTCAAACTCTATTTCCATTCACTCAATATTCATCAAAGTGTAAGCTAAGGTTTGAAAGAGGTTATGTGAAGTATTTATAGACTTCACTTACACATAATGAAACTACTAAAATACCCCAAAAGTGGGTTTAATAAACAAAGGCCACGTAGGGCTATAATAGTCAAAACATAGCGTTTTAATGAGGTGTCCCGTTTCATTCTTCAGTGGAGTAGGCGCCCAGCCTACTCCAGGAGGCGCCCCGCCTGTTCAGCCTCTTCAGAGAAGTGGGCGGTCCGCCTAGTGTTCAGGGGCGGTCCGCCTACTGTGTTTCCTCAAACTTCAGAGAGTTGAGGGGGCGGTCCGCCTAGTAGAGCGGGCGGTCCGCCTCCTCCTGTGGCACCTTGGATTGCCTCCAAACGCGCTCCGGATGCCTCGCCAAGTGTACTAAAGTGTCCTCCATCCATGGCACACCAAAGTATAGTCTTCAAGCTGCTCTTGGGGCCTTCTTCCATGCCCTTCCATACCAAGTAAAGATGGGTGTCTTGGATCAACTTGGCTTGGCTCCGTGTGAAGGGTCTTGTGGGGGTTTGGGTCTTATCACCGGCTGAAGTCAAGGATCACCTATACTACGCAACTACCCTCAAGAGGCACCCGGCTCTTGCAAATAGAATGATCGAAAGAGGTTACGATGTTCAACTTGGAATCCACCAAGTGAAATCATGCCCGTTCACGGGTTCTTCATTGAGATTCACTCAAGAAATATATCATTCTACATTCAAAGTTAGCTCCTTGTGCAATAAATGAATGAATGGGGTATTTATAGTTTCCCCTTACAACATTTGCCAAGTTTCTGGTCCGCACTGTCAAAGTCTTCTTCGCGATCGCGCTAAAGGATATGCGATCGCGCAACACTGAATCTTCAAGCTTCGCGATCGCGTGGAAGGCGACGCTGTCGCGCAGAGCAGGAAAATCTTCAAGCCAGTCTTCAGCCTTCGCGATCGCGTTGAGGTGGCGCTGTCGCGCAGAGTAGGAGAAGCCTCTTCGCGATCGCGTGAGTAGTGGCGCGATCGCGCAGAGCAAAGGTCTGGCGCCAGGCAGTAGCTCAGGAAATGCTGCCCTGTTTTGCCCTGTTGTGGCTCCCCTGTTTCCTGCACTGGTTTCAGCCCTGTTCCCACTTTGATTGAGCTTCAATGCATGGTCTTCAAGTCGTCGTCCGAGCTCTTATCATCCATGCCTTGACTTCCGGACCAAGTGTTGGTGTCGATGCAATTTGGGCTGCATCACATTAACTCCACTCACCCCGGAGTGCATTGGGCTTGAGAAGTTGAGCGATTGAGTTGTGGTTCGTTGATCAACTACTTGAAGCTTTTAGACTCAAACTTGTGTGAAATATCCACCACCACTAAACGAGCGAACCGAGTGAAACACTTGTGAGGGAGAGGGTAGATGATCCCATGAAGAACTTCATGTCTACCATTATGGCCATGTTGGAGGATATATCATTGAGACTTGAGACCGTTGAGAGGAATCAAGTTGGGACCGGTGAGAGGAGGACCCCGAGTGTCCAAATTGAATCCGGAGATGGCACAAGTCATAGCACTCCTATGACTCCCGGACACTTTGTGGAACTAACCAAGAAGTTCAAACAAAGCAAAGTTGAAGCTCTACAAGAGCGTGGGTTGGGCAGTCCCCAACAAGAGGGCAATCCCCTCAACTTGGGCAATCCCCAAGGAAATGCTCCACTCCGAAGACCCGTTAGGTTTGTCCCACCTCTTGAGAAAGTTGTTGAGGCTCAAGAAGAGGAGGAAGCCGAGTATGGTGATGAAGCCTATGGATATGATGCTCATTATCAACCTAGGAGGCAAATGAATTGGGGTCAAAATGTGGATAGGGGTAGAGGCCGAGGTCGAGGGCCACCTATGGGATATGGAGTGAGGAATGCTAGGAGGGACTATGTTGCTTATGATGATCATTATGGAGGCCAACCGGAGCCTAACCATGGGTTACGTGACAACAACAACCTCAATAGTGTTAAGCTCAACCTTCCATCCTTTAAAGGGACTTGTGATCCGGAGGCATACATGGAATGGGTACTACTCATGGAGAGGGTGTTTGATACCAATGAGATGACCGAGGAGAGAAAGGGGACCTATGCTATTTCTACCTTTGAGGCCTATGCTTCTACTTGGTGGGAGTCCATGAAGAGGTCAAGAAGAAGGATGAATATACAAGGTGTCAAATCGGTGCATGAGTACTATGATGAATTTGAGAAGATCCGGATGGCATTAGATATGGATACCGAGTGTGTGGAACAAGCAATGATCCGCTTCAAGAATGGTTTGAGCTATGGTATAGCTTCTCAATTGAGATCGTATACTTATCTTTCACTTCAAGATCTACTTGAAGCCGCCATTGAAGCCGAGAGTTGGCTTAAGGGGGAGAGGTCCAAAAACAACACTCCTACTACTACAAGCAAGCCAAAAGAGTGGAAGACTCCAAGTGCGAACTTTCCAAGTGCAAGTGCTAGCAAAGAAGTGAAGAAGCCTTATGAGAAGACTACACCACACTTGGAAGGTACTTCTAAAACTCGCTTGAGTAATCCTATTTCTACTTCTACTCAATGTTATAAGTGCAAGGGCTTTGGGCATATTGCTAAGGATTGCTCTACAAAAAGAACCATGGTTGTGGTTGGTGATTTGGTGTATGAGCAAGATAGTGAGTCCGAAAATGAGGGAGTAGAGGAGGATGAGGGAGTTGATTGTGTGGAGGTCGTAGAAGAGGATGTTGGTCCTCAAATGTTCTTGGTGGTTAGGAGAAGCTTGAGTACCATTTTTATGGAAGAGGAGGTGGAAAATGATCAAAGGGAAAACCTCTTTCATGCTAGGTGCCGAGTAATGGGCAAAGTATGTTCAATGGTTATTGATTCGGGGAGTTGTACCAACATAGTGAGCCAAACCTTGATTTCCCAATTGAAGTTACCCACTCTAAAGCATCCAAAACCATATCGTTTACGGCTTAGCGAGTGTGGTGAACTAAGGGTGGTGAAACAAGCGATGATTGAGTTTAGCATTGGGAACTACAAGGATAAGATCATGTTTGATGTGGTCCCGATTCAAGCATGCCATTTATTGTTTGGGAGACCATGGCAACATGATAGGTGTGTAGTGCATGATGGCCGGACCAACTCCTATACGGTCAAGCAAGATGGCAGGAAGTATGTGCTTAGACCTTTGACTCCAAGGCAAGTAAGGGAAGACTACAAGCGAATGAAGAAGTTGAGGGAAGCGGCTAAAGCAAAGTCACCCATTGTACTTGAGCCCGAGGCAAACAATCTTATTGTTTTGCCATTGCATGATGAAAATGAGAGTCACTCCACTTCAAATGAGAGAGAAAAGACAGAGAGAAGTGAGGGAGTGACCGGTGACAATCCAAGAGAGGAAAAAGGAGAGGATTTGAGGAGTGATGTGAGTGGATTGTCACCACAAACTACACTTGACCATGAGGTAAAATTGAGAGAGAAGAGAGGTGAGGAAAGAAAAATTGAGAGTGAGAGCACCCATTGTTCTAACACTTCTTTATCTTCTACCTTTTCTTGTGAAAGTTCTTATGTAGGTACATTCGAAGACAAGTCATTGGAGTCTCAATGTGAGCTTCATGGAGGAGGAGTTGCATATTGATGCAATGGAAAAATACGCGGAAACGGAAAGACGATACAAAATGCGGAAACGAGAACAAGATAGAAGATATCAATAAAGATATCGAGATAAAAGCAAGACGAGGCTTGAAACATTTACCTAAGTAGCACCGAGGAACTTGTCTCGATACACCCCGGGTGAAGTCAAGGATCACCTATACTACGCAACTACCCTCAAGAGGCACCCGGCTCTTGCAAATAGAATGATCAAAGAGGTAACGATGTTCAACTTGGAATCCACCAAGTGAAATCATGCCCGTTCACGGGTTCAACATTGAGATTCACTCAAAGAAAATATCATTCTACATTCAAGGTTTGCTAAAAATGCAATAAATGAACTAAGGGAGTATTTATAGTTTCCCATTACAACATTTGCCAAGTTTCTGGTCCGCACTGCCAAAGTCTTCATCGCGATCGCGCACAAGGATATGCGATCGCGCAACACTAAGTCTTCAATCCTCGCGATCGCGTGGAAAGAGACGCTATCGCGCAGAACAGAAAAGTCTTCAAGCCTTCAGTCCTTCGCGATTGCGTGTAAGGCGACGCTGTCGCGCAGAGTAGAGGAAGCCCCTTCGCGATCGCGTGAGTATCGTCGCGATCGCGAAGAACAGATGCCCTTCGTCAGGCAGTAAGCTCAGAAGTGCTGCCCTGTTTTGCCCTGCTTTGGCTCCCCTGTTTCCTGCACTGTTTCCCAGCCCGGCTTCCACTTGATTGAGCTCTAATGCATGGTCTTCAAGTTGTTTCCGAGCTCATATCATCCATGCCTTGACTTCCGGACCAAGTGTAGGTGTCGATGCAATTTGGGCTGCATCATCCTCCCCTTCTTAAGGAAATTTCGTCCTCGAAATTAAGGAGTCCTCCTCCGAGAGATCACCACCTACATCAAAAAGGCAAACAAAAACAAAAACTCCTACTACGAGAGTAGGTTAGTGCACTAAGTGTGGGAAAACACACTCTTGTGGTACAACCAAGTATCAATGGCAACAAAGAAGCTCACGCTCCCAACGGAGCTAGCAAGTACTTGGTTTGACAACAAAGTGCTCCCGACACAAGAACAAATAAAGAGATTAATAGGGCATGGCATATGCAAGATTAAGCTATCAAATTCCCTACAATCCCTAGGTTTAAGATTAGCATACCAAGACCTTCCACTACGCGAATAGAGAGATCCAACAAGAGTGAGTGCAAGCACGGTGGAAAATTCGCTCTTGTTATAGAGCCAAGTATCGATACCATTCAAGAAGCTCATGTCCCCAAAGGGAACAACAAGTTCTTGGCTCCATAGTGTCAAGCACTCACAACCACAACAAGCAAGGGAATCATTAGGACATAGAACATTCAAGATCAAGCAATCAAAGTTCCGATGACCCCTAAGCTCATGATCAACATACCAAACCTTCAAGGCAATATTTTCAAAATGTAGCGCAATGGTTGTGGCATGTTCCATTCTCAAAGTGTGGTTAACATATGGGAAAGGGTAGGCAAAGTAGAGCAATACACATTTAGCATCAAATACCCCACTCCCCTTCTTAAAAGCCCTCATACTCACACTAAGAGGTACCTCCTCACCTCCAATTTCATCCTCGAGACAACCCCCCTCACAAGGTAAGCTCTCAAGGAAGGCATTATTAATGGCCTCTTCATCATCATAACCCATTCCAACAAGGGCAGGGTCACTAGAAGATTCATCTACCTCACTCGAAACTCCCAACAAAGAGTTGTCTATGGGATCAAATCCCTCACACCACGGAGGTTCCATTTCATCCTCAACTCTAGTCCGATACAAATCACCTTCACAATTAAAGATGCCTCCACACAATGGAAATATAAAAGCATGCACCTCAATTTCATAGTCAAACAAAGGCATAGCATCAAGACTAGGATTTTCACTCTCGCTTGAGGAGTCATCATAGACAACTTTGTCCAATTCATGCAATTTGGACTCCTCAAGTTCACTCTCATCCTCACTACGACACACAAGTCCACCAAAATCAATTATATCAACAAGGGTGGTGATGCCGGGCAAACCACGAGACCCTTCACTCGGAGCCAAGCTAAGGAGATCCAAGGAGTACATCTACACTTGGTGAGGAAGGGACTAGAAGAAGGAAGCAATTGGAAACCATTCCGGGTGATTAGAGCACAAGAACGACCACTCAGCACTTTGGGCGCTCCACCCAGTGTTTTGGGCGCTCCACCTGAAGACAACTGAGCTGAGGCGCTCCGCCCAGTGTTTGGGCGCTCCACCTGAAGACAACTGAGCTGAGGCGCTCCGCCCCAAATCCAGGCGCTCCGCCCGAGCCACCCCACTGCCTAAAATGTGCAATTTCGCGGGCGCTCCGCCCCAATCTTGGGCGCTCCGCCCGGATCACTGAAGAGGCGTGAATCTATGCTATGTTAAGACTATTTTGACCCTACGTGGTCCTTTATTTCCTAAGCCTAAGTGTGGGCATTTTAGACCTTTCAAAGGGTGTCTAACTACACCTATAAATAGCTATTAGCTTGTCTTATTTCATTAGCTAACTTTGATGATTAAACATACAATTGTGTTAAGAGTTGAACTCTTTGATTGGTGAATGAAACCCTTGACGGGACTTGTTTTTCTTCTAGCGGATCTAGATGAATTCCAATCCCCCCCGACCATTCTACTTGCGTGCTCGCGTTAGCTCGAGGGTAGTTGCCTAGTGTAGGTGTTCTTGTCATCTTCTTGGGGTGTAACGGAACAAGTTCTCCGTTGCTACTTGAGATTATCGTACGAGTTACGTCTCGCTTTTATCTTTATTTTTCCGCGTTTGATTTCCTACATCATTTGGTATCAGAGCCAGGCTCGGGTCTCGTTTCTACGAACCCCCGACCCTTGATTCTTCGTGCCTAGGTTAGTTTGTTTAGTTTTCTTGTTGTTGAAGTTGTTATTAGAAGAAAAACACAAAAAAATTAAAAATTGAAAAATACAAAAATTGGCGTAACTTTTTGGTTGGATCGATTCTTGGATTGGGTGTTATAGATTTGTGATCGTGATTGAATCCCCGTTGTTTTGGTACCAAATTTGCTTGGGTTGGAGTGGATTGAAAATTTGAAACCCTACTTCTCCTTAAACCCTACCAAACCCTTGTTCTTGAGGAAAATTGATTGATTTTGGGTTGTATGTTTGTGGGGTTTTGTATTTGATCATTGGGGATTGATCTACTTTGAAAAACGAATCCATTGCAACAAATTTGGTGTGAATCGGAGTTGTATAACATTGATTTTGGAAGAATCAAAACCCACCTTTTGACCCCTTTTGAAAGTTTGAAGAAAACCCAACTTGAACTTGAATCATGAATTTGCCTTGTATGATGCTTGGTTGGGTGTGAAATTGATTGGGGATTGGTGGTAGTATCATTATACAACTTTGGGTACTTCGAATTTGGGAAGAACTCGTTGAAATCGACCAAAAAGTTGGATTGGAATCGAAGAACACGCTCTTGAAAACCCAGGTGTTCTTCGTTCAGGCGCCCCGCCTAAACCTTGGGCGCTCCGCCTGAACTGGCCTTGCTCCAGGCGCTCCGCCTACTCACTGGGCGCTCCGCCTGAGCACCCTCACTGGTCATTTGCCAGGCGCTCCGCCCCACCTTTTGGGCGCTCCGCCTGATTTGCTGAAGGTTGAATTGGGTAGTTTTCTTCTAGGTTTGCTTGTCCTTTGTTGCCTAACCTCTAATTAGTGTTGATCTAAGTAACCTTTCTACTTAATTAACACTAATCCTTCATTGCTTTAGGTGAATCGTGCCTTAGCAAGGAGAGTAGGAATTCCAAGAAAAGCGTAGAACCTTTTACTCAAGTCCTTCTACTTCAAAGTGCTTAGCGTTCATCGAGTCCTATTAACTCCAATCACCCCGGAGTGTGCGTGACTCGTGAATAGTCTAGTTGAGTTGGGGAATTGCTAGTCATCTACGTGAAGCTTTGGAACTACAAGTCGAGTGAAATAGCCACCGCCACTCAAAAGAGAGAACCGAGTGAAATCTTTTGTGAGGGAGCGAGTGAGATTGCTTTTGCTAACGTTTGTTACTTGTGTAGGTACCATGGCTAACGACGGACAAGATTTCATTAAGGAGGCCTTGGCTAATCTTCTTGCCAAGATGGACCTCATGAACCAAAGAATCGAGTCTCTTGAAAAAGGAGCCTCGAGTACACAAGGAGAACATGGGACTCCGAGTGTCCAAAATGACAAAAGGACCCCGAGTGTCCAAATTGAAGCCGGAGAAGGCTCAAGTAGCCCTACCTTTACCCCGGAGCAAGTTGTTGAATTGCTCAAACATCAACGGGTAAAGGAAGATAAAGAGCGGATGGATCAAATGTTGGGCAATCCCCAACGAACGGGCATTCCCCGTATCTTAGACAACCCTCCAAGAAACGTTCCACTACCACAACCCATCCGAAATGTGCAACCTCTTGAGCAAGTTGATGACGCTCAAGAAGGGGAGGAAGCCAATTATGGAGATGACATGTATGGGTTTGATGATCACTTTCAACCGAGGCGAGGTATGAATTGGGGTCGGAATGTGGATCGGGGTAGAGGCCGAGGTCGAGGGCCACCCTTAGGATATGTTGGAGGAAATGTTGGGAGAGATTATGGAGGTTATGGTGGTTATGGAGATCACTATGAAGGCCAACCGGAGCCATTCCAAGGGGGTCGTGATAACAACAACAACCTCAATAGTGTGAAGCTCACTATTCCTTCTTTCAAAGGAAGTAGTGACCCGATGGAGTACAAGAATTGGAAATTGGCTATGGAACGAATATTTGAAACCAATGATATGCCCGAGGTGAAGAAAACCAAGTATGTAATATCTTCCTTCGAATCTTTTGCTTCTACTTGGTGGGAGTCGGTGAAGAGGAATAGAAGGAGGACGGGGATGGCTATTAATCTTACTTGGGAAGAGTTGATCCGGGTGATGGATGAGAAGTATTTGACTAGCCAATACCGGGTTGAGCAACAAAAGCGTCTCTATGAATTGAAACAAGGTTCCAATTCGGTTGTGGAATACTTCAATGAATTTGAGCAAGTCCGAATGAACCTTGACCTTGATGATGAAGATCATGAGATGGCCATAATCCGCTTCAAAGGGGGCTTAAGCCGAGACATAGCTTCACAATTGAAGTTCCACCGATATGATGATCTCTACAAGCTATGTGATGATGCGGTTGAAGCCGAGAAATGGCTCAAAGAGGAGAAGTCCTTTCGCTACAAGGGTAGCACTACTACTCCAACAAGCAATACAAAGGGTTGGAAGCCTCCTACCACAAATGCAAGGTTCCCGAGTGCAAGTGGAACGAGTGGTGCCAATGCAACCAAGGATGTGAAGAAGCCATTTGAGAAGTTCACACCCAATGTGGGAGGTAACTCTAAAACCCAATTGAATGCTCCTACTTCTTCTTCCATTCAATGTCACAAATGCAAGGGGTATGGGCACTTTGCCAAAGAGTGTCCTACGAAAAGAAACATGGTTGTTGTTGGTGATAATGCATATGAGCAAGAGAGTGAGCCGGAGGAAGATGAGGGAGTAGAGGGAGATGAGGGAGTAGAGGAGGATGATTTGCTTGATGACACGGTGGAGGAGGAGGATCCTCACACCTTCTTGGTGGTGAGAAGGAGTCTAGGGGCTTTGATTGTTGAAGACACCGAAACCTTGCAAAGGGAAAATCTTTTCCATGCTAGGTGCCGGGTCAAAGATGTTGTTTGCTCCATGATAATGGATTCCGGGAGTTGTGCAAATGTAGTGAGTCAATCACTTGTGACCCAATTGAAGCTGACTACCATGAAGCATCCTAAACCTTACCGGCTACAATGGTTAAGCGAATGTGGGGAGCTTAAAGTGGTCAAACAAGTGATGATTCGATTCAAAATGGGGAGTTATGTTGATGAGCATTTGTTCGACGTTGTGCCTATGCAAGCATGCCACCTACTCTTAGGGAGGCCATGGCAATTCGATAGGCAAGTAGTGCATGATGGTCGTGTCAATACTTACACGGTCAAGCATGAAGGGAAGAGATTTGTGCTTAAACCTCTCACTCCTAAACAAGTGAGTGAGGACTATAAGAAAATGAAGGAGTTGAGGGAAGCGGCTAAAGCCAAATTACCCATTGTACTTGAACCCGAGGCAAACAATCTTGTTGTCTTGCCAAAGAATGATCAAAGTGAGAGTCACTCCACTTCAAATGAGAGAGAAAAGATAGAGAGAAGTGAGGGAGTGACCGGTGACAATCCAAGAGAGGGAAAAGGAAAGGCTTTGAGGAGTGATGTGAGTGGATTGTCACCACAAACTACACTTGACCACGAGGTAAAATTGAGAGAGATGAGAGGTGAGGAAGGAAAAATCGAGAGTGAGAGCACCCATTGTTCTAACCCTTCTTTATCTTCTACCTTTCCTTTTCCTTGTGAAAGTTATTGTGTAGGTACATTTGAAGACAAGCCATTGGAGCCTCAATGTGAGCCTCATGAAGAAGGAGTTGCACATGACATTTCAAGCCTTGCGAGTGATCAAGGAAGTAGTAAAAACGTAAGTGTTGCTTCACCTTTTCATGAGCCTACTAGCTACTTGTCTTGTGACGACTCAACACTAGTTGGTGGTTTTGATGCATCTAGTGAGCGTACCACTAGTGAAGAGTCTAGTTGTCAACTTGAGTTTGTATGTGAAACACTAGTTGGAAGGGATGCTATGCCACATCATGATGTGAGCTCATTGTTCATTGAACCCCTCCCTAGTGTAGATTTGATAGTTGACCATGATTGTGACCTTTGCTATGACACACCACCAACCTTTGACATAGGGGAAGATGAGGTAGTTGACCATTCCCTAATTGATATGCTTCTATTTGGTGGACCAATGTGTTGTGGTGAGGATGGTCTTGTCCTTGAGGAGTCCAAATTGCATGAATTGGACAAGGTTGTCTATGATGACTCCTCAAGTGAACCTAGTCTTGATAACTTGTCTATGCTTAATCATGATATTGAGATGCATGCTTATACTAACCCATTGTTTGAAGGCATCCTCATTAGTGGTAATGACTTGTATCGAACTAGGGTGAGAAGTCAAATGGAACCTCCATGGTGTGAAGGGTTTGATTCCTTAGGCAATCCATTATTTGGGACTTTGGGTGAGGTAGATGGTTCTTTGAGTGACCCTACTATTGTTTGTTGGGGTTATGATGAAGAAGAGTCCATCATCAATACCTTCCTTGAGAGCTTGTCTCTTGAGAAGGATTGCTTAGGTGATGAGATTGGAGGGGAAGAGGAATCCCTTGGTGTGAGTAGGTACGCTCTAAAGAAGGGGAGTGGAGTGCTTGATCCTATTTGTAGGTTGGGCTATTTGATTCACTCCACTCCACATGTTGATCACACCTCGAGGATAGATTGGTGTGTTGATTTTGAGCTTAAGGTTCAAAGGGATTTTGGTAGCTTGATCTTGCATTTCCCATCTTCCCATGACCTATTTGCTCACTATCTTGTTGAGTGCATGTTGATCTTTAACCAAGTGCTTATGGTTCTCTTTGGAGACTTGATATTCATAATTGTTATTGATGCTTGGTTATACAACAAGAGTGTGTTTTCCATATTTCTTGCACTAACCTACTTTCAAAGTAGGAAGTTTGCTTGTGTTTGCTTATCGTTGCTTGTAGGTTCTAAGCTCCATGTTGAGGGAAAGGAGACCTTGGAAGAAACCTATGCCAAAGTGACGATCAAGGGTTACAAGGGAGGAGAGCATTGGGCACCCCGAAGGAATGATTCCACGGACGTGAAAGCAATGATTTCGAGGACGAAATCTTCTCAAGAAGGGGAGGATGATGCCGGGCAAACCACGAGACCCTTCACTCGGAGCCAAGCTAAGGAGATCCAAGGAGTACATCTACACTTGGTGAGGAAGGGACTAGAAGAAGGAAGCAATTGGAAACCATTCCGGGTGATTAGAGCACAAGAACGACCACTCAGCACTTTGGGCGCTCCACCCAGTGTTTTGGGCGCTCCACCTGAAGACAACTGAGCTGAGGCGCTCCGCCCAGTGTTTGGGCGCTCCACCTGAAGACAACTGAGCTGAGGCGCTCCGCCCCAAATCCAGGCGCTCCGCCCGAGCCACCCCACTGCCTAAAATGTGCAATTTCGCGGGCGCTCCGCCCCAATCTTGGGCGCTCCGCCCGGATCACTGAAGAGGCGTGAATCTATGCTATGTTAAGACTATTTTGACCCTACGTGGTCCTTTATTTCCTAAGCCTAAGTGTGGGCATTTTAGACCTTTCAAAGGGTGTCTAACTACACCTATAAATAGCTATTAGCTTGTCTTATTTCATTAGCTAACTTTGATGATTAAACATACAATTGTGTTAAGAGTTGAACTCTTTGATTGGTGAATGAAACCCTTGACGGGACTTGTTTTTCTTCTAGCGGATCTAGATGAATTCCAATCCCCCCCGACCATTCTACTTGCGTGCTCGCGTTAGCTCGAGGGTAGTTGCCTAGTGTAGGTGTTCTTGTCATCTTCTTGGGGTGTAACGGAACAAGTTCTCCGTTGCTACTTGAGATTATCGTACGAGTTACGTCTCGCTTTTATCTTTATTTTTCCGCGTTTGATTTCCTACATCAGGTGGAGTCACATAACTCATCTTCCCCTTTATCAAATATGGGTGGGGTGTCATAACAAGGGCCACAAGTAGGGTCAACTATCTCACTTTCACTAGAGAGAGGTTCTTTGAATAACGGGCTCACATCAAGATGCGGCCTTTCACTCCTCTCTACTAGGTCACACGCAAACTCGAGTTGACCCTTAGACTCTTCACTAGTTGCAAGGGCAATATAGACATCACAAGCAACAACTAGTTTTGAGTCCCTACAAGACAAGGGATCAACATGCTCATGAGAAGGAAAGGTAACACTTACATTTGAGCCGCTCCCGTGAGCACTCACAGCGTTTGAAGTGTCATGTTTGAGTCCTCCTTCATGAAACTCACAATGTCGAGCTCCATCCTCTTGTCTTTCTTTCTCATCAACCGGTTGAGGCTCCACTAGCTCGCCTCCAAGAGTACCTACACATAAGCCAAAACAAGTAGAAAGAGAAGAAGATAAATCATGGTTAGAACAAAGTGTGTCCTCACTCTCACTCGAGATTTCCTCTCCCCTCACTTCTTTCATTTTTCGCTCAAGGCCAATTGTAGGTCCGGGTGATGCTTCACTCTCAACTCGCAAGGGCATGACCATAAGATTGTTGGTTCCGGGCTCAAGCACCATGGGTGACTTGGCTTTAGCGGCTTCCCTCAACTCCCTCATAATCCTATAGTCATTACTTACTTGCTTCGGTGTCAAGGGCTTGAGTATATACTTTTTAGAGCCGTGCAAGACCGTGTAAGAGTTGGTCCTACCATCATGTACTACACTCCGATCATATTGCCACGGCCTACCAAACAAGAGATGACAAGCTTGCATAGGGGCTACATCGAACATTACCTTGTCTCGGTAGTTGCCAATGCTAAACTCAATCAAAACTTGCTTCTCCACCCTCAACTCTCCACACTCACTCAACCATTGTAAACGGTATGGATGCGGATGTGCTCTAGTAGGCAATTGCACTTGGGAAAGCAAGGCCTCACTCACTATGTTAGCACAACTGCCCGAATCAATGATCATTGAGCACACTAGACCCATCACTCGACACCTAGCATGGAAGAGGTTCTCCCTTTGCACATGCTCCGGATCTTCATGACTCATGGCACCCAAGCTCCTCCGTACCACAAGTGTCGTTTTAAGCTCATCGCCTTGCGCACTATTACCTTGGGGAATGCCCAAGTTGTGGGGAGTGCCCACTTGTTGGGGAATGCCCAATGGTTTGGGAATGCCCAACATCTCATCACTAGTACCTCTTTCGGTACTCTTTTGGACACGCGGGGTCCCTTTTCTTTCAAGGCGCTCAAGCCGTTGTTCCATAGACCTTACCTCGGCCAATATGTAGGCCAAAGTACTTAACGTGTCCTCATCGGTATCATACACGTCTCCGGCCATGTACCTACACAAATCAAAAACAAGAAAGAGGTTAGAGTAAAAGCCCTCACTCGCTCCCTCACCTTTGAAGTGTCACTCGGGTACACTCAATTTAGTGACGGGGGATTTATCACTCAAGCTTGATCTCAAAGGCTTCCTCGTAGTTGAACAACCACCTCAATAACCACTCAAGTCACAAGAACCAAATACTCTTCGGGGTGAGTGGAATTGATGGGACTCGATGGGCGAACGGCTATATAAGTGAGCACTTGAGCCAAAAATTTACTACGAGTCTTCTTTGAGCTCTACTCTCCTTCTAGGCACGAAGATCCTAAATGCACAAAGAATTAGCAGTAATTGGGTAGGAGTGTTACCCTCAAAGTACTAACCGGAAGTGACGCGATCAAAGGGAAAAAGATCGAATCGCCACTAAATGGATTTGGAATTGGATGATTTTTGGTTAGTGATCTACAAACTCACCATATTTGATGATACAATTGGAGTTTTGGTGAGCGGAAACTGCTACGACAGCTTTGCGAACAATCTGTCCCAAAACAGGATTTTCTGGAAAAGATTGTTCTTCGCTATCGCGTGGGTGGGCGCGCGATCGCGATGACTTAACTTGGGGAGTTGTCGCGATCGCGTGAGGAAGTGCGCGATCGCGCAGGGTTGCAGACCAGAACCAGAACCCCGACTGAAAACTCAGTTTTTGGCACACCAATCACACCAATTCAACTTGTTGTTCAGTTTTAAAGCTTCCAAAGGGTGTTTTCAACTGAGGTAAACAATCCCCAATGGTTTTATCAATCAAACAATCAACGAACAACTTGTTTTCAAAAATTTGGAGTAAGTTCTTCAAAGTCTCAAGAACTTCAAAATTTTCAAAGTTCGATTTTCATTCCGCTACTCCAAATGATGATATGGGGATATCAAAATGACGGGAAAACTATAAGGAACAATCCCCGATACCCAACAACCAAGAATTCACAACATAAAACAAGTTTTAGCAAATTGTGTGAATTCTCAACTTTTGAGATTTGGTTTTCAAGATTTTGATTCACGACTTCAAATCGTGTTTCGTGGGTACCAAATCAACGGGAATATGATATCAAACAATCCCCAGTAATAAACAACAACAAAATCGCAACAAGGAACGATTTCTAGCAATTTTTTTTGTGATTTTCAAGTTTTGAATTTTTTTTGTGTTTTCTTCTAAACAAGAACAACAAGCAAGACAATGATAACACAACGAGAACAAGACCGAGGATTCATAAGAACGAAGCCTAGCCGTGCTCTGATACCAACTGATGCAATGGAAAAATACGCGGAAACGGAAAGACGATACAAAATGCGGAAACGAGAACAAGATAGAAGATATCAATAAAGATATCGAGATAAAAGCAAGACGAGGCTTGAAACATTTACCTAAGCAGCACCGAGGAACTTGTCTCGATACACCCCGGGTGAAGTCAAGGATCACCTATACTACGCAACTACCCTCAAGAGGCACCCGGCTCTTGCAAATAGAATGATCAAAGAGGTAACGATGTTCAACTTGGAATCCACCAAGTGAAATCATGCCCGTTCACGGGTTCAACATTGAGATTCACTCAAAGAAAATATCATTCTACATTCAAGGTTTGCTAAAAATGCAATAAATGAACTAAGGGAGTATTTATAGTTTCCCATTACAACATTTGCCAAGTTTCTGGTCCGCACTGCCAAAGTCTTCATCGCGATCGCGCACAAGGATATGCGATCGCGCAACACTAAGTCTTCAATCCTCGCGATCGCGTGGAAAGAGATGCTATCGCGCAGAACAGAAAAGTCTTCAAGCCTTCAGTCCTTCGCGATTGCGTGTAAGGCGACGCTGTCGCGCAGAGTAGAGGAAGCCCCTTCGCGATCGCGTGAGTATCGTCGCGATCGCGAAGAACAGATGCCCTTCGTCAGGCAGTAAGCTCAGAAGTGCTTCCCTGTTTTGCCCTGCTTTGGCTCCCCTGTTTCCTGCACTGTTTCCCAGCCCGGCTTCCACTTGATTGAGCTCTAATGCATGGTCTTCAAGTTGTTTCCGAGCTCATATCATCCATGCCTTGACTTCCGGACCAAGTGTAGGTGTCGATGCAATTTGGGCTGCATCACATATGACACTTCAAGCCTTGTGAGTGACCAAGGAAGTACTACAAATGTAAGTGTTGCTACACCTTTTCATGAACGTACTAGCTACTTGTCTTGTGATGACTCAACGCTAGTTGGAGCTTGTGATGCATCTTGTGAATATGCCACTAGTGAAGAGTCTAGTTGTCAACTTGTATGTGCTTGTGAAACACTAGTTGGAAGGGATGCTATGCCACATCATGATGTGAGCTCATTGTTCATTGAACCCCTCCCTAGTGTAGATTTGATAGTTGACCATGATTGTGACCTTTGCTATGACACACCACCAACCTTTGACCAATGGGAAGATGAGGTAGTTGATCATTCCATTATTGATATGCTTCTATCTGGTGGACCAATGTGTTGTGGTGAGGATGGTCTTGACCTTGAGGAGTCCAAATTGCATGAATTGGACAAGGTTGTCTATGATGACTCCTCAAGTGAACCTAGTCTTGACAACTTGTCTATGCTTAATCATGATATTGAGATGCATGTTTTCACCAATCCATTGTTTGAAGGCATTCTCATTAGTGGACATGACTTGTATCGGACTAGGGTGTGCGGTCAAATGGAACCCCCATGGTGTGACGGGTTTGACCCCTTAGGCAACCCATTGTTTGAGAATTTGGGTGAGGTAGATGGTTCTTTGAGTCACCCTACTATTGCTTGTTGGGGTTATGATGAAGACGAGTCCATCATCAATACCTTTCTTGAGAGTTTGTCTATTGAGAAGGGTTGCTTAGGTGATGAAATTGGAGGGGAAGAGGAATCTCTTGGTGTGAGTAAGTGTGCTCTAACGAAGGGAAGTGGAGTACTTGATCCTACTTGTAGGTTGAGTTATTTGACTCACTCCACTCCACTTGTTGATCACACCTTGAGGATTGATTGGTATGTTGATTTTGAGCTTAAGGTTCAAGAGGGTTTTGATAGCTTGATCTTGCAATTTTCATGTCCCCATGACCTATTTGCTCATTATCGTGTTGAGTGCATGCTTTTAGTGAACCAAGTACTTATTATTC
Source organism: Petunia x hybrida (assembly GCA_037355625.1). Taxonomy (NCBI): domain Eukaryota; kingdom Viridiplantae; phylum Streptophyta; class Magnoliopsida; order Solanales; family Solanaceae; genus Petunia; species Petunia x hybrida. The sequence continues at coordinate 1,150,099 of JBBBVM010000534.1, forward strand.
TCTTTGGAGATTTTCTATTTGTGCTTCTTATTGATGCTTGGTTATACAACAAGAGTGTGTTTTCCACACTTATTGCACTAACCTACTTTCAAAGTAGGAAGTTTGCGTGTGTTTGCTTGTCGTTGCTTGTAGGTTCTAAGCTCCATGCTAAGGCGGGGGAGACCTTGGAAGAAGCCTATGTCAAAGTGACGATCAAGAAGGACAAAGGAGAGTTGGGGCCACCCCGAGAAGTTGATGATGCCATGAGAGTCCAAGCCTTGATTTCGAGGACGAAATCTTCTCAAGAAGGGGAGGATGATGCGGGGCAACTCGAGCAACCATCCAAAAGCACCATCCAAGGCCAAGGAAGAGCACTTCAAGGTCATGCATTAGGACGCCATGGAAAGAAGAGCATCCGAGACACATTTCGAGGTGTTTCAAGAAGCTTCAGGAAGAGGCGGACCGCCTATGGATGGAGGCGGACCACCTAAAGAATGTTTGCTCTCGGGACTTTTAGAGGCGGACCAAAGAGGCGGCCGCCTAGGTGATAAGGATCAAAATACGCGGAAGCAAACCATACGATAATCGAGCGGAAGCAAGTAAAGGATAACAAGAAATCAAGATTGGGAAGGCAAGAAAGTAGAAGAAAGAATCGAATTCAATTTACTAACGTTAATTGAATTCAAAAGGGGGAGAAGGGAAACTTGAACCTTACAATGGAATCACACTAGGGGTCGATCTCCATAGGTTCCAAGTCGAGACATAAACGAGCCTCGGGCTCACACAAGAAGGGCTCGGCCTCTTCAATGTTCTCTCTCAAGATTCTATCTTCAACAATGACTAACTAAGGTTTGATGAGACTAAGTGAAGTATTTATAGGCTTCACTTAGTCATAATAAAAGGTCTAAAGTACCCCCAAAGTGGGTTAAAACAAATAAGGCCACGCAGGGCTATAGTTGGAAGTTCATTAAAAAAGAAGTAATATATCCCGCATGCTGAAACAGGGGGAGGCGCTCCGCCTCAGGATGAGGCGCTCCGCCTCCAGCTGATGAGGCGCTCCGCCTCAGGATGAGGCGCTCCGCCTCAGGATGAGGCCCTCCGCCTTCTTCTGTTCGGCTCTCTGCTTTTTGGTAGGCGCTCCGCCTCAGCTTTGAGGCACTCCGCCTCCTTCTGGAACTTGTGCAAGAGGCTCAAAATGAGCTTGGGGTGGATCCCCTTGGAGCCCAAGTGGTCCTCCATCCATGGTGCTCAAAAGCATGATCTTCAAGTTGCTTCCGGAGGCCTTGATGGTACTCCTTGTGCTCTCAAGCTTGGCTCTTGATGGTTGGCGCTTTGGCTCCAATTTGGGGCTTATCATCCTCCCCTTCTTGGAAGGATTTCGTCCTCGAAATCAAACCATCAAGCCTACATTCAAAACAAGCACAACAAAGCTTCCCACTACAAGAGTAGGTTAGTGGCAAAAGTGTGGGAAAACACACTCTTGTGATAGAGCCAAGCATCAATAACAAGTAAAAAGCTTATGTCTCCAAAGGAAACAACAAGTACTTGACCCCAAATTAAAGTGCACCCAACACAAGAACAAGTAAAGAGATCAATAGGATATGGAACATGCAAGGTATGGCAATCAAATTCCCTATGATCCCTAAGCTCATGACCAACACACCAAGCCTTCAAATCAATATTATCATAATGTGACACATTGGCTTTGGCATGCTCGACACCCAAGGTGTGTTCAACATGTGGAGTGGAGTAAACAAAATAATTCAATCGGCAACTAACATCAAATACTCCACTCCCCCTCTTGGAAGCACTCTTACACACACCAAGAGTGGCTTCCTCACCTCCAAATCCATCTCTAAGACAATCTTCCTCACTAGGCAAACTCCAAAGGAAGGTCTCCAAAATTGGCCCTTCATCATTATAGTCCCCACAATGAAGATTAGGACTACTAGAAGATGGTTTAACACAACCAATATCAAGACCACTCATCCCACTTGGAGTTCCAAACATTGGATCATCCTTAGAGTCTAACTTTTCAAACCATGGAGGTTCTATTCGACTACCAATCCTAGTCCGATACAATTCGCTACCACAAGTGAGATTATCTTCGCACAATGGAAATGTAAAAGCATGCACCTCAAATTCATGGTCAAACAAAAGCATGGTATCAAGACTAGGTTCATCACTATTACCCGAGGAGTCATTGAAAACAATCCGATCCATCTCAATCACTAGGGACTCCTCAAGGTCACTACCAACCTCACTACAACACATAAGTCCACCACTATCAAGCAATTCATCAAGGGAGAGGATAGGGTATTCATTCAACTCATCTTCCCCTTTGTCAAATATGGGTGGGGTGTCATAACAAGGTTCACAAGCAAGGTCAACTATACATTCCTCACTAATGAGAGGTTCAATAAAAATCGAGCTCACATCATGATGAGGCTTATCCTCCCTCTCAACTAGTGGTTCACAATCACACACAAGTTGACCATTCGACTCTACACTAGTTGCAAACACATTGTAATCATACAAATCATCAACTAGTGTTGAGTTAGCACAAACACTACCATGAGACAAGGAAGTAACATGTTCAAGGGACGAGCTATCACTTACCTTTGAGTGGCCATCTTGCTCACTCATTGCATTTGAAGTGCCATGGATTGTCTCTTCACCTTGAAGCTCACATTGAAGAGTTTCTTCACCTTGTCTATCCTTCTTAGGACATGATTGAGGCTCCATTGATTGGCCTCCAAGATTTCCTACATAAGAAGTCACACAAGTAGAAGAAAAAGATAAAGGGTTAGGGTTAGAATAAGGGGTGTACTCACTCTTTTCAATTCCTTTTCCCTCTTTCTTTTCCCTCATTTTCTTTTCAAGGTCGGGTGTAGATTCGGGTGGTGACATCCCACTCACATCACTCAACACATTCTCTCCTTTTTCCGCTCGAGGAATGTCACCGGTCACTCCCTTACTCCTCTCAATCTTTTGTCTCTCAAATTCGGGTGAATTGGGACGAGGCCCAAGAATACCCATAGCTGGAGTAGGTGGAGTTTTAACATCAACCCGGAATCTAGGACTAAGAGACTCATCACTTGATGTCTCTTTCTTCTTTGTTGGTGAACCACTTTGCTTTGGAGCTTGTGGCGTGGGGTTCACCTTGTTGACATATGTCAACTCTCTTCTTGCACTAGTCCCACCATTGCTTGTGATTGTAGTACTTCTCTTCAATGGTGTCCCACTAGTTCTCATGTTCGTAGGACTTCTTGTTTGCACTCTTTGGGTCATAGGGCTTCTCCTCAATGGTGTTCCTCCATTTCTCATGTTCATGGGCTTGCTTGGTTTCACTTCTTCTCTCCTAAGAAGGAGGAGTTGTAACTTCCCTTGTGCTTTAACACGGTAGCCTTCCAACGCTTCTCGGGCAATCGTGAAGTATCTATTGAAAAGCCAAGGCTTTCCCAACATAACATCACATCCCACTAAAGGACCTACTTTGCACTCCACTTTTTCTTCAAAGTTCCTTTGCGAAATAACTACCCTAGCCATTCCATCAACACAAGGTATTCCCAACCTTCTCACTACAAGATGGCTAATCCAACTTGCTTCACCACTATCCACTTGAAGCACATACCCATGATTCCCATTAAGGCTCACAATGAATTGATACCACGCTCTTTGGATCATAAGCTCATCCATGTAATGCCCTTTACAATACCCCTCAAGAGTACCTCCACTAATTGGGTACTTCCTAATTTCACCACTACTAGCAATACCATAACCCATAGTGCGACTCATGCCATCTCTTCCCTCGGCCTCATTCTCTTCCATCTCATCCTCCAAGTGTTGGAGTCGAGTATCCATTTCCTCCATTTGAGCCAAGATGCTCGGAAGGTAGGCCTCAACTAACTCCCTCTCACTCATACCTTTCTCACCACTCCCACTTCCCTCCAAACCTCCCTTATGGCTCCTTGTACCTGCAAAAGACATATTAAGAAAGTGCAAAGGTTAGTATAAACAACCTCACTTGCTCTCCCTTACCTTTGGTGGTGGCTCTCAACACTCTTTTGGGGTGCACACTCCCAAACCCCCACCCAAGGATGTCCTTATCTCTTTTAGGAACCCAAATTGTAAGATCAATCAACTAGTATATCCAAGTAAAAGTCCGGAGTGGAGTTGATGCGACTCAATGTACGGAAGCTAATTTAGTGCGCACTTGAAGCAAGCAAATTCTACGACTTTAAGTATAGACTTCAAGACACACAAACACCCTAAAGAACCAAAGATTAGTGTTAATAAAGTAGGACTAATACCCTAGAAACACTAACCAAGAAGTAAGGACGCAAGGAACAAGCGAAATCCTACAAGAAAACTACCCGAAAAAGGCTTCAGGAAGTAGGCGCTCCGCCTCAGGATAGAAGGCGGCCGCCTAGGCAAACCTACAGGGGGAGGCGCTCCGCCTCTTGGGGGAGGCGCTGATGCAATCGAAAATACGAAAGCGATAAAAGATAAAGAACGAGACGAGACTCACACTAAAGTCGAGTAGCAACGAAGAACTTGTTCCGTTACACCCCGAACGATTGGAAAGAATCACCTACGCTAAGCAACTATCCTCAAGAGACACGAGGCTCTAGCAAATAGAATGATCGAATAAGGATTGAAGAGCAACTTGGATTCATCCAATTGATTTCAAGCCAAAAGAGTTACAATGTCAAGAGCTATGCTCATTCAAGTGTTTTTGTGTTCAAAGTAGTGTAAAAAGCAATAAATGATGAAAGAGGGCATTTATAGCACCCCATTACAATATTTCCTAGATTCTGGTCCGCTGCCACTGAAGTGTTCTTCGCGATCGCGCAGAGTTATATGCGATCGCGTGGGACACTAAAATGCAGACCCTCGCGATAGCGCGAGTCTTGGCGCGATCGCGCAGGCAAAAGAAATGGTCATCGCGATCGCGTGAGTGATGGACGCGATCGCGAAGAGCAAGTTTCCAGTCTTAGGCAGTAAGCTCAGCAGATCTCCCCTGTTTTTGCCCTGTTTTGCTCCCCTGCTTCTTGCACTGTTTCCTGCCCTGTTTCCACATGGATTGAGCTCCAATGCATTGTCTTTAAGTCCACTCCCGAGCTCGTATCATCCACGCCTCTCCAAACCAAGTGTAGGTGAGCGTCTTGTATATCCTTGGCTTGACTTCGAGTGAATGGTCTCGATGCCATTTGGGTTGCATCATCCTCCCCTTCTTGAAAAGATTTCGTCCTCGAAATTGAGACGTCCTCCTCCAAGGTATCATCACCTACATCAAAAGAAGTCAAGTCACTAACATTGAAAGTAGTCGACACATTATACTCACCGGGCAAATCTATCACGTATGCATTGTTGTTGATACAACACTTGGAATGGTCCATCGCCCCTTGGTGCCAACTTCCCCTTCCTTTGGTTGGGAAATCGTTCCTTGCGGAAGTGCACCCATACCCAATCTCCCTTCTTGAAGTCCACCTTCTTTCTTCCTTTGTTCTTCTTGGTTGTTATCTTCTCATAGGCCTCCTCCAAAGTCTTCCGCGCCTTGGCATGAAGTTCAAGCAATGCCTTGGCCCGAGCTTTACCTTCAAAATCAACAACCATCTCCCTTGGCAAAGGGGTAAGATCAAGAGGAATCAATGGGTTAAAACCATAAACACACTCAAATGGAGTCATGCCAATCATGCGATGTAAAGTGCGGTTATATGCAAACTCCATGAGTGGTAGCTTATCAATCCAAGTCCCGGCCTTTCCTTTGGTCATAGCTCGAAGTAGAGCTCCCAAAGTCCGGTTCACCACCTCGGTTTGCCCATCGGTTTGAGGGTGGTGGGACGTGGAGAAAAGTAACTTGGTGCCAAGAGCACCCCACAAACACTTCCAAAAATGGCTAAGGAACTTGGAGTCCCTATCACTAACAATGGTGCGAGGCACCCCATGCAATTTCAAGACATTATCAATAAACAAGGATGCTACATGTTGGGCATCATTAGTCCTTTTGCACGGAATGAAGTGAGCCATTTTGGAGAAACGGTCAACGACAACATAAATGCTATCGTGTCCTCCTCTAGTCCGGGGTAAAGCCATAACAAAATCCATAGAAAGATCAACCCACGGACTAGTAGGGATGGGCAAAGGAGTGTATAGTCCTTGGTTGTTGGATCTAGACTTGGCCCTCTTGCAATCCAAGCAAGCATTGCAAAATCGTTCCACAAGAGGCCTCATTTTTGGCCAATGGAATTGCTCTTTAAGTATGGCCATAGTCTTGTCCACCCCAAAGTGACCCATCAAGCCCCCGCAATGTGCTTCTTGCACTAGCACATCTCTCCAAGAGGACTCGGGGACACACACTCGCCCATGCTTGAAAATGTAGCCATCTACCCATTGGTACTTTTCCACCCTTTCCCCACTCACTAGAGCATCATGAATGCTCTTGAGCTTTGGGTCATGAGCGTACATTGACTTGATACTCTCAAAACCCATAAGTCTAGAAGCGAGAGTGGTGGCAAGAGCGAATTTTCTTGAAAGCGCATCGGCCACAACATTGTCCTTACCCTTTTTGTAATGAATTACATAAGGAAAGGACTCGATGAACTCCACCCACTTGGCATGTCTCTTGTTCAACTTTTCTTGACCTCTTAGATGCTTGAGTGACTCATGGTCACTCTTGATCACAAATTCCCGAGGCCATAGATAGTGTTGCCAATGGGCTAGAGCTCTCACGAGGGCATACAACTCCTTGTCATACGTGGAGTAATTCAAGGTTGCGCCCTTCAACTTCTCGCTAAAGTAGGCAACGGGTTTCCCTTCTTGCATGAGAACACCCCCAATACCCACCCCCGAGGCATCACACTCTACCTCAAAAGCCTTCCCGAAGTCGGGCAATTGTAACAAGGGGGCGGTACTTAGCCTACCTTTCAATTCTTGGAAAGCCTTCTCTTGCGGCTCTCCCCAAACAAAGGGCTTGTCCTTTTTCACCAACTCGGTGAGTGGTGCGGCTATGGTGCTAAAGTCCCTAACAAAGCGCCTATAGAAACTAGCTAGGCCATGGAAACTCCTCACATGAGAAACGGTGGTGGGAGTAGGCCAATCTCTAATGGCTTCAACTTTGGACTCATCAACTTCTACACCATTGGCACTAACAACAAAGCCCAAAAAGACAACCTTTTCAACACAAAAGGCACACTTCTTAAAGTTGGCATAGAGCTTTTCGGCTCGTAGCACTTCAAGCACTTGACTCAAGTGGCCAACGTGGTCATCTATTGACTTGCTACAAATCAATATGTCGTCAAAGTAGACGACCACGAATTTGTTGATGAATGGCTTTAGCACATGGTTCATTAGCCTCATGAAGGTACTAGGTGCGTTGGAGAGGCCGAAAGGCATCACCAACCATTCATAAAGACCAAATTTGGTCTTGAATGCGGTTTTCCACTCATCACCCCGGTTTCATCCGGATTTGGTGGTAGCCGGACCTAAGGTCTATTTTTGAAAAGACACTAGAACCACTAAGCTCATCCAACATATCATCCAAACGAGGTATGGGATGTCGATACTTTACCGTGATCTTGTTGACCGCTCGACAATCCACACACATCCTCCAAGTGCCATCCTTCTTTGGAACAAGGATCACGGGCACGGCACATGGGCTCAAGCTCTCCCGCACCAAGCCTTTGGTAAGCAATTCATCAATTTGCTTTTGTAACTCCCTTGTGTCCTCGGGGTTACTTCTATATGCCGGCTTGTTGGGAATTTGGGACCCCGGAACGAAGTCAATTTGATGCTCAATGCCCCTCAAGGGAGGCAATCCATCCGGCATCTCTTCCGGGAACATGTCCTCATAGACCTTCAAAACATTGTCAATAGCACTAGGCAAAGGGTTAGGGTTAGATAAACAATCACTTTCGGAATTTAAAACCATACCTTTGTGCACTAGGCATATGAGCATCTTGGTGCCATCATTACCTTTCAAATACTCACCCGGTTGCATCATGGCACACATGCGACCGGTGGAAGATGGTGGAGTCTCGGCCAAAGATTTGGCCACAATCGGGGACTTGGCCTTAGCCGCTTCTCTCAACTCTTTCATGCGCCGGTAGTCTTCACTTACTTGTTTCGGGGTCAAAGGTGTAAGCACAAACCTTTTTCCCTCATGTTTCACCGTGTAAGTGTTGGCCCGGCCATCATGAACCACTTGTTTGTCGTATTGCCAAGGCCTTCCAAACAAGAGATGGCAAGCTTGCATTGGCACCACGTCAAACATGTGTTCATCTTGATAGTTCCCAATCTTGAATCTAATCAAGACTTGCTTCACTACCCTCAATTCCCCACACTCACTTAGCCATTGCAATCGGTAGGGGCTCGGGTGTTTAATGGTAGTCAACTTCAATTGTGAGACCAAGGATTGGCTCACCACATTTGCACAACTACCCGAGTCAATTATCATGGAACAAACTTGTCCCTTCACTCTACACCGGGCATGGAACAAGTTTTCTCTTTGCTCATCCTCCCTCTCCTCACCCACCATGGCTCCCAAAATTCGACGAACCACAAGGAACATATTAGGATCATCCCCCTCCGTCGCTCTCTCTTCACCCTCACCCTCAACTTCCTCACTCTCCTCTTCAACTTCACCCTCGGACTCACTTTCACCCTCATAGACCAACCCATCATCCATCACAATCATTGTTTTCCGGGTAGGACACTCTTTGGCAAAGTGGCCATAACCCTTGCATTTATGACATTGGAAAGAAGAAGGAGAAGGAGTATTTAAAGTAGTTTTAGAAGTACCTCCAACTTCTTTGTGGTCGCTCTTTGGAGTAGCCCTTTCAAAAGGCTTCTTTACATCTCGGCTCCCACTTGCTCCACTAGCATATGGGCTCTTCCAATCTTTGGTGCGAGTTGAAGGAGTGGTGGTGGTAGTACTCCTATAGCGAGGAGCCTTTTCTTCCTTGAGCCATTTCTCGGCTTCAACCGCGGCATCACAAACATCTTGCAAGGAGTGGAAGATGTGAAGTCTCAATTGGGAAGCAATCTCCCTACTCAAGCCACTTTTGAAACGGATGATAGCTTGTTCTTCATCCTCCGTTTCCATATCAAGAGCCATCCGGTTTTTCTCAAAGTCGTTGAAATATTCATCAACGGACTTGTAGCCTTGCTTCAATTCATAGAGCTTTTTGAGTTGCTCTTGTCGATACTTGGGAGTCACATACTTGTTGTTCATAACTTCTTTCAATTCTTCCCAAGTGATGTTCATCCGCAACCCAAGTCTTCTCCTTGATCGCTTGATGGATTCCCACCAAGTAGAGGCATAGGACTCAAATGATGAAATGGCATAAGTGGCCTTCTTCTCCTCGGTCATATCATTTGTGTCAAAGACCCGCTCCAATTGGATCTTCCATTCAAGAAATGCTTCCGGATCACTAGTCCCCTTGAAAGGCGGAATAGTGATCTTGACACTATTGAGATTAGTGTCTCGACCCCCACGGTGTTGTTCCGGTTGAACCCCATAGTTGTCATCAACTTCTTCATATTCCCTTCCAAAGTTTCTTCCCATATAAGCTCTTGGTGGTCCTCGACCTCGACCTCGACCCCTTTCTACACCTCGGCCTCCATTCATCGCCCTCCTATTTGGATAGGGAGCATCAAAGTAATCATCATCAAGTCCGAGGCCCTCCCCTTCTTGAGCTTCATCAACTTGCTCAAGAGGTGCAATGTTTCTCCGAGGCCTTAGGAATGGAACATCTCCTTGGGGATTGCCCAAGGGTTGGGGATTGCCCAACAATCTTTCTCTAGCAAGAGCCTCATCCCTCAACCGTTGTCGACGAACTAGCTCCGCATATTGATCCGGCTTCATGATGGAATCATCACTAGTGCCTTCATTGGGGTCCTTTTGGACACTCGGGGTCCTTTCCTTTTCAAGAGCCTCCATTTTAAGGTTTAGTGCCTTCACCTCGGCTAACAAAGTAGCCAAGACGTCGGTTGGAACCTCAATGGTACTCTTTGCTTTCTCCTCCGCCATGTACCTACAACAATCAAAAACAAGAAAGGAAGATTAGAGTAAAAGTCCTCACTCACTCCCTCACTTTTGTTTGTCGCTCGGGTTCACTCAAGCTTGGGGTTAGGTTCACACAAACTTGAAATCAATGGCCTCCTCGTAGTTGCGCAACCTCCTCAATGATCAAACCAAATACAAGAACCAAATGCTCTTCGGGAAGAGTGGATTCAATGGGACTCGATCAACGCTAAGCTATTTGGTGCGCACTTGAACCAAACAATTAACTACGAATCTTCTTTGAATTCTACTCTCCTTCTAGGCACGAGTATCCTATTCGCACAAGGGATTAGTACTAATTGGGTAGAAGTGTTACCCTCAAAGTACTAACCGGAAGTGGCGCGATCAAATGTTCAAAGATCGAATCGCCACTAAACGGATTCGGAATTGGATGAATTTTGGTTTGTGATCTAGAAACTCACCATATTTGATGATGCTATGGGAGTTTTGGTGGTTGGAAACTGTTACGATAGCTTTGCGAACATTCTGTCCAACTTCAGGAAATTCTGGAAATTGGTACACTTCGCGATCGCGTGCAGATGGGCGCGATCGCGCTGAACAAAAATTCAGAATGGGCGCGATAGCGCGAGACCTTGCGCGATCGCGCAGGTTTGTTCAGCTGAACCAGAATCTCGACAGAAAAACAGCAGTTTTGGCACAACAACAACCCAAATGCAATGTATTTCAGTTTTCAAGCGTTCCAAAGATGTGTTTCAGCTGGAACAAACATTCCCCATTAGTTCATACACAAAAACAACCATCAAACAACTTGTTTTCAAAGATTTTTGACAAGTTCTTCAATATTTTCAAAACCTTCAAGATCTAAATTTTCGATTTTCACTACAATACTCCAAATGATGTTATGTTGGTATCAAAACAACGGGAAAACTATTGTGAACAATCCCCGATACCAAACAATCACAATATCATAACATTCAACAAGATTTTGGCAAATTTTGCAAAACACCCAACCTAGGGTTCAAATTTTCCCACTTGTGATTTTCAACTCCAAAACGTGTTTTGTTGGTTTCCAATTGTCGAGATTACACAAACATACAATCCCCGATAATCAATACCAACAAAATCGTAACAACAAGCGATTTCCTTCAAATTTTTGGGTTTTCAAATTTTGAATTTTTTTCTTCTTTTTCAATATAACAAGACAAGAACAAGAAAGTAAATGCGGAACAAAGATGACAAGCACGAAGAGTAGGACGAGGGCTCGTAAGAACGTAACCCTAGCCTTGCTCTGATACCAACTGATGCAATCGAAAATACGAAAGCGATAAAAGATAAAGAACGAGACGAGACTCACACTAAAGTCGAGTAGCAACGAAGAACTTGTTCCGTTACACCCCGAACGATTGGAAAGAATCACCTACGCTAAGCAACTATCCTCAAGAGACACGAGGCTCTAGCAAATAGAATGATCGAATAAGGATTGAAGAGCAACTTGGATTCATCCAATTGATTTCAAGCCAAAAGAGTTACAATGTCAAGAGCTATGCTCATTCAAGTGTTTTTGTGTTCAAAGTAGTGTAAAAAGCAATAAATGATGAAAGAGGGCATTTATAGCACCCCATTACAATATTTCCTAGATTCTGGTCCGCTGCCACTGAAGTGTTCTTCGCGATCGCGCAGAGTTATATGCGATCGCGTGGGACACTAAAATGCAGACCCTCGCGATAGCGCGAGTCTTGGCGCGATCGCGCAGGCAAAAGAAATGGTCATCGCGATCGCGTGAGTGATGGACGCGATCGCGAAGAGCAAGTTTCCAGTCTTAGGCAGTAAGCTCAGCAGATCTCCCCTGTTTTTGCCCTGTTTTGCTCCCCTGCTTCTTGCACTGTTTCCTGCCCTGTTTCCACATGGATTGAGCTCCAATGCATTGTCTTTAAGTCCACTCCCGAGCTCGTATCATCCACGCCTCTCCAAACCAAGTGTAGGTGAGCGTCTTGTATATCCTTGGCTTGACTTCGAGTGAATGGTCTCGATGCCATTTGGGTTGCATCAGGCGCTCCGCCTCAGGAAATCCAGAGAGCTCACAGAGCTGAGGCGCTCCGCCTCCTGCAACCTTCAGCACAATTCAACAACGGATTTTTCAACTTTAACACCCAAAAATCCAACAAATCACACGATGTTTGAGCAATCCGAAGGTACCCAAATGTTGTTTCAATCACAAAGATCAATCCCCAACAACTTTTATCAAACCCCAATCAAAACAACAAATTCACCATGTTCATCTTCTTCAAAGACTAGGGTTTATCAAAAGGGTTTTCAACAAGGATTGTGATTCATCAAAGTTGGTGTTATATATGTTCAAATCCCACAAAATTGGTACCGATTCGTTTGTTTTTCAATGAAGATCAATCCCCAATATCAAGTTTTCAATCCAACACTAATCCAACCCAAGAATCAAGCCAAAATCATCAAGAACAAGTTCATCAAGGGTTTAAGGACAATTAGGGTTTCAATTTTTCAAACTCCACCAAATCAATCAATTTTGGTACCCAAGCAACGGGAAAACAATCACGATCAAGAATCTATAACACCCATAACATAAATCATCCAATCCAACAAGATACACCAATTTTTTTGTATTTTTTCAATTTTTCAATTTTTTTGTTGTTTTCTCCTTTCAATAACAAGAACAAGGAAAACTAAAGATAGGATGAACAAGGAACGTGGATTCGTAAGAACGAATTCCAATCCTTGCTCTGATACCAAATGATAAGGATCAAAATACGCGGAAGCAAACCATACGATAATCGAGCGGAAGCAAGTAAAGGATAACAAGAAATCAAGATTGGGAAGGCAAGAAAGTAGAAGAAAGAATCGAATTCAATTTACTAACGTTAATTGAATTCAAAAGGGGGAGAAGGGAAACTTGAACCTTACAATGGAATCACACTAGGGGTCGATCTCCATAGGTTCCAAGTCGAGACATAAACGAGCCTCGGGCTCACACAAGAAGGGCTCGGCCTCTTCAATGTTCTCTCTCAAGATTCTATCTTCAACAATGACTAACTAAGGTTTGATGAGACTAAGTGAAGTATTTATAGGCTTCACTTAGTCATAATAAAAGGTCTAAAGTACCCCCAAAGTGGGTTAAAACAAATAAGGCCACGCAGGGCTATAGTTGGAAGTTCATGCAAAAAGAAGTAATATATCCCGCATGCTGAAACAGGGGGAGGCGCTCCGCCTCAGGATGAGGCGCTCCGCCTCCAGCTGATGAGGCGCTCCGCCTCAGGATGAGGCGCTCCGCCTCAGGATGAGGCCCTCCGCCTTCTTCTGTTCGGCTCTCTGCTTTTTGGTAGGCGCTCCGCCTCAGCTTTGAGGCGCTCCGCCTCCTTCTGGAACTTGTGCAAGAGGCTCAAAATGAGCTTGGGGTGGATCCCCTTGGAGCCCAAGTGGTCCTCCATCCATGGTGCTCAAAAGCATGATCTTCAAGTTGCTTCCGGAGGCCTTGATGGTACTCCTTGTGCTCTCAAGCTTTGCTCTTGATGGTTGGCGCTTTGGCTCCAATTTGGGGCTTATCACTAGGGGTGCTGAGGCGGGCGCCTACTCTGCTGAGGCGGGCGCCTCTCCCTGTTAAAGTTTGACGGGAATTTGACTTAAGTTGCTAAGTAATTCCTATTCTAGCCCTGCGTGGCTTCTATCTTTTAAACCCACTTTGGGGATACTTTAGGGCTTTCATTATGTCTAGATGAAGCCTATAAATACTTCATTAGCCTTTCATTTTACTTAGTTAGCTTTGATGATGAATGATTGAATGAACAAGTTCAAGAGTGGATTCTCTTTGAATGAAAACCCTTTGAGACGATTTGAGTTTACTAGTGGATTCTAGTTGACCCCCAAACCTCCCGATCATTCTACTTGCGAGTCCCGGGTGCGACTCGAGGGTAGTTTCATAGCGTAGGCTCTTCTTGACACCGATACGAGGGTATCACGGAACAAGTTCTCCGTGGTTACCTTGTAGGGAGTTCGAGACGCGTCTCGTTCCCTCTATCTTTTACTTTTCTCGTCTTTTTGGTTTTGATCCTTATTAGATACCGGAGAGGAGGAGGCCATGGTTTCAAAGACGAAACCTTCCCAAGAAGGGGAGGATGATGCGGGGCATACTACCTGATGCAGCTCAAAGTGCTGATCAAGGACTCGATGACAATCAACCGAGGAGATCTCCACCGAAGGCAATGACTGATCTACCGGGGAGACGAATCACTCGAAGCCAAGCTAAGCTGCTCCATGACATGCACGTACAGCTGACCATGATGGGAAGTAGCATGTGTTCGGAGAGGGAATTGCAAGGTGTTGAAACCAAGGGCCACATCTTCAAAATTGAGCCCGAGGACAAGGTTACCGAACAGCAGCTCTTGGCCCCGGGCAGCATAGAGCCGAACACAACAACATGTGTTCGATGCTAAGTCATGCTAAGTCAGCGCCCGATGAGGTGTGTGTTCGAGCAGACAATCGAGAATCGAAGCCAAGGCTGACCGAAGTCAAAGCTGCCGAACACATTTTAATCCAGCCCTGCGTGGCTTATTTCTATTGGTCGTTTGTGACCCTTTTACTAGTTTATCCTTAGTATTCCCTATATAAACCTTATTCCCTTACATTGTAAGTAGCTAGTAGTTTTTTGGACATTGATATTGAATGAAAGTGCCGAGCACATTTCTTGTCTCCGTCGTGAGCAAAACCCCGGTGAGGGCTTTTAAGGACTTGTGGCTTTCGGTTAGTCCGATTGAACATTCCTCTTGATCATTCAGTTTGCAAGAGGCAATGTTCTCTTGAGGATTGTTGCATAGTTAGGGTGATTCTTGTATCCCTTTCGATCGAGCTTTGGGACAGGTTCCCCACTGTTCTTTTGAAAGAAGCAAGTTTTGTCTTGCTTTTTATCTTCTTCCTTACTGTTTCTTCTTCCGCGTCGTGCTTAGCTTTCCCTTCGGGAATTGCCTTGCACCATCTTGGTATCAGAGCCAACCCGGGTTCGATTCCTGATGCAGGGAAAAACTAGCGGAAGCTAAACACGATATAAACTAGGCGGAAGCGATAAAAAATAACAAGAAATCAAGATTGGGAAGACAAGAAAGTAGAAGAAAGAACGAATTCAATTCATTAACGTTAATTGAATTCAAAGGGGAGAAGGGAAACTTGAACCTTACAATGGAATCACACTAGGGGTCAATCACCATAGGTTCCAAGTTGAGCAAGATACATGAAGCCTCGGGCTTCGAACTAGAAGGGCTCGGCCTCTTCTCTAATTCTCTCTTCTCTCAATTGTTCATACAATGTAAACTAATGAATGAAATGGACTAAGTGTCCTATTTATAGTCTTTCATAAGACATGGTGAAATGGCTAAAATGCCCCTAAAGTGAAATAAGACATACAAGGCCACTTAAGGGCAAAATAGGCAATCTACACAAAATCCCGTGTGCAACTTTCAGGGGGAGGCGCCCGCCTCAGAAAGGGAGGCGCCCGCCTCAGGGCCATTCAGTGAGGGGCGGTCCGCCTCAGTGGGGGAGGCGCTCCGCCTCTTGCTGTGTTGCTCTCTGGACTTTGGCAGGCGGTCCGCCTCTTTGGGGAGGCGCTCCGCCTCTTCCTGGGAGGTATGGATACGGCTCAAAATGGACTCTAAGTGTTCCCCCTTGGTCCGTAGTCGGTCCTCCCTCACGCGTGCTCAAGTCCATGGCTCCAATTCACTCTCGAACCCTCATCCGAAGGCCTTGACTTGCAACCTTTGTGCTCTTCAAGCTTGGTTCTTGATGGTTGTCATTTAGGCCAATTTTCCCGGCATCATCCTCCCCTTCTTGAAAGGATTTCGTCCTCGAAATCACACCATCAAAACCTACAATCAAAACAAGCACAACCAAAACGTCCTACTTCACAAGTAGGTTAGCTTAACAAGAATAAGTGCAAGTGGTGTGGAAAACACACTCTTGTGATAGAGCCAAGCATCAATACCTATGAAAAAGCTTATGTCCCCAAAAGAGACGACAAATTCTTGGCTCGACAAGAACAAGCACTCATACTCAAAACAAGCAAAGAGATCAAGGATATGCATGTAGCAATTAAATTCCCCACGACCCCTAAGCCCATGATCAACACACCAAGCCTTCAAATCAATTTTATCATAAACGGACACATCGGCTTTGGCATGCTCAACACTCAAGGTGTGCTCAACATATGGGATGGAGTAAGTAAAATAGTTCAACTCACAACTAACATCAAATACTCCACTCCCCTTCTTAGAAGCACTCTTACACACACCGAGAGGTACCTCCTTACCTCCAAAATTAACCCCAAGACAATCCTCCTCATCGGAAAAGCTCCAAAGGAAGGTCTCCAAAATAGGTCCTTCATCATTATAGTCCACACAACGAAGGCTAGGACTACTAGAAGATAGGTCATCATGACCAATACCAAGACCACTCTCCTTACTCGGAGTTCCAAACGTTGGATCATCCATAGAGCCTAACTTGACAAACCATGGAGGTTCGACTCTACTACCGACCCTAGTCCGATACAATTCACCACCACAAATGAGATTACCTTCAAACAATAGAAATGTAAAGGCATGCACCTCAAATTCATGGTTACACAAAATCATAGAATCAAGACTAGGTCCTTCACTCTCACTCGAGGAGTCTTCGAAAATAAATCGATCCATCTCACACTCAAGAGACTCCTCAAGGTCAAATCCACCCTCACTACGACACAAGGGACCACCGCTATCAATTAAGCAATCAAAGGGAAGAATAAGATCATCATGCAATTCATCTTCACCTTTGTCAAATATGGGTGGGGTGTCATAACAAGGTTCACACACAAGGTCAACTTCAATATTTTCACTAAAGAGAGGTTCAATGAAGATCGAGCTCACATCATGATGTGGCTTTTCAACCCTCTCAACTAGTGGTTCATTTTCACACACAAGTTGACCCAAAGGCTCTACACTAGTTGCAAACACATTATAGTCATGCAAATCATCAACTAGCCTAGAGTTCTCACTAACAACCTCACAAGACAAGGAAGTATCATGCTTAAGGATAGAAGAACTAACACTTACACTTGAGTCGCTTCCGGGCTCACTCAATGTACATGAAGCATCATGGGTAGTTTCTTCACCTTTTAGCTCACATTTGGCATCGCCTTCACCTTGTCTTTCCATCTCGGCACATGGTTGGGGCTCCATCGGTTGGCCTCCAAGAATCCCTACACAAGAATTCAAACACATAGAAGAAAAAGATAAAGGGTTAAGGTTAGAATAAGGGGTGTCCTCACTCTCAATTTTTCTTTTTCCCTCTTTCTTTTCCCTCATTTTTTTTCCAAGGTTAGGTGTAGATTCGGGTGGCGACAACTCACTCACATCACTCAACACAATCTCTCCTTTTTCCACTCGAGAGTTGTCACCGGTCGCTCCCTTACTCCTCTCTATCTTTTGTCTCTCAAATTCGGGCGAATTGGGACGAGGCCCAAGAATACCCATAGCCGGAGTAGGTGGACTTTTTACATCAACCCGGAATCTAGGACTTGGAGACTCATCACTTGACGTCTCCTTCTTCTTTGTTGGTGAACCACTCGGCTTTGGAAGTGGCTTCGGGCTCACCTTGTTGACATCTATCAACCCTTTTGTAGCACTAGTCCCACCATTGCTTGTGTTTGTAGGACCTCTTGTTTGCACATTGTTGCCCATGGAATGAAGTTCTTGCTCCTTGCCCCTTTGCATAGCTAAGGAAGGTCTACTAGTAGGCACTTGACTCTTCGCCCGGTAAGGCACAAAGTCATAGACCCTTTGCCCCACGCCCACAAGATACGCATCCTTCATAGCACTATGTCGCACACTCTTGCCTTGCAACCATGGCTCACCTAGCCAAACATCAACATATTGCATTGGATACACATCACACCACACATAACTACTATAATTCCTATGAGATAGAAGTACCCGAGCCTCCTTGGAAACCCACACTCCCTCATACTCATAAGGACTCTCTAGCTTACGGCATGGTATCCTCAATTTATCAACCAAAGAGGTGCTAATGCAATTAGCATCGGTATCATCAATTTTGAGCAAGTAACCTCCAATACCATTTACCCCAACAACGAACCTACGTCTACCCAAGTTTTGTAGAAGGGCATCCAAGCGAGAACTTGAATGCCTACAAGTGTCAACTCCGACAACTTGGGTCTTCCTTATTCCTCCACTACTAGCAAGATTGCTAGTGTAACTTCCACTTCCCGTCACTCTCCCAACATTTGAGATGTTGTTGGAAGTCAAGGAAGGAACCTTGCCATGGAACCCATAAGTGCATCTCGCCTTGGCTCCATAGCCCATAGTACTACTCCTACCACCACTACTAGAGCAATGCACCCCCGTAACGGTAAGAGCAACACTTCTCACTCCACCCTTCACATGGGAACTAGAAGATGCAAATCTCCCATTTCCCATGGAACAACCACCACCTCCTCCCATACTAATGGAAGGACTTCTACTACTCCCTTGTACTCCACTAGCAACACCAAGAGAAGATGCATATGCACAATTCGTATAATCAACCTCATCATCCATCTCTAGGTCACTATCATCAATATCAAATTCGTCACAAGAAGAGTAAGTAGGATCATCATACCTTGAAGCGTCACCATCCTCGGGTTCTTGACTAGAAGCATAAGGATCAACAAATTCATCTTCATGAGCTTCATAGTCTTCTTCGACCTCTCGATCATCATAGTGAACCGCTTCATCCCCATAGGAGCCATGGTTTCCATCATCATAGTAATGGCCATCATCACCCTCGTAGGACCCATAGTCTCCATCATCACCATACGAGTCATAGCAACTCGCCTCATCCCCACAAGAGCCATAACCTCCACAATCAACATCCGACATCGTTGCAACACCAAAGCACAAAAACCTCCCAAAAGTCACTCCCTCACGTGTTTCACTCAATTTATGAACACTCAAGAGCGAGGCCTTTACAACTTGGGAACCAAGGTGATCACAACTAGCATGTCCAAATAAAAGTTCGGAATGGAGTTAATGAGACTCAATGGACGGACGGTTATTTAAAATGCGCACTTGAGGCCAAAGAAAGTTCTACGAATCTTCTTTGATTTCTAATCTCCTCTAAGCACGAATGTCCTAATACGCTAGTAAGTTAGTGTCTTTCGAGTAGGCCAATTACCCTAGAAACACTAACCAAGAAGCCCGTGGGCGAATAACGATGGAAACCTAGGCAAAAAACTACCCGGGAAAACCCTTCAGCAAGAGGCGCTCCGCCTCAGGATGGAGGCGCTCCGCCTCAGGAAATCCAGAGAGCAGCCCAGAGGGAGGCGCTCCGCCTCAAAATGGAGGCGCTCCGCCTAGGGCCATTTCCTGCAATTGTGCGAAACGCGATTTTGCTCGTTTCGCACCCAAAAATCCAACGTTTTCAACCCGAAACACAAAATTAATGATACCCAAAGGTGTATACAACTATTATAACCAATCCCCAATGGCTTTAAACCTCCAACAAACAACAACAAGCTTCGATTCAAGATTGAAGCGTTTTCAAGAAATTTTCAAACTTTTGGGATTTTGATTTTCGAAATTTTGAATCGTAACACCAAAACACGATATATGGGTACCAAAACAACGGGAATACTATAAGGAACAAACCCCGATACTTTTTAACACTTGGGGATTCGATTCCAACCCGATCTACCAAATTTTTTTTTCAACTTTTCAAGTTTTTCAATTTTTTTGTTTTTCTTCCTTTTCAAGAACAACAAGAACAACACAACAAAGATAAGGATACTACGAACAAGGAACGAGGGTTTGTAAGAACAACACCCGATCCGTGCTCTGATACCAACTGATGCAGGGAAAAACTAGCGGAAGCTAAACACGATATAAACTAGGCGGAAGCGATAAAAAATAACAAGAAATCAAGATTGGGAAGACAAGAAAGTAGAAGAAAGAACGAATTCAATTCATTAACGTTAATTGAATTCAAAGGGGAGAAGGGAAACTTGAACCTTACAATGGAATCACACTAGGGGTCAATCACCATAGGTTCCAAGTTGAGCAAGATACATGAAGCCTCGGGCTTCGAACTAGAAGGGCTCGGCCTCTTCTCTAATTCTCTCTTCTCTCAATTGTTCATACAATGTAAACTAATGAATGAAATGGACTAAGTGTCCTATTTATAGTCTTTCATAAGACATGGTGAAATGGCTAAAATGCCCCTAAAGTGAAATAAGACATACAAGGCCACTTAAGGGCAAAATAGGCAATCTACACAAAATCCCGTGTGCAACTTTCAGGGGGAGGCGCCCGCCTCAGAAAGGGAGGCGCCCGCCTCAGGGCCATTCAGTGAGGGGCGGTCCGCCTCAGTGGGGGAGGCGCTCCGCCTCTTGCTGTGTTGCTCTCTGGACTTTGGCAGGCGGTCCGCCTCTTTGGGGAGGCGCTCCGCCTCTTCCTGGGAGGTATGGATACGGCTCAAAATGGACTCTAAGTGTTCCCCCTTGGTCCGTAGTCGGTCCTCCCTCACGCGTGCTCAAGTCCATGGCTCCAATTCACTCTCGAACCCTCATCCGAAGGCCTTGACTTGCAACCTTTGTGCTCTTCAAGCTTGGTTCTTGATGGTTGTCATTTAGGCCAATTTTCCCGGCATCAATTCCTGGCTACACCATGCGAAGTTCGGGGACGAACTTGCTTTAAAGAAAGGGGGATGATGCAGGGCTATCAAGGATTGGGCCCACATCATAAGGAGCCGCCCGTCGTGGGGTCCACCCCCTGTAGGAGTTGCGTTGCTCGGGGTGGTCATGGTGGTGTCAGGGACGGACCTCGATTTGGGGTTGATCCGGCGGTATAAGAGTTGCGTTGCGCCTCTACCATCAGCTATGGCTTTTGGTAGAAATGGTTGCAGTGCACTCTTAAAGTTTGGTATCAGAGCCAACCCGGGTTCGATTCCTGGCTACACTATGCGAAGTTCGGGAACGAACTTGCTTTAAAGAAAGGGGGGATGATAAGGGGCTATCAAGGATTGGGTCCAAACTCATAAGGAGCCGCCCGTTGTGGGGTCCACCCCTGGAGGAGTTGCGTTGCTCGGGGTGGTCATGGTGGTGTCAGGGACGGACCTCGATTTGGGGTTGATCCGACGGTATAAGATGTGAGTTGCGCCTCTACCATCAGCTATGGCTTTTGGTAGAAATGGTTGCAGTTCACTCTTAAAGTTTGGTATCAGAGCCAACCCGGGTTCGATTCCTGGCTACACCATGCGAAGTTCGGGGACGAACTTGCTTTAAAGAAAGGGGGATGATACAGGGCTATCAAGGATTGGGCCCACATCATAAGGAGCCGCCCGTCGTGGGGTCCACCCCCTGTAGGAGTTGCGTTGCTCGGGGTGGTCATGGTGGTGTCAGGGACGGACCTCGATTTGGGGTTGATCCGGCGGTATAAGAGTTGCGTTGCGCCTCTACCATCAGCTATGGCTTTTGGTAGAAATGGTTGCAGCTCAAAGTGCTGATCAAGGACTCGATGACAATCAACCGAGGAGACCATCACCGAAGGCAGTGACTGATCAACCGGGGAGACGAATCACCCGAAGTCAAGCTAAGCTGCTCCATGACATGCACGTCCAACTGACCATGATGGGAAGAAGCATGTGTTCGGAGAGGGAATTGCAAGGTGCTGAAACCAAGGGCTACATCTTCAAAATTGAGCCCGAGGACAAGGTTACCGAACAGCAGCTCTTGACCCCGGGCAGCTCAGAACCGAACACAACAACATGTGTTCGAAGCTAAGCCAGCGCCCGAAGAGGATTGTGTTCGAGCAGACATTCGAGAACCGAAGCCAAGGCTGACCGATGTCAAGGCTGCCGAGCACATTTCAACTCAGCCCTGCGTGGCTTATTTTTATTGGTCGACTGTGACCTATTTACTAGTTTACCCTTAGTATTTCCTATATAAACCTTATTTCCTTACATTGTAAGTAGCTAGTTTTTTTTGGATATTAATATTGAATGAAAGTGCCGAGCACATTTCTTGTCTCCGTCGAGAGCGAAACCCCGGTGAGGGCTTTAAAGGACTTGTGGCTTTCGGTTAGTCCGATTGAACATTCCTCTTGATCATTCAGTTTGCAAGAGGCAATGTTCTCTTGAGGATTGTTGCATAGTTAGGGTGATTCTTGTATCCCTTTCGATCGAGCTTTGGGACAGGTTCCCCACTGTTCTTTTGAAAGAAGCAAGTTTTGTCTTGCTCTTTATCTTCTTCCTTACTTGTTCTTCTTCCGCGTTTGTGCTTAGCAACTCCTTCGGGTTTGCCTTGCACCATCTTGGTATCAGAGCACGGTTTGGGCTTGTTCCTACAACCCCAAATCCTGTTCACGTTATCTTTATTTTCGTGCGATTGTGTCTTTGTTTTCCATTTCGTGTTCCTGTTTTGCTTTGTTATTGTTGGTGTTGTTATTTCACAAAAAAAAAAAAAAAAAAAAAGTGATAAAAAGAAAATTCAAAAATTGTGTCTGATTGTTGGTTGTTTGGGAAAAACAATCTTGGATTCTTGTTCACCATCGAGTTCTGATTCCAACAAGTACCCGACGTACTGATTTCGTGACTAGGGTTTCTTGGTGAATTTTGGACTGTTTTGAGCTTTAATGGTGACTGACTCGAACCCCATTGTGTTTGGAAGAAACCGATGAAGATTGGTGGTTCTTGAGTGATTTGGGTTGGTTTTGTTGCTTAAAATTCGAAGTTCTCAGATTGAATCGTGGACCGTACACCGGAAAATTGTTACAAGTTCGTAACAGTGTACGACGCGTCGAGCTGGTTCCTGGCTCGAAGAACTTGAATATCCTCCGTCGTTGAAACTGGAGTTGAAAGCAACCCAGATCTTGATTGAAATCGTGGACAGTGAACCGAAGTTGATTTGTCCGTACGCCGGAGCAAGGTCACTGTTCCATTGAAGAAGAAGGGGTTAGAAGTTTGAATGTTAAAACCCCAGGTGAAATTTGTCGGCTGAGAAAAGGAAAGTGGATAAGGTAAAACCCTATCCGTACCAAAGGGGACCACTCTTGTACGGACAGGAGTGGGTGTGATCGAAAAAGATTCCAAAGGGAATCAAAGGGTAGATTCCCCTAGGTTCTCCCTTTCTTTCGTGTCAAATTCTGGTTGGTGGATCTTTTGAGTAATTGTCCTACTCGAGGTCGTACCAACTCATTTGAGCTGATAGGAACTCGTGCGAAGGGGTGACCGAAGTCCCAACTTTCGTAGAAAATCTCTTGACTCCCCGAGCTCAGTTAAAAGGCGTCCGTTCCATCGAGTCGAACATCACTTCACTCGTCCCGAAGAGGCAGTGACTATTGTCGAACTTGAAGGATCTTAGAGGACCGATCAATTGGACGAGCCACTGTTAACAAGTCTTTGAGTGAAACAAAACCGAACCCTTAAATTGAGTGGACCCGAGTGCCACCCATCAAAGGTGAGGGAGAGTGTGAGGTGATTTCTAACCTTAACATTTGTTTGATCTTTGACTTGTGCAGGTACCATGGCTGGAAACGAAGGCAAAGGCATTGAAAGGCCCGAAGTGTCGTTAGCCGATCTCATGGCTGCGATACAAGGCATCAGTGCCGAAGTAAGAGGAGTGAGTGCTCGAGTAGCTAACCTCGAGCAGGGAAGTGCGTCCGTGGCCATACATGGGTCCGGCGCTGGAACGAGTAGCTCAACTCCCATGAAACCTGAGCTGTATGCTGAGCTTGTTCGACAACATCAGTTGACAAGTGAAGCAATTCGAAGAGAACTAAACTTGGGCAATCCCCAAGCTGGAAATCAAAACTTGGGCATTCCCCGAGGAGAAAGGTTACCACCTCCAAGGAACCGAAGAGATCTTGGAGCTGTGGCCGAAGAGGCTGATGAAGAGGAATTTCCCGAGGACGAGTATGAACGTGAGCCGCCATTCGCTCAACGAAGGCAAGCTCACCGAGGTCGTGGGAATTTCTGAGGTCGAGGCCGAGGCGCAAATTTTGGAAGAAATATTGAGCGAGAGGCTGATGACCGTGATGATGAGTATCCCGAACAGATTCGTGGTGTTCGAGACTCCAACTTGAACAGTGTCAAGATCACTATTCCACCCTTCAAAGGAACTAGTGATCCCGATGAGTATCTTGAATGGAAGTTGAAAATGGGGCGCATCTTTGAAACCAATGAGATGACCGAGGAGAGGAAAGCTGCACATGCCATTGCTTCGTTCGAAGCTTATGCATCTACTTGGTGGGAAGCTGACAAGAGGCACAGACGAAGGAATGACTATCCCGAAGTCACTACCTGGCCGCAGTTGATGAGAGCAATGGATGCTAAGTATTTGAGTGCCAAGTACAGGCAAACTCAAATGCAAAAGTTGTATGAGCTTAAACAAGGATCCAAGTCAGTTCAAGAGTACCATGATGAATTTGAAAAGGTTCGATTGAATCTTGATCTGACCGAAGACGAGGAACAGGCCATTATCCGATTTAAAAGTGGCTTGGCCAAGGATGTGTCATCTCAGTTGAGACTCCACGTGTACCACACGTTGGAAGATTTGTTCGAAGCTGCCACCGAAGCTGAAAAATTGGTTAAGGAAGAAAAGGCAAGCCGGTATCGAGGAGTCACTATTTCTACTCCCTTGAACCGAGGTAAAGAATGGAAGAATCCTAACCAAACAAGTGCCAACGCTGTTCGAGATCCGAAGAGACTCTTCGAGAGGGGTGTGACCGTTAACCAACCGAGAGAAGTGGGAGGTAAAGTTCAACTAAACTCTCCTAGTGCTTCAAACATTCAGTGTCATAAATGCAGAGGTTATGGTCACATGGCAAAAGAGTGTCCAACTCGCAAAGTTATGCTTCTGCTCGAAGATGGAACCGTCCATGAGCAAGCAAGTGACACCGAGGAGGAATTAGTCGAGGAGACTGACCGAGCTGAATATGATGATGATCATGAGGCTGCCGAAGCTGATCATCCGGAAATGTTTCTTGTGGTTCGAAGGAATTTGAGCTGCATGACTCTTGAAGAAGAGGACAACCAAAGAGAAAACCTCTTTCATGCCCGATGTCGAGTAAGGGGAAAGGTGTGTTCGATGATTATTGATTCTGGTAGTTGTGCCAATGTAGTGAGCCAAACTTTGGTCTCACAAATGGGACTACCAACGATGAAGCATCCCCATCCTTACAAATTACAATGGCTGAATGAGTGTGGAGAATTGAGGGTTGTCAAACAAGTGTGGATCAAGTTTAGAATCGGCGAGTATCAAGATGAGATGGTATTCGATGTGGTGCCGATGCAGGCTTGTCATTTGCTCCTGGGTCGACCATGGCAATATGACCGGACAGCTGTTCACAATGGCCGATCCAACACTTTGATAAGACCCAAACCGCTACAAGACCTCTCACTCGGAGCCAAGCTAAGTTGATTCAAGACGTCCATCTTCATTTGATATGGAAGGGTATGGAAGAAGGCTCCAAGAGCGACTTGAAGACTGTGCTTTGGTGTACCATGGATGGGGAACCTTCGAGTACACTTGACGAGGCATCCGGAGCACATTTGGAGGCGTTTCAAGAGACCACAGCACTAGGCGGACCGCCTACTCAACTAGGCCGGCCGCCTAGTTTGTAGCAGCTCTCTGGATTCCATGTAGGCGGACCGCCTCTGCAAACCAGGCGGCCGCCTACTCCTTCAGCAGGTGGAAAACAGGCGGGGCGCCTACAATAAGTAGGCTGGGCGCCTACTTTGTGACAAGGTTGCGGGATTTGCTAGTTTTTGACTATGTTTTGGACAAGTTTAGCCCTACGTGGCCTTTATTGTTTAAACCCACTTTAGGGGTATTTTTGAGCTTTCATTACAATTAGGTGAAGTCTATAAATACTTCACAAACCTCTTTCAAACAATTACCTTACACTTTGATTATTATTGAATGAGAATTGAGTTGAACTCTTTGGAAGAATCCTTTGTCTTTGGTTGCTTGAATTCACTAGTGTAACCTAGTTGAGTCTTGAACCGTTAACCCGACCATTCGACTTGCGAGTCCCGTGTTGTCTCGAGGGTCGTTGCATAGTGTAGGTCCTCCTTGACGCCGATTCGAGGGTATCTCGGGACAAGTTCCCCGTGGTTACTTCGAAGGGAGTTCGAGAAGTGTCTCGCTCTTCTATCTTTTTGTTCCGCGTATTTGATTCCTATCATCTTGGTATCAGAGCAAGGCTCGGGTGTCGTTTCTACGAACCCCCGACCCTTGATTCTTCGTGCCTAGGTTAGTTTCGTTTTTAGGTTCTTGCTTATTGTTTTTGAAAAGAAGAAAAACTACAAAAAAATTGAAAAAGAAGAAAAAAAAAAAAAAAAAAAAACACCAAAAAAATTTTATCATAGATTCTTGGATTGTTGCAATCGTTATTGAATTGTTATTGGGGTTTGTTCCTTATTGGAAACCCGTTCTTTTGGTACCCTATACGTTTGATTTGGAGTTGAAACACAAGAATTGGAAATTTTGAATCCCTTGAAAATTGAAAAGATTGAAACCCTAGCTATGAACATGGCAGATTGTTGAATTTGGATTGGGGTTGATTAAAATTGATTGGGGTTCGTTCTTTGTGGTTGAAACAACATTGGGGTACCTTTGAATTGCTACAACAACGTTGGGATCGTTGGATTTTTGGGTGCAAACCCAAGAACTTCGTGTTGAATCTGTGCTGAAGCTTGCGGTAGGCGGGGCGCCTAGTAGACCAGGCGGACCGCCCGTTTGTGAACAGCTCTCTGGATCTCGGAGTAGGCGGACCGCCCACTAGCAGAGGCGGACCGCCCACTCCCCACTGAAGCTTCCAGGCGGGCCACCTACTTGAAAAGGGTGGGGCGCCTACTTTGGGTGGTTTGTTGTCGGGTAGAATTCTTCTAGGATCGCTTGTTTGTTTGATTGCATCGCATCTAGTTAGCACTACGTCGAGTAATCTTGCCTACTTGAATTGTGCTAACCCTTCTAAGCTATTAGGAAACTCAAGCCTAGACCGGAGATTAGAACTCAAAGAAGACTCGTAGTCTCTTTTGACTCAAGTCCGCACTTAAAGAGCTATCGATCCGATAGAGTCCTATTAACTCCACTCACCCCGGAGCTCATTGGGCTTTTGAGTTGAGTGATCTAGTTGAGGTTTACTATTCAACTTAGTGAAGCTTTTGGGTTCAAGCAAGAGTGAAAAATCCACCACCCACTATACGAGTGATCCGAGTGAAAACTTGTGAGGGAGTGTGTGAGGTTGTTTTTGGCTAACGTTTGTTACTTGTGCAGGTATAATGTCTACCGAAGGACAAGATTTCATAAAGGAGGCCTTGGCTAACCTTCTTGCCAAGGTGGACCTCATTAGCCAAAGAGTTGAGTCGCTTGAAAAGGGTGCCTCAAGTGCCCTAGTTGAGCAAGAGACTTCCAATGCTCAATCGGAGAAAGGGACCCCGAGTGTCCAAGCTGAGAAAGGGACCCCGAGTGTCCAAGTTGAAGTCTCGAGTAATCCAAACTTTACCCCGGAGCAATTGAGCCTTGTCATTGATATGTTCAGCCAACAACGGGTAAAGGAGGAACGAGAGAGAGTTGATCCAATGTTGGGCAATCCCCAACGAACGGGCATTCCCCGTATCTTAGACAACCCTCCAAGAAACATTCCACTACCACAACCCATTCGAAACGTGCAACCTCTTGGGCAAGTTGATGAAGCTCAAGAAGGGGAGGAAACTAATGATGGAGATGACATGTATGGGTTTGATGATCACTTTCAACCGAGGCGAGGTATGAATTGGGGTCGGAATGTAGATAGAGGTAGGGGCCGAGGTCGAGGGCACCCTATGGGGTATGTTGGAGGGGATGCTAGGAGAGATTATGGAGGTTATGGTGGTTATGGGGATCACTATGGGGGCCAACCGGAGCCTTTCCAAGGGGGTCGTGATAACAACAACAACCTCAATAGTGTGAAGCTCACTATTCCTTCTTTCAAAGGAAGTAGTGACCCGGTGGAGTACAAAAATTGGAAGCTGGCCATGGAACGAATATTTGAAACCAATGACATGCCCGAGGTGAAGAAAACCAAGTATGCAATATCTTCCTTCGAGTCGTTTGCTTCTACTTGGTGGGAGTCGGTGAAAAGAAATAGGAGGAGGACGGGAATGGCTATTAACCTTACTTGGGAAGAGTTGATTCGGGTGATGGATGAGAAATACTTGACTAATCAATACCGGGTTGAGCAACAAAAGCGTCTCTATGAGTTGAAACAAGGTTCCAATTCGGTTGGGGAGTACTTCAATGAATTCGAGCAAATCCGAATGAACCTTGACATAGATGATGAAGACCATGAGTTGGCCATGATCCGTTTCAAAGGGGGCTTGAACCGAGACATAGCATCACAATTGAAGTTCCACAAATATGATGATCTCTACAAGTTATGTGAGGATGCGGTTGAAGCCGAGAAATGGGTCAAAGAAGAGAAATCCTTCCGCTACAAGAGTAGCACTACTACTCCAACAAGCAATACAAAAGGGTGGAAGACTCCTACCACAAATGCAAGGTTCCCGAGTGCAAGTGGAACGAGTGGTGCCAGTGCAAGCAAGGATGTGAAGAAGCCATTTGAGAAGCACACACCCAATGTGGGAGGTAATTCTAAAACCCAATTAAATACTCCTACTTCTTCTTCCATTCAATGTCACAAGTGCAAGGGCTATGGGCACTTTTCTAGGGAATGTCCCACGAAGAGGACCATGGTTGTTGTTGGCAACGATGTTTATGAAAAGGAGAGTGAATCGGAGGATGAGGGGGTAGAGGGAGTAGAGGGAGATGAGGGGGTAGTGGAGGATGGTGAAGATGACACGGTGGAGGATGAGGAACCTCATACTTTTCTAGTAGTGAGGAGGAGCTTAGGAGCTATGATTGCGGAGGATGGTGAGACCTTGCAAAGGGAGAACCTCTTCCATGCTAGGTGTCGTGTTAAGGGTGTAGTGTGCTCTATGATCATTGATTCCGGGAGTTGTACTAATGTGGTAAGTCAATCTCTCATAACTCAATTGAAGTTGCCTACCATGAAGCATCCCAAGCCATACCGGTTACAGTGGCTTAGTGAATGTGGGGAGCTCAAGGTAGTGAAACAAGCAATGATCAAGTTTAAGATGGGAAGTTATGTTGATGAACACTTGTTCGACGTTGTGCCCATGCAAGCTTGCCACCTTCTATTTGGAAGGCCTTGGCAATTTGACCGGCAAGTGGTTCACAATGGACGTGTTAACACTTACACGCTCCAACATGAAGGAAGAAAGTTTGTGTTGAAACCCCTAACTCCTAAACAAGTGAGTGATGACTACAATAGAATGAAGGAGTTGAGGGAAGCGGCAAAGGCCAAGTCAATCATTGAGACTAGCCCGTTGCCCAAAAACATGGTGGCAATCCCACCTACTTCATCCACCGGCGGCATATGTGCCATGATGCAACCGGGCGAGCTCCTAAGAGGTAATGATGGCAACAAGTTTCTCCTATGCTTAGTGCACAAAGGTATGGCTCTTAACTCTAATCATGATGTTTCTTCTAGTCCTTTACCTAGTGCTTTGAAAAATGTTTTGGAGAACTTTGGGGACATGTTCCCGGATGAGATGCCCGATGGCTTACCTCCCTTGAGAGGTATTGAACATCAAATTGATTTTATTCCGGGCTCTCAAATCCCAAATAAGCCGGCCTATAGAAGCAATCCCGAGGATACGAGGGAGTTGCAAAAACAAGTTGATGACTTGCTTTCAAAGGGCTTGGTGAGGGAAAGTTTGAGTCCTTGTGCCGTACCGGTCATTCTTGTCCCAAAGAAAGACGGCACTTGGAGAATGTGTGTAGATTGCCGAGCCGTGAATAAGATAACGATCAAGTATCGTCACCCAATTCCACGGCTTGATGATATGTTGGATGAATTGAGTGGGTCGCGTGTCTTTTCTAAAATCGACCTTAGGTCCGGCTACCATCAAATCCGGATGAAACCCGGGGATGAATGGAAAACCGCATTCAAGACCAAATTCGGTCTCTATGAATGGTTGGTAATGCCCTTCGGGCTTTCCAACGCACCTAGCACCTTCATGCGACTCATGAATCATGTTTTGAAGCCTTTTATCAACAAGTTTGTCGTTGTCTATTTTGATGATATCTTGATCTATAGTAGGACAATTGATGAACATGTTGACCACCTTAGGCAAGTGCTTGAAACCTTGAGAGCCGAAAAGCTCTATGCTAACTTCAAAAAGTGTGCCTTTGGTGTAGAGAAGGTTGTCTTTCTTGGGTTTGTTGTGAGTGCCCAAGGAGTGGAGGTGGATGAGTCTAAGGTAGAGGCCATACGTGATTGGCCTACTCCTACTACCGTGACTCAAGTAAGGAGCTTTCATGGTCTTGCTAGTTTTTATAGACGATTTGTGAGAGACTTTAGCTCCATAGCCGCTCCACTCACCGAATTGGTCAAGAAAGACCAACCCTTTGTTTGGGGAGAGCCTCAAGAGAAGGCTTTCCAAGAGTTGAAAGGTAGGTTGAGTACCGCCCCTTTATTACAATTGCCCGACTTTGGGAAAGCATTTGAGGTTGAGTGTGATGCCTCGGGGGTGGGAATCGGTGGTGTGTTAATGCAAGATAGTAAACCCATCGCCTACTTTAGTGAAAAGTTGAAAGGGGCCTCCTTGAATTATTCTACATATGACAAGGAGTTGTATGCCCTTGTGAGAGCTCTTGCCCATTGGCAACATTACCTTTGGCCTCGTGAGTTTGTAATCAAGAGTGACCATGAGTGATAGGGATCAAATACGCGGAAGCAAGTAATAAGGAAGCGGAAGCAACAATCAAACGATAACAAGAAAGTAAGGGATTGGGGAGAATAGAAATAGAAGAAAAGAATGAATCAACTAAATCACATAGATTGATTCAATAGGGAGAAGAGACTTGAACCATTAAACGGGACTCTCACTAGCGGAGATCCACCATGGATTCAACGTAAGAGATACATGAAGTCAACGCTTCAACAAGAAAGGCCACGCCTATTCTATCTTCTCAATTCTATCTCCAAAACTAGCTAATGAAATAAATGACTAAGTGTGGTATTTATAGGTGTTCCACACTCCTAATATAATGTCAAAAATACCCCTAAAGTGGGTTAAAACAATAAAGGCCACGTAGGGCTATACTTGTCCAAAACATAGCATAAAACTAGCAATTCCCGCACCCCCTTCACAAAGTAGGCGCCCAGCCTACTCTTACTAGGCGCCCCGCCTGTTCTTGGCATGCTGAGGGACTGGGCGGTCCGCCCATCTTGCAGAGGCGGTCCGCCTGGTTGATTTCCAGAGAGTTGTCAAAAACTAGGCGGCCGGCCTAGTTGAGTAGGCAGTCCGCCTGGTCCTGTGGCCTCTTGACTTGCTTCCAAACGTGCTCCGGATGCCTCTCCAAGTGGCCTATGTGATCCTCCTCCCTTGGCGCTCCTTTGCATGATCTTTAAGTCGCTTTCGGGGGCCTTGGCGATACTCTTTGTGCTCTCCAAGCTTGGCTCTTGATGGTTGGCGTTTTGGGTCTTATCATCCTCCCCTTCTTGAAAGGATTTCGTCCTCGAAATCAAACCATCAAGCCTACATTCAAAACAAGCACAAACAAAGCTTCCTACTACAAGAGTAGGTTAGTGGCAAAAGTGTGGGAAAACACACTCTTGTGATAGAGCCAAGCATCAATAATAAGTAAAAAGCTTATGTCTCCAAAGGAGACAACAAAGACTTGACTCCACATTAAAGTGCACCCAACACGAGAACAAGCAAAGAGATCAATAGGATATGGAATATGCAAGGTATAGCAATCAAATTCCCTATGACCCCTAAGCTCATGACCAACATACCAAGCCTTCAAATCAATATTATCATAATGTGACACATTAGCTTTGGCATGCTCAACACCCAAGGTGTGATCAACATGTGGAATAGAGTAAACAAAATAGTTCAATTGGCAACTAACATCAATTACTCCACTCCCCTTCTTGGAAGCACTCTTACACACACCAAGAGTGGCTTCCTCACCTCCAAATCCATCTCTAAGACATTCTCCCTCTTTAGGCAAACTCCAAAGGAAAGTCTCCAAAATAGGTCCTTCATCATTATAGTCCATACAATGACGGTTAGGACTACTAGAAGATGGTTCAACACAACCAATATCAAGACCACTCATCCCACTTGGAGTCCCAAACAATGGATCATCCTTAGAGTCTATCTTTACATACCATGGAGGTTCTATTTTACGAGCAATTCTAGTCCGATACAATTCGCTACCACAAATGAGGTTATCTTCACATAACGGAAATGTAAAAGCATGCACCTCAAATTCATGGTCACATGAAAACATGGTATCAAGACTAGGTTCTTTATCCACACCCGAGGAGTCATCGAAAATGAATCGATCCATCTCACACTCTAGAGACTCCTCAAGGTCACATCCATCCTTACTACGACACATAAGTCCACCATTATCAAGCAATTCATCAAGGGAAAGGATAGGATATTCATTCAACTCATCTTCCCCTTTGTCAAATATGGGTGGGGTGTCATAACAAGGTTCACAAGCAAGGTCAACTACACATTCCTCACTAGTGAGAGGTTCAATGAAAACCGGGCTCACATCATGATGTGGCTTATCATCCCTCTCAACTAGTGGTTCACATTCACACACAAGTTGACCATCCGGCTCTACACTAGTTGCAAACACATTGTAATCATACAAATCATCAACTAGTGAAGAGTTAGCACACACACTACCATGAGACAAGGAAGTAACATGTTCAAGGGATGAGCTATCACTTACCTTTGAGTGGCCATCTTGCTCACTCAATGCATTTGGAGTGTCATGACTTGTCTCTTCACCTTGAAACTCACATTGAAGTGTTTCTTCACCTTGTCTATCCTTCTTGGGACATGGTTGAGGCTCCATTGAGGGGCCTCCAAGAGTACCTACACAAGCATTCACAAAAGTAGGAGAAAAAGACAAAGGGTTAAGGTTAGAATAAGGGGTGTCCTCACTCTTTTTTCCCTCTTTCTTTTCTCTCATTTTCTTTTCAAGGTTAGGTGTAGATTCGGGTGGTGACATCCCACTCACAACACTCAACACATCCTCTCCTTTTTCCACTCGAGGAATGTCACCGGTCACTCCCTTACTCCTCTCAATCTTTTGTCTCTCAAATTCGGGTGAGTTGGGACGAGGCCCAAGGATACCCATAGCCGGAGTAGGTGGAGTTTTAACATCAACCCGAAATCTAGGACTAAGAGACTCTTCACTTGAGATCTCTTTCTTCTTTGATGGTAAACTTGCCAACTCTTTTCTTGCACTAGTCCCACCATTGCTTGTGATTGTAGGACTTTTTGTTGGCACTCTTTCAACCATAGGATGAGGTTCTTGCTCCTTTTCCCTTTGCATAGGCCTAGAAGGTACACTAGGAGGTGATTTGATCTTTATCCCAATAGGCTCAAAGTCGTGCATCGTTGGCCATTGGCCGAGGTAATACTTATCAGTTCCCTTACTATATCGCACCTTCTTGCTTTGCAACCATGACTCGCCAAACCACACATGACAATGTTGCATGGGGTACACATGACACCAAATATAATTCCAATATCCCTTATGCGATATACACACCCGAACTTCCTTGGAAACCCACACTCCGTGGTAGTCATAAGGATACTTCAAGGCATAGCAAGGTAGCCTTAGCTCATCAACCACCGAGGTACTAATGCAATTGGTATCGGTGCCACCAATCTTGAGCAAGTACCCTCCATTACCTTCCACCTCAACAAGGAACCTCCTTAGACCCAAGTGTAGTATAGGGTCATCCAAGTAAGGTCTTGGAACCTCTTGATACCCATCACTATCAAACCGAAGCTTACTTAGCCCACTTCCCCTAGCAACACCACTAGGACAACCTCCACTTCCCGTCACTCTTCCAACACTAGAAGTGTAGTTGAAAGTCGAGGAAGGAGCACCACTATGGAACCCATAATTGCCTCTCGCCTTGGTTCCATAGCTCCTAACACCACTCCTACCACCACGACTAGAGCAATGCACTCCAACTACGGTAAGAACACTTTTTCTCATTTCACCCTTCACATGGGAACTAGAAGACGTAACTCTCCCATTTCCCATGGAACAACCACCACCACCTCCCATACTAATGGAAGGTCTTCTACTACTCTCTTGCTCACCACAAGCAACATCAAGAGAAGATGCATATGAACCATCCTCACAATCAACCTCATCATCAATTCTCTCTACGTCACTATCATCATGTTCAAATTCATCACAAGAAGAGTAAGTAGGATCATCATACCTTGAGGCGTCACCATCTTCAAATTCTTGACTTGGAGCATAAGATTCTTCACATTCGTCTTCGCAAGCCCCATAGTCTTCTTCATCTTCATAATCAACATAGTGACCCGCTTCATCATCATATGAGCCTTGGTTCCCGGAATCGTCATAGCGATACCCATCATCGTCACCATAGGAACCATAGTCTCCATCATCTCCGCATGAGTCATATCCTCCACAATCATCATCATCCGAAGCCATAATTGTAATCAAAGAGCTAAGGACCTCACAAATTCACTCCCTCACGTGTATCACTCAAAGATGTCACTCAATTTTCTTTCCACTCGTGTATACACTCAAGGTCGTTGGCTTTTGTGACCACACTCTATTGTTCTCACCACTCAAGCCTTTTTCCGCTCTAGGCCCTCTTGTCTCTTAGTAATCACAATGGCAAAATCAATCAACTAATGCGCCCAAGTAATGGTTCGGAACGGAGTTAAAGTGACTCGATGTACGGAAGCTAGTTTAGTGCGCACTTGAAGCAAGCAAATTCTACGACTTTAAGTATAGACTTCAAGACACACAAACACCCTAAGAAATGAAAGATTAGTGTTAATAAAGTAGGACTAATACCTTAGAAACACTAACCAAGAGGTACGGAAGCAATCGGGACACAAAAAGACGCGAAACGAAGCCAAACGGAGCCTCCCCAGGAGTGGGCGGTCCGCCTCTGTAAAAGGGGCGCCCCGCCTACTCAAAATCCAGAGAGTAGCAATAAAAGAGGCGGTCCACCTCTTTGGAGTAGGCGGTCCGCCTACTGGGCTCCTCAGCACACTCCGAAAACGGGTTTTTGGGCCCTTTTTGCACCAAATTCCGATGTTTTCAACTTGTTTTCACAATCCAATAATACCCCAAGTTGTTTTTGATCCCTTTTAACAATCCCCAATCAAAATTATACCCAAACAATCAATCAAATCAAGGGTTGAGGTCAAGAACACCAAGAACACCAAGGTTTATCAACAAGGGTTTAACTAGGATTGTGATTCATCAAAGTAGGTGTTATACTAGTTCAATTCCCACAAATTTGGTACCAATTTGTTTGGTTTTCAAGGAAGATCAATCCCCAACAACAAGTTTCCACTATATCATCAATCCAACCCAAGAATCAAAGCTAAAAGCATCAAGAACATGTTCATCAAGGGTTTAAGGGCAATTAGGGTTTCAATTTTTCAAACTTCACCAATCCAAGTAATTTTGGTACCCAAGCAACAAGGTTTCATCAAGGATCAAGAATCCATAACACCCATAACAAAAATCATCCAATCCAACAAGATACACCAAATTTTTTTTGTATTTTCCAATTTTTCAATTTTTTTGTGTTTTTTCTTCTTTCAATAACAAGAACAAGGAAACTAAAGATAGATTGAACAAGGAACGTGGATTCGTAAGAACGAAACCCGAGCCTTGCTCTGATACCAAGATGATAGGGATCAAATACGCGGAAGCAAGTAATAAGGAAGCGGAAGCAACAATCAAACGATAACAAGAAAGTAAGGGATTGGGGAGAATAGAAATAGAAGAAAAGAATGAATCAACTAAATCACATAGATTGATTCAATAGGGAGAAGAGACTTGAACCATTAAACGGGACTCTCACTAGCGGAGATCCACCATGGATTCAACGTAAGAGATACATGAAGTCAACGCTTCAACAAGAAAGGCCACGCCTATTCTATCTTCTCAATTCTATCTCCAAAACTAGCTAATGAAATAAATGACTAAGTGTGGTATTTATAGGTGTTCCACACTCCTAATATAATGTCAAAAATACCCCTAAAGTGGGTTAAAACAATAAAGGCCACGTAGGGCTATACTTGTCCAAAACATAGCATAAAACTAGCAATTCCCGCACCCCCTTCACAAAGTAGGCGCCCAGCCTACTCTTACTAGGCGCCCCGCCTGTTCTTGGCATGCTGAGGGACTGGGCGGTCCGCCCATCTTGCAGAGGCGGTCCGCCTGGTTGATTTCCAGAGAGTTGTCAAAAACTAGGCGGCCGGCCTAGTTGAGTAGGCAGTCCGCCTGGTCCTGTGGCCTCTTGACTTGCTTCCAAACGTGCTCCGGATGCCTCTCCAAGTGGCCTATGTGATCCTCCTCCCTTGGCGCTCCTTTGCATGATCTTTAAGTCGCTTTCGGGGGCCTTGGCGATACTCTTTGTGCTCTCCAAGCTTGGCTCTTGATGGTTGGCGTTTTGGGTCTTATCAATGAGTCACTCAAGCATTTGAGAGGCCAAGAGAAGCTCAATAAGAGGCATGCCAAGTGGGTTGAGTTTATTGAGTCCTTTCCCTATGTGATCCAATACAAGAAAGGGAAGGACAATGTTGTGGCGGATGCGCTTTCTAGGAAGTTCGCATTAGCCACCACTCTCACCTCTAAGCTCATGGGGTTCGAGAGCATCAAATTGATGTATGCTCAAGATCCTAAGCTAAAGAGTGTCTATGATGCTCTAGAGAAAGGGGAGAGAGTTGCAAAGTACCAATGGTCTAATGGATTCATCTTTAAAAATGGTAGAGTGTGCATACCCGAGTCCTCATGGAGGGAATTGCTTGTGCAAGAGGCCCATTGTGGAGGACTCATGGGTCATTTTGGGGTAAGGAAGACTTTGGCCGTTCTTCAAGAACAATTCTATTGGCCGAAGATGAGGGTGCATGTGGAGAAGTTTTGCACCAATTGCCTTGAGTGCAAGCGTGCCAAATCTAAATCCCACCCTCATGGGTTATACACCCCACTTCCCGTACCTACTAGTCCGTGGTTGGATATATCAATGGACTTTGTCATGGGATTACCAAGGACTAGGGGGGGCCACGATAGCATCTTTGTTGTTGTGGATAGGTTTTCAAAGATGGCTCATTTCATTCCGTGCAAAAAATGTGATGACGCCCAACATGTAGCTTCCTTGTTTGTTGAGAATGTTTTGAAGCTACATGGTGTGCCTCAAACTATAGTGAGTGACAGGGACACTAAGTTCCTAAGCCATTTTTGGCGAAGTTTATGGGGTGCTTTAGGCACCAAGCTCTTGTTTTCTACGTCCCACCACCCACAAACCGATGGTCAAACCGAAGTGGTAAACCGGACTTTGGGTGCTCTTCTTAGGGCCCTGACCCGAGGTAAGGCCGGGACGTGGATTGATAGATTGCCTATGATGGAGTTTGCCTACAATCGTACATTGCATAGCGCTATTGGCATGACTCCTTTTGAATGTGTTTATGGTTTTAACCCCTTGATTCCCCTTGATCTAACCCCTTTGCCAAGGGAAATGGTTGTTAATTTTGAAGGTAAAGCTCGAGCCAAGGCTTTGATGGAGCTACATGCTAAGGCGAAGAAGAACTTGGAGGAATCTTATGCTAAGGTTGCCTCTAAGAAGAACAAGGGACGAAAGAAGGTGGAACTCAAGAAGGGTGACTATGTGTGGGTGCACTTCCGGAAAGAAAGGTTTCCAAACCTTAGGAAAGGGAAGTTGGCACCCCGGGGAGATGGTCCTTTCCAAGTGCTCTCAAAGATCAACAACAATGCCTATGTGGTCGACTTGCCAAGTGAGTATCAAGTTTCTAATACTTTCAATGTTAGTGACTTGGTTCCTTTGAATGTAGGTAATGAAGAGGTCGTGAGTGATGATGGAGAGGTCGTGAATGATGATGCAGAGGTCGTGGATGATGCTTCGATTTCGAGGACGAAATCCTCTCAAGAAGGGGAGGATGATAAGACCCAAACCGCTACAAGACCTCTCACTCGGAGCCAAGCTAAGTTGATTCAAGACGTCCATCTTCATTTGATATGGAAGGGTATGGAAGAAGGCTCCAAGAGCGACTTGAAGACTGTGCTTTGGTGTACCATGGATGGGGAACCTTCGAGTACACTTGACGAGGCATCCGGAGCACATTTGGAGGCGTTTCAAGAGACCACAGCACTAGGCGGACCGCCTACTCAACTAGGCCGGCCGCCTAGTTTGTAGCAGCTCTCTGGATTCCATGTAGGCGGACCGCCTCTGCAAACCAGGCGGCCGCCTACTCCTTCAGCAGGTGGAAAACAGGCGGGGCGCCTACAATAAGTAGGCTGGGCGCCTACTTTGTGACAAGGTTGCGGGATTTGCTAGTTTTTGACTATGTTTTGGACAAGTTTAGCCCTACGTGGCCTTTATTGTTTAAACCCACTTTAGGGGTATTTTTGAGCTTTCATTACAATTAGGTGAAGTCTATAAATACTTCACAAACCTCTTTCAAACAATTACCTTACACTTTGATTATTATTGAATGAGAATTGAGTTGAACTCTTTGGAAGAATCCTTTGTCTTTGGTTGCTTGAATTCACTAGTGTAACCTAGTTGAGTCTTGAACCGTTAACCCGACCATTCGACTTGCGAGTCCCGTGTTGTCTCGAGGGTCGTTGCATAGTGTAGGTCCTCCTTGACGCCGATTCGAAGGTATCTCGGGACAAGTTCCCCGTGGTTACTTCGAAGGGAGTTCGAGAAGTGTCTCGCTCTTCTATCTTTTTGTTCCGCGTATTTGATTCCTATCACACTTACACTGTGAAGCTCGATGGGAAGAGTTTTATACTCAAGCCTTTGTCTCCAAAGCAAGTCTCCGAGGACTATAAACGGATGAAAGAACTGAAAGAAGCGGCCAAAGCTAAGCTTCCGATGGGAGCAAAATTGGGGGCCGAAGAGACAAACTCACCGACCGAGGAGAAAGGGATTTGTGCAATCATGCAACCCGGTGAGACCTTACGAGGCAACGACCACGGTCAGATGATGATTTGCCTCGTGCACAAGGGTATCCTTCTAAACTCTAATGATGATTTTTCTAATGATAACCCTTTGCCTTTGTCTGTTCGTAAAGTTTTGCAGGACTTCGAGGACATGTTTCCCGAGGAAATGCCAGGTGGATTGCCTCCGTTGAGAGGAATCGAGCACCAAATTGACTTCGTGCCGGGATCACAAATCCCCAACAAACCTGCATACCGGTGTAATCCCGAGGACACCAAAGAGCTCCAACGGCAGGTTGATGAGTTGCTGAACAAGGGCCTCGTTCGAGAGAGCTTGAGTCCTTGCGCCGTTCCAGTTATCCTTGTCCCGAAGAAGGATGGAACATGGCGAATGTGTGTTGACTGTCGAGCAGTCAACAAAATAACGGTAAAGTATCGTCATCCTATCCCTCGATTAGATGACATGCTAGATGAATTAAGTGGTTCTTCATGCTTTTCAAAGATTGATCTCAGGTCCGGTTACCACCAGATCCGAATGAAACCCGGTGACGAGTGGAAAACCGCATTCAAGACCAAATTCGGTCTCTATGAATGGTTGGTAATGCCATTTGGCTTATCCAACGCCCCGAGCACATTCATTCGATTGATGAACCACGTGCTAAAACCGTTCATAAACAAGTTCGTTGTCGTTTATTTCGATGACATACTTGTTTACAGTCGAACCATGGATGAACATGTCGAACACCTAAGGCTTGTGCTTGAAAAGCTTCGAGAAGAGAAGTTGTATGCTAATTTCAAAAAGTGTGCCTTTGGTGTCGATCGTGTAGTCTTTCTTGGATTTGTAGTCAGTGCTAATGGTGTCGAAGTTGACGAATCAAAAGTCGAAGCCATCAAAGATTGGCCAACTCCGACCTCGGTATCACAAGTTCGTAGCTTCCATGGGTTAGCTAGCTTTTACCGCAGGTTTGTCCGCGACTTTAGCACCGTGGCAGCTCCTCTAACCGAGCTGGTTAAGAAAGACAATCCATTTGTGTGGGAAGAGTCCCAAGAAAGGGCTTTCCAAGAGTTGAAACGGAGGCTTTGTTCTGCCCCGTTGTTGCAACTCCCTGACTTCGGCAAAGCATTCGAAGTCGAGTGTGATGCGTCTGGAGTTGGGATCGGAGGAGTGCTTATGCAAGAATCGAAGCCGATCGCTTACTTTAGCGAAAAGCTTAAGGGTGCAACTTTGAATTATTCAACATATGACAAAGAGTTGTATGCCCTCGTTCGAGCACTCGCCCATTGGCAGCATTATTTGTGGCCTCGAGAATTTGTGATCCGAAGTGATCATGAGTCCTTGAAGCATCTCCGGGGACAGGAGAAATTAAACCGAAGGCATGCCAAGTGGGTTGAATTTATTGAGAGCTTTCCTTATGTAATTCATTACAAAAAGGGAAAAGACAATGTTGTGGCCGATGCGCTATCAAGGAAATTTGCCTTAGCGACCACTCTCGCCTCGAGGCTCATGGGATTCGAGAGCATCAAGCTAATGTACGATGACGATCCCAAGCTGAAATGCGTTCGTGACGCAATCTTGAGTGGCCGAAGGGTTGAGAAGTACCAGTGGCACGATGGCTACCTCTTCAAGAATGGGAGGGTTTGTGTGCCAGTGTCATCGTGGAGAGAGCTCCTTGTTCGGGAAGCTCACTCCGGTGGACTGATGGGACACTTCGGTGTCGACAAAACTCTTGGTATCTTGACCGAGCAGTTCCATTGGCCCAAAATGCGACGAGATGTGGAAAAGCTTTGCAACGCTTGTCTCGTTTGCAAGAAAGCTAAATCGAAGTCCAACCCTCATGGTTTGTACACCCCATTACCTGTGCCTGATCGACCGTGGGTTGATATATCCATGGACTTTGTCTTGGGGTTACCGAGGTCGGGGGGAGGACATGATAGCATCTTCGTTGTGGTTGATCGATTTTCGAAAATGGCTCACTTTATTCCTTGCAAGAAGTGTGATGATGCACAGCATGTAGCTACATTGTTTGTTTCTAATGTGTTGAAATTGCATGGTGTACCTCGTACTATTGTGAGTGACCGAGACACAAAATTCTTGAGTCATTTTTGGAAGTGTCTATGGGGTGCCCTCGGCACAAAACTACTATTCTCGACGTCGCACCATCCTCAGACTGATGGACAGACCGAGGTAGTTAACCGAACCTTGGGATCTTTGCTTCGGGCAATGACCAAAGGAAAGGTTGGAAACTGGGCTGATCGTTTGCCCATGATGGAGTTTGCATACAATCGAACGGTGCATCGAATGATTCACATGACCCCGTTCGAGTGTGTGTATGGATTTAACCCTTTAATTCCACTTGATCTAACCCCATTGCCTCGAGATGTCGTTACTGATTTTGCAGGTACTCACCGAGCCAAAGCTCTGCTCGAGTTGCATGCTAAGACGAAGAAGAACCTCGAGGAAGCCTATACAAAGGTTGCCTTGAAGAAAAACAAGGGGCGGAAAAAGTTGGAATTAAGGAAGGGAGATTGGGTTTGGGTTCACTTCCGAAAGGAACGTTTCCCGAACCTAAGGAAAGGGAAGTTGGCTCCTCGAGGGGATGGTCCATTTCAAGTCCTGAGCAAAATAAACAACAATGCTTATGTTATCGACCTCCCAGGTGAGTACAATGTGTCCAACACTTTCAATGTTGCTGATTTAGCTCCTTGTGCTGTAGGTCCAGTATCGGAGATAGAGGATGACTCGATTTCGAGGACGAAATCCTCTCAAGCAGGGGAGGATGATGCAGCTCAAAGTGCTGATCAAGGACTCGATGACAATCAACCGAGGAGATCTCCACCGAAGGCAATGACTGATCTACCGGGGAGACGAATCACTCGAAGCCAAGCTAAGCTGCTCCATGACATGCACGTACAGCTGACCATGATGGGAAGTAGCATGTGTTCGGAGAGGGAATTGCAAGGTGTTGAAACCAAGGGCCACATCTTCAAAATTGAGCCCGAGGACAAGGTTACCGAACAGCAGCTCTTGGCCCCGGGCAGCATAGAGCCGAACACAACAACATGTGTTCGATGCTAAGTCATGCTAAGTCAGCGCCCGATGAGGTGTGTGTTCGAGCAGACAATCGAGAATCGAAGCCAAGGCTGACCGAAGTCAAAGCTGCCGAACACATTTTAATCCAGCCCTGCGTGGCTTATTTCTATTGGTCGTTTGTGACCCTTTTACTAGTTTACCCTTAGTATTCCCTATATAAACCTTATTCCCTTACATTGTAAGTAGCTAGTAGTTTTTTGGACATTGATATTGAATGAAAGTGCCGAGCACATTTCTTGTCTCCGTCGTGAGCAAAACCCCGGTGAGGGCTTTTAAGGACTTGTGGCTTTCGGTTAGTCCGATTGAACATTCCTCTTGATCATTCAGTTTGCAAGAGGCAATGTTCTCTTGAGGATTGTTGCATAGTTAGGGTGATTCTTGTATCCCTTTCGATCGAGCTTTGGGACAGGTTCCCCACTGTTCTTTTGAAAGAAGCAAGTTTTGTCTTGCTTTTTATCTTCTTCCTTACTGTTTCTTCTTCCGCGTCGTGCTTAGCTTTCCCTTCGGGAATTGCCTTGCACCACTACCTCAAGGCCGTTCACTAGAAGTCAAGCCAAGTTGATTCAAGACACTCATCTCCACTTGACTTGGAAGGATATGGAAGAAGGCCCCAAGAGCGATTTGAAGATCATGCTTTGGAGTGCTATGGATGGAGGACCCTCCAGGACACTTGGAGAGGCTCAAGAGACACAAAATGAGACACCCCAAGTGGCTTCAGGAAGAGGCGGAGCGCCTCCCATATGAGGCGGAGCGCCTCCCAAAATCCAGAGAGCTGGACCTCAGAAGGCGGAGCGCCTCAGAGAAGAGGCGGAGCGCCTCCCAAGAATCCAGAGAGCTGAAGTTCAGAAGGCGCCCGCCTCCACCCCCCTAGGCGGCCGCCTCCCCCCTGTGACAGCATGCGGGACTTTTACTACTTTTTGCTTAAACTTCCAACTATAGCCCTGCATGGCCTTATTTGTTTTAACCCACTTTGGGGGTACTTTAGACCTTTTATTATGACTAAGTGAAGCCTATAAATACTTCACTTAGCCTCATCAAACCTTAGCTTACCTTTTGAATCTTATGAATGAAGAATTGAGTTTATCTCTTGTTATGAAGAAACCCTCTTTGTTTGGCTTGAAATTCACTAGCGGATCCTAGTGGAGTCTCGAACCGAAACCCGATCATTCTACTTGCGAGTCCCGGGTGCGACTCGAGGGTGGTTGCATAGTGTAGGTCCTTCTAGACGCCGATACGAGGGTATCTCGGGACAAGTTCCCTGGGGTTACTTCGTAGGGAGTTCGAGAAGTGTCTCGCTCTCCTATCTTTCTTTGTCTTATCGTTTTGATCCTTATCACAGTTTCATCGTGGAGAGAGCTCTTAGTTCGAGAAGCTCACTCCGGAGGCTTGATGGGACACTTCGGTGTCGACAAAACTCTTGGTATCTTAACCGAGCAGTTCCATTGGCCCAAGATGCGACGAGATGTGGAAAAGCTTTGCAACGCTTGTCTCGTTTGCAAGAAAGCTAAAACAAAGTCCAACCCTCATGGTTTGTATACCCCGTCGCCTGTGCCTGATCGACCTTGGGTTGATATATCCATGGACTTTGTGTTGGGATTACCGAGGTCGGGGGGAGGACATGATAGCATCTTTGTTGTTGTTGACCATTTTTCAAAAATGGCTCACTTTATTCCTTGCAAAAAATGTGATGATGCACAACATGTAGCTACTTTATTTGTTTCTAATGTGTTGAAATTGCATGGTGTGCCTCGTACTATTGTGAGTGATCGAGACTCAAAATTCTTGAGTCATTTTTGGAAATGTTTGTGGGGTGCCCTCGGCACCAAGTTACTATTCTCGACGTCTCACCATTCTCAGACTGATGGACAGACCGAGGTAGTTAACCGAACCT
Organism: Petunia x hybrida; assembly: GCA_037355625.1. Classification (NCBI taxonomy): domain Eukaryota; kingdom Viridiplantae; phylum Streptophyta; class Magnoliopsida; order Solanales; family Solanaceae; genus Petunia; species Petunia x hybrida. The sequence continues at coordinate 1,194,203 of JBBBVM010000534.1, forward strand.
TGGGATCTTTGCTTCGAAATGACCAAAGGCAAGGTTGGAAACTGGGCTGATCGTTTGCCCATGATGGAGTTTGCATACAATCGAACGGTGCATAGAATGATCAATATGACCCCGTTCGAATGTGTGTATGGTTTTAACCCTTTGATTCCACTTGATTTAACCCCATTGCCTCGAGATTCTGTTGTTGATTTTGAAGGTACTCGGCGAGCCACTGCCTTGATCGAATTGCATGCAAAGGTGAAGAAGAACCTCGAGGAAGCTTATGCAAAAGTTGCATTAAAGAGAAACAAGGGGCGTAAAAGGCTGGAGTTAAAGAAGGGGGATTGGGTTTGGGTTTACTTCCGAAAGGAATGCTTCCCGAACCAAAGGAAAGGAAAGTTGGCTCCTCGAGGGGATGGTCCATTTCAAGTGTTGACCAATATCAACAACAATGCTTACATGATCGACCTCCCAGGTGAGTATAATGTGTCCAACACCTTTAATGTTGCTGACTTAGCTCCTTGTGTTGTAGGTCAAACTTCGGAGGACGAGGAGGGCTCGATTTCGAGAACGAAATCTTCTCAAGAAGGGGAGGATGATGCAGCCCGAACACGTGCTGATCAAGTGTTCGATCCACCGAGGAGACCAATGACACGAAGCCAAGCCAAGCTGCTGCACGATGTGCACATTCACTTGGCCTGGCCGAAGGAAAGCAATTTCTTCGAGACTGAGTGGCCGGGCTCAAGAACCGAGGGCCCTGCATATGCTATGTTGTCCGGTTGGAGTACAAAAGGTAAGTTTGCTTGCCCTTGTTGTAAGTATGACACTAATTCTTGCTACCTAAAACATAGTCGGAAAATGTGTTACATGGACCATCGTGTTTTTCTACCTATGGATCATCAATGGAGATCTAACAAAAGGTCTTTCGATGGAAAAAACAGAACATAGATGATGTAGGAAATCAAACGCGGAAAAATAAAGATAAAAGCGAGACGTAACTCGTACGATAATCTCAAGTAGCAACGGAGAACTTGTTCCGTTACACCCCAAGAAGATGACAAGAACATCTACACTAGGCAACTACCCTCGAGCTAACGTGAGCACGCAAGTAGAATGGTCGGGGGGGATTGGAATTCATCTAGATCCGCTAGAGGAAAAACAAGTCCCGTCAAGGGTTTCATTCACCATTCAAAGAGTTCAACTCTTAACACAATTGTATGTTTAATCATCAAAGTTAGCTAGTGAAATAAGACAAGCTAATAGCTATTTATAGGTGTAGTTAGACACCCTTTGAAAGGTCTAAAATGCCCACACTTAGGCTTAGGAAATAAAGGACCACGTAGGGTCAAAATAGTCTTAACATAGCATAGATTCACGCCTCTTCAGTGAACCGGGCGGAGCGCCCAAGATTGGGGCGGAGCGCCCGCAAAATTGCACATTTTAGGCAGTGGGGTGGCTCGGGCGGAGCGCCTGGATTTGGGGCGGAGCGCCCAAACCCTGTTATCTTCAGGTGGAGCGCCCAAGCACTGGGCGGAGCGCCCAAGCCCTGTTGTCTTCAGGTGGAGCGCCCAAAACACTGGGTGGAGTGCCCAAAGTGCTGAGGTGCTCTCCTTGTGCTTTGATCACCCGAAATGGCTTCCCAATGCTTCCTTCTTCTAGTCCCTTCCTCACCAAGTGTAGATGTACTCCTTGGATCTCCCTAGCTTGGCTCCGAGTGAAGGGTCTCGTGGTTTGCCCGGCATCATCCTCCCCTTCTTGAGAGGATTTCGTCCTCGAAATTGAAGCATCATCCACGACCTCTTCATCATCATTCACGACCCCTTCATTACCTACATCCAAAGGAACCAAGTCACAAACATTGAAAGTATTAGAAACTTGATACTCACTTGGCAAGTCGACCACATATGCATTGTTGTTTATCTTTGAAAGCACTTGGAATGGGCCATCTCCACGGGGTGCCAACTTCCCTTTCCTAAGGTTTGGAAACCTTTCTTTCCGGAAGTGTACCCACACATAGTCACCCTTCTTGAGTTCCACCTTCTTGCGGCCTTTGTTTTTCTTGGAGGCAACTTTAGCATAAGCTTCCTCCAAATTTTTCTTTGCCTTAGCATGTAGCTCCATCAAAGCCTTGGCTCTAGCTTTCCCTTCAAAATTAACAACCATTTCCCTTGGCAAAGGGGTTAGATCAAGGGGAATCAAGGGGTTAAAACCATAAACACATTCGAATGGAGTCATGCCAATCATTCTATGCACGGTGCGATTGTAGGCAAACTCCATAAGAGGAAGCTTGTCAATCCAAGTCCCACCCTTACCTCGGGTCATGGCTCTAAGAAGAGCACCCAAAGTACGGTTTACCACCTCCGTTTGACCATCGGTTTGGGGGTGGTGGGACGTAGAAAACAAGAGTTTGGTGCCAAGGGCACCCCATAAACTTCTCCAAAAATGACTTAGGAACTTAGGGTCCCTATCACTCACTATAGTTTGAGGCACACCATGTAGCTTCAAAACATTTTCAACAAACAAGGAAGCTACATGTTGAGCATCATCACATTTCTTGCAAGGAATGAAATGAGCCATCTTTGAGAACCTATCCACGACAACAAAGATGCTATCGTGGCCCCCCCTAGTCCTTGGTAATCCCATGACAAAGTCCATTGATATATCCAACCACGGACTAGTAGGTACGGGGAGTGGGGTATATAGGCCATGGGGATTAGACTTGGACTTGGCAAACTTGCACTCAAGACAAGAGTTGCAAAGTCTCTCAACATGTGTCCCCATTTTGGGCCAATGAAATTGCTCCCTAAGGATGGCTAAGGTTTTATCCCTACCAAAATGACCCATGAGTCCTCCACAATGTGCCTCTTGCACAAGCAATTCCCTCCATGAGGACTCGGGTATGCACACTTTACCATTTTTAAAGATGAATCCATTAGACCATTGGTATTTTTCAACTCTCTCCCCTTTCTCTAGAGCATCATAGACACTCTTTAGCTTTGGATCATGAGCATACATCAATTTGATACTCTCGAATCCCATGAGCTTAGAGGTGAGAGTGGTGGCTAATGCGAACTTTCTAGAAAGCGCATCCGCCGCAACATTGTCCTTCCCTTTCTTGTATTGGATCACATAGGGAAAAGACTCAATAAATTCAAACCACTTGGCATGCCACTTATTGAGCTTCTCTTGGCCTCTCAAATGCTTGAGTGACTCATGGTCACTCTTGATTACAAACTCACGAGGCCAAAGATAATGTTGCCAATGGGCAAGGGCTCTCACAAGGGCATACAACTCCTTGTCATATGTGGAATAATTCAAGGAGGCCCCTTTCAACTTTTCACTAAAGTAGGCGATGGGTTTGCTATCTTGCATTAATACACCACCAATTCCCACCCCCAAGGCATCACATTCAACCTCAAACGCCTTCCCGAAGTCGGGCAATTGCAATAGGGGGGCGGTACTTAACCTACCTTTCAACTCTTGGAAAGCCTTCTCTTGAGGCTCTCCCCAAACAAATGGTTGGTCCTTCTTTACCAACTCGGTAAGTGGAGCGGCAATGGAGCTAAAGTCTTTCACAAATCGTCTATAAAAACTAGCAAGACCATGAAAGCTCCTCACTTGAGTCACGGTAGTAGGAGTAGGCCAATCACGTATGGCCTCTACCTTAGACTCATCCACCTCCACTCCTTGGGCACTCACAACAAACCCAAGGAAGACCACCTTTTCCACACCAAAGGCACACTTTTTAAAGTTAGCATAGAGCTTTTCGGCTCTCAAAACATCAAGCACTTGCCTAAGGTGGCTAACATGTTCATCAATTGTCTTACTATAGATCAAGATATCATCGAAATAGACAACAACAAACTTATTGATAAAAGGCTTCAAAACATGATTCATGAGTCGCATGAAGGTGCTAGGTGCGTTGGATAGCCCGAAGGGCATAACCAACCATTCATAGAGACCGAATTTGGTCTTGAATGCGGTTTTCCATTCATCCCCGGGTTTCATTCGGATTTGATGGTAGCCGGACCTAAGGTCAATTTTGGAAAAGACACACGACCCACTCAATTCATCCAACATGTCATCAAGCCGTGGAATAGGGTGACGATACTTGATCGTTATCTTATTCACGGCTCGGCAATCTACGCACATTCTCCAAGTGCCGTCCTTCTTTGGGACAAGAATGACCGGTACGGCACAAGGACTCAAACTTTCCCTCACCAAGCCTTTTGAAAGCAAGTCATCAACTTGTTTTTGCAACTCCCTCGTATCCTCGGGATATCTTCTATAGGCCGGCTTGTTCGGGATTTGAGAGCCCGGAATAAAATCAATTTGATGTTCAATACCCCTCAAGGGAGGTAAGCCATCGGGCATCTCATCCGGGAACATGTCCCCAAAGTTCTCCAAAACATTTTTCAAAGCACTAGGCAAAGGACTAGAAGAAACATCACAATTAGAGTTAAGGATCATACCTTTGTGCACTAAGCATAGGAGAAACTTGTTGCCATCATTACCTCTTAGGAGCTCGCCCGGTTGCATCATGGCACATATGCCACCGGTGGATGAAGTAGGTGGGATTGCCACCATGCTTTTGGACAATGGACTAGTCTCAATGATAGACTTAGCCTTTGCCACCTCCCTCAACTCCTTCATTTTCTTGTAGTCATCACTCACTTGTTTAGGAGTTAGGGGCTTCAACACAAACTTCCTTCCTTCATGTTGGAGCGTGTAAGTGTTAACACGTCCATTGTGAACCACTTGCCGGTCAAATTGCCAAGGCCTTCCAAAGAGAAGGTGGCAAGCTTGCATGGGCACAACGTCGAACAAGTGTTCATCAACATAACTTCCCATTTTAAACTTGATCATTGCTTGTTTCACTACCTTGAGCTCCCCACATTCACTAAGCCATTGTAACTGGTATGGCTTTGGATGCTTCATGGTAGGCAACTTCAATTGGGTTATGAGAGATTGACTCACCACATTAGTACAACTCCCGGAATCAATGATCATAGAGCACACAACACCCTTAACACGACACCTAGCATGGAAGAGGTTCTCCCTTTGCAAGTTTTCACCATCCTCCGCAATCATAGCTCCTAAGCTCCTCCTCACTACTAGAAAAGTATGAGGTTCCTCATCCTCCACCGTGTCATCTTCACCATCCTCCTCTACTCCCTCATCTCCCTCTACTCCCTCATCTTCCTCCGGCTCACTCTCTTGCTCATATGCATTATCACCAACAACAACCATGTTTCTTTTCGTAGGACACTCTTTGGCAAAGTGCCCATACCCCTTGCATTTGTGACATTGAATGGAAGAAGAAGTAGGAGCATTCAATTGGGTTTTAGAGTTACCTCCCACATTTGGTGTGAACTTCTCAAATGGCTTCTTCACATCCTTGGTTGCATTGGCACCACTCGTTCCACTTGCACTCGGGAACCTTGCATTTGTGGTAGGAGGCTTCCAACCCTTTGTATTGCTTGTTGGAGTAGTAGTGCTACCCTTGTAGCGAAAGGACTTCTCCTCTTTGAGCCATTTCTCGGCTTCAACCGCATCATCACATAGCTTGTAGAGATCATCATATCGGTGGAACTTCAATTGTGAAGCTATGTCCCGGTTTAAGCCCCCTTTGAAACGGATTATGGCCATCTCATGATCTTCATCATCAAGGTCAAGGTTCATTCGGACTTGCTCAAATTCATTGAAGTATTCCCCAACCGAATTGGAACCTTGTTTCAATTCATAGAGAGCTTCACACTATTGAGGTTATTGTTGTTATCACGACCCCCTTGGAATGGCTCCGGTTGGCCCCCATAGTG